>OZ010800.1:143341782-143986420 GCA_963932465.1 Maratus speciosus
AGCACAGACCATTTTTCATAAAATTCTATCATAATTGGAACCGAATTTCTGGACGCGACAGCGCGAGAACGAAAAAACTACTTTCCCCAGACAACAATCGCTTATAACACAAGATGTAATTCCTTTATCGGAAAGGAAAAAAATATATGTTTGAGTATAAATCACTTCAATAATCACGCCGGCAAGCTTTTCTGTTTTAAAAATGAGTCAAAAAAATTGTCGAAAGTTTGCATTTAGAACCATTTTAAAGGATTTTTTAAATAACATTTACAAAAATCCGGTGATATTCCATACCTGTTAGATTCAGTACAGCAATGCACACAACCACTGGCCATGATGCTGCTTCTCTGGTCACACCGTATGTACTGATGAATGCCACAAAGAGAACGCCAGATGTCCTGAATTAAGAAAAACAAATCATGTGAGTCACACAAGAACTAAACATGAAAGACATGCGTCAAACATAGTGTGATGTTTGTACACGCCCTCTCACCTATAGAAGCGCCATCTGTGGCCAAAAGAGGAGAAACAGAGCAGAATCTGGGATGGCTTCGCCTAAGAAGGTGATCCAAAAATACTGAGAACGGTTTTGGCTAGTGCCAGCCGTAAAGAATCAAGATGAAACTATAAGTTTTGTTTGGTATTACTTAGTGTCATGTGTACATTTGTTTGTGCCAGTCTGTGTTCACCGTCCCGTCCTATGTGTATAATAAACGTTTGTGATGTTTAGGTCATTGGCCAATCCTTTCAGAAAGCTCACACGCGACCATCCGGTCGTTCTTTACACTGATGTCAGAATAAATTGTGGGATTTGGCCAAAGTGAATTCAACAAGTGAATTTAATGTGCATTAAGGATACCCTATCCCTGGATTATTTTTTCCCTGAACGTGCGGATTATTTTTGATTTATATTATCTGTATCGGATTATCTTTTTACGGTGGTAAGATTTTATTACATTACTTTAAGTATGGCAGACAAGCTCTCAAAATTAAAAAAAGCTCGCGGAGTCACTAAAAGTTCTATTACGTCAATAATTAAAAAAATCGAAGATAATTTTGTGTCCGACACGCCAAACTTAGACGATCTTGAAGAAAATTTGGCGATGTTAGAACAGAAAGGTAGCGATTTGAAGCAAGAAGATAACGAGATATTATCATTAATTGATGATTTATCTGAAGTCGAAAAAGATGCCAAAGCGTCTCTGGAGTAGCAGGAAAAAATTACGCTCTGGAAGTTCAGAGTGAATAAAAAACTAAAACAAAAAGAACCCCCTCCCCCCTGTATGTCCCGCAAATAGGTGCGTAGAATTTCCTAACACGGTCAAACTACCGACACTTAAAATTGAGAAATATTATGGAGATATTAAACTTTTCCAGAATTTCTGGAACTCGTTTAAAACAGCGGTACATGACAATGAACACCTCTCAAATATTGAGAAAATGAATTACTTATTCAGTTATTTAGGAGGGAGTGCGTATAATTCTATATCGGGTTTTGCGTTATCTGATAAAAATTACATAGAAGCAGTCGACTTACTTAAAAGACAATTTGGTAGGAAAGATTTAATTATTACCAGTTATATTAATACGCTGTTAACTTTAAAACCGGTTACAAAATCGCATGACGTCATGTCATTACGTAAATTATATGACGCTATTCAAACGCAGATTCGTAGTCTAAGGTCATTAGAAATGGAAGCGGACAGTTTTGCAGCGGACAGATGCACTTTTGACTCCCATTATTTTAAAAGCATTACCGTATAATTTATCGCTCGAATTCAATAGAGAAAGTGTAAAAAATTCTGAAGACAATTACGGCGTGGATAAATTATTATCATTTATCCGAAATTATTTGGAAGCTAAGGAAAAACAGACACAAATTATAAATTTATCTTCCGATCATTCAAGGCCAAAGTACTTATCAGAAATATTACCGGAATGTAAACAAATTAACAAAACATTTGGCGTCAGTGCATATGAAATGACTGGCGGAAAGAGTGTTTGTTTATTCTGCCAGGCAGTAAATCAGAATCTAACTGAAGATTGTGACAAATATTCAATTCAGGAAAGGATTAATAAATTAAAAGCTGAGGGTAGATGTTTCGCGTGCCTGAAGCGAAAACACATAATTAAATATTGTACGGAAAAAACTAAATGTAGGCTGTGTTCTAAATTACACCACGTGTCAATTTGTAATTCTTTAGTTGGGAAGGGTAATAAATCAGAAAAAAATACGAATGAAAGTGCGCTGACAGCCCGAGTAATGTCGCGGAATGTATTTGATTTAGAACGGGTGCGAGAAAAGAAAAAAATAATTGAACCACGCCAATTTATAGACTTAGAATTTGAGAATAAAATTTTGCGAGGGGTCGTCGATACCGGTACTCAGATTTCAATTATAAAGAGCGATTGTGTACCGGAGCATTTTAAAGCACCATGCGGTTCAATTATACTTAAATCAGCTTTCGGACACGAGTTAAGAGCACCGTTAATAAACATTCCATTAAGCATAGCTGCAGATAAAGTACATTGCAGGGTGTTCCCAAAAATAGTAATAACGTGCGCGATGGTTGATAATTTAATTAATGATTTACTGTTATCTTTAAATGCTCATAAGGAATTAAGCACAATAAGCGAAAGTAACGAACCCGACACCACAATAAATGATTTTAGTACTATAAATTTGCCCCGTACGAGTGAAAACAACGCGGTAGATTTAGATTTAGCTTGCGCTGCACCGGAGGTCGAGCAGGTTAAAATAGGAAATGCAAACGAGAATATTTATAACGATGGCAATGAAAATTACCAGAAATTTCACGAACGACTCAGAAAAATTTAAATGGGAACAAAAGATGGAGGCATCACTAAATCAGTGCTGGACAGATGCCAAAAATGAGCGTAATAATTATTTTGTTCAGGACGATCTGTTATACCATCGTGACAAAATATGAGGGGAAACGGTACATCAATTGCTCGTGCCCGAGCCGCGTAGAAAGCAGTTGCTAGAGCTCGCTCATTCAAGCCCCTGGGGCGGACATTTAAGAAAACGAAAGACCACTGAAAGATTAAAATATTCTTTTTTTGGCCTGGGATTAAGACAGATGTGAGCGAGTTTTGCGACAAATGTTTGTCCTGTCAGCTTCGAGCGAAAGCAAATAAATTTGATGATGTACCAATAACCCCAGTTACTCGTCCTGACGAGGCAATGCAGATTGTAAATATAGACGTAATAGGCCCAATAGAACCGGCTAGTGGAGGGTGCAAGTACGTACTAACCGCGGTAGACCAGTGCACGCGTTGGCCGGAAGCGGTCTGTTTACGAAATCTTTTTGCAAAATCCACATGCGATGCCCTTTTACAGATATTTTCACGGACCGGAATTCCTAAATTAATAGCTAGCGATCAGGGTAAAAACTTCACTTCGGCCCTCACGAAAGAATTTATGAAACGTTTAGGGACGTCCCCGCGTTTTTCCGTTCCGGGGTACGCACAGTCGAATGGATTGGTGGAACGATGGAATGGAGTACTTAAAGGGATGATACACCATGTTATAAGAGAAAATGCCGGAAGTTGGCATAAACACATACCCTTTTTGTTGTGGGCATACAGGGAGGTACCAAATGCTACGACGAACGTTAGTCCATTCCAAATGTTATATGGTAGGCGTCCAACTGGTCCTCTTTCCATATTAAAGTCATCATGGACCAACGAAACACCTCTACCAATTGGCCAGTTAGGCTCAGTTGCCAATTACTTAAATGACCTGAAAATAAAGTTGGAAAAAACAGCCGAGCATGCCGGAATTTCTTGCAAGGATCAGCAGCAGGCTTACGCTTATTATCACAACAGGAAAGCTAGACATAAAGAATTTAAACCGAATGATCAAGTTATTGTATTAATTCCGGACAGTAATCACAAAATATACGCTAGGTGGACAGCACCAGCTACGATACTTGAAAAGAAATCTCCCTATAGTTATTTAGTACAATTGCCAGATAATAGTATAAAGCATTTACACGCAAATAAAATCAGAGAATTAAAAGCTCAGACAACACACATAGGCGTCATCTATGATGATGATATCGACTTCGGTGAGATCGAAAACATCCCGCAGATTAGTAAAGACGATCCAAATAACCTCCACCAAAAATTACACATGGACCATTTAACAGAAGATGAGAGGGAGCAACTGATCAGCATATTACGTAGACACTCCAACCTTCAGTCGGGAATCCCTAAAATTGCAAATGTAGGAGAACATAAAATTAAATTAAAACCTGATAACCAACCAAAACGTCAGAAGCCCTACAGAATCCCAGAGGCACTCAAAAGTGAAGTCGACAGACAAATCGAAGAATTATTAAGTTTAGGACTAATCGAGCACTCGGAGAGTGAATATGCTCATCCGATCGTATGTGTAGCCAAAAAGGACTCCTCAGTTAGATTATGTGTGGACTATCGATATTTAAACTCCCAGACAGAAGTCGACTCATTCCCTATGCCTAACGCTACCGACTTGCTCTACAAGGTCGCTCCAGCGAAATTCATCAGCCTGTTGGACTTACTGAAAGGGTACTGGCAGATAAGATTAAGTGAGGACTCCAAACATTTAACGTCTTTCGTCACACACCGAGGACAATATTCCTTCGTAGTCATGCCGTTCGGGCTACGTAACGCGGCAGCCACGTTTCAAAGGTCCATGAATCGCACTTTAGTCCAACATAAAGAATATGCCGAAACGTACATAGATGACGTGGTAGTTTTTTCTGATAACTGGACTGACCATCTCAAGCACCTAGACGCTGTTCTGACAACCCTCGAAGAAGCAAACCTGACAGTAAATTTTCAGAAATGTGTGTTTGTACGATCCCGGATAAAATTCCTAGGACATGTGGTAGGATCAGGCAGACATGCTCTTGATCCAGAGAAAGTAGCAGCCATCCAAAATTTAGAAGTGCCGAAATCCAAGAAAGATGTCAGAAGTTTATTAGGCGTTCTGTCCTATTATAGGTCCTATATCCCGACATTCTCTGAAATAGCCCGACCATTGATTGAACTTACAAAAAAACGTGCTCCTAATGAAATTACCTGGACTGAGCAGTGTGAAACAGCTTTCCGTGATCTGAAGCAGGCAATCAGCCAAACGCCTATTTGTTATTCACCAAACTTTACAAAACCCTTCATCATACATGCAGATGCTTCATCGTACGCGATAGGTGCTTGCCTATCTCAAAAAGATGAAAATGACCAAGAACATCCCATTGCTTTCATTAGCAAAAAACTATCGAAATGCCAAGAAAATTATGCTACTATAGAGAAGGAAGCCTACGCGGTTATTTTCGCTCTAAAAAAGTTTGAACATTATATATATGGCTCGCAAGTGACTGTTGTGAGTGACCACAACCCTTTGAAATTCTTGACTGATTGTGCATCCCAAAGTGCGCGTCTTCAGAGGTGGGCTCTGGCATTGCAGCGATTTCAAGCCCACATAGCCTATCGAAGTGGAAAACTCCACACTAATGCAGATTCCTTAAGCAGACTATATGCCTCACACTGGACTTAAACGAAAGGGACTTTGCCGTTCAAAAAAAAAACCTCACGATAAACTTTTGATTTATTTTGTTTGTGATTATATGTTTCCTTCAAGACTTTTCTGAATATGACTTTTGTGGACATTAATTGATTGAACATTATTACTTAAACTTTAAAATATTTATTCAAGAACTCTAACGTATTAGTACTAGTATCATAATCTCATATTGCATAGTATTTTAGTTATTCTTTTTAGTTATCTTTATGTTAAGTAAGTATTGTAATTTTGATTTTTATTAATAGTGTGTATGCTAAAATGTTTATAGAGATTCCATTAGATTTTGATTAGTCTTTCAAGACTAAATCAAAACTTTGAATGGGGGAGGTGTGATGTTTGTACACGCCCTCTCACCTATAGAAGCGCCATCTGTGGCCAAAAGAGGAGAAACAGAGCAGAATCTGGGATGGCTTCGCCTAAGAAGGTGATCCAAAAATACTGAGAACGGTTTTGGCTAGTGCCAGCCGTAAAGAATCAAGATGAAACTATAAGTTTTGTTTGGTATTACTTAGTGTCATGTGTACATTTGTTTGTGCCAGTCTGTGTTCACCGTCCCGTCCTATGTGTATAATAAACGTTTGTGATGTTTAGGTCATTGGCCAATCCTTTCAGAAAGCTCACACGCGACCATCCGGTTGCCCTTTACACATAGATTATGAAACACTTTCCAACACTACCAAAATACTTTAGCAAAACTTCGCCGTTTAATAACGTAAATAGTAAGATACCAAATACAGCATTTAGAAAATACAGAGCACATTTGAAAATCTGATTTCAGCAATTACCGTCGATAGCCGGAAAAATACTTTAACACTTTTGTGCAGCTCTGTATATGAACTAAAGATCTGATTATATTCTACACAGTATGAAAAAAAAATATACCGCCTTAACCTTAAATGAATAGGTAGTCATTTTCTGAATCCTTAAATTAAAAATATAGATTTCCGAGCTATGCGAATAGGGTAAAATAAGCTGAATAGACGAAATGATCTAGAACTTCTAGTCTCTTGTTTTCAAGGTGACGAAGCGATAATGAATCATTTCAGTAGCGAGAAATTATCGCTTGATTTCTGGAATGGTTTCATAAACCAGAATTATAGTTACTAAAACTAACCTCTTGTGTTCGCATCTGTTTGCAGAGATTTTTATGTAAGTTTGACCACGAGGATATAGGAAAACGCTCATGAATTCTAGTAGGAGACTCTAAAACTGTCTAGTAAAGGGAACTAGAATTTATAGGAATGACATGGAACTATTTTTTCTAGAGCCACAATTTAGATTCTAGATGCCAGAACCATTTTTTCTCAGTGTATAGATTTTTATATACGTCAAACATTATGTTTAAATTCTAATTCAGGCAAAGACACGCTTAGAACTACTGAAATCATATTTCCAAAGATTATTAGCCATAGGCGGTCATGTATCTATTTCTTTGCATTGTCCTATATATGAATCTATTTATATAAAATCCAAGTAAAAAAATTCTTAAAGGCAACCCTCAATACAATGATGGATTTCTTATCTCAACCCTTCTACTGAGTTCACAGAGGGGTGGGGGGGGGGGCAAAGCTGTAAGTGCAGTTTATGATCTTCTCCTACTGTAAGTACAATTGAAGTACACAATAGAACAGCTGATGATCCTTTAGAAAACTCATTATAAAAGGTAAAACGAGATATGTATACCTAAAACATTTTTTAATTAGATGAAATTCGTATAATTAAGAAAGCGTTCTGTGTTATTGATGAATTGCATCTTATCTCATACGAAAATTAAAAGTTTTGGTCAGAGACACAGAAAGCCAACTTGGAGATTAAGATTCTAAACAGAGGCACATATGTATGTTTGTTAAAAATATGTTTTTTGCATGTATAATTAATTAATAATTACATATATGTATGCATGAATTAATTACTTTAATTTTATTTTTAAGACAGTTCCGTTTTTGGCCGAAACTAGGAAGGTAACTGAAATTCGGTTTCGGTCTTAAAAACTTGTTTTGGTCGAACGTTACTGAAAAGAAAACATGTTTATTAAAAGGTTCTATGTATTCTTTTGAGTTAAAAGTTTGATCACACAGTGATAACGCGCAAATATTAATTTTCTTTAAATATTTTGATTTTCGTTTTCGTACCAGCGTTCGTCTATATGTCAAACTAAAATGTTTTTCGTCTAAAGATACAGTCTACAATTAAAATAATACTCATAAAAGCGATCGAGAATTATAAAAGAATTAATAACCCACGAATCGGGTAAGAGAGTTTTCATGTTTATTATTAACAAGAAATGAAATCATGCATCAAGCATAGATTATGAAACACTTTCCAACACTTCCAGAAATCTTTAACTAAACTCCACTGTTTAATAGTTAAAAAGAATCTAATTAAACATTTTAGAAAAAGCATAGCACATTTGAATACCAGATTTCAGCAATGACCGTCCATAGCAGCAAAGGTAGCCCAATTCTTTTGTGCAGCCCTATTTTTAATCTACAGATTTGTACATATTCTACATCAGCGATCACCAACCAGTGGTCCTCGAGAAAGTTTTGGTAGTCCATAGAAGAATTTGAACAATATTTGTATTTGTATGTTTTATTAATAATAAAAGAAAAAAATAATATTCTATCATATTCTTTTATTTATGAAATTATACATTTTTATATTGATGTTTTAATTATAGAAGACATTGATAAATGTGATAATGGATGTTAGTTATTCATTTGCAAAGCATATAAATTTTAATTTTAAAAAGTTCAAAGGTGAAATTTAAAATTCTCAAATACTTGAGGAAATAATTCCCGATACCTAATTCTCGACTATTTCAGGCATTTTGTGAAGAAGTGGTTTCTTAGTTCATTTACGTTCTTCTTCACGCAGTGAACTGAGATGCCCATGAATGGAAAAAAAAAAACTCCCTGCCAGCTCTGCCAACGGGCACAGGTAGATTTCAAAGTTAAGTGCTGATTTCACCAACAAAAACTAAATCAAGATGAGAGATAAACCTAGTTTAACAATTTTATTTGGCCGCTTTTGTCGAGTTTTCAATTTCATTTTTCTGTAAGAGCTGGTTTTATCAGAATCATGTTAATACGATAATTCTTTTCTTCAACCACCACCCCTCCACCCACCCCCCTTTTTTTGGTGTAAGAGTTGGTCCTATCAAAAACTTGTCAATATAAAAGCTGAGGATAATACTAAGAAGATTTATAATAAGTTTAAGTGAATTTGATATCTTGTGAATTGACGAAGTTATGAATATTTTTTTCTTAAAACCCTATTTTTTTTATCCCTTGAGCCCATTTTTAATATCATAATTCTGTTATACATAAAAAGTTGGCCCTTTTCCTAGATGCAATAATAATATTAACTGATTTGATATGTATTATAATTAAGAAGTTATGTGATTTTTTTCTGTTTATTACAAAAACCCTATTTCCATCCCCTTGGTAGCCCCACCAGTGGCTGAGAGGTTCTGCTCTCGAAACTGGTAGACGGGAGGTGCTGGGTTCGAACCCAAAAAGCGCCCGTCGGCCTAATCGTTCGGAGTTTTCGTGGTTTTCTTCGAATCGTGGATTTCCACGTGTAAATACGGGTTAGGTTTCCTTAGAAAGACCACCACGGAGGGCACTCCCCCCCTTTAGGGCTTATATCCCTCGTGTTGGCCGTCATAAACACAACCAACCAACCAACCACCCCCCTTGGTCCGATTTTGCCCATTAATGAAACTAGCCGAGATTTTCTGCCCCTTGATTTTATGCATCAGTTTGGAAGAGATTTGTGCAGAATTATGGAAGTTATTGTGTCCATAAAAAAGTGATATATATAGATAGATATATAAAGTTTTTAACTTGGGGGGAGGGGTTGTGTTCTAGTGGTCATGATCGACGTAGATCTGCAAAAAAATTTCAGAAATTCCAACATAGGGGAACTTGTAATAGGTAGTATTTCTTACGAAATCTACCTAAAACTAGACAGACGGTTCACTCTGGTTTCCGTCTTGTAGTAAAGCCATTGCAGCCAAAAATCCATGAACTTATTTCTAACAAATATTATCAGATAATATACCTAAATAATGCGATATTTATATAATTTGTAATAATTAAACTAGCTTTATTAATCTTGTTACAATTAAGCCACTTTTTAAAATGTTTTCTATGATTAAATAAGCATTTAGGATTTTGATATAAATAAATAGAGTGTTTGCAGAAAATAAGATTCTCCTGCTTTTTTCCCATGAGAAATCGTAATGCAGTTCGGAAAACAAAACATCAGCTTAATGCAAGAGCTATCTATTTGCCATTTGATGGCATACGACGAAGATACTGCAGATGACGCTGGCGCAGTGCTTTCAGAAAGCTCGGATGCGCCGCCCAGTCTTGGCCCGGCAGATCTGAAGAGCAAACCTTTTTGAAATTATGAGCAAAAGAGAAAGTGAGAATTTTGAGCGATATGAATGAGCATGTACGAAAAGGGTATTGAAATTCTTAAAAGATCCTTGGGTATGACTAGTCCAATTTTCAACACTTCCAACTGTGTTTATGAATTCGGTTAGCCTGTCCGTCTGTCTGCCTGTCTGTCCGGGTTTTAACTCGAGTAAATAGAGTCTGATTTGCCATGAAATTGATATGTTATTAGGGTTTTCTATGGCATGTTTGGTATTGAAAATTAAGTGTGTAGCATTTTCAGTTCATTTACTGGACCACTCAGAATTCCGTTACATGATGGTCTATGGTGAAAAATCGTTTGCTGTGTATTTTAATGTTAAAGAATTTTAAACATATTGAAATTGATATACATCACTAGGGTGCACTACAAGTTTCTTACTATAGAATATGGCGCGCATATCGTTCATTTCCAGGGACACACAAAATAATTTGGATATAGAAGAAAATGAGCAATAATTGATCTATTGTAGCTTACGAACAATAATGGCTGGAAGTGCGTTTTCAGTTGTGGTATACGTTTTTAAATTTAACTATTTTTTAAATATTACTGGGTGTGTATAAATTCTATAGATCGTGTACAGGGTCGCACAAAAGTTCTCAACAACATCCGTTTATTGGCGGAAATTGCTGAATGGAAATTTTCACCTGTTCTATGCTTTTAACTCAACTCACTTTTAGCATACTATGTAATATGCATACCTATCGGTAGATCATATACAGGGCTGCACAAAAAAAACCCTCGTATATTTTAGTGACTATTCATGGCAATAGCAGAAATCGGGCTTTCCAAATTGTTCATTTAGACATCTTTCACCGTAGTAAACTCTGAAGTTTTGTTTTAATGTTATGAATGTGTTGAAAAGCGTTTCATAATCTATGCTGTACGCATGATTTTCGGTTCTTGTTACTATCACCCTCGGTTGGGAATGATTTGCCCATCCACTCCAAAGTCCCACCCTGGTTCCATGGGACTTCTACCTCTTTCCGGCATTGAATAAGAATCTAAGAGGAAGACCATTTGACACTAATGGCGAAGAGAAGATAGCTGCGAAACAGTTCTCTCATATGCAGGACAATGTATTTTTTTTTAAGTCTGCCAAAAGTTATGACAAATACAGCAATGTCCTTAGCGTTTATGCGGAAAAATAAAGTCAGCCTATTTCTTCACCCCACATCATGTTATACAACAAGTATCTTGTGGAAAGTCTCAGTAAAATATAGAGGAGAAAGTCCAAATACCGGCTAGGGTCCAAATACCCGCTACTAGGTGTTCTGAGAACTGAGTGCAGCGCAGCCTAGCGGTGATAGGCAGAATTTGTAACTTTAGTTGAGAGAAGAAAGTTATGCGAAGTACGTCGCTGAAGTCTGTGTCATTAACGAACAGCAAATGCAAAAGTGTCGAAACGACGTAATATAGAACATCAAAAGTTTTTCATGTGTTTCTCATTTTTTTTAAATATATTAATCGTATACGGACTTAAATTGATGATTAAGTTATTTTCTAGACATATTTAGCTCTCAATTGCCGCGCGCACGTTATTGGCATTTTATTATATGAATGAGTAATACCGGTTTTAACTTAAACATCGCAGTGGTCCGAATACCGGCTACGTAGAGTAGTCTAAATGCCGGCTAGCCGGTATTTGGACCTCTCTTGGTTGCTTTGTTTCAAGGGGAGGGAAAAATAATTTAAATATTTCCATAATTAATAAATTAATTTAAATGGTTCAAAAATAGTTCCAGTCCCATTTCGCAATATGAAAAAAAGCAACCGCGACCGTTATTCTTCAGGAGCGATACTGGTTACCGAACCACTTCACAAAAAAGTGCTGTTGGACACTGTAAAATTGCCTGCAATAAATGTGAAGAGAAATAAGAAAAATGAAGGAAAACAGGTGAAAGGGGCAGAAATTGGATTTTTAAAAAGTGAAGAAGGAAGATATCCAACAGAGGAAGATGATGCAATTTGTCTCTTCTGCATGGGTGCTTTCCCTGTGGACAAGAGTGGGGGGGGGGGGGGGGGGATTCTGGGTTCAATGTTAAGATTTCGATATGTGGTCCTATAGCAACTGCACCGACGCAGAGTGATTTATGTTTGTGATTTTTTCAGATAAAATAATTAACATTCCAATCAGCAAGGTTTTTTTTTTTTTTTTTTTTTTTTTTTTTTTTTTTTTTTTACACGTTAAAAAAACAAAAATTATAAACATAATGGAAAAAAGACTTTGAGAGATAGTCGTTATGAATTTTATAAATTTGACAAAAATGCTTGTTTATTAATAATTACGTATTTTTTCTGTGTATAATAAATGTTATCAATGAATAAATTTATTAAAATAATATTCTAATTGCTTAATAATTGTCATTAGCTCTATTTGTGTGATCTTTTGGAAAAAAACTTAGGTAGCCTGTATTTAGACCCCAATTTCAAAATTCAAAATTTGAAGACTTTCGGAATTTTGCTTTTTATAAACAGAGAACACTTTTTAAACTGATTTTTTTTTCTACACAGGTGTAAGACATGTCAAGGTACCCTGCTGTCACTTTTTCTTTTACTAATTTTGAAAATTGTATAATCTAGATGGAAAACAAAAGTGGTAGCCGGTATTTGGACCTTTTCCTCTATTATTTTAATCATATTTGAAATAGTTTAACAGAATTAAAATACGCTGCAAACAGTTTTTCTCCGAAGACCATTATGTTAAAAAATTCTTTCGTGTTGCCCTGCAAAAATGCTTTTCCCCCCATATTCTACAGGATGCATGTTTTAGTGCACTTCATAAATGCATATCAATTTCATTATGTTTTAAATGGTCTATACCATCATTAAAATGAATTTGAAAGGATAAATTCCCATTGACCGTGACATAACGGAATACTTTCGACCAAAATTTTGGAAGAACTTCGTTTTGGCCCTAAAAATGAAGATCCGATGAGCCCCTTAAAAAAATAAATTTGTTTTACCATGTTTTAGGAGGCTGTTACAAAGTTACCGCAGGCTTTATAAATACAAACAAAGTCGAAAGTTATATTTCAGTGCAGGTAAAATATCTTTTTTACAGCAACAGCCGATGGCCATTTACGAAAATTTGGGAAGAACTTTGTTTTGGAACTAGAAATGAAGATCCGATGAATCTCCAAAAATTAAAGTTGTTTTATTCTTTTTTTCGATGTCAAAAAGGGGGCATTTTAACTCAGGGGAGGATAATTCAACATTTTTTAAATAGGTCCAGTGAGGTATCGTTTATTATGTATTTTTTAATTCTGAATCGAATGACACGATCCGCAAGTCGATACTATCATTCATTACAAAGTCACGGCAGTTTTTATAAATGCAAAGTCGTGAATGATTTTATGAATACAAAATTATGAATGCGTAGATTTTGATAACTTTGATGACCTTGCAGAAGACTCGGATGACCCGGATTTTTGTTATTGTTATTTTAAGAACATTTAATAAATTTGAGATTTGATACTATACAAAGAGCGTGTTTTTAACGTAAAATAAATGTAACAAAGCTCTGTGCTCGCTCATTAACAAAGTAAAATTTTCGACTTTGTATTCATAAAACCTGCCGTAACTTTGTAACAACTTGCACATGGTGTCATTCGATTCAGAATTACCACATAAATAAACTATACCCCACTTGACATACTTAAAAAAAGTTGAATTATCCCCCCCCCCCCTCTAAGTTAAAATGCCCCTTTCGCCTCCAACAAAAAAATTACTACGATAAAACAAATTTAATTTTTAGAAATTCATCGGATCTTCATTTCTAGTGTCAAAAGAAAGTTCTTTCCAAAGTTTTGTGAATGACTATCAGTTGTGGCCTTAAAAACCTATTTTACCTATACTGAAGCATAACTTTTGACTTTGTATTTATAAAGGCTGCTGTAACTTTGTGACAAGTGATCGTATCGACTTGCGGATGGTGTAATTCGATTCGTAATTAGAAAATACATAATAAACGGTACCCCACTTTAACGACTTAAAAAAAAAATTCTCCACACCTTCCCTGAGTTAAAATGACCCCATTTTACCCCCCAAAACATGGAAAAACAACTTTATTTTTTGGAGACTCATCGGGTCTTCAGTTCTAGTGCCAAAACAAAGTTCTTCCCAAATATTCGTGAATGGCCACAGGTTATTCTATTTTACCTGTACTAATGTAATATTTGGAGGTTCAATTCATATTTTCCGGATTTTTTGCAATTTAAAATTGCCATTCAAGTTGCCCGTATGGAAATACAAAGAAAGAAAGAAATAATATACCCACAGATTAAAGTTCTGCATCAGGTCGGGTTGGGTTGATTTTTGACGGCCAATTATCTACTCGAGGGATATAGGCCCGGGTGTGAGTGCCCTTCGCGGGGGTCTTTCTAAGGGAACCTAACCCGTATTTACACATGGAAAATCCAAGGTCTGAAGAAAACCACGAAAACTCCGAACGATTAGGCCGACGGGCGCGATTGGGATCGAACCCAGCACCTCCCGTCTACCAGCTTCGAGAGCAGAACCTCTCAGCCACCTGCATCGGGTCGGATTGGCGCTATATTTTTTCACTGGGGTTTCGGGTTCGGTTTGCGTTGACTTTCATTATTTCTGGTTCGGATTGACCCGATTTTTAACCCTTTGCACTCCGCGTTATTTTGAGTATGGGCTACCAGCAACTCCTTGTAGTTACACAAATATTTTATTCGGTCGGCACCACTTTTTTAAAAGCAGTTTCCTTCAAGTACACAATTTAAAAAATGCTCTGATTAAATGAGGCAAATTTTATTTTCCTTTGTTACTGGCGCCAAAAACAAATTTTGTAAGGAAAGATTATGTCGCCGCAGCGGCGACAACGGAATGCAAGGTGTTAAAAAGAATATCCAAAATATTTTTTAGGTGAAAAATCTATACAATAAAACCTCTATAACGAATACTCTCGAATAGCGGTCACCTCTATTTAGCGAACACTTCTTCTATTCTTAACACACAGACATATACATATATATATGGGAACGTCCATTCGTTACTCTTGTGATAATTAGAGCAATATAATAGATTCATATATAATTCCAATTATTTATTACAAAGTATAAGTAAGATAAAAATTGATATAACCAGCTAAATACCACTGTTACACACACACAAACATATATCTAATTTATAACAAAAAAAAAAAAATTACTTATGTATATATTAAAAGACTCTTGTGACACTCTGGTCACAAGAGTAACAAAATTTTGATTGATTATATAGACAAGAGAAATGCTTTTTGTTACAAATTAGATATATATTAAATGAGTGGAGCACAATAGTATTTTACTGGTTATATCACTTTTATCTTAATTATATTTTATAGTAAAATAATTGCAAGTATTTGTAAAAAACCGCACGAATGGTCACAAGAGTAACAGTGGACGTTCCCATATATTGTATGCATTTACCTAAGAATAGCGGACAGCTCCAAAATTACACACACGTAACGTATATGTGTGCATAAACTATCAGAAGTACGATACTTGTGTTTTTGTGTGTATCATAAACGAAATGTTGGTAATGTTTTTCATATTATGAGAGAAGAAAAATGGTTTCTTAACTGTACCATAAGAAAAGAATAATCTATGATCACATTTCTTATAATAATTCATTCTATTTCTCATGCAATGAATTAAATATTTATCTACATATTTTCATTCATATTCACATATGTATTTATTTTTATCCGAAACATAGTTCTGCTCAAACGTTTTAGGATAATCTTAACAACCCGGCCTGCAAAAACGTTAATCAGGACCCGCAAGAAATATTCTAGAGTGAACCCGACTCGCAGAAAGAAAATTAGAGAACACCCGAATAAAAAATTAGAGACAACCCGGACCGATGTAGGACTCTATTCAACGATCCCGAGTTTTCTGCTATTCAGAGGTTTTACTATTAAACTACTTTGAATATTAAAGAATATAGATATGTTCATTTTTCTATATAAAATATAAAATTGATACTAGAGATATTGAACATTACTCTTCATAATTGCTTTAAAACATGAATTGATCTCCTTTCATTTCAGTTTGTAGGTCGGGTTTGGGTTGACGTATTTCGGGTTCAGGGTCGTGTTGGGTTGAAATATGTAGGGTTCGGGTCGAGGAAATTTTTTTTTCTGTTGGGTTACGGGTCGATGAAATTTTTTTGCCCGGTTCGGGTCGGATTGCTGGTTGACTTCAAATGAAATTTTCGGGTTCGGGTCGGGTTACACGTGGTAAAGATAGAAATCCATCGAAATTTTCCACAGATTTAATATTTTCTTCTTTGAAAGATAGAAGAAAGTAAAATATGAAATATATTAATCTCAGGTGCATTAGGATTTTACCATTTACCATTTTCATCCAAATTTTCAGACCTCTACGTGTTGTAGATTTTCCTAGTCTTCCCGTACAGGCAGACACACACAGGACAAACATCTTTCTTTTATTAGTATAGACTCTACGAAATGTAAGGTAAATGCACCTATAGTGGTCCACGTACCAGTAGTGGACTACTCATTCTAACAGTTTAAAAACAAGCCCAAAATGCATTTCTATGAGAAAAGAATGAAAGAAATCTGATTGACTAACATCATTCAATGTCAAATTTCGATAAACTGTTTGGAATAATTGTAATTGTTTTTTTTTTTTTTTTTTTTTTTTTGCTGGTACATTTGTTTATGTTCTAGAATGTCTTCAAAAACAGATTTTTTGGCATATTCTTAGATATTTCATTATGAGATAAGTTTTTATTTAAAGTATTGTTTCTTTAATATTATGTTTTATTTTGAATTAAACTGCTGTTGATATACTCTATTACACTGTAAATAATTTGTTGGATAAGTCGAAAACTTAAAGATTCATGCATCAGAAATTTACTAGGGACTGGTATACTACTACAAGATTATACTACACTCTAAATAAAAAGGAGTGAATAATCACTCTATCGCAGAGTCAAAATATGCCCAACCTCTTTAGAGTGACTATTCACTCTGAGCAAAAGTGAAAATTTTGGCTCTCTGAAAGAGTGAATAGTCACTCCTGGGAAGTGAATATTCACTCTAGACAGGGGTGAAAATCACTCTATCGGAGGAGTGACTATTCACTCTTGCTAAAGGAGTGGGTTTTTCACTCCTGCTAGGAGTGAATAGTCACTCTTTCATAGGAGTGAATGTGCATTTTTATGGAGTCAGTGCTTTTTTTTATTTTGCTTTTATGGGCATTTTAAAAAAATCCCATTTTTTACAGCATGCAATGAAAATAGATACAAGCGTGGTAAAGATTGGAATAAAATACTTTATTAGCAATATTTATTTAATTCACAGTTTGTAACACTAATTGAACTTTTAAGGAAAAATTCAGTTAACGTTGCATATGGATTAAATTAGATTACTGACAGAAAAAAACTAAAATATTTTATTACAATCTTATTCCTTATGTTTGCTTTCATTGCATGCGCTATAAATATGTGATGATTTTAAAATGCCCATAAGGGCAAATAATTAACCGAAATCTTAATCAGTTAATATTATTTTTTCTTTTCAGATATCCATTTAGTATTTTAATAATTCCTGTGATGTACATGAATTATGTTCTTTTTTTTTCATATGTAACTCAGATTTGAAATATTTAGTTCTCGGAATTCATTGCTAATGAATTTAAATCTAATCAAACGTTATTGTTTACTGCATTTTATTTACTTTTAAAGTTTTATTAATAACTGTATATTAGTGTGTGCCGAAAAAAACTTTTTTTAGATTTTCGATGATGGGTAGTGCGGAAAAGTAGTCACTGGTGGCACTAAGTTCACACAAAAAAATTGAGATTTTTCGGACAATTCCTTCATTTGCCGCAAATGGCTTGAAGTTTTGCTCAAATGCTGAATTTTGAACTTTTTTAGCAAAAATTTAAAAAATGTTAAATTTAAGTTATTTTAGCTGAATTTACTTGAAATGTCATGTTTAGTGTACAAAATGTTTAATATAAGCTCTGATTATGTATTATTTAACAGGTATATACATTTTGAATTTGGTGACTTTTATAGCTTTTTCGCTTATAAGTGAGCAAAAATTGCAAAAGTTGTGATAACAGGGAATAAGGATCTCGCCATCGATAAAGACTTGGACATGAAGATAAAAGTTCCCTAAATAATAGCTTTAATAATATCCGTATATTTTATTTCTAAAATGGGGGACGTCTGTCTCTTAAGAAAGTACAAGACTGTTCTGATTGGCAGATTATTAATACCCCTACAATACTCTCTTCTGCTTAGAGTGAAGTCACACTTTCACAGAAGTGACTATTCACTCTCGACAACGGAGTGACATATTTCACTCTCGACAATGGAGTGAAATATGTCACTCCTTTCTATGGAGTGGAAAATCCCACTCTTTAAGGAGTGTATTTTTATAAAGTTCACTCCAAAAAGAGGGAAAATGCCCGTCACTCTTTCAAAGAGTGAACTTTTAACTTCTCCCAATTTTAGAGTGTACTGGAACCTATGAGGAAGGTAACATTTTTTATTTATCATTTTTTCTGCAGAATATATTTTGAAGCTTTGAATGTTGATTCTGATACATTTGGTAATAGGCTAAATGTATATATATACCTTTTGGAATTCACTAATACTTTAATAATAATTAGATTAATGTTTTTAAGTGGAGCACTACTGGTGCGTTTAACTTACCTCTAATGTTATAAAGCAAAGTTTCCATGGGCAACTATTTTTTTATTCAATTCGTACAATTATTTCCAACAACTATATTTCTCTTGCAACAGTAGGCAAAGTGCATGGGCAAAGGTTTTAGTTTTTAAAAAGTAGTACGAATAGAATATTAAAAAAGTTGCAAAGAGCAACCCTGTATAACATGACTTTGAAAAATCTCACTTTCAATTTCCATGAGACTTCGAAAATCTGCCTCTCTACAAAATATATGAAGGTAAGCATTTCGAAATTAAGGTATAGATTTGTTGCATGTTGCGTTTAAATTTCAAAAGTAAAAATACTGGAATATTTCGGTTTTTCAATTTAATTATAAATATACTAAACGACATTACAGAAAGTTTTAAGGTTCCCAAAAGAGTCTATAGGTCATAGATACACTTGAGTGGGAGAAATAAATTTCATATATTGTTTTTACGAAATAACTAGTCGGAAGTGTCAATCCCAAAACTTTCTTTTATCTCATATATGTTAATACTTCAAAATTCGCCATCACAGTGCCAAAATTAAGGGACTTCCGCATTTGTCTCGAATTTTTTAATTTCTAACCATGGCACAATTTTAATTTTTACACCGTCGAATAAGGAAAAAATTTGCCTGAAAATATTATCTGAATTTACTGATTTTTTTATCGCTATAAAAATAAAACAAACGCAAGATTAATCCGTATGCACTTAAAACAATATAAATAGTTTAGCATTTGTTTCAGACTAATATTCTATAACTAAATTAAAACTTCATTAATAAATAATTAAATGAAACACAAAATTAACAGATATGTCGTACTACCCGCTACACTCAGAATAAAATTTAAAAAAAAACCAATTTTTGGCAATTTCTTCGGCTGGTATGAGGCTAATACGAAAGTATTCTCTTAATGAATATCAAAGCCTTATTTGAATAATTTATATTTTTTATATAAAAATATGTTTTGGTATTGTTAGTGGGCAACTAAAAAAATACATTAAATGTAAAAGATCTATTAGAGTTTTCAATTAGAAAAGGTTTTTACCTATGTTCTATACAACGGGAGGGAAAGCATGCTCTGTAACCCGGGAAGCTCGGGTTGGATATCCAAGTATTCATAATTAGAATTGTAATTTTCAATTTTTATTGTTTTATACTGCAACACTTGGACCAAATTCTAAAAGTGTTTGCAAACAATGACTTTTCTTTCGCCAACATTTCAGAAAATTTTTACTGCCTATTTATACTTGACTCCGCTACATACCGAAGCAGTGTTACTGAAAATCTCCAAACATTACTTAACAAGCTGCTATTCAAATTTCATAATTTCATTTGAAATACTACTGCTTAAAAAATACAATTTTTTTAATCTTAATATGACCTGCAGTGTTTTAAACTGAAAGAAACATCCATTTTTATCACTTTCCAACAAAGTTGTAATTTTTCCAGACTCGGTGAAAAAGAGCCCAGGACAGGATTTGAATCAGGGACTTTTCGGTTGAAGCTGCCAATGCTCTGCAAACTGAGCTATCCTGTACAAATCTGGCAGACACATAAATTACTCAGAAACCTCAATAATTAATGACATCATGAATTATGTATCTGCTAGATTTGTCCAATATAGCTCAGATGGCAGAGCATTGGTAGCTTCAGCCAAAAGGTCCCTTGTTCGAATCCTGTCCTGGACTATTTTTCACCCAGTCTGGAAAAATTACAACTTTAATTAATCATGTTTAATTACCTATCCAGCGTTTACTGGAGTTCTAATACCTGGGATTTATTAATATAAAGTTGAGAAATGTTTATGAATTCGGTTTGTCTGTCTGTCTGCCGTCTGTCTGTGCTTTAACCCGTTTAAATATACTCTAATTGCCATGCAATTGATATATGTTATTGAAGTTTACTGTGGCATATTCAGTACTGAAAATTAGGTGTGTAGCGTTAATAATTCGTTTACAGAGACACTCAAAAGAATTCCGTTAAATTACGGTTTATGGGGAAAAATCTTTTGCAGTGTATTTGAATGATGTTACACTATTTGAAACATATGGAAATTGATCTATAACACTGACGTGCACTATAAGATGCTTCCTATAGAATAGGACGTGCATGCAACATTGTTCATTTACAGGGACACACAAAATAATTCAGTTACAGTACAGTGCATTAACAATACACAAAAGCATTGTTACAGTAGAGTGCATCAACAATAATTGCTGGAAGTGCGTTTTCTGTTGTGGTACGCGTTTTTAAATTTAGCTCATTTTCTGCATATTTCTTGGTGTGTATAAATTCTATAAATCATATACAAAGCTGCACAAATGATCTCCAGTACATTTCTGTTTGCTGATGAAAATCGCTGAAGGGGAAATTTCACCTGCGCTAATGCGTTTAAAATTAAACTAAAGTCTAGCATACTATGTAGTATATATACAAATCTATACATCCTATGCAGGGCTGTACAAAGGAATTCGAATATTTTTCCAAATATTGATGGTAATTGTTGAAATTGGGTTTTCAATTGTGTTATGCGTTTTCCAAAAACTTATTAAACGGTAATGTTTTGTTACAGTATTCTGAATTTTGGAAAGTGTTCCATAATCTACGCATTATTTCAGTAAATAATATTTAATATGACGCAAACTATTTTATGAGTGTACAAAAATAATATAAAAATACTAGTTCATCTTCTATTAATAAATGAAAGATCAAGGTGGAGAAAGATAATAGCGACAGATGATTAAGATGTTAATTTTTCATCTTTTTTTCCCTCTTTATACTCCTATTCAACTGTGTTTTTCAAAGGACTTCCACCGTTCTTTTACCTTACTTATCGTCAACTGCACTTTCAAAAGATGTGAACTAGAAATAAAAGTTAAATATTATTGTAGTACAAACAAATTTTTATATATGGCTTACCCAAATGGTCCCTGTTAAGAGTCCTGCACCGGGTCGGGTTACCCGCTTTTACCTCGGGTCGGGTTGGCGCTATATTTTCCCGTTGTGGGTCGGGTTCGGGTCGGCTTTTATTGTTTATAACCCGCAGACCAAAGTTTCGCAAAATCAAAATGTGTGCCTGTCTGTTTTGTCTTTAGAATTCCGTTTATGGACGTTAATATAAACATACTTTTTCAAAGGTACGGGCTGGTGAAATGAACCTCTTTTAGAGAGTACGATAAGGATTATAACGAATGCTTCTGCACTGCTGAAGTATTTTTGCTGAATAGTTACAATTCCAATGTTCTAGTCTTGATACTTTTAACATTGTTATGACAAAAAACTACTGTGTGATAGACGGGAAGACAGGAAGGATCCTTTAGCGTTTTGCTGCGTATTGTATTTTTAAATGATGACTAATACTTCTAGAGCTCCCACTGAAAATGTATCAAGTGAATAATTTAATTGTGATGATACACGATGCGCTATATTAGTCGGGAAATTTTTCAAAACATTAACTGTTGATATGCTGATGAACTGGCAGAATGCCAATTGTGTAAAACAAGATGTACCCTTATAAGTGGAACTTTTGAATCCGCAACTAATTTTAAAGCATATTTAAAGAACAGATTTTTAGTTTTATAATTTAGAGTCCTGCATAGAGTCGGTTACCCGCTTTTACCCGCAATCTACCCGACCCGGGCTCGTGTTTGGCTCTAGATTTTTTTGTTGCGGGTCGGGTTCAGGTCGGGTTGACTTCCACTTTTTTACTGCGGTTCGTGTTGAATTTCATTGTTTCGGAATCGGGTTGGATTTTGAAACTGACAGGTTGGGTTCGGGTTGACCTGAATTTCAAAAGAATGTCCAAAATATTTTTTCAGGTTAAAAATCTATGTACAATAAGACCTCCATAATGGCTTTTCTCCCGAAAAGCCGACAACTCTATTTAGCTGACACTTTTTCAATTCCTAAAATTTATATATTTGAACTCTCATATCTCTGAATAGCGGGCACCTCTCAATCTACACACACGTAACACGTGTATGTGTACATAAACCATCAATAATATCATACCCCCAGGGGCACGCCAGCAGTATCCGGCGCCTGTGTGCAGAACTTCCCTTAGCGCCCTTTATCCGTCACCTCCCTCCCCCACCTCCCGCGGCATTATTGTCTATGAGGTTTAGAGAGACTATAGTTTGCACATCTATACTAATAAAAGAAAAGAGTTTGTCTCTCTGTTTGTTGGCAACGGCTAGAAAAATCTACGAAACGTAGGCGTTTGAAATTTTAGGTGAAGGTAGCCCAGCGCAAATCTAATGTACCCGAAGCTCAGATTTTGATTTTTTTTATATAATTAGCAGATATATTAATTAAAACTCGCAATTAAAATGCGTCTGCTTCTTCCCGAAAAACATCAGGGCGGTTGCGTTTCAGAACCCCGTTACGATGAGAGGAAGCAGAGAAGATGCGAAAGCGGCTCCCCCATCCGACTTTCTAAACGCGCATCGGTCGAACAGTTCGAAATACGGTAAAACGAAAGATACCAAACACCATTTACATTTACATTTTTAAAACTTTCTAACGGAGCAATCCATTTAAAAAAAGTGAAAGAAAGAAAAATGAAACCTCGAATTCGTGTTTTTTTTTTCTCGGTTTTCGAAGCCCGCGTCCGTTTAACTAATTGAGACAAGGAAAAACTGATTACATCAAATTAAGGATTGCACTTTTTCGTTTAAAACACCGCAATCCGCTCGAAAAAATATAAATGTTACCCCTTTCAAAATAAAAAGAAATTGCCGAGAGCCGTTTCGTTGTTTTTGAGATTTCAGCTTATCTTTAAAAATCTGCATCGGCGCTACATATCAAAATACGAAAACATTAAAAATACCAGACTTTATCTACGTTCACTTTCCATTCGGATGCCACAATCCCTTTCAAAAAGCGCGAATAATAACCTTTTTTTAAAAAAAAAATTCTTTTGCGAAACTCACTTTCGAAAATTCCGCTTTTTCTGTGATGTTTAAAATTCTGCATCGGCTTTGTTAATCAAAATAGGAAAAAGCTTACGATGCCACACTACATCTATGTTAATTTTTTTTCGAATGCCGCAATTTTTTTAAAAATATACAGTGTGTCCGTAAAGTCATGGTGCACTTTTGACCGGTCACAGGAAATCAATGAAACAAGATGGAATCTTCCGCAAATAAAAGAAAAACTGCAAGTTTTATACATGTTCAGTGCAGTTCGATGTGGCCTCCATTTGTTGCCCTACACATATCTAAACGATATTCAAGATCTTCCCCCACACAGTTAAGGACGTCTGGTGTAACAGAGTGAATAACGTCTGTGATTCTATGTTTCAAATAGAGGCCACATTGAACTGCACTGAACAGATATGAAACTTGGAAAGTTTTTTCTTTTATTTGGTGAATATTTTACACTTCCGTCTTGTTTCGTTGATTCCCTGTGACCGGTCAAAAGTGCACCATGATTTTACGGGCACACTGTATTAATATTAACCGATTAACCCTTTCCAAATCGTTTGTTTCCAAGTCACTTATGCGATTATTTAATGCTATGTTTAAAAATCGGCTTCAGAAATAAAAATAAGGCAAAATGAAAAATACCAAGGCATATCTACGTCCATTTTCCTTCCGAAAGCCGCAATTTGTTTTAAAAAAATATTAATACTAAGCCTTTCAAAACAAATATT
This sequence comes from Maratus speciosus, assembly GCA_963932465.1. Lineage (NCBI taxonomy): Eukaryota > Metazoa > Arthropoda > Arachnida > Araneae > Salticidae > Maratus > Maratus speciosus. The sequence continues at coordinate 143,366,172 of OZ010800.1, forward strand.
TTCCAAAACACACTCTTGCAATTTTCGTCTTTATTCGCAATTTTTAACATTTTGCACCTGGAATTTTTATCGAAGTACGGAAAAAAAACAAACAACACACTCTTAACGCGCGTGCATTCATATTTAAGAAGACATCTTCTGTTAAAAAAATATTAATATTAACCCTTTCAAAAAAAAAATTTCTGAAAATCACTTCAGGATTTTGTCTTTTTGTTGAATACGCACGTGGCTTTTGCTCTCGATCAGCAGTTCTTTTAAAACTAAATATCACTATTTTACACGAATTCACCCAACTAATCTTTCATGATCACAACATCTGGTCTGATATCGGAATCAGCTCAACAAAATAAATAGAAGGTTATTTATTAATTGTTAGTTTTTTTTTTCTTTTGGAACTGCAGTAAACGCTGCATGCGTAATTATATTCAATTAATTTTTAACACAATTATTAAATTGGTAAATAAATCATAACAGTAGTAATTTTTCAAGTGGGTGAATTAGTCCTGCAGATTCGCCCGGGATGACTCAGTCGGTGGAGCATTGGCGGCTTTAGCAAAGAAATCCCTGGTTCGAATCCTGGCCCGGACTTTTTTCACCCACTTGGAAATTTACTACTGTTATGATTTGTTTACCAATTTAATAATTGTGATAAAAATTAATCTAATATAATTACCCATGCAAAGTTTACTGCAGTTCCAAAAGAAAAGAATAATTAAATAACCTTCGATTTATTCTGTTGAGCCGATTCAGATATCAGACCAAATGCTGTGATCATGAAAGGTTAGTTGGGTGAATTAGTCCTCCAAATTCGCCCGGGATGGCTCAGTCGGTATATCATTGGCGGCTTTAGCAAAAATATCCCTGGTTCGAATCCTGGCCCGGACTTTTTTCACCCACTTGGAAATTTACTACTGTTATGATTTTTATACCAATTTAAAAATTGTGTTAAAAATTAATCTAATATAATTACCCATGCAAAGTTTACTGCAGTTCCAAAAGAAAAGAATAATTAAATAACCTTCGATTTATTCTGTTGAGCCGATTCAGATATCAGACCAAATGCTGTGATCATGAAAGGTTAGTTGGGTGAATTAGTCCTCCAAATTCGCCCGGGATGATGGCTCAGTCGGTATAGCATTGGCGGCTTTAGCAAAAATATCCCTGGTTCGAATCCTGGCCCGGACTTTTTTCACCCACTTGGAAATTTACTACTGTTATGATTTTTATACCAATTTAAAAATTGTGTTAAAAATTAATCTAATATAATTACCCATGCAAAGTTTACTGCAGTTCCAAAAGAAAATAATAATTAAATAACCTTCGATTTCTTCTGTCAAGCCGATTCAGATATCAGGCCAAATGCTGTGATCATAAAATGTTACCACTTGAAAATTTTGCTACTGTTATGATTTGTTTACCAATTTAATAATTGTATTAAAAATTAATCTAATATAATTACCCATGCAAAGTTTACTGCAGTTCCAAAAGAAAAGAATAATTAAATAACCTTCGATTTATTCTGTTGAACCGATTCAGATATCAGACCAAATGCTATGATCATGAAAGGTTACCGGAACTTTACTACTGTTATGATTTTTATACCAATTTAAAAATTGTGTTAAAAATTAATCTAATATAATTACCCATGCAAAGTTTACTGCAGTTCCAAAAGAAAATAATAATTAAATAACCTTCGATTTCTTCTGTCGAGCCGATTCAGATATCAGGCCAAATGCTGTGATCATAAAATATTACCACTTGAAAATTTTGCTACTGTTATGATTTGTTTACCAATTTAATAATTGTGTTAAAAATTAATCTAATATAATTACCCATGCAAAGTTTACTGCAGTTCCAAAAGAAAAGAATAATTAAATAACCTTCGATTTATTCTGTTGAACCGATTCAGATATCAGACCAAATGCTATGATCATGAAAGGTTACCGGAAATTTACTACTGTTATGATTTGTTTACCAGTTTAATAATTGTGTTAAAAATTAATCTAATTACCCATGCAAAGTTTACTGCAGTTTCAAAAGAAAAGAATAATTAAATAACATTCGATTTATTCTGTTGTGCTGATTCAGATATCAGACCAAATGCTGTGATCATGAAAGGTTAGTTGGGTGAATTAGTCCTCCAGATTCGCCCGGGATGGCTCAGTCGGTAGAGCATTGGCGGCTTTAGCAAAGATATCTCTGGTTCGAATCCTGGCCCGGACTTTTTTCACCCACTTGGAAATTTACTACTGTTGTGATTTTTTTTTACCAATTTAGTAATTGTGTTAAAAATTAATCTACTATATTTACCCATGCAAAGTTTACTGCAGTTCCAAAAGAAAAGAATAATTAAATGACCTTCGATTTATTCTGTTGAGCCGATTCAGATATCAGACCAAATGCTGTGATCATGAAAGGTTACCACTTGGAAATTTACTACTGTTATGATTTGTTTACCAATTAAATAATTGTGTTTAAAATTAATCTAATTACCCATGCAAAGTTTACTGCAGTTTCAAAAGAAAAGAATAATTAAATAACCTTCGATTTATTCTGTTGAGCCGATTCAGATATCAGACCAAATGCTGTGATCATGAAAGGTATAGTTGGGTGAATTAGTCCTCCAGATTCGCTCGGGATGGCTCAGTCGGTAGAGCATTGGCGGTTTTAGCAAAGATATCCCTGGTTCGAATCCTGGCCCGGACTTTTTTCACCCACTTGGATATTTGCTACTGTTATGATTAATTTATCAATTTAGTAATTGTGTTAAAAATTAATCTAACATAATTGAATTTTAGCCTAAAAATATAAATAGATTTTAGATTTTACATCTGTATATAAAAGTTAAATGAATTAAGTTAGGGAAGCAATTAATTTTAAATATTTTATATTCCAAATGTAAGATCTTATCATTAGCCCCAATATTAGGATAGTTTGGAATTAATTTCATTTAAATTATAAAATCAGTCAACATTTGTATTTAGGTACATTTAAGGTTATTATCACGGGACCGGGTAGGACATAAAATGCACGGGAATTTAAAACTGTCTGTAAGACTCGATTCCCGCTTGAAGTCAGAAGTATAGTCCTAGGTCATAGATCACTAATTCTTTTTAACACAAAACTAAGTTTATTTATAAAAAATGCAGAAGGACAGTACAAATATTCGGCGAGGACAAGACGATGAAAAGCACACAAACAATATACATAGATTATATCCAATGTAACACATTACATTACTCCACAATTATACTCGTAGTAATATTACACCAATCCGCTTCCACTTACAATACCAACTTCTTACATACCAGGGCCCGTAGCACCTGTGTAATTAATTTTATATCTGAATTTCGTTTTATACATTAAAACTGCCGCCGGCCACTGCACGGCATAAAAACAATCCCTTCACCTTTTTCTCTGAAAACAGAATCCCCATCCCTTCTCTCCTACACTATGACGCAAAAGTTTAGACAATGAAGAAATTCTTACATACTTTGAAAAATATTTATTCAATTTTCAAATCACTGCTTGAAATTAATGTGCTGTACATATAAACAATATTTATAACAAAGAAAAGTGGAATTGTGCATATTGCAATAAATTAAATGGTAACAAAAATAAACTGCTGTCTCAAAAGTTTAGACACAAATTAAATAAAATCGAAATAAACAATTTTTAAAACCTGGTTGCGAATCCATGCTTATGTATTACGTCATATACACGAGATTGCATGGAAGAAACTAAATCTTGCATAGTTTGTGGATCGATATCGTACCATGCATTCTCAATAGATGTCTTAAGTTCCTTTTCAGAAGAGTATTGTCTAGCGTTGCTATAAACTTTGCGACACATGATGCTCCAAAGGTTTTCTATAGGGTTAAGATCTGGGCTACATGCTGGCCAGTCGAGAACTCTTATATTATGGGAATTAAACCAAGATTTTGAATGTTTTGCAGTGTGAATTGAAGCATTGTCTTGCTGAAATTCCCACTGAGGACGCCCTAGAAGCTCAGCAAATGGCAGTAGGTTTTCTTCTAATGTCTGTGTATAATGCTGTGAAGTTTGACGACCACTGGTGAAGGTCAGAGATACTTGTCCATTATAACAAAAGGCTGCCCAAACCATCACCGAGCCCCCTCCTTGTCTGCGACTAAAAAAACGTCGAGGTTCCTTCCGCAAGTCATGCCAATACGATAAACAACCATCTGGACCATCCAGATTCCACTTTTTTTCATCGCTAAATATGACTGACTGCCATTTCTTTCCATATGACATATGCTTTCGAGCCCACATAAGTCTTTGTAACTTATGATGTGGTTTCAGAGCTGGTTTCTTCTGCATTTTGCTATAAACGATTGTTCCTTTTTCCAAAATTCGTCTACGAATCGTATCCTTTGATACAGAGAGTCCCGATGAGCTTTGAACTCCACGTACGCTCATTTGTTGAGTACTCGCTAGTCTTTGTATCAGGCGATCCTCTCGTACATTTGTCACACGTGGCCTCCCAGACCGACATTTTGCTTTATATTCAGAACCACTCGATAAAACTCGATAAATAGATTTTTTTGACCTATTAATAATTGCAGAAATTTCAGAAACGCTCTTCCCTTCACCTTTCAACTGCCAAATCCTTGAAACCTCATTCACTTGAATTTCTTTAGCTCTCGGCATGTCAACTATGAAGCGCAATCGTTTGCATAACTTAAGTACTCCAAATTTGTGACATCATCGATTCTAAATTTGCATATGCCAGCGAATATTCAAAGAAATTTAGAATAGTGTCTAAACTTTTGCGACAAGCACATTTGAATTTTTATGAAAAAAATTAGTATTATAGCAAATAAAACGACTGTCTTTTGTACATAGCATTTTAAATCAGTTTTTGAATATATTTACAGGTTTTTGTAATTCTGACGTCATAATTCTACATTTTAAAGCTGAATGACGTCATTGTCTAAACTTTTGCGTCATAGTGTACGCTCGCCCGTCACGTGTGTCACATGACCAAAGGGCCAGCTAAAGAAATGCGTTCCAGACATCACACTGTCTATCGCTCTTTTTAAAATAAATCTCTATTTTTCCGTGTATATATTACAGCCATTCATTGTAGCTCCTAAGTTATTTATGTTTAAATTGATTTTTTTCTGCTAAAGCAACCTCTAGCGTCTAACACTATACATAATGCTAAAGTTCATGTATTTCAATTTTATGTTCTGAATTAAAATGAAAAAATCTTACTATCATCACACTTATTTATCTAGCATCTGATTGGTATTGGCGTACACATAGGGGAAAGCCGCCCCTTCTAAACCTTTGGGAGAATAAGAATTTCTGGATTATTTTGGCCAAATTTAGCCTATTTTCGTCATTCTCCACTCACGGTACTCCCTTAAGAAAAATCTTGCGTACGCCATGAATGATAGGTTTAGAGTACAATATAGAATAGATAAAAAAATATTTGTTTTTCTCAGAGGTCTAAACTCTAATGATCGAAAAAAAAAAAAACACGCAATTTTTGTTCAGTACATAATAGTTTCTACAGAAGTGATCATTCGTATGGCGGTGAAAAAAATCGTTTTTCGGCCGCCTAAAATAGACTTTATAATGAATGAGAAAATCACAGCTTTAAAACTACTCTATGGAATTTCAAAAACCTTCGCAAGCAGTTGATGCTTCATTTTTCCCAATTAAAGAATTAAAAGTACTCCCATAGTCACACCAGTCTCTCCATTTTAAAATATATGCATTGAACAGAATATTCAGTTTAGAAGTTCTATGTTTTACATTGTTTCTCTAAGTTACTAATTAGAAGAGTCGGAAGTCAGAAGCAGAATTAAAAAAGAAAAAAAAAATGGATGAAAACGAATTAAATGATTATGAGTAAATTTGTTTCAGGTAAATCTACAAAACGTAATTAACCCCTTCGGGACGGGAGCCTTTTACGAAATTTTTAATCTTTTGTCACCGTTTTTTAAAAACAGAAATTTGTGTCTTCTTGAATCGACAAAATGCGCTGATTAAATAAGGCAAATTTTACAGTAAAATTTTACTGGTGAGGAAAAACAAGGATTCTGAGCGCTTCATGCGGCACGTATACGTGTCGCTCGTCTCCAAGGGGTTAAGCTGTCAGGAAAATGTGTCATATTTTAATATATAATTAAATTGAGATTTTTTTTTTTAAATATTTTTTCCTCAACTGAAATTTTTGGCGCCTTTACTACTTCGGCGCCTGTGTGCTTCGCACACTTTGCACACTGGGTCGGCGCGCCCTTGCATACCCCTGTCTTTGTGTGTATCGAAAACGGAATAACATTTTTCATATTTTGAAAGAAAAAATGGTTCTTAAAGAAAGAATAATCTATATGATCGCATTTCTTAAATACATTTTATTTCTCATGCGGTAAAATGAACATATAGTCCTAGATATTCAAATACGTATTTATTTTCATCTTAAACATAGTTGTGCGATAACTTTTTGTGTAACTCCCAATAACCTGAGTGGCAAAAAACTTATATATGACCCGAAAGAATTCTTCTAGCATGAACCCGACCTGCAGAAAGAAAATTAGATCTATACCAAGCCGAAAAAATAAAATTCGGGATAACCCGATCCGATGTTTAACTCTATTCAACGATCCCGAGGTGTTCAGAGGTTTTACTATATTTGAATATTAAAGAATATAGATTTGTTCATTCTTCTATGTAAAACATAAAAATGGTATTAGAGATACAATTGTAGATTATACAATGGCATTAAAACATGATATACTTTCCTCATAATGCGGGTTCGGGTCGGGTTGCGGGTTCCGGAAATTATTTTTGCGGGTTCGGGTCGGGCTGCGAGTTGCCGAAAATTATTTTTGCGTGTTCGTGTCGGGTTGCGGGTCTACTTAAAATGGAATTTGCAGGTAACCCAACCCGCGCAGGAATCTAGTCCCTGTGTTTCTCTAATTTCCTTTAAAGGAAAAAAAAGGTTTTATACATGCGCATGCGTAAAACTTCAAGTTTTTAGATCTAAATAGTAAATATATTTTAACATTATCTCGAAAACCCTCGATAGTGATACAAAATGAAAACACTTCCGTCATCTGATAAATTACATTAAAAGCCTACACTCGTTTGTATTTCAATAATTTTAAATGATTCTTTTTTGCATAGAACGTCTGAGTTCGAACGCTAACGCCAGAGCTTCGTACTTTTTTTCTATTTCTGCTGCAGTTTCATTCTGAGCCAGTGATTCTTTCTCTTTTCGAAATTGACGGTGCCCTCAGAATTTAACTGGAACATAAACCGTAAAAATACAAAACTCGTGGTAGCTTTTGACCTCAGTCCTATGCAAAAAAGAATCATTTAAAAATATTGAAATGCAAACAAAAAAAGTGTATAGAAGTTTTCACTGGTTTAACATTTGCTTATGAATGCCATACGCTTACGAGTGCGAGTTATATTCTCTTTAAGATTATATATATGTATGTGTATGAGGATGCGAGTTTCAAAATTCGCCTTATCCAGAAAATCAAATTTTCGGAAATCGCAAAAAACTTATAACCGCATTGATTGGTTTTCATTGTAAACCAAGATTTTACAATGACAGAAAGGCAGGATAAAACTTTTTTTTTTTAGATTGTTGTGTTTTTTCGGTGCATGTTTACCAATAGAGCAGATTGATAGAGAAAACACCATTTGTTAAATGTTGGATAATGCGAGTTTTGAAACTCACGTCCTCATATAATATATAGAGAGGGGGAGGATGATTCGAAACCATTCAACAAGTGTCCGGCTTGCCAATCCGCTACTATAAGTCTCCCTTCATGGACAAGTTCAGCTATTCTCTAATAGTAATTAATCACTTTTAATTAAAAAATCGAAATAAATGAGGAAAAAAAAATTACCTTAAAATTCCTGATAGAACAAGGCTACTAAAAAAGCAGGCAAAGGCTATCACCCAACTCCATCCTCTGTCCACGCCTTTTATTTTTGCCTGTGCTTTTTCGCTCATATTAAAATTCACGGACTGACATTCGGGACAAAAACGACTGTTTCATTTCAAAGTATAATCTGTAATTAAGCATTCACGATGCTTTTCTACCCTTGACACTTTGAAGTTTGTTTGGCACGCTGATCAGCAAAGACACTAGAGCAAAACAAAATGAAGTAAAAATGAGCACATAAGTATTTCAATAACAGATGATTAGAGATTTGTTTTATGGTAGCAGCGCGGTACACAAAATAATGGGAAAGAAACATTCTTCTTGGCATTTCTTTTACATACCAAAGTAGTTAAGATAGATAGGGCCGATAAGATAGATAGGACTTTTTAAAACACTTCAGTACCCACATAGGATCTACCGGAGCAATTTTATTTTCGATTTTTTAGTTATTTAGCTTCTAAATTAGGCAAATATTTTTTGTTGTTTTTATTTAGTTGTTATAGTACGTCACTGTGCACTAGGCATTGAAGTGATCCTTCCTTGACATTTTTCATTTACAAGACTTCTAAAATATTCTACTGATAAGCCCTGAAAGAATGTCATTCCTGACTTTTTATAAGTCATCGTAACCGAAAGCACAAAACTTAGACAATGTCAAAATATCGTTAGTCAAAAAGGTACAAGGCCATAACCAGTCGGCGAAGTCTGAGAGAGATTTGAACTTTTTTTAGTGGTGCTAATGCACATTTGATCTTTTTATATTTCTCTTGCCATAAAAATTTTCGACATTATGACTAGTTTACGCAATGCCTTTTCTTAGCAAATAAATAACCAATGATGGATTAAACATTTCAATTAATCAATGTGAGTCTTTATCATTACCCTTAACAGTGCAGGAGTCGAAGCAGGATTTTTTCTCTTGAGGCCCATTTTGTGAAAAGTAAAAATTATTTTTGTAAAACTTATTATATTTTCGTGAAAATAACATTTTGTAACGAAAGATGAAATCCAGTTACTCAAATTCGAAACAGGCATTTACCAATAATAACTTCTTGAATTCCTTCCGCAAAAGATTCCCTCTCTGGTGAATTGGTTTTGTTTGCCAATTACATAATTTAAAACCTAACAAAATAAAAATAATTAATGAAGAATATGTTTTTATGGAATGGAATCTTGCGAAGGTACCTTTCATTAAGAAGAATTTTGTGAAAAGGGGGAGGTCTGTTTTATTAAAAGTAATTTTGTAAAGGGGTTTGTTTATTAAAAGAGATTTTGTGAAGGGGTCTGTTTATTAAGAGGGATTTTGTGAAGGGGTCTGTTTTATTAAAAGGGATTTTGTGAAGGGATCTGTTTCATTAAAAGGGATTTTGTGAAGAGGTCTGTTTTATTAAAGGAATTTTGTGGAGGGGCCTGTTTTATTAAATGTATTTGTGTGAAAGGGCCTAAATAGGCCACAAATGTTGCTTTTATCAACTCAACTACAATTTGGTAAAGTAATGTTTGCAGCAATAGAAATAAATATGCAAAAGTAAGGTGAAAATGACAACATTATAACAATTGCCAGATCTCTCTTTTCCAGATGAAATCTTTTTCATCTTAATCACATATCTTACAAAACAAAATCTTTGTAAAATGGAAAAATGGCTGAATTAAATCCATTTAAATCTTATATAGAGATACATTATAAATAAGATTAGCACAAAGACTGCTTATTTCATTTAATAATATAGTTTTTGATAAATTTAAACTTTATTATTTGAATACATAGATATATTTCATATAAAATATGCTTTTCAAGTATTTGCTAAGCAATTCAAAAATATAACCGTATATTTCGCCGTATAACGCACTGCGGCATTTAAGACGATTTGAGGCTGTATTTTTTCTATGTATGCTTCACTTTATTATTGAAATATTAATATATGTAAAAACTACGATGGGGTCGTGAGCGCTTCTTATCGAAAAAAATTAAACTGCTTTTTTTTATGTCAAAATACATTAATATTTTATAAACAACTGTTTTTCAGATGTTGTATATCATATATTTTATGAATCACCAGATAAAAATCAATGATGAAACCAGTAAATATAGATCCTAAATTTTATCAAAACAATAAAAATATTTTAGAAATTAGAAAAGAAAAAGATCCTTCTTTGAGGAGGGGAGAGGGGGTTTCATCTACCCATCTTCTTTAACTAAAATTTTAAGGTTTAAGTTTTTAATTTTGAGTTTGAGTTTTTAAACAACCGTGATCAAAAATAGAAAAAAGAAAAGAAGCAAAATCGAGTTTAAAAAATCGAGTTTAAAAAAATCATGTTTTCCCTTAAAAATTTGTTTCACAATTTACTTCCTCGTTCATCACGTTTCTATACCTGTTGCATTTTACAGGGAATCAGTTTTACTGAAAATTCAAAACCTTTGACTTATATTTCATGTGCCGCAGTTTTCTTCAAATTTACTAAATTAAAACCATCAAGTGGTGGTTCATAGATAAAATCAGTGCTGGTGTTTCAGAAAAAAATTTAGCCATTATTTCAACAGTCTAAAAAATTCGTACAGTTTTGTGAAATTCTAAAACTATCATTAGAAAAGACTTTTTCCAGACTTTTTTAGGTTTCACAATTAACAATATTATACGCTCCTATTAAATAAATATCAGCATAAATACAGGAAATTTTCTATGAAATCTGTTAAACACAAAATAAATGAAAATATAGAAGTCTTGAAACGGATTTTAAACATTATAGTCCAGTGGTAGGGGAGCAAAAAAAGACCTAATTCGGAATTAATTAGGGGAAAGCTGTAAATTGTTTTAATCCCTTCAGTTTAGGTCTAGAATGAATATACTATGTTTTCCCCCTCGTACTAGGTGAGCGTTAGGAAATATGTATAGATTTATAGTAAAAAAACACGTTTTTTTACATACCATAACAGTATCTCCAAACAACTAACTCTGTCAAAAACATTATCAATACAAATGTTGTAGAGTTTTAAATTCTGAGTAAAATGAGTACCTACACTTAATATTTTTGTTCAATATTAAGGTCACAATTCCAGTTTAAAGTTTTAGACCCATGGTCAGGGGGTTGAACTCAGAATTAATTAGGAGAAAACTGAAAATTGTCTTAATCCCTTCAGTTTAAGTCTAAAATGAACGTACTATGTTTTCTTCCTCGTACTTGGGTGAATGTTAGAAAATATGTACATATTTATTTTCGAAAAACACGTTTTTTTTTTAATTACCTTAACAATATCTCAAAACAGCTAACTCTATAAAAAACATTGTCGATGCAAATATTGTAGAGCTTAAAATTCTGAATAAAATGAGTACCATCATTAATATTTTTGTTCAACATTAAGGTCGCAATTCTATTTCAAAATTTTGCCTTAATCGCTAATCAAGAGCTTGAAGCCAGGAGAGACCAAGTTAACTTAACCCTTAAATGCCTGAATGCCTGACTTTTCAAAAACCATTGTAATAATGTTTTCATTTTTTAAATAAATCATGGAAAATATACTTAAAAAAATCATATTTTGTTTTAAGTATGGTTTACGGCTGAAAAACAATTTATTACTAATCGGCAATACTGGTCTTTCATTGGAAAAAAAAATTTCATTGATAAAATTCTATAATATTAAACACACAAGAATTTTAGGAACTATAATAAGAAATAAATTTTATTTGCTTACTGCAGAACAAAATAGGGTATTTCGCAAGCTTCCAAACAAAACAAAAACAACAAGTAGCTACAATTGAAAAAATAAATCTATCTTTATTCTTATACAGTACAAGTGTTGCCATCTACATGTTGAAAATCGATTTAATAATATTTTCAGAATGTATTTTATTGGCAACATTAGACATTATTTCTTCAATATTATTCTAATAGTATTTTAGAGCATAAATTGGGTATGTTGCCGAAAAGCAACACCCGGCATTTAAGGGTTAACAATATCTCAAAACATCTAACTCTATCAAAAACATCGTCAATACAAAAGTTGTAGAGCCTAAAATTCTGAGTAAAATAAGTACTTACACTTAATATTTTTGTTTAATATTAAGGCCGCAGTTTTGAGATATTGTTAAGTTAACTTGGTCTCTCCAGGCTTCAAGCTTTTGATTTGAAAAATTTTGAAGTAGAATTGCGACCTTAATGTTGAACAAAAATATTAACAATGGTACTCATTTTATTCAGAATTTTAAGCTCTAAAACATTTGTATTGACAATGTTTTTTATAGAGTTAGCTGTTTTGAGATATTGTTAAGGTAAATAAAGAAAACGTGTTTTTCGAAAATAAATATGCGCATAATTTCTAACATTCACCCAAGTACGAGAAAGAATAGATCGTACGTTCATTTTAGACCTAAACTGAAGGGATTAAAACAATTTACAGTTTTCTCCTAATTAATTCTGAGTTCAACCCCCTGACACGGGTTTAAAACTATAAACTGGAATTGTGACCTTAATGTTCAACAAAAATATTAAGTGTAGGTACTCATTTTACTCAGAATTTTGAGCGCTACAACATTTGTATTGACAATGTTTTTGACAGAGTTAGCTGTTTGGAGATACTGTTATGGTATGTAAAAAAAACGTGTTTTTTTACTATAAATCCATACATATTTCCTAACGCTCACCTAGTACGAGGGGGAAAACATAGCATATTCATTCTAGACCTAAACTGAAGGGATTAAAACAATTTCCAGCTTTCCCCTAATTAATTCCGAATTCAAACCCCTAACCACTGGGCTATTAACAATTAATGCAATAATGAAAACACTACATGGGAATCAGGGTTGCCAAGTTTTTGACACAAAAAGAGACTTACACAAAAAATGAAATCATAATAAATATTTTCCAATTTGTAATTTTAAAACACATTAATAAAACAATTCATTGCATTTCAGTACCTGTCACATTTCAACTATAACCCACTCTGTGCAGTCTGGCGAAAGACCGAGATAACACCTCCCCCCCCCACACACACACACACACATACACACACAGACCCAAAACAAATTAAAAATTGGCTTCTTGTAATTTTCCGATAGATAAGCAAGCTTTTTGTAAAAAAAAAAAAAAAAAAAAAAAATCACCTAACTATAAAAAATATTACACTCCCGAGTTCATAAAATTAAAATTTCTAATATAAAATTGTCCTTTTTAATCAGCAAAATGAGACTTAAGGAGGAAACAACACTTGCGAAATCCTATGGAAAAAAGGTGATATTGAAGTAGAAGGACCTTTTTCTCCTGAACTACCGAAGCGATTATATATATATATAGTTTTGACAGTAGCTAAGCTACAAATTGATCGTTCGGAAAGAAATAAAAATGAAAAATGCAATAGTTACAAGCCTAAAATTCCAGGACAATTTTTTTAAATCGATGTCAGTAAAGGGAATGGATTTTCTAATAAACAAAACGATTGAAATCTAGTTTATTCTAATACCAAATAAATATTATATATATATATATATAGAAAACCATTATAAACCAATACAAATTATCACGAACAAATGTGAATATACAAATTATAAACGAATTTATGCAAATTAAAAATGATGTATAAACCATTATAAAATTCTTTATAGAAATTTAGATACATAATATATATACATAATTTATATATATGTACAGGGTGTCCGCTCTCAACTTTGTCCAATGGCTAAATCCTAAATCGTTAGTCATAGACATATAGTTCCAATTACAAAAATGTTTTAAATCAGGTAAAGTAATATTTTAAAAGCGATTTGGGTCAATAAAAATATTTCTTAAAAAATTTCGAAATTTAAAATTTTATACGGTCCCCCGGTCCTATAAGTTATATTTAGTAAAATTTTCCTTTTACATTGACAAGTAATACTAAAAAAGTCCCGTTATTCTACGATTAAAATTGACCGAGTAATAGCTGTTTAAAGTTGGAGCATATTTTTTGCTGCAAATTGGGTGTCATTCACAAATTTTGTCGAAATATAATTTCGTCAGAAAAAAATGGTTGAGAGTAAAATTAGCATTGGAATATAAATTTGAAATCTTTAATCATTCTGGCATATTAATGTAAAATATATAATTTGTAATAAACATCTAAGAAGAAAGAAAAAACAGAATTTTTGTTAAATAAATTGATGCTAAATTAACAGCCTCGATTCTTTACAAAATGATACGTATTTTAAAACATTATTAGATTGCACTAGCCTGCAAAAGTTGGGTTATGTCATGTTTTTTAGCTTTTGATAATTTTTTCTTATGTATTCTGTACCGCTGAATCCGAAATTGACCTTTATTTTTAACCATCACATCAGGATTTTTCGCAAATTGCAAATTTCAAAGTTAAAAAGTTCAAAGTTAAAATTGAACCTCCTCCCCCATCTCATCGAAGCACTCAGCTGTTTAGCTGTAAGGATCCCAGGATAAGCAAAAATATTGAATAAATTATTGAATAAAATAAAACAAAAAAAGTTTTGCATATGTTTTATAGTATGAGATTTTCGCTATATTTTAACTTACACATTTACGTTTTGCAAAAAATTTTTAACGTGATGGTTAAAAATGAAGGTCATTTTCAGATTCAGTGCTAAAAAGTATACGTAAAAATCGATTATGAAAAGTTAAAAACACAACCATCTCCTTTACTTTATAGTATTCGATTTTTGTTATTCTTTAACTTTGACAATTTATGATTTGCGAAATATCCTGACATGATGATTAAAAATTAAGGTATTTTCGGATTTAGCGCTAAAATATACATAAAAATTAAAAAACCCAACAATCGTAGTCTTATATTATCTAATCTAAAACTTTTTCTTAAACTTCTTGGCGGTAATCTATCCAAAATTTTTTGTGTTATCTTGTAAAATAAGTATAAATGGTAACCACCGAAAATCATAATAGTATTAGATTGTTATCGGATTTAGACCAGTATGTAAAATGTAATCTCGATCGGATATTTGAAAGTGAGTTAAAGTTCGAGTACAAATTTTGAACTGGAAACACATACATACGATCGTTGAAGTAACATAAAAACTTATAAAAATAACATAATTCTTATTCAAAGAAATCATAAAAGAAACAGTCTCAAATCCTAACAAAATAAAACATATGTTATTTTAGCCAATCTGAAACTTAATAAATGTTAACTTAATCGTAATACTTATACGATTTTTTTCAAAGCGCAAATACGCATGAAATAAGATCTTCGAATACTTTAAGCACTTGGTATGTGACCCCTCAAAACCAAGCTGAATCATTTGTTTTCAGAGCAGAAAAGTTGTATAAGTCATGCATTTTTTATGTTTCATAACTCGCTCAATTTTAGTGTTATATGAATGGTACTTTTTTTGAATTACACTGGTGTCCAAAATTAAGGTCCAATCACAAAATGCTAATTTTTAAGTACTCGAATATTCATAAGGGAATAATTTAATTCGGATAATTACTATCTCTACAGCACAACTAATCCATATAACATCTCTTTCATGTCACACATGGTCACAAGTTTCACAGTCACTACGGTGAAGAAAAAAAATAGGAAATTCCATGCATCTCATTATAAGTCTCAAATGATCGCTATAGGTGACTCCACTGAGACTTCACTGTGACTGCTGCTTTGTGAGGAGTCACCATGTGACTCTACACTGTAGTTACATTGTGACTCTCATGTGACTGTCATCTACAGACTCAATTTCAAAGTGATCATGAACGCTGCATTGTGATAAGTTAACAAATAATGTCACATTAAAGTCACATGATGACTTTCAGGTGACAGACAGACTACTGTGAAGTCACCATTGTGCTCTTTTGTGAAAGTCACCATGTGACTAGAATGTGATATTATTTGGTGACTTATCACAATGCAACGTTCATGATGACTTTGAAATTGAATCTAAAAATGACAGTCACATGAGAGTCACAATGTAACTACATTGTAAAGTATTTATTTCTTTCCGAACGATCACTGTCAAAACTATATATATATATAATCGCTTCGGTAGTTCAGGAGAAAAAGGTCCTTCTACCTTCTACTTCAATATCACGTTTTTTCCATGGGATTTTGCAAGTGTTGTTTCCTTCTTAAGTCTCATTTTGCTTATTAAAAAGGACAATTTTATATTAGAAATTTTAATTTTATGAACTCGGGAGTGTAATATTTTTTATAGTTAGGTGATTTTTTTTTTTTTTTTTTTTTACCAAAAAGCTTGTTTATTTATTGGAAAATTACAAGAAGCCAATATTTAATTTGTTTTGGGTCTGTGCGTGTATGTGTGTGTGCGTGTGTGTGTGTGTGGGGGGGGGGGTATCTCGGTCTTTCGCCAGACTGCACAGAGTGGGTTATAGTTGAAATATGACAGGTACTGAAATGTAATGAATTGTTTTATTAATGTGTTTAAAAATTACAAATTGGAAAATATTTATTATGATTTCATTTTTTGTGTAAGTCTCTTTTTGTGTCAAAAACTGACCAACCCTGTCAACAACTTGTGTCAACCCTGATTCCCATGTAGTGTTTTCATTATTGCATTAATTGTTAATAGCCCAGTGGTTAGGGGTTTGAATTCGGAATTAATTAGGGGAAAGCTGGAAATTGTTTTAATCCCATCAGTTTAGGTCTAGAATGAATATGCTATGTTTTCCCCCTCGTACTAGGTGAGCGTTAGGAAATATGTATAGATTTATAGTAAAAAAACACGTTTTTTTTACATACCATAACAGTATCTCCAAACAGCTAACTCTGTCAAAAACATGTTGTAGCGCTTAAAATTCTGAGTAAAATGAGTACCTACACTTAATATTTTTGTTGAACATTAAGGTCACAATTCCAGTTTATAGTTTTAAACCCGTGGTCAGGGGTTTGAACTCAGAATTAATTAGGAGAAAACTGTAAATTGTTTTAATCACTTCAGTTTAGGTCTAAAATGAACGTATCTTTTCTTTCTCGTACTTGGGTGAATGTTAGAAATTATGTGCATATTTATTTTCGGAAAACACGTTTTCTTTATTTACCTTAACAATATCTCAAAACAGGGTCATTCCATGCAAAATGAGTAAATCAGCAGTGGCAGACATGTCAGAGATTTTAATGAAAATCAGTATATAAGTAGATCAAAGCTATTTATAAGTAAATTTAAAATAATAGATTTCAGGATTGTTTATTTAAGTATTAAAATTTTTATTAAAAGTGGATGCAAAATCGAGGTTTTGTCTAAAAGCTTAAAATTTCAATTTTGATTATTAGCCTTAGGATTGGAAAGACTATATTAAAAATTATTTATAATTAGGAATGAATAATAAGTAATAGATTGGCGTAAGTTAGTAATTCTATTTTTATTCCGTAATGAGAAAAAAAATATTTTTCAAAAATTTTGAGGGAAAAATGCAATATTTCTATTACTCGATTAAGCATGAAGGACAGCTCATACAAAGTTAATTTTTTTTTTACGTTATAGCTAAAAGTGTATATTTTAAATATCGAGAATTTTATTCGTGCCCTTTTTATTCCTTAATGAGAAAAAAAAATAAATAGTAAAAAATGTTGAGGGTAAAAGGCTATATTTCAATCACTTTTTTTAAAGCGATGGAAGTTTTTTAAATCTTTTAAATGATTTGATATTATACATAAAAGTCTATATTTTAATTATAGAAACTTTTATTCTTGCTTTCAGTTTATTTTTACCTCAAGATTATATTTAATTAAAGTAGAAAAAAAATGAGTCAGTTTGGAGAAAACATTACATACTAATACTAAATCCAGATACAAAAATTAGATGGCAGCACATATCCTTTTCACCTGCAATATTTTAAGAAACGCTCGCGAATTCAAAGAAAAATAGCTCATCGAATGTAGTAAATATTACCTTTTTGAACCAATTTTTGCTATGTTAGGAATCAAAAGGCAATGTTGAATTTTTTTTAGCATATCATGGACTTATTGATCTTTATGTCTGTGCAATAACTATAATGTCTGACCGTTCCTTCATTATTTTTTTCCCTATCTATAAGAGGAACAATTACGATTTTGTCTTTTTTTTAATGTTTCTAATTTTTTTTTAAAGGTGAAGGAAATAAATGGCAACTTTCAAACTTGGGGAATTTGATCTTCATATATAATACTACATCTGGCATCAATTTCACAGATGTTTTTTAATTCCTTTGAATTTTATAGCGTTTCTAATTTTCTCAAAATTCGCAAATTTTCAATTTTTACAACCAATTAAAGATTAATTATGGTGTTACCAGATTATTATTACTGAATAAATATGAAGATAATTTTTCAGAGGTTACATTATTATAAAAAAAATTTATTTCAGTTAAATAGTTTTCAAGATACAGAACTTCAAACTTGCAACTTTGGACGAATGCACACATGCCATTCTTTATCACAAGTTTTTTAAACGTCCAAAACTGCTAAGATAATTTATTTTTTGTAAAGATGTGTTGCAGAGCTCTATTTGAATATGAAATGAACCTGTTTATCAAATTTTAATAAAATCGGTTACTATGTGGCCACGACTTTTTTTAAATTTTTGCTCATTTTACGTGGAATGACCCTATATGGATTAGCTGTGCTGTAGAGATAGTAATTATTTGAATTATATTATTTCCTTTTGAGTATTCGCTTACTTAAAAATTAGCATTTTGTGACTGGCCCTTAATTTTCGACACCAGTGTACTTGTTAGTGTAATAGGAAAAATTTTACTAAATATAACTTATAGGACCGGGGGACCATATAAAAATTTAAATTTCGTAATTTTTTAAGAAATGTTTTTATTGACCCAAATCGCTTTTAAAATATTTCTTTACCTCATTTAAAACATTTTTGTAATTGGAACTATATGACTAACGGTTTAGGAAATAGCCATTGGACACCGTTGACAGCGGACACACTGTATATATATATAAATCACTCCAGTAGTTCGCAAGAGAAAAATACACCAATATCAGCTAATTTCCATAGAATTTCGCAACTGTTGTTGTCCCTTAAAGGGATTATAACAAAAAGAAACTTGAACGCAATAAATGAAATCATAATAAATATTTTCCAATTTGTAATTTTCAAACACATTAATAAAATAAATATTTAAGCATTCTTAAGCAGAATATAAAATACGCTTCATTTACATTTTAACGCTTCAGTTAAAAATGAATCATAACTAACCTTAAAGTATCACTGACTGAAGATTTAATTATCAACGTTTTCTTCTTGAAAACTCAACACGTTATCATGGATCTGCTGAATCTTTTTTAGCGTCAAGGGAAATGCGTTGGCTCCGATCCAATTTCAGGCTGCTGTTTTCACCTATAGGTGTTTTGAAAAAAGGCCAAGGCCAGGAGTATCAGAAATGTTTAACAGAAGGTTCATTGGTCGTCATTATTGGTTGTTTTATGGCACCATCCTTTTTTTTTTTTAAAGAAAGTAATTAATAAAAATAATGATTATCTCAATTAGACAAGACATAACATTAAGCATTTGTCACCATTTAAACTGAAAATAATGCTCTAGGAATCTTAATGTACGAGGTTTCCAGGTAAGTTTGGCACAGTGATGAATTCAGGAAGTTGCTCGGGATGTCCGAAGCACTGAAATTCCGCCCCCCCCCCCCGCCGGTAGATTTGTGACCTCATGCTTATTAGTAGTCAAAAAGTGCAAATTCTCCCCAGAACTCAATAATCTAATATATCATTAATAGGCATATATAATCATACAATATATCATCAATAATCCAATATAGATGTTCCGGCTAATTCTCTAAACAGCTATTTAGCCAGCGCATGCTGTGTTTAACTGTCCACTGCTGAACTGAAATGAACTAATCTGTTGTTGATGTTTAGAATACTTTTGATGTAATTTGTCGAATGTCGTTAATAGATTTTTTATGCTCCGTTTTGTCATTAAATGTTTGTTTGTGCGGTAAAGAATGTTGATTATTTGTCGAATTAGAAAACACTGAACCAACCAGATGCTAGATTTGATTTGAAATGAATATTTAGATTAAGTAGAAAAGAACAGACTGTTTTTGGTGCATCGGCCGGGAAACGAAACCGGCCCGCCCACGTGGCAGGCGAGCATTCTACCACTGAACCAACGATGCTAGATTTGATTTGAAATGAATATTTAGATTAAGTAGAAAAGAATAGAACATTTTTGGTGCATCGCGCCCTTAAGTCTCGATGTGAAAAAGATTATTACGCAATACAATGAAAGTTTATTTCCTTTTGACATCAAGTTGGTGAGTTGATTTTGTTATTATTTTATTTTTGAAAATGAATGAAAATAAAGAACGAAAGATGCGTGTTACGCATCGAGTTCTATTGACTACAAACTGTTAAAAGAAATTGAGCAGTATTTAGCTAGTAATGAATATTCTTTAGAAAATTTAGAAGAATTAGTCGATAAATTAAACATTAAATGTAAGACTATTAAGGATCTTGATAATAACATTTTAAGTTTAATAAATGCGAAAAATGTCGAAAATGAAATCCTGAATATTGATGAATATGACCAGAAAATAATATATTAGAGAAATAAACTCTAAAATTAAAAGATTAATGAAAATATTACTAATAGTAATAATATTGGTTCAGTGCGAACATGTCATGCTGCTACCGAATTAAAAAGAGTAAAATTGCCAAAGTTACAAATAAATCGATTTTTTGGGGAATAGGATAAATTTTTAGAATTTTGGAGCCAGTTTAAATTAGCAATAGATAAAAATGCAAGTCTATCAGAAATCGAAAAATTTACCTACCTAAAAAGTTTGGTTTCAGGAGTGGCTGCAAACACGATTAATGGTTTTGGATTAACTGAAAATAATTATGCAGCGGCCGTATCGCTTTTGAAAGAAAGGTATGGTAGACATGTCATGCTCGAACATGCTCACTTAAACAATTTATTAAATATGACAGATTTGAAAAGTTCTTCTGACACTGGTGGTTTAAGAAATTTATACGATAAATGGCTAGTGCAAATTCGAAACTTGGAGCCTTTAGGTGTAAAATCTGATACATACAGTGGGTTACTTTGCCTAACATTACTGAAGTTAATGCCCCCAGATTTGACATTAGAATTTAATAGAAATCTAAAGGACGGTGATACATGGAATATAGAAAAACTTATGAGTTTTCTTAAAAAGGAAGTTGAAAGTTGAGAAAGGGTATCAACCATACATGATTTCGATGCTAAGAAATCATTTTCTGATGATGATAAATTTTAATATAGGCCGAAATTTACAGATAAACAATTGAAATGTAAAACAAGATATCAATATAATACAAAAGGATATAAACAAAATAGTGTCCCAGCTGCTGACTTCTGTAAATAAGAATTCGTGTTTATTTTGTAATAGTGTTGATCATAATAGTTAAATGTGTAATTTTTTAACCATAGATCAGAAGAAAGAAATGCTAAAAAAGCAGGGAAGATGCTTTTAGGTAGCTTTCTTTACAAAAAGCTACCTATTGCAGCCGTTCGGAGGAAAGCGATTTCAAAAAATTTTGGTATATTTTCATCGATCATGACCCCCAGACCCCGAAACCACCCTCCGTTCAAAATTGATATATATATATATATATATATATATATATCAATATATATATATATATATATATATATATATCTGACCTATGTCACACTGTAACTCACATATTTATGAACCGATTTGGATGTAATTCGGTGTGTACATAGTACATATCAATGTCTCGACCGAGTTCGTTGGCCAGCTTCATCCGCCATTTTGTTTCAAAATGGCGGCCATTTAAAAATTTTTAAAAAATTTAAAATTTGAAATGTGGTACCAAAAAATTGAAAATGGAAAAATATTTTTTTCTTATGTATTTGACCTTTATACAAAGACTCCGTAGCAGTTTTTGTTTCGTCTATATCTTAAAAAATGGCTGAGTTATAGCATTTTGAATTTCTAGCGAAGCTGACATTTTGAAACGTCCTGAATTTTGTCACGCGATAAAAGGCGTATTTATAAACCGATTTGGATATAACTTCGTTTATACATAGTACAGACCAATGTCTCGAACGAGTTCGTTGGCCAGCTTCATCCGCCATCTTGTTTAAAAATGGCGGACATTTAAAATTTTAAGAAAAATTTAAATTTGAAATGTGGTAGCAAAAAATTGAAAATTGAAAAAATACTTTTTTCTTATGTGTTTGGCCTTGATAAAAAGATTCGGGAGCAGTTTTTGTTTCGTCTATATCTTAAAAAATGGCTGAGTTATAGCATTTTGAATTTCTAGCGTGGCTGACATTTTGAAACGTCCTGATTTTTGCCACGTGATAACAGACGTATTTATGAACCGATTTGGATGTACCTTGGTGTGTACATAGTACATACAAATAACTCAACCGAGTTCTTTGACCAGCTTCATTCGCCATCTTGTTTCAAAATGTTGGCCATTTAAAAAAATTAAAAAAAATTAAATTTAAAATGAGATACCAAAAAATTGGAAAATGAAAAAGATTTTTTTTTTGTATGTGTTTGACCTTAATACAAAGATTCCGGAGCAGGCTTTGTTTCGTCTACATCTAAAAAAATGGCTGAGTTATAACATTTTGAATTTCTATTGTGGCTGACATTTTAAAACGACCTGATTTTTGTCACGCGATAACAGGCGTATTTATGAACCAATTTGAATGTAACTTGGTCTGTACATAGTACATACCAATGTCTCGACCGAGTTCGTTGGCCAGCTTCATTCACCATCTTGTTTCAAAAGGGTTGCCATTTTTTAAAAAAATGTAATTTAAAATTTAAAATGAGGTATTAAAAAATTGGAAAATGAAAAAGATTTTTTTTATGTGTTTGGCCTTGATACAAAGATTCTGGAGCAGTTTTTGTTTCTGAAAATTTGTTCTTTTGTTTATATCTTAAAAAGTGGTTGAATTATAGCACTTTGAATTTCTATCATGGCTAACACTTTGAAACGTTCTTGTATTTGTCACGCGATACCACACGTATTCGCCTATTTCGATGGAAGAAGGCATATGGATAGTATACATCAATATCTCGACCAAGTTCGCTGGCCAGCTTCATCAGCCATCTTGTTTCAAAATGGCGGCCATTAAATTAAAAAAAAATATTTAAAGTGAGGTGCAAAAAAAATAGAAATTGAAAAAGGTTTCTTTCTGAAGTATTTGACCTTGATATAAGGATTCAGTAGCATTTTTTGTTTGTCTTTATCTTAAAAAATGGCTCAGATATAGCAGTTTCAATTTCTAAAGTGGGTGACATTTTGAAAAATCTGATTTTTTGCCTGCGACAGCACTCGTATATATCAACCGATTCCGATATGAGTGAGCATGTGCACAGCAATTACTAAGGTCTCGACCAAGTTCACTGGTTAGCCTCCTCTACCATGTTGTCTTAAAATGGCAGGCACTTTAAGAAATCGCCGAATTTGGCAGCCAAATATAAGTGACTTTAAATAAAAGCAGCTTGTATAAAGCTGACTAATTTCGCGAAATTCTCATTCATAATGATTTAGTATTGATAAAAATTAGTATTGAATCTCCTACATTCGGTTTCCACTTAATTGAGCTTCGTGTGTTTGAATAATATAAGTTGGCTTTTTAAAAATAAGGAATAGGAAAGCTACCTCTTCCTCCCGGCACTGGCCGGAAGGACTTTTTATGCTTACAGTATAAACACAGAATTAGATAGTGTAAATTAGATACTGTAATAAATACATTAGGAAAACACAAAATAAATTAAAAGGTTTACAACTAGCTGATAGTTATGAATATACTAGTAAACAAATTGCAGATTTAATCGGCACTGATAATTATTATAATATTGTAACTGGTAGAATAAAAAGACAAAAGAATAATCTCGTAGCTACTGAAACCCTTTTTGGCTTGTGCTTACAGGGTTATACGGAGTCAGCCAACGAATTACTCAGCATGAAAATTTGAAAAAAGGATATATCCGATCAAATCAGAAATTTTTGGCAGTTGGAGAGTTTAGGAATTGAATTCGAAACTCAAAATATTATTAATGTGGACGACGACATTATGGCGGATTTTCAGTCTAGCATTATTTTTAAGGATAACCGGTTTAAACTAAAATTTCCATGGAAGGCGAATTTGAAAATGTCTCTTAATAACAATCGCGAAATCGCATACAGAAGATTTTTGAAATTGAGAACAAGCTTTAGAAATGACTCTTTGTTATTCTCATAATATAAAGCTATTTTAGATAGTTATTTAGAAGAAAATATTATCTTAACTGTTTACAACACATCTGATGTAAACACATTTTACTTACCCCACAAAGCAGTAATTCGTGAAGATAAGCCTACTACTAAAGTTCGCATTGTCTTCGACAGAAGCGTCCAAGCTAAAGGTGAACTGTCACTTAATGATTGTTTATATACCGGATTGAATCTCATCCCCGAATTGTTCAGCCTCTTAATCAAATTCAGAAACTTCCCCATAGCAATTACTGCAGACATTCAGCAAGCGTTTTTGCAGATTCGAGATTGATGAACCAGATAGGGACTTCAAAGATTTTTCTGGGATGATGAAACATGGATTGATGATCCAGTTAAGGAATTTAAAATATTCAGACTAAAGACAGTTCTCTTCGGGGTAAAATCAAGTCCCTTTCTTCTCGATGCTACTATCAAGCATCACCTACAAAGGTACGTGGAAACATTTCCTGTTTCTTTTGAAAATTTAAATTCTTCATTATATGTTGATGATTTTATTACAAGTCAACCAAATGTTGATTACGCATTTAAAATTATTAAGGAAGCCTATGAAATATTTCAAGAAGCTAGTATGACTTTTAGAAAATGGAAAACCAACTTGTGTGATTATTACGTGAACATTATTACAACTATTACGTGATAAATGGAAAGAATATGGTTTACATGTTGATGAAATTTCTGATAACTTAAATCTCACTAATCAGCACTTAATACGTTCATAGGTTTTAGGGGTTGCTTGGGATTCAAATAGTGACATGTTTTCATTTACGACTCAAAATTTAGAATATTTCCTTTCGAATAAACTTAGTACTAAACGATATTTATTGCAAACTGTTGGTCACATTTTTGACCCAATTGGTTTTATAAGTCCTTATACTACTAGAATTAAATGTTTAATTCAAGAAATTTGGTATTTAGGACTTGATTGGGATGAAAACCTACCCAAACATCTAGACAATTTATGGAGTGAATGGTTTGAAGAAATAAAAGAACTAAATTGTATTAACATTTCCAGATATTATTTGGGTGATATTGCCCTTGATGAAGTTGATTATTTTGAATTACATAGTTTTTCAGATGCTTCAAAGAAGGCATATGGTACGGTAGTGTACCTTAGAGCAGTGTTAAAAAATAAGAACATTGTTACCAGTTTTGTGGCAGCAAAATGTCGAGTCGCCCCTTTAAAAACTGTCTCTATACCTCAGCTTGAATTTTAGGAGCGTTTTTGTCTGCTAGACTTTGCAATAAAATTTCTAAAGAATTAGCTTTTCCTACAACTTGCTTCTTTTGGATTGACTCTACTATTACGTTCTTTTCGATTAGAGGAGAGTTAGAAAGATTTAAAATGTTTGTCAGAAACCGGATAAAGGAAATTAGAAATCTTAGTGATCCATTAAATTGGCTTCACTGTCCTGGAAAAGAGAATCCCGCCGATCTAGTTACTAGAGGTTTGAAAGTTTCAGAGTTAAAAAATAACCATCTTTGGTGGGGAGGTCCCCAGTGGTTAAAGCAAGATAGATCTTTTTGGCGAAAATTGGATAATGTATTCGACAAATTGGATATTTCTGAAGTTAAAGATCATTTAGAACTAAAGAAAAACACTGTTATAATATCAACTATTGTAAATGAAAATCAATTAAACATTGATTTGATTAATCGATATTCTTCTTTTATGAAATTAATAAGAATTACTGTATGGTGTTCAAGATTTCTGAAAAAAATTAAATTGAAATTAGGGATTAGAAAATATGATTAGTTAGATATTCTGAGTTACAGAATGCGACGAAGAAGCTGATAAAGATTGTTCAAAATTCCGCATTTCAAACTGAAGTTCGATGCTTAAAGAAAAAACGTCCTCTCCCAAACAACAGTAAGATCTTAAATATATTTCTAGATGCAAATGGACTATTAAGGATCTGTGAAAGACTGAAATTCGATGCTTAAAGGAAAAACGTCCTCTCCCAAACAACAGTAAGATCTTAAACTTAAATGTACTTCTAGATGCAGATGAACTGTTAAGGTTCTGTGAAAGACTGAAATTTTCCAATTTATCAGAATCTCAGAAACACCAAATACTTTTACCAAAGTCTCACTATTTCACTGAACTCTTAATTGAATATTATCATAAAAAATTTCTACATTCGGGTACTCAGACAATTCTATCTTTATTAAGATAATTTTATTGGACACCATCTGGTCAAAGTCAAGTAAGGAAAATTATAAATAGGTTGGTGACTTGTCTTCGAACAAAACATCAAACTCTTCAACAATTGATGGGTGACTTGCCCCGTGATAGTATTGTACCATCTAGACCGTTTGAGAAAATAGGCGTAGATCTAGCAGGCCCTATTATAACAAAGCATAACTTAAAATGATCAAAGATAACACTAAAATCATACATTGCTATATTTATTTGTTTTTCTACCAAAGCCGTTCAGCTAGAAGTTGTTTCAGACTTCATCACAGAAGCATTTTTAGCCTATTTGAGAAGATTTGTAGCTCGATGAGATTTGTTGCTCCATGTGACCCTGCGTCATATGGAGTGATAATGCCACAAATTTTAAGTTTACTTGTGCTCTTTTGAAATCCATCTATCAAATTGGTGCTGCGGAAGAAATTCAGCGATTTAGTGCTGAAGAACGAATACTATGGAATTTCATATCCTCTGCATGTTCACATTTCGGCGGATTATGGGAATCAAATATAAAAGCCATGAAGTGAATACTCTTGAAGATAACTAAATCCTCTATCTTAAATTTCGAAGAACTAACAGCACATGTGACGCAAACTGAGGCAGTTGTGAATTCACGCCCGTTGACCCCCTGTCAGCTGATGTTAATGATCTACAACCACTAACACCTGGTCACTTCCTTATTGGAGGTCCTCTTTTAAATGTTCCTGAAAATAATGTATTTTAGATTCTTTACCTTTTTATTCTAGATGGACACAAGTTCAAAGATTAAATATGCAGTTTTGGCAGCGCTGGAACCCAGAATATTTAAATGAGCTGCAAGTTCGCAGTAAATGGAAAAAGCCATCGCAAAACCTTCAAGTTGGTCAGTATGTGTTACTGATGGAAGGAAATGACAAGTTTATAGGCTGCAAAATTGCTAGAATTATGAAAACTTATAAAGGCGATGACGGACATGTCCGTGTAATCGATCTTAAGACCACTACAGGTATATTACGTAGAAATATTACAAAAGTAATACCTTTACTCCTTTTATGATGATGTTGCACAGCCGTCTAACACCGGGCGGGATATTCCGGCTAATTCTCTAAACAGCTACTTAGCCAGCGCATGCTCTGTTTGAACTGTACACTTTCGAATTGAAACGAGCTAATTTTTTTGTTTATGTTAATTTCTTTAGATGTATTGCGTCGTATGACACTTAATATATTTTTTATGTTCTTTTTGTTATTAAATGTTTGTTTTGTGCCGTAAAATATGTTGATTATTTGTCGAATTAGATACGCTAAACCTATTAGATATTAGATTAGATTGAATATGCATACTTAAATAATATTTATTAGAAAACTTTAGAACACCCATCTACAGTCGGAAAATTACCCGAATTCTTTGAGCAGCCCTGTATATAATATATAGATTTGTATCTATAAACTACAGGCAAGCAAAAATTTGGTTCAGTTTGGAAATACATGCTACATTGGAAAATTCCCCTTCAGCAATTTCTGCTGAGTAAGGTACGTGAATGCTTTTGTGCAGCCCTGTGTACAAAGAATAGAATTTATACACAACGTTATACACAAATCAGTTAAATTTAAAAGCGCATACCGAAATTGAAAACGCACTTCCAGCTATTATTGCTCAAAGACAGTACTGTAATCATCTTGCGGTGAAATTCAGTGATTTATATCCATTTCAATACATTTGAAATAAGCGTCATGTCATTCAACCACCCTGCAAATGATTTTTCCCCATTGACCCTAATGTAACGGATTTGAGTGCCAAGTAAATAAACTAGTATTGCTACACACTTCCTATTCAATACCGAACATATCATGGTAAACATCATTAACATACAGGGTGGTTCAGAACTATGTGTCAAAAATGTAAAGGCAGGAGGAGGGGACCTAAATAAGCAGATTTCGTATAGGAATGTGGGTGCGGAAATGCAGCGTTGAGGCAGTAGAGGGCGCTGTTGAATTCAGTGGATAAGAGCACTTCGCTCGCTTGAATAGTCATTCTCCGCACGGATTTTGAGCAACATGAGATGTAACACGAATGCGGAGCTTGCTGACATGCATTTCATGTATGAGGCTGTGCAAGGAAATGCAGCAGCCTCTCAGAGGATGTACAGTCGTGGGGGAAAAAAAGTAAACACCCCTTACTAACTCTGCAAAAAATTATCGTAGAAGAAAGTTACTGCTACCACACGATTGGTAATAAAGTCTAATTTTAAATGATGTATATAAAATTTACTTAGGGGACCATCTGCATATTAAAACGAACCATAACTTTGTTTTATTCAATAGCAATACACATTTCTGAAAACATAAATGAACTCTACACCCTTCAATTAGCCTAAAAACAAATTTTTATGCAATTCGTACAATAAGTTTCCGAGAAATTAAAATTTTTTAAACGAGAGTATTTTAGGGGCTGTATCCTGATTGAAGTTTGGTACTCCATTGTTGACCGAGAGAGCACCCTTCTTGATCAAGGCATCTGAAGCGCCACTCAAACAGTATTGAAGACTGCTAGATTACAGGATAGCAGAAGAAATTTCAAAATATCTGGTCACTTCTATCATAGACGGCCCCTTAAATCATCATTTTGCCGTTTTAAAGCATAATTTGAAAACTACCTGAAATAAAAATGTGAAATTTTGGATTTCCATAAAGCAGGACTATTTAATGCTATTAAATGTTGAAATCGGACAAAATAGCTCGGTTAAAAAAGTCTTATAGGATTGCCTATGCGATAGTCCTATGCGTTGCAATTTAACCGTATGTTGCAGGTACAGCCGTGGGAAAAAAAAAAGTAAACACCCGTACTAACTCTGCAACTAATTATAATAGAAGAAAGTTACCGATCGATCGGAAATAAAGTCTACTTTAAAAGATGTATATAAAATTTGCTTAGGGGGCCACTTACAAATTAAAACCAGAGCAAACTCTGTTTTTTCAATGGCAACACCTAATTTTGACACTATAATTTAAATCTTCATTTCAAACTATGCCCAGAAACGAAATTTCTAGTCATTTGAATGATGTTTTTGAATTATAAACATACAAAATTTAGAGCTTCTAATGTTAAATTACATTTTCGTATTTTTATTAATATCTCCGGAAATTATAATCCTAATGTGATAATTTTGTTTGTGGTTATAATACTAAAAAATCGAAACGCAAATACATTGAATTTGTAATTTTAAAAATTTTATGATATGAATTATGAAATTAATATTCGAAAAAAAAATTGCAACCTACATTTTTTTTAATAGATTTATATTTATTATGTCCTGCTTTATGTGAATTCTCAATTTCAAATTTTTCTTCCGAGTAGTTTTTGAATTTTGATTAAAAAACGTCAAAATGATGATTTAAGGCCTGTGATGTGCAGAAAAACATAATTTGAAAAAAAATGTATTTTATTCATTTTATTGAAATGTTTAGGCTGGCAATAGTCGAAACATATTAAGTGAATGAAATGGTCATATTCGCAAGAATTAATACATTAATAGAATTTACATAGTCATTCTGCAGCATTTCAACAATCAAGTACCGAACTTCAATTTGGATATAGCCCCTAAAACAGGCTCATTTTAAAATAATTAATTTCTTGGAAACTAATCGTACGAATTTCATGAAAATTTGGATTTAGGCTAATTGAAGGGTTTAGAATTTTTTTATGGTGTCAAACTTGGGTATCGCTATTGAAAATAAATATACTAAATTTAAAATATAAAAAAACCCGACTGTGTAAAAAGTGAACTAATTAATTATTTCTCATCAATATGAAACTATTTTTTATATTACTTACCTTTTCTTATTTACTTGTATTGATGACTTTTAAGTTGCGTTTAATTATTAGTTCCTATGTACAAACACTGTTTTGATGAGGCTATAGATGTCTATTATGAAGGTTAGAGTTACAGTAAAGGTAAAGATCCGAAGTACACAACTTCTAGATTGTGTAATGTTTAAAAGGAGCCTCTGACTGCAAAATGGTCAATGAAACATCGTCTTCCTTTTGAAAGACCTATCCAATGATATGCCACTCAATAGGGTACTTAGAAAAAATTTTTCGTCTCTACCGCCCTTTTGTATTTTACGGCCGCCATTTTGAATTTATAAAAACAAAACCTAGCCGATAACCATCGGGCCGTTAAGACGAATCGATAGAGACCTCATTCAGTAAAATCCATCCAGCCGTTGGGATGTTTCGAGGGTATAAAGAAATCCACATACACAGATACGAGTGAAACACATAACCCTTCTTTTCAGTAGGGTAAAAAAAAAAAAAAAAAAAAAAAAAGTTGCGATTTGTTTAGGTATGTAGATGGCTCCCTTAGTAAATTTTATAAACATCATTTAAAACTTAATTTAGACTTTACATTCAATCGTTTCGTACCAGTAACTTTCTTCTACGATAATTTGTTGTACAGTTAGTAGGGGGTGTTTACCTTTTTTTCCACGACTGTACATATTGGACTAGATTACGGTGTGCAGTATCCAATCATTTTTTTTAAACTTGTCTATTTTTTAAAGTTTTTTTTATATTTTGTTTAAAATTTCACTATCGCAATAGAGATTTATTTCATATTTCGAAAACATTGTTTTTTTACATACTGTTACCAAATTTTAAAAAAGCGCAAATAATAATATTTCCAAACATTTTACAATTTAAAAATATATTTACATGTGAGTATTAAAAGAGAAAACAAACGTTAAAACAATTAAATTATTGCGTGCAACAAGTATTAAATGGGGAAAATTAGATCATATTTAAAACAATGTTTAAATTTAAGAGAATTTGCATATTTAGTCGAATTTCATGAAAAGCACTGAACGAAAGGTAAAACTAATGCTTCGAAACAAAAATGTAACTCTTTAATGTCAAATACGTAAGCGTACACCTGTGTATGGGTGGAGTGGGTAGATAAACAGGTTTTATAAGCGAGCGTGGAAATATTCGCGTTTTGTTCGCTGGCACACCTCGACGAATTTCTTGATGCTTTTTTTTTTTTTGCAACATTCGAAGAAAATCAAAAGAAAACAGTAAAAAGGAGTAACCACCAGAGCTTGGATGATGGATTGAGGTGGCAAATCACAGGGAGACTGGAAACAGGGCAGCCTCAAATGCAGATTCCTAGAGACTTCAATGTAACGCCCAGCGTCGTGTCCAACTTATGGAAACAGTTTAGCCGCTTCCCTTACCAATTTTGTTGAAAAAAATTGCAAAAAATCATCTAATTTTTAATTGCATTATTAAATATAAGTAACTGAAATAAAACATAATATACAGGTTTTAAGTTGAATTTTTATTTTTTACAGATGTGAAAGCATTTTGTTTTACCGTCAGTTTACTATCACGAGTTATCTCGAGAAAATGAAAAAAGTTAAATATCAGTAGTGTCTTTGCAGGATAATTTTTGAAACAAGGGACAATACAAAGTAATACTTCACATTCGGTACACTGGTATCTGGCCTTTTTTCTTATTGGCTTACCGCTGAAATCTCTTTTACGGGAGCATAGAGCACGCTCTTCGTTGGTTTTGATTTTTTTCACAGTAGCAGGAATAATATCTGGAAAATGCCTTGCGGTTTTGCCTGAGTGATGGTGAAGGACTAATGATGGGTCTTCCTGGTGTGGCAGATAACTCGTCAGAATGATTTTCTGGGATTAGTTTTTCAACAAGTTCCTTTCTAAATTGCTTAGGTGATCGTCGGAATCACTTCAATTATCGTCTTCCATAAGGCTTTACAGAAGAATCACGTCCACTGTATTCTAAGTCCATCTCTTCATAATCACTATCTGAAAAATCATCTGCATCGCTTTCGTACGCAGTCGCATTTTTCTTCCCTCTTGCTCATCGTAAGTGTCCTTACTTATCCAGCAGCCGCCGTACATACAATCGGCTAAAACACGTGCCCTGCCCCGTTCTCCAAAGCCCTCCAACAAAACTTGGCAAACTGGCAATCAAAGCGAAATATTTTCTTTCTTTTTAAGCTTCAGAACGAGTAAAACGTGATAATACAAATTATGTTACGCCCAAGTTTTCTCGCGATAATAATTAATTGCAATATATATTAACCCGAGATCATCAGGGAAGCGGTTAAGGACACTGGATGGGCAACGTCGTCCAAGAGCCACGACACGACGGCCAACGAAGATCCGCTAACCATTACAGCGAAGGGTAACAGGAGTGCAACAGCTTCTCAGCTCTCTCGTGACCTTTATGCAGCCACAGGAAGCCGAGTTTCAAGGGTTATTATTTGCAGAAGGGTACCTCTATTGCTGCCATTGATGTCGGACGTGTTTTCATGCGCTCAAGTTTCAAAGCGTTTTAAAGTCGGTAATTATATTTATTTTTATGCCAATTAGCCTAGTGCTGCATGAGTCTGTACTTTCTTTTCAATTTCTATTAGTTTCTTGTAAAAATTAGTTTTCATTTTCATTTTGTGGACTTCGAAAATTTTTTGAAGCTCACGTAGGCTTAGTTTCCGCCGAGTAGTCAGCGGCATTTTTTATAAGTACTTTTTGTGGATATTTATTGATTTATTCACTTATTTATTGGATGTGTTACTTACTCAGACTTGGGGCTGTCCATTGTTGTAAATATTGTTATATTATCTAAAGTATTTCTATTGTATATTCCATTTTTTCGTTCCGGTGGACGGTTTTCACATGTTTATTTACCTCGCCAACTTGTTTAGCTTTAAGTGTTGAGTGGTTTCCTTGCTTCTCCTTACTTCTTGCTTTATTTTATAAAAGGAGTTTCTCCTTTTTTAGTAGTGGAGTTCTCCTGCTGTGTGTTTGTGTTATTTTGTAGTGGGTTGGTTTAATTATCGAGTTCCAGTGGATTATTTAGTTACTTCAATTTATTTTTGATCTATTAGCTTTTTTTCGGTCACGTGTTATGTGTATAGTTTATTATTCTTTTTTAGTAAATAATTGTTTTTAGTCACGTGTAGTGGGATAGGTTTTTCTTTTTGGTTTTTCAGTGCTGTCGCGTATCTTGGACACTGACGTCATTGGGTTGCTCTGTATGGTTTATAGGCAGGTGCTTTTTGTACATTTTGGGTGTTGGTTTCCTTCCTCTTTTAAGAAAGATCTCCTACATTTATGTAGAAAGTTAGTTCTGATTGTAACCAGCTACTCAGGAACATTGTGTTTGTTACCGGTCGTTTGGAAATTGACGTCGATAGTTTTGGTAGAGGGTCATTGATAGTTATTGTGAGCTATATACTTTGAATAATGGTTAGATTGGATAAGTTTTTGGAGGAGAGAGAGGAGGAGGATTACCCAATAGCGATACAGAAGGCGAATGTTTTAATTTATGATACTATTGAATCGCAAAAGGAGAAAAGTGGAGGTGGTAAGGTCACCGTGGAAATTATGAAACTAATGAAAAAGTGTTTCGATTATATAAATATACGATTGGTGAAGGCTCACAGAGAAAGCGTTGCAAACGAAACTAAAGTTAGAACAATGATTACGGACAGTAAGGCCTATGAGGCTTTGGTTCGGCGTGTTTCGGGAGGCCTGCCTGAGACATCTAAACTACAAGAGTTTCCTCCTTTAAGGAAGACGGTTATTAGGCGTGACCAGGGTTTTTCGGTGTTGGTGACTCCAAAAGAGGGCAACGATGTTTCTGTCGTGAAGAAGGACTTGAGACGGGTGTGGAGAGACACTGCAGATGTGCCTACACCACATGATGTGGCGTCGACCAAGTCGGGCCAACTGATTTTGAGAATGAAGACAAAAGACGATACGGATAAAGTGAAGAATGTTATAGAGAATGCTGACGGTGTAAAGGACAAGGTTACAGTTTTGGTCCCGAGAAGGCGTCGCCGCAGATTATTGGTTTTGAGTGTAGATAGTGAGGTTGTTACTAATGATGTGAAGAATTCAGTAGAACGTGTTCTTGAGGATGGGGGACTTGATAGGACTAGCGACGTTGATATTATTAGACATTATCCAACCCGTTCGGGCAAAGAGAATTGGATCATAGATGTTGATGAAGCTAGTGCAGAACTGTTGTTGATGAGGCGTAGAATTTGTGTAAATTTAGAGGGATATCGGGTGGTCGAGTTTGTGCAGATATTGCGTTGTTTTTGTTGCCAGGCCTTCGGGCATGTGGCCTCGAAATGTTCGGATGATCAAAAATGTGTGAAATGTGCTGGAACTCATGGTTTGAAAGATTGTTCGGCCACTGATGAATCGTGCATTAACTGTATTAGAAAGGATGAGAATTGTGATTCAGCACATAGAGCTGACAGTGCTGATTGCCCTTGTTATCAAGAGTATAGGAGAGATCTTCTGTCGAAAAGATTGTAACAGCAGTTCCTGCGGGGTGTACTGACATAGATAGACTGGTCCTTGTTCAAATTAATTTGCACCACTGCTCGGATACGAACGATGCCTTGGCGTCGTACGCTGAGAGTGGTGGTGTTCATATTTTCTTATGTCAGGAGCCATATGTTCTTAACGGTAGTTTTGCCGGTCTCCCTCCGGGGTGGCTTTGTTTTTCGTCTACTTCTTTGACCTCAATGATTCTCTGTACAGACTCTGCATTCACTATTGTGAAAGGTCTAAGTACGAGAAACTCAGTTTTTATTACAATTACACTTGCTCAGGGGCCTTTGATCATAGGGTCTGTATATGCTCCACCCTCTGGAGACCTTGACGAGGATATGTCCTCTTGGGTCACGTATTACCAGCATAGTACTCGTATGGTCATAGGAGGTGACTTCAATGTCCCGATGCGCATGCTTGGCTATGCGCGCGAGAATGGCCGCACAGAAATCTTTGCGGACTATTTGATGATGACAGACCTACGTCTCGCCAATGCAGTTGATGCTCCACATACTTACGTACAGGACAATCGTCTTGGAAGACCAGATCTCACCCTTCTGGGGTTGATATTCTTCCTTACCTGCAAGAGTGGCGTGTTGATGAGAATGTGTTCTCTTTCTCAGATCATCGTTACATAATGTTTTCACTGTTTATGAAACCGGTTCTTAGAACCTATGATAGATTTAAAACTAAAAACAAATCAATGCGTAAGTTTAACAAGTTGTTCAATGAAAAGCATGATTTACTCTGTGATTCACTTATGAGAGTACATGGTCCGGCCTCTTTGGATGACTGGATAGAAAATTTCAATGATTATTTGCAATATGTTCTGCAAAAGTCCTTCCGTCGCGGCAGTGTTTCTCACAAACCTACCATTTCTTGGTATACTAAAGAATTGAGGGTATTAAGAAATAAAGTTGCAGCTAACTATAAACGTCACAGAAAGAATCTGGATAATCCTGTATATAAAGATTCTTATCTTATGGCACGTCATGAGTATAAAAAGAAAATTCGAAATGCTAAACGTTCCAGCTGGTTAAACTATTGTCAGCGTACTAATGAAGCTTATGGCAATGTTTTTAAGTATATATCAGGAAAAAATTTCAAACATCAAGATATGGCTTTTTCTACAATGGAGAACTCTACTGTATTTGACGCTTACGATGATATAGCGCATCAACTCATGGTTGAACATTTTAAGGTTGACAATGAGCCTGTAAATACTCATGGTTATGAGAGTTCATCTGACTATTCGGATGATCCGGATTTTCACCCCTTTACAAGACGAGAACTGAGCTATGTTCTGAAACTGCAGCATAACAACAAAGCACCGGGTTTTGATAATGTGGATGCCATAATAGTGAAGAATCTTTGTTTTAATTTTAATGTTTTAATGTTATTAATATTCAATACCTGCTTCAAATATGCACATTTCCCGACTAGCTGGAAGAAAGGAATTGTTGTTTTTTTCAAGAAAAGGAACAGGCCAGAGGGTTCGTATTGCTCCTATAGACCGATTACCCTGTTGCCGATTATAGCAAAGATTTATGAGAGGCTATTGAAATTTAGAATTACAACTATGCTAGAGGCTGCTTCGTACCTCGACGGGACCAACATGGCTTCCGCGAGGGGCGGAGTACGCTCTCGGCGTTGTATTCATTTCGTGAAAAGATCAGGTCTACTCTAAGCGTTTTTAAATATTGTGCGGTTGTATCTTTTGACATAGCCGGCGCATTTGATGTACTTGATTGGAACGTTGTTGCAAGCATAATAGATATTTTACCTATCTATGATTACCTGAAAGAGGTCTTTAAGAATTATATCTCATTTCGGCTCATTGGTTTTAGATTTACAGATGGAGTTCGATGGTTTCGTCTATTCCTTGGCTGTCCCCAGGGATCATGCTTAGGCCCTCTAATTTGGACTATAGTGGCGGATCGTATTATTAAACAAAGTAAAGCTATAGCACTTCAGTTAATTTCGTATGCTGATGACACAGTTGTGGTTGAAGGTGCGGACACAAGGGTGTCACTTGAGAGTAAGATAAATAATGCTGTGAATAGTTATTCTACAGTCTGTGCCGATTACAACTTACAGCTTAACAATACTAAGACAGTTTCCATGCTTTTTGGACGTAAAACCATGAAGAAGAGGCGACCCATTTTTAAACATAGTGGTAGATCAATACCTGTGAAAGATAATATTCTTTACTTGGGTATTCTTTTAGACAGTGTTTTCAATTGGCTAGATCATCTTGAGATGATAAGAAGTAAACTAATTTACTTTACTTGTAACATGAGAAAAGTGAAAGTAAGAGATATTGGGGTTTCACTTGATTTATTAAAATTTTGGTACAATACTGTGCTTAAAAAGCAGATTGCATACGGTCATGAAGTTTGGTATCGTGACTTAAAGTACCATGGTATACGAAGATTGTCCTCATGTCAGCGAATATGTTTGCTCACAATAATTCGTACCTACCGTTCAACGTCGACAGAGGCATTGTGTGTTTTAGCGGGGATTTTACCAATAGACATAGAACTTTCTAACTCTGCTCGTCAATATGATATGATCCATGGAGACATATCAGTAGTGGTGGAAGATTCTGTTATATATTCTAATGATCTGGTCAGACGCTTGCCAACATATTTTTACCCAAATTATTATTTAAGACATCATGTTAATTTCCTGAATCCAGTGCGTAAATCTGTTCCAGATCGCTGTCATCCAATTATTTTTACTGATGGATCACTCATGCCGAGTGGTGTTGGTGCAGCATTTGTGGTCTTTTTGAAGAACATAGAGATATTTAACTACAGAATAAAACTTAATATTAACAATTCTGTGTTCCAGGCAGAATTGGTAGCAATTTTGGAGGCTATACAGTGGTGCGGACGAACTGAGTTTTCTAATTTTTACTTATATACAGATAGCTTATCATCGACCAGCGTTTTACGTCAGCTGTTTCCTTGTGATCAGTTAGTCTTTGACATTTTCACGAACTTGCGTTTACTCAAAGATAAAACTATTCATATAGGTTGGGTTAAGGCCCATGTGGGCATCGTGGGCAACGAACGAGCGGATGAACTTGCCAAATCGGTGGTTCTTGACAATATTTATGACAAAGTTGTTGATCTTCCAATTCCTGTGAGTTTTATAAAGCATCATTTTCGTAATAAAAATTTACAAGATTGGCAGAACCGCTGGTCTTTTAGCGATAAAGGTAGGGATACCTATATGGTTATTCCCGAAGTTAATTTGAATTTTATTTGTTATTCGCAAGTAGCTGCATATTTTGTCTCTGCACATGGTGCGTTCCCTACTTTGCTCCATAAACTGGGTAAACGAGGAAATGATAAATGCACTTGTGGCAAACGCGGCGATGTTAAGCACTATCTCTTTGATAGCTGCTGTGTTTCGGCGGATAGGTTTGAAGTGACTAGAAATAGGACTATGGAATGGAATGTTAGAAATATTCTTCTGTCCCATAAAAACTACAAAAAACTATGTACCATTTATAATGATCTAAATGCAAACTTCTCGTTTATTAGATACAAGTTCTGATGCTTTGACTGATTTTTATAGTCAAGACTTTTAATTTTGATTCCTGGACTTCACTCACGAACTTGTGATTTTATTTACGAACTTTTGATTTTTATCTTAAGTCTGATTTTATACCAGAACTTTGTTGACTTTAAGGTGAACCTTTATTAACAGGACTAATGCATGGCTTTGCGTATACTGGTAAAGTTTATTTTCCTGTTTGATGGAGTTATTATCAAGACACGTATATCATATTGTAACGACACAAGTATTGCATATTTTATGTTCATTCTGACAGTGTTCAGTTGGTTATTTTTATTAGCAGACAATTGTTATACAGTAATTGTCTATAAAAGTTTGTTATAATTTAGTTTAACTGCCAGACAGACATTTGTTAGATTGTGAATTGCTTTTAACAGTTGTTATCAAGATCTTTTTATGTTTATTTATTTTTGGTGCTGGGGCACATTTGTTTTGTATTTCTTATCTTAGTTAAATTAGGACCTGTTTCTTTTCCGGGCCGGTTGCCTTAGTTTGTGTTTCATTGGTTAGTAGCGGGGAACTTCCACCGGGGAGTTAACACCTATGCCAAATTTTGGTGGGTACCCCGGTGGGTGATCTTGTCCTCTTGCAGAAGGGTACATGACAGAGGGCTGTTTGCAATAAGACCTGCTGCTTGCATCCTGCTTGCGTCCTCACTTCTGCACACAGCAGAACCCATTTAGCATGGTGCAGAGATCATCGACTTTGGACCAGGGATCAATAAGGGGCCATCCTATTCACTGATGAGTCTCTGTTCATCCTAAATAAAAATTACTTTGTATGTTTACTTGTACTTTTATCTTAACCTCTTCCTGCATGATTTTTTTTCCTACAGGCAAAAAAATATTAAAGTTTGCTAAATATTAATGTAACATGATCAAAAATCACTCAAAATTCGAAATTTTCAAATCCACCTTAATTTAAGGCCGATTTAAGTTCGTGCCATATATGTCACACCATGCATTAGCGACTACTTTTCCATAGTAGTGAATTCAGCATTAAAACTTGCATGCAACTCTTAAAACTTCAAAGTATATAGAGAAAGAGCATATGAAATCTATTTGTGTGTGTGCGTTTCAATCTACAGTAATTGATACGTATATCGTTTATTCAAAAATGAAGTTACAGAAATTGATACATGTATTGTTTATTGAAAAGCTACATTCTACAATACCTGATACATGTTTGGTTTAAAACTACAGGCTACAGTAGCTGATACATATTTTTGGCTGAGAACTACAGTCTGCAGTAATTGACACAATGCTGTTGAAAACTACAGTCACTCAATGACCGAGGGCCGAAACTAGCCTTTTTTGTGACATATGCGGCACGTACCGATTTCTACGTACTATATACGCTAGCATTTCTACAATGTGTTACCATCATGATATATTATTCACAAGATACTTATAAACACAGCTGTATTTATTTCAGTCCATACTTCTTCTTTTTTCCACACAAAAACAACAAAAATATTCACTATCGAGCAACGCAAAGTAACAGCTATAAATTCTCACCGTTCGCCTCTCTTTTGGTGCCAAAATCCGATCGAAAGGAGGCAGCACCTGTTGGCATAACATGCCTCATCCACTGATGTACTAAACAAAGAAGAATGGAACTTCCGCGATTAAAAACAACTGCAGAACTACAGTAAATTCAGTATGTGCCATATATGTCACAGTATGCAGGAAGGGGTTAAGAAAACCAGGAATCCACCACCTGCCTTCCAACTTCCGAAAGAAAGACTACTATGTCAGCAGAGGTTTGAAGGTCTGGGCAGTCATCATGTTGGATGGACGCACACCTTTCCCTTTGTTTTGCAAAGGCTCTATGACTGGTGTGAGGTATAGGGATGATATCTTGGTAGCTTATGTTCGCCTTTTCAGGGATGCAGTTGGCTCTTATTCCATTTTAATGGACTACAACGCGCGCTCAGATAGAGCTCACCTGGTCAACGAATTACTGGAAAGTGAGTATATTAGCTTGATGGATTGGCCAGCCAGATCCCCAGATCAAAACTCTATAGAGCAAGCCTGGGTCACTCTGGGGAGGAAAAATTGGAACCAGTTTCCCACCTCCCAGAACCATCCAGGGCCTGAAAACAGCGTTACTGGAGGAGTGAGACCCATAAAGTGCCTGATTTCCCGTATTAGTTCGCTTTGTGACAGCTGTACAACTGTAAGAGGGAACCATACCCCCTATTAACCCATATTTGGGTCAATATTGCAAGCTCTCTTTTATACCTTCCGACGCTGATGATTCTTACGTACGACCATGCGTGCGCATTATAACTGTTGAATGTTTATCTTTGTTGAATTATATTAACCTATATACGTAACTAATTTGATTAAAACCTGTCTAGTAGTTCTGGAGATAATGGTGTTCTCAAATCCAAAAGGGCAACTTTCTGACATAAGTTTTAATTTATTTTTGTTCAAAAATGCACGAAACTAGCTGGTATTGTTGTTCAGAAACTATGTAATTGAGCTGTGTTTTCCCTTTTTTTGTAAACTCAATAGATCTTTCAGAAAATTGAGTCAAAGTGGCCGTTTTGAACCGAATTTCCGTACGAAGAATGAAAGAGCACTCAAGAGCGGGCAAAAAACGTGTTTGTCACGTGATCGAATTCGCTTATAACTCAATAGGTAATTTGTGGATCAAAAATTGGAAAAAACAGTTCAATTCCAAATCGCTTCCATGGCCAGGCTTTCCAATTTTATATCTTTCCGTTAAAAAATGAATTTGTAAATATGTCAAAACGTTTTGCGCTTGTTGAGCAGAGCAGTTAAGAAAAGCCATAATTGACCAAATCTGAAAATTCTCTTAATTTTGAACATGGGTGTATTTAAAACGATTTTCTTATAGCGTCTACACTGCAAATAGAAGCGTCTTAAATTGAGACACATATGTGACTGAAAAAGAATTTTAGACACTTAAGTGTCTTAATCTGAAAATTAAGACATTATAGATGTCTTAATTTAAGATACATAAGTGTCTTAATATGACCATGGTGTAAAAGAACTGAGAATAATGTCTAAAATATCCGCAAACGTCTTATTTTAAGACACTTCATTGCTTTATACGTATCTTAATTTAAGACGTTTTGATTCTTCCGACGCAATAACCACCAGGTTGCACTCCCAGTTGCACATGCGCTTTAGATGTTTTCGTTTGAAGTTGGTATACGTTGTAATTCAAAAAAAGTTTTTTTTTATGTGCGCGTTTATTTTAATTCGTTTTTTGCTGAATGTGATGTTTTGTGATTTTAATTCGCATTCACTTGGATTATTTATTTATTGAATACATACATCTGACGTGTGTGCTTGACATCAAATGTCTCTTAGAAGCTGTCGTCGATATAAGGACTGCATAGACACAGAACAGAAATAGATGACGCTTGAAGATTACACCCGGAAATTCTACAAAGCGTGTACAATGGACTTAGTGTTAATTCGTATTAATTTATATCAATAATATTGTGTTATTCATCTTCGTCCTGTCGAAGCTGGCAAAAAAAAAAAAAAATTGTCTGGCGGGTTATATTTTGAGGATGAAACATTTCATTCTTTAAATATGGCTAGTCGGATATATTATAGGATTTCCTTTTAAACTGATGCAAGTCTTTCTCCCTCACTGTGGTTGTGGTAGTTTTTAAAATTTCAAATCGGGGAATTTTTCTTACCTCTTGCAAACAGCGATTGAAGTAAGTGTCATAATTTTTTATAATTAGTGTCTTTTGTGATTTTATTTATTGTGCTAAACAAAATCTTGCATGAAATTTAATTAGTTTTGAATCTCTTTGCAAAAAAAAAAAAAAAAAAACACTAATTCTAGAAGTATATATTTTTAAACTTATGACGTTGTCTTTTATTACAAATTATGTATTCATCTTCAATCTGATGAAATCATCTTCAAATAAATCTTCTTCTGATGGAATCATGTAATATTCCAAAATTTTTTGATATATCTGAGAGTTAACCTTTTCGTAGACGATGCATAACTTCCCAGGTCCTTCTGCACTCATGTAGCCCCAAACCATGACACTAGCAGCAAATTTTATGGAACGTTTAAGGCATTCTTTATCAAATGCTTCTTACTTCATTCTCCAAACTCGAATACCTTGATTACCATATGAAACACAAAACATAATTTCATCACTAAATAATATATTTTTTCAATCTTCTTTGCTCCATAAACGTCTTGATTTACACCAATTCAATCTTATACGCTTTTGTTTTGCAGTCATGAGAGGTTTTGTTTTCGGTAGACGAGATTCAAACTTAAATTTATGGAGACGTCTTTTTAATGCTGTTGATGTAGAAACTTCAACTCCTTCTTCTTTCCATTTTCGGTGCAAGAATCGCACACTTTTAAAACGGGTTTTCTTAACTATACGCTTCAGTTTCCCGTCATCTCTAGCAGATGTTTTTGGTTTTCGGCCGCCATTTCGGCGATTATTTTTAAATTTTTCATTTTTTAAATATTGTGTGTTATGTGTGTATATTGTGTGTGTATTTTACTAGTGCTTGATTTCGAACAATGTAAATAATTCGCTATATAACATTGATTTTTACTGTGCCGATATAAATCAACCATACGAAGTTTAATAGATTCAGGAATATCACTCACACAACCCATTGTAAGACGAAAAAGCAAACAAACTGCAAAAAGAATACTGATTTTAAA
Organism: Maratus speciosus; assembly: GCA_963932465.1. Classification (NCBI taxonomy): domain Eukaryota; kingdom Metazoa; phylum Arthropoda; class Arachnida; order Araneae; family Salticidae; genus Maratus; species Maratus speciosus. The sequence continues at coordinate 143,409,139 of OZ010800.1, forward strand.
TAAAATCGTCTGAATTTAATTAATGATGCCACCAGTTATGAATTGGTGATAATTAAAGGAGAATTAATGTGAAATATTCTCATATTTTGAAACACTCGAATCAATATTCTGATGTTTTGACTTTTCAAAATAATTTTTTTCCAATTAATCTTTTAAAAATGATAATAATTTTAAGATAATAAATAAGTTTAATCAAGAATAAGTTATTAATAAAAATATTATTTGCATATTTGCAGTAAAAGGCATTAAATTACCAAACGATATTTTCAATTTGTAAAAAAAAAAGTAATTATTCAAATATTTTGATTATGAGCTGTGCATGTTAATACTTCAAAATTCGCCATCACAGAGCCAAAATTAAATGGCAATCTATGTACATCATGATGACTCTAAAGATGCGAACTTCCGTGCATTATTTTCTGAGATATGACTATAGCTAAAATCGTGTAAGTCATAAAAAATGCAGCATAGCAGTTCCACTTGTTGAGTGATTTACACCAAAAAGTAATCAGCACCAAACTATATCTGAAGGCTGAATCTGACCAACTGAATCTGAAGTTTGATGATAGCTATTACAGAAATCACGAATAATGCAGCATAGCACCGCCACCTGTTGTACGATTTACGCCAAAAGTAATCAGCACCAATTTATATTAGGAACTAACTGAATCTAAAGTTTTATTAAATTCCGTGCATTATTTCTTGAGATAGAGCGCCCACAAATTTGTCTCACATACAGACAGAAAGACAGACATAGACAGACATTTTCTAAAACCAATAAAATCGTGTTCTGAACTTTCTAAAAAGTATAAATCCATCTAAAACCGGAAGTCGAAAAATTTCACGAACCCAATACTTTCTTCTTGTAAAGATAGAAGAAAGTAAAAATGTCTTAAATGAGGTAAAACATTATTTTAAAAGTCGTTTGAATCAATAAAAACACTTCTTAAAAAAATACGAAATTTCAATTTTTATGCAGTCCCCCCCGTTCTACAAGTTACATTTAGTAAAACTTCCCTATTACACGAACAAGTAAGACGAAAAAAGTCCCATTCACCTAACACTAAAATTGACAGAGCTATGAAACTTTTAATTGCATGACTTATGCCATCTTTCTGCATCTGAACACAAAGGAGTCAGGCCATGCTTCGAGGGATCATACGCAAAGTGCTTAAAGTATTAGAAAGATTTATTTCGAATGTACATTTCTGCATTGCAGCTGAAGGGAGTCACTTTGAGCAAGTTTTAAGATAACTTTAATTTTTATTAATTAAGTTTTTAATTAGATAATCTAATAGCATTTTAAAATATGTATCATTTTGTAAAGAATTGCGGCTTTTTAAAGCCCATAAATTAACGTTAATTTATGTGCTTTAATATATATTGCGGATCGATGGAAAAAGAAATTTATTCATCGTTGTCACGTCATCCATTGCTATCTAATAGATGGACGGTCGCGTTCCTCAACTTGGTTTATTAGTGAGAAATTTCCAGGCTAGGACATCGGCCAAGGTAGCTTAACGGTAGAGCAACAGCACGTTCGCTGTCGACCTGGCCCCGGCTAATTTTTCACTCCAGTTGGGATTATTGTATTTAATTGTATTTATAGTCTGTCTAAATATTTGTGTACCTTTAATAATTGCGGGTTTGCTGTTAATCATTCCATTTAACAAAAATTCTGTTATTTTTAAGCTTATATTTTTAGTACAAGTTGGATATTTTTCTTCAATATATCAGACTGAAAATAGATTTCAAATTCATATTGACTGTTAATTTTACTCTCAACTATTATTATTTTTTTATATCTGACGATTAGTTTTTATTTCTAGTAGATTTGTGAATGACCCCTATTTCGCAGCAAAAAAAAAAAAATTCTTCAACTTTAAACAGCTATTGTTCGGTCAGTTTTTACTGTAAAAGAATGGGACGTTTTTTGTTTACTTCTTAGTGTAAGAGGCTATACCAATGGTTCTCAACGTGGGGCGTTCGCCCCTCTGGGGGGGGGGCGCAATTTCAAATTTATTGCTCACTCTTTCACTATCAATTTCTTCTGTCCCTTTTTCCAAAGTATTGTTCTAGAGTAAAAATGATTGGAATGCAAACAAAATTTAAAAAATCCGTTTTTTTTAAATGTTCCCAGTGAAAATTTAAAAATACATTTAACGTCAGAACAATTATACGAATAACTTTTTAAAAATATCTTAACATCATTTTATTATTAAATTTCATTATAATTTTTCTTGGAAATCATTTTATAATTTTTCGTAACGCTTTCGATTATTTAGTGAGAGCGATTTCTACTTCTATTTGCTTTGCTATGTGTCACTCGAAGATTCTTTTGAACGTGAAACTACTTATAAGTATGTATAACTGTGACTGTCTCGAACATATTTAACCTAAAAATATATTTGAAGTCTCTAAATGACGTACTACCAACTTTATAAAACCCATAAATCTTAAATAGCATTAGAAAAGGAAATGGGTAAATGGAAGACAACGATATTCGGAAAGGGGAAACAGGAAAAAATGTGTTGTAATGGGGAATAAAATAATGGCTACTTAATTTTCATAAAGATTAGAGTTTTGAAATGCTTCTTGTATGTTGCGTTAGCCTTTAAAAAAAAGTTAGTGTTGAAAGCTCTTCCACCAAGTCTTAATAAGTGACAAAATGACTTATAAAATGCGTGAATGTTATCACTTTCAACTTTAAATGCAAGTCTCTCTTCAAGATATTTTGTGAAGATAAAAATGCAGAATGTATAACACTTTTTTTTTTTTTTAACATTAAGGTAAGTTACAAAGTACAACAAAACTCTTTTTCGCACAAAGGCGAAGATGTATAACCTCGTTTCATTTGTAAAATGATGTTAAAAACACATTTGCCACAGAAGATTCACTTCTTTGATAAGTTAAAAAATGTGAAATTAAGAGGTATTGTTAAGGCTTTATTACGCTTCACCTGTGTGAATAGATTTCACCTTTTTAGAAAATAAGAGACATAATTTACCGATTAAACTCTGAAGCTATGGAAAGCACTCTGTCATTTCGGGGTCCTCTTTCATTCGAGAAGAGTTTAATAAATTCGACATAACCGGAAACTCACCAGTTCATACTATTTAAATTACTTTAAATATGATATTATTGTATTTTCTCGTTTTTTATTTGTTGGACGATAATAATGCCAGATAAATTGACGACTTTAATTGGTTGGACAAACTGAGGAATTGTTATCATGTCATGTGGTTGGAACTGATCAATTGTATGAAAAATTAATTTGTTATGAACGATATTTTTATGAAACTCTTTTCAAATTATACATATCTATAAATCAGTTAATAATTTGAAAAGAGATTAGAATTTTGGAATGGAATTAATTCAACATAAAATTTGGGGGTTCCTGTTTTCTCAATTTCGGGCCCCTTCAAAATTTTCTAAGGGAAGTACACGCTTCTCATGTTTATTCGGTAATCAGGGCCTGAGTGGAACAACTTCTGAAACACAAAGTTATGTTTAATACTATATCTCACAAGGAAGGTCTCCATACGGGCATATACAGAAAAATCTGAAAAAATTACAGAGTGTTCTTCTCATATGGATATATATGTTTATAAAAACCTTTTTGGCGGAACCTCGATAGAACGTTCGTAAAAAAATAATGAAAATTTCGTTTATTTGGCGATTTATCATCGGTTGGCGATGAAATGAAATTTCGAAAAATACTTTTTTATGTCGAATACTCTTTAAGATAAAAATGTTTCATATTGAACTTGTTTAAATAAATTTAATGTAAATAACTTTAGTTTTGTCAGTTTTAGTTTGATTTAACTATAGTTTTGTCATGTATATATATATATATATATATTTATTTATTTATACTGAAAGATAAATACCAAATTTTAGGAATTAAAACAAAATTAAAATAAATAAAGCAATTTATCAAATTACAACGACCATTTGGAAAACGATTGTTTTGAAGATTAAAATTTAAGACATAAAAAATCGCACGGAGTTGATCATACATTACGTACGCCATGAATTAAACATTAATAGTGTTATGACACATAAAAATTGCAAGCAAAAATATCGCCTGCGACCCGTCAGATTTCATGAAACTTAAGTATTATCCACCTGAAACTTACGTAAATATCCAAGCATTTCATTGGCTGTTCGGGAAAAGGCTTTTCCATCGTCAGATTTCTTCGAAATCTGACGGCCAATTTTAAATGAAATTTCATTCTTAAACTTCTAAACATCCGACAATATTACTTTTTACACCGTCGGATAGAGAAAAAAATCTACTTTTAAATGCAATTTGTTTGAAAGCTGTATCTCAATTTGTTTCTGAGTTATTATTATTTTTTTTTGTAGTTTTTATTACTTTTTTGTCATAGTGGCAACAGAAAGTATCCATCGTTGTTGAAATTAAAGGGAAATACAGATTACTGTATAGACCAATCAGAAAACGAATAAATTGCTAATTAAACCAATGAAAACCTTCAGATATGCTTTGGATTTCCCATCCTGACGAGAACAATAACCATTTTTTCAAATGGTTAATAAATTAAAGTTGTTTCGATATCTAAAAATTAAGTCCAATTGAGCACTGTCGATTCAATTTTGTTTCTATGGAAACGACGAATTCTTTGATATTGAAATGAATAACTGGTAAATAAATCTTGCCTTTATTTTGGAATACGCTTGAATATATGAAAGTATTTTTTATACATGAAATTGTTTTTAAAGCAATAAAATTAAATAACAAGCAACATAAACATGTAATACTAAAAAAAGTATTTATTAAACTTTCTCATTGTTTATGTTTAAATTCATTAAATACTTTTTACACGCATTCTAAAAATCAATTAACAAACAATTTTCAGGTGCATTAAAATCGTTTGCTTTTGGCGAGGAAAAGTACTGCTCGCCAAATCGCTTGCCGCTTTCGTCTTTTCACGCCAAATACTCGAAAGTATTTTATTTTTTTACAGACTTTCTACTGGAATTCCGCCTCTAAATTTGACTGATCCTTTATTGCATACATAAGTAGTTTAATTGATATATTTTTTTAAATATTCTGAGTATGCCCAGTCAGTGGCGTAGCTACATATTCAGCGCCCTGGAGCAAGTGAAGTTTGTGCGCCCTATTCTCACTCGAAAAAGTTCTGCGCATTTTTTGTTATGAAATTTAAAATTTATATACTATTCTTAATTCGATTTAAAGTTTTACTTTTATTTGAAAGTCAAAGTATTTCAACAACGTGTTAAATACAAATAATTAAAAATAAATAATGAATAACGAAATAAATTATTCTGTAAGTACCGAGATTTGTTTTGCGAATAGGGCGGGATTTTTGTTTTAAATGCGCCAATGGGCCAGTACAATCTGCCGCTCTTAATATATGTGTTTCTTTTCAAGGGTTTCGAAGCATTGTAGAGTACTAATAAAAAAACACTTGTCAAATTCTTTTTTTACTTTTTACATATGGATGAAATACGTTTTTCTGGTTTTAGTGCCAGAAAATCCAAAATTCAAAGTAACATAACTCGATAAGTTTTGGTCATTCAAAAAAGAATGGATTATTTTACCTGTTTATGTACGGAGTAGAATTTTCTAAATTTAACGTATAGAACCAAGGAACGGAATAAAATTGTAAACCTCGTAACTTTTAAAAAATAACTATTTTGACATAAATTACTTTTAAGAGGATGAAGAATAACTTTGAAACTTTTTTACTATTGGAACTATCATTATACAGCTAATGGTTTAGAAAATTAGCCAATGAATAACGCCAATAAATATATTAGCCAATAAATGTTGACACCGGGGTTCTCACTGGCTTTTGACTAATCTGAGCAGTTTGGCTAAATCGCTAAAGAAAAACTAGCCAAATTCAAATAATGGTAGTAATATTGTTATAAAACACTAAGGATATCAAACCACAAATAATGAGTTAGACGGAAAAGGCGTAATCGTACAATAACATCATTGAGAGTGTCGCCGAAACAACAACAACAACAAAAAAACTCTTGCAATTTGATCATTTCAATCTTTAGTTTTCTCGTCTTGTAAAACATTTTGGCGCAGTGGCGATCGGCCTGATTGACACCCTTATATATTACTCAAGATTCCAGTTTTTACATTCCATAAACATACAATGCTAGGAAGGAAATAGGAAAGCATAGTAATTACAATAAAAATAAATGAAAATAACGGTATATTTTACATTTTCAAATACCCTGAATCAGTTCTCACAATTTTTTCAAATAGAAATAGAATTTATACAGTAAACTGTGCAGTAAACTGTGCAAATATATTTTTATACAGTAAACTGTCTAAAGCTCCGTGCAAACCGTATTTTCGTCTTATGCAGAATGCTCTGTAAACCCTAACAACAGAGTATAATCGAAAGGGCGCAAAAGAACCTTCAAATTGGCTGAAAATTCTTGGAGAAGATCATGCCGCCATTGGTAACGAACAGAATTAGAGAATATATACATTATGTTTTTTTAAGATTTAAATAGTCCTCTGAAACAAAGAAATTTTCAAGAAAAAAAATTGCAATTCTCCTACTTTGGAAAGAGAAACAAAAATCCTTAATAAAAAAATACTTCAAAAAAGTATTTTTTTTTTTAATTATTAAATAATTTAAGACTTTTCAAATCTAATGCTTGTAGCAAATTTTGTAACTATTACACTGCAAATAGAGGCGTCTTAAATTCAAACACATATGTGATTGAAAAAGCAATTAAGACACTTAAAGGTCTGAAAATAAAATTTCAAACGTGATAGATGTCTAAATTTAAGACACACAAACGCCTTATTATGATCATGGCATAAATTAACTGAAAAAAATGTTAGAATTAGGATTACATGTCTGAATTTAAGACACTTGCAATTTTAGACATTTCAGAAATTCAGCCATTTGAACCACTCACCAAGTAAAATGAACTGAAGCGAGTAGGTTTGTTTGTTGTTGCAAGCATGAACGGTGCGCGAGAAGAACGCGACCGGATTTGATTATTACTGTTTTGGCGGGCAACGGCTTTTATTCAACGGATTGGCAAAAGTGAATTAAAGTATTCAGTACAGTAAATTTGTCTGAAGTGTTAAAATTGCTTTTAAATTTATCAACATTTGATAAATTATTTGAAAGTGTGACGATATATTTTTCCTCAATCCGAAATCTCTATAATGACGTTTGTTATTCACATAATGAATGGAATCGCCAATCGTCGTTATAATCTTATAACGCATTAAAAGTTTCTGCTTTATTTCCAAAACATTACACTGATTGAAGATTTGAACTTTGAATTCTCTTACTTGTAAATCGAAGTTGAGTCAGAAAGTGAGTGTATCATCATTAATGAAGAGAAAGTATTGACGCAGTATTTACTTTCTTTTGTGAAATAGTATGCACATCTACATCTACATCCGTTGGTGTGTTAGTCGTTAGAGATTTTTTTTTTTTTAGCATAGTGATCCGATGTCTGTATTTTATATCTTTGTGTCTTCATTTTATAGATGCTAGACGAAAATTTATATTCTGTTTATTGGAATGGTTTGTCAGTACGTGCTTGTAAATGGAGATCGAAAAAAAAAATAATCAATTGGGAATTATATTTTTCATGGAAATATAAAAATTTCAATATTTCTACGATAATTTTTATTCAAGACTCACCAAATATTCAAAAGAATAGCATGATATTTATAAAAATAAAGTGGTAAAACAATATGAATACGCATGTATTTTTAAAAGGGCGTTCAATATCCTAAAATAATATTTCCCTCAAACTGGATTAGCTGTTACAGTTTTGGATATTTACGCCAAGGTAAGGTATTCCACAGGTTTGGAATGATAATTCACAGAACGTTCTTACATATATATTATTATTTATTTATTATTTAAATTATTCTTATTAGACTAATTTGCATTTTTAATATTTTTGTCTTTTTTTATCAAATAAATATATTTTGTGTGAAAAGATTTGTTTAATTATTTCTGGTGCTTTTCAATGAGTGCATATGATTTTCAGTATTAATAAATATATTTAATTCTCATCTAGATCTTTACTTTATAAATTAAAGTTTCATGTAGTAAATAATCTATTTATTGTTTGAATAATACTATTTACGTAAAAAGTACAACAGTTTCAATTAGATTTGGTAAGATGTAAAGAAGTTTTGAAATTATAGAATTCATGTTTCCTGCATGCTATTAAAAAAGAATATTTATAATTTTGTTAATGATTGTTAAATAGCTCGTATCATCTGAGCAACATATTAAAAAAAATGTTCAGTATAAGTTTTAAAAAAAAAGCTAATTTTTATATAACTTTGCATAAGTAAGTTCTTTCCTTGCGAATTCCTTTATTTTATATTAGTGATATAATTTTACATACAAATTTTCATTTTTAGTGACAAGAGTGCCATTTATTTATCTTACATAGTATATTATTGAAGTGATTTTTTATATTAACAAATTTAAATTTATCTTTGAGAAACCATGAACTTTTTATTTTTTGTTTTATATGGTGGATATAGAGTATGAAAAGAAATCTCGAAAGTATAAGGGTTTGTGTTATCGTGTATTTCGGAGTATTTTGTAAACTTGCTTGTTATTTCCTGTTGGAAATAAATCACTCTTGTTGTATTCAACTGTACGCCGATACTATATATATATACATTTAATAATCCTGATGAAAATTTATTTCAAGATGGAATATACCTTGTATGTATTTCCTGCGTTACATCTCAACACCATACTTAAGTTTTAAAACATGAAGCGATCTTGAAAGTATAAACAAGTTATAAAAATTGGCGTAATTAATTAAATATGTGCGGAAAATATTAAAAAAATCAATTTAAATAACATCATGCAAAAAATTTCAATAATATGAAAAAAAAAAAAAAAAAGAAGAAAAAAAGAAAAGAAGATGGGTATAAGAATTCTCGCCCATGACAGTAGGAGATATTTTTCATTTTTGTAATAAAATTTAAGACCTAAATAAACATGTTCTGAAAACGCACTTCTAATGCAAGATTTCAAACAAGCATTGCCAATAATTCTGACTGATTGGTAAAGTGTAACTATGCTGATATTTAATATATTTTGAAAAAGTAACAGGGTTTGAAGATTAATTATTCTTATAATTACTTTTGCTCCGAGTATGTATATATTTTCATATTATTATAACATTTTTTAATATAAATTATTTTTATTGTGATGTCTATGGGAAGAAAAATGTTTTTACAAGTGTTTTTCAACCCTCAAAGAATTTTTTTTAAGCATATCTGGGTGCTAAAAAGAATCCATGAAAATAATAATAAAACAGAAACTCATTAAAAAAAATTAAAAAGGATTTTAAGTTTTATTTATTTATTTATTTTTTGGTGTGTGTGTGTGTGCCTGTGTTCGTTAATGACAACGTTAATATCAACGCACGTTATCTTTTAAATTTAGTTTGTAGAAGATTATTGAATAGTATCAACAACTGGACCTAGAATTTATTTGGAACATATTTCTTATACTGTCACAAAAAAGGTAAATACTTTTTACCCTTTAGAGTGTGCATATAAATGAATATACAGCAAAACTTCTGAATAGCGGACACCTCGAGAGCACGGAATTAGTCCGCTATTTGGTGGTGTCTACTTTAAAGAGGTAAAGACGTACAGATTTAAAAGTGTTGGGGATATTAAAAAAAAAAAAAAAAAAAAAAAAGAGGTGTCCGTTATTTGGCAATGTCCGTTATGGAGGTTTTACTTTAAATACACACAGTAAAACCTGCGTAACGGACATTCCTGAATTGGGGATACGTCTGTTTAGCGGATCATGGGGCTTCAGCTTAAAACATGGGCTAAGGGTCCTTTTTGTTTTTTTATTGGGGGGGGGGGTGATACAATTTTCGTAAATCTACAATTTTGAAGACTTTTCGAAATTACACTGATTATAATGAATATTTTGAACGTTTAGAGTAATATAGTATGATGTAAGAAGGTTTTCGCTACACAGAGATTTCTGGTATTCGGGAATGGTTCATTAGCGGACACTTCCGAGTTCCGAATTCTGGTCACTTCTATTTAACGAACCATAACATTGGGTTGGATTTTTTGCAGACGCAGGATTTTATTAAAGCATTAGCAAATTGGGCGGTGCCCCCTTCCCTTTGTATTTTGGTGGTCCCAAATTTGGTATTCTATTTTTGTAAAACTGATATTTTGAATCTCTTTCAACATTATGCTGATTACAGTGCTGTTGTCAAATGTTTCAATATTTCTTGCTAATGATAAATAGTATAATAACAACAACAAAAAAAAGTAAGAGTTTCATACTCATTTTTTTTTTTTTTTTTTTTTCCTAAATGTTGGGATCTCATATACTGAAAATTTTGTGTAATCTAGTGTTAGATTTTATTTAACACACAAATAAAGATGTCACTGGGAATATCTAATTTAGATGGAAAAAAAATTGTACAACAAAGCAGAGATGAGATTCTTTCTGAAGGAGTGAATCATTTTTTTTATAAATGGGAATAATTTGTTACCATAAAGCAGAGCTGATTGCAGCATGGATAAACTGGGCTGTTTCTTTGTGCCTTTAGCTTTACGTGCTCCTACATTTGGTATGAAATTTCTATAAAGCTGATATTTTAAATTTGCTTTGATCTTATACTTATTTTAATAAATATTTTGTACTTTTAGAAAGTGATTAGGTTAAGAAAAAGAAATATTTATCCAAATATGTATTTGTATTTAATGGCATTGAATAGGCTTAATTTTTTTTGTTACAGTATATGAAAGGCGGGGGGGGGGGAGGGGGGGAGGCAAGGCGAATGAATACTAGATCTTTGGACTAGAATTAATTTAAAGTTCTCACTGAAAGTAATAAACGTTTTTTATGCGCGCATATATGATATTACATAAATACATTTATAGGTGATTGTATATATACATACATATAATATCCTGTTGCAAAACTACAAAATACTGATTACAATCGTCATAAGTTCAAAAGTGATTTAAAATATCAGCTTTATGAAAATTTCGTACCCAAATTTGGTGTACCCTAAAATCAGGGGGCAGAGATGCTTCAAAGTTTTCCCATGCTGCGATCAGCTCTGCTTTATGGTAACAAATTATTCCCATTTATAAAAAATGTTTCAATGTGGTCAAATATGGCTGCGTATGTGGCTTAGAAAGAAAAGTGGTCAAAGATGGCTTCATATTGGTGGGGGGGGGGGGGCGGCTCAAAGATGGCCGCAATTAAGACATTTGAAATGTCTGAAATTCAGATGCAAGAAGTGTCTAAAAATTTTAAGACATTTTAAAATGTCTGAAAATTGAACACTGCGTTTCAGACCCGTAAGTGTCTGAATTTCAGACATTTCAGTTTACAGTGTAGCTTCACCTGGGAGTGGTCTCAACTTTATCTGGTTTATGGCACACCAACCCACAGGTCGGTTGCCCGACGGGCCAGTCTGAGCCTACCAGAATATGACTTAATTTAGTAAAGTCCTATTTTTCCTTTTTTTTAATTTATTATCCTTATTTCAGCACATTTGAAAGGGAAATTATGTCATTAAAAAGTGTTTAAACTTTATGAAGGAAGGCGCACGTTTTCTTTAAAACTCTAGATCTTTATCACGAATGAAAATGTTTCACCTTTGTATAAAATTGGGACCTAAGTTTTTATTCTGCTTTGAACTCACAGTATTTCAATAAACTGTTCGGAAAGTTGAGTAGAGTAATTCCAGATTCATATCGAAATGTGGCGAGAAGTGGGAGCAGAGCCTGATTACGGCCTAAGCAAATTCACATTAGTATTTCCGAAAAATATGTTTTGCCTTATTTAATCCCAAAATTCAGCAATTAAATAAGGTTTAATGCTGAAAAATACTTTTAGAAAAAAATGGTGTAAATTTGTATAGGCGATAATCAGGTCCGAAGGAACACTAAATTTTTCACTCTTTTTGAAGGAAAAGACATCAATTCTGCATTTAAGATTTGCCATATTTTCAAAATCTCAAAAACAATACGAACAAACTTAATTTGACGCTTACCCCGCCCCCATCTAAATTTTGTCACCGTGGACCGATGTGAATATGCGTAAGTCCGGTTTTGTAATCTGTATTGATGACCATGTTTAGTTTCTCCAAAACAAAACAACTCTTCAAAATTTTCGTTTTCTTGTTGTTGTTTTTTTTGTTTGTAAAATGGTCAATGATTTTCTTCAAATTGTCAAACTTTTTTTTAAATCTTAAATTAACTAAATAGGTGAGGCTGTTACATCGTAAATATAGGTTTCTCAGCAGTGATTTATTTGTCTTACATTATTTCCGTACAGTAATCACCATGATAAATTTCTAATGCATTTTCAAGATAAATGTACCAGGAAGTTTGTTTTATGGAATGGTGGTTATCAGAATGGTGGTTGCCAATAAAGTGACCAATGAGCAATGACAGCCCTATAAATAAGTTTTGATTAGTTTAAGATTTGAAAATCTTTAACTCTCGTCTACGGAAAAGTTTCAGAAAAAAAAAAAAAAATAGGGCATGCTGAAACGGTGTTGGAGAAGTTACTCGGGGCTACAGTACGGTATGAATTACAATTAAAACTTCGCGAATAGAAGTTATTTCTTTTAACTGTGTATAAAAACATGTTTTAAATCGAAATAGTTGAGGTTAAACACAGTAGAAAGTAACACACAAAGACACAGTAGTAAAAACATAATAGGGAGGTTAAAACAAAGTAAAATAACATAGGAATATGCCGATTGTAACAAGATTTATCTATAATATCTGATTAATAGTGAAAAAAAAAAATATGCAAATATTTTTACAAGTTTTTATTTTGCTCTTTCTAATTTTGCGCCCTTAGGATTCGGGCGCCTGGAGCAGTTTGCTCCAACTGCTCCACGGTAGCTACGCCCCAGTGCCCAGTAAGGAGACCTTCCTTGTCAGATGTGTTTTATAAAAATTCCCTACTGCTCCACTAGATGGAGACACAGTTTTTCAGAGCAGTAAGTCAGACATCTCATTTTCGATTATTACTAGATGTTCTACTGTTGTTCTGAGACGACGATTTTATAGTAGCTTTTTGTTGTGTAATGCATTCAACAGTAACATTGTCTTCTTGCATTTGCTCCCTGCACGGGGGTAAGCAGAACTTGTAACAAAAACAGGTGGACAACATTCTTCCCCATTTTTGACTAGTAAGTATAACAAATATCATTTTGAACCTGGTTTCTCTGACAACCAATTGTATGCGCATGTGCAGACGAATAGTAATGGCGAACGTTGGGTTATTCCGTATTGTGGAATGAAATGATTTTATAATCATTTAATATCTTTAATAATAACTTTGTACAGTCGGACCTCTATTTAACGAACCTCTATTTCGCGAATTTCTCTATTTTGCGAACTTTTCCTTGGACCCAAGAACATTTTGCGAATTTCTTCGTAAAATAACACTCCAAATAGCGAAGTGCATTCTCTATTTAACGAACTTTTTCGTGGGATCTAAATTTTTTTTCTCCCTATTTCTCAGAATATTACTGGGCATTTTAAACTTATTCTTTCTTTTAACACATTTTAGGATGATCAATGACCAGGAACAGGTCTTACCAGACACCTAACTCACCGAGAACAGTAAAGTCGCTGTGATTCTTTACTTTTCATCCAAGCAGTGCAAACTTTCAATATCCCCCTTTAATCCTCAATGGCACCGTGTCCCTAAACTAGTCTCCCGTTTTCTAGATTGTTGATTAGTCGTGCTGGTAATTTCGGTTTTTGTAGCTTGAAAATGTCCGAGCGAAAGTGCCTGAGCATCAAAGAAAAAAAAAATCTTGATGAGGTGGATAAAGGCGTGAAGAAAAGGAATATTGTTTTAAAATTTGGTGTTCCTCCAAACAGCTCTCAACCATATTAAAAAACTTTGATATATATTATAAAAAAAGTGTGATCAATTACTTTTTTAAATTATATTTAGCGTTTATGGACTTAAAATATGTTTTATGTAGTTTAAAGTATTTTAAAAGGTGACTCTCTATTTAACGAATTTTCCATATAACAAACTTTTTTTCGGGATTTAGCGACTTCGTTAAATAGAGGTTCGACTGTATTTGCATAAAAATAGATAACAGATTATTTTGATGTAAAGAAAAAAAAAAGAAAATTGTGGTTGAAACAAAAATGATAACAATATCGAAAGATACCCCCCCTCCCCCTAGAGATATCTTACGATATCAAGTGCCAGACCCCCCCCCCCCTAATGTGATAAGTTTATATGTACAGCTCCTAATAGAATATTTTTTACTAAATATCACATAGAACCGGTGGACCGTATAAAAATTAAATTTCGTTTTTAAGAAATGTGCTTTCATTCACACAAATTGCTTTTAAAATACTACTTTACCCTCATTTATAAATTCTTACAATTGGAACTCTATATCTATATCTAACGGGTTAGGAATTAGCCATTGGACACCGTTGAGAGTAGGCACCCTGTATTTTAGAAATAATTTAAAAATTAGCATAAAAGAGACATCCTTCAAGAAAAGTACAAACTAAAAGAAATTAAAAATATTAATTTCTTGAGGAGATATTTAAAAAAATACGAATGCATTGGAAGCCCATAGGTTTAACATTAGCGAGGGAATTTCATATCTCACTGACCATCAGTCTTAAGTGGGGAAAAAAAAATATTTTTTTTAAGGCTGTTCACAACTGCTCTGCTCAACAAGCGCAAAACGTTTTGACACATTTACAAATCCATTTTTTAACGGAAAGATATAAAATTGGAAGGCCTGACTATGGAAGCGATTTGGAATCGAACAGTGTTTTCCATTTTTTGATCAATAAATTACCTATTGAGTTATAAGCGATTTTGTTCACGTGACAAAGACGTTTTTCACCCCACCTTGAGTGGTTATTCTTCTTTTGCACGGAAATTCGGTTCAAAACGCCCACTTTGACACTCTTTTCCGAAAGATCTATTGCGTTTGCAAAAAAAACCCGGAAAAAACAGTTCGATGACACAGTTTCTGAACAATAACACTTGCTAGTTTCATGCATTTCTGAACAAAAATTAATTAAAACTTATGCCATAAAGTTGCCCTTTTGGATTTGAGAACACAGCCTTAAGTAAGATCTATCACACATTTCAAAATCAACTTATACAAAATAGTCAAGTAAAGAATGTCACTGGCTCTCGAACTTACTGCCAAGAATTCTGTTCAGAATATTTGTGAATGGATGATAGACCCGCATGTGTGTGTGTACACTTATTTCTTTAACCAGTGCCTCTAAACTGGATGGTGGTGGGGGGGGGGGAGGGGGGCATGTGCCCCGGACGTCATAAAGAAGGGACACCAAATGAAGGATTATACCTTTGGAATGGATCATTTTCTTCTGATGGATTGATGGCTTCCATTATTATGAAACAACCATTATAAATGAAGTGTTAGGTGAAGATGAAAGAGCAGCCGTAAAAAATTAGAACTCTGATTTTCTGGTTTTAAAAAAATTGTGGCCATTTTTTCTTCCCATTTTGACCAGAAAATCAGAGTTCTAACTTTTTACGGCTGCTCTTTCATCTTCACCTAACACTTCATTTATAATGGATGTTTCATAATAATGGAATCCGTCAGTCCATCAGAAGAAAATAACTCAGAAAAGCGGTACTCGGATAATAGGGACTCTACTGTATATATTTCATTTTAAAAATGATCTTTAGAATATTTTTGTTGATATTCAGAGTGGGGGGGGGGGGGGGGAGGTCATGACCTGCCGTATGGATCCGACATTGTAGATTTTGTAGCCCAGTATTACATATTTTAAATTTTAAAATAAGTCGGCTATTAGAAAATTAGTAAAATTCTCTTTGTAAATACACTTTGCGGAAGAGGTGTGTGTGTGTGGGGGGGGGCACCAAAATCCATGTTTGCCTCGGGTGCAAAAAAGGCTAGTTTATGCCCTGTCTTTAACGAAATTTTCCTAAAGACATACTCCCTTCAGGGTGACTAATAAATTAAAAATAAATTGAGGCAATGTGTATTTTTATCAACCATTTGGAAAAATAGTTATTATTCTCGTCAGGATAGGAAATCAAAATCATATCTGAAGGTTTTCATTGGTTTAATCTGCAATTTATTCGTTTTCTGATTGGTCTATACAGTAATCTGTATTTCCCTTTAATTTCAACAACGATGGATACTTTCTGTTGCCACTATGACAAAAAAATAATAAAAACTACAAAAAAATTAATAACTCAGAAACAAATTGAGATACAGCTTTCAAACAAATTGCATTTAAAAGTAGATTTTTTTCTCTATCCGGCGGTGTAAAAAGTAATATTGTCGGATGTTTAAAAGCTTAAGAATGAAATTTCATTTAAAATAGGCCGTCAGATTTCTTGGAAATATGACGATGGAAAAGCCTTTTCCCGAACAGCCGATGAAATGCTTGGATATTTGCATAAGTTTCAGGTGGATAATACTTAAGTATCATGAAATCTGACGGGTCGCAGGCGATATTTTTGGCTTGCAATTTTTACGTGTAATAACACTATTAATGTTTAATTCATGGCGTACGTAATGTAGGATCAGCTCCGTGCGATTTTTTATGTCTTAAATTTTAGTCTTAAAAAAAAATCGTTTTCCAAATGGTCGTTGTAATTTGATAAATTGCTTTTGTATTTTTTTTTCGAACTTGTCCCAAGACGAGTTACTTTTGGTATGTTAAAATTAAATCAAATGTTTTCAAGTCGAAATCTAATTTTGAAAGTTTGGGATAGGAAAATAGGCTTCGGGATTGGGACTCGAAATGCCTAAGGGTATCTACTAGAGCAGGGCTGTCCAATGCGGCGCCCGCGGGCGCCATGGCGCTCTTTGACGGTTTTCTTGGCGCCCTTTTGTATGTCACAAGTTTTCCAAGGATAAAGATAAATTTTAAAGAATGCTTTTTTTAAAAGCAAATAATGTCTGCATATATATTTTTAATTGTTATTAAAAGGTTTCTAACTCATTCCCCTACAAAACCTTTTACGAGTGTCCCACCTCCTTTATACCCCCCCCCCCCTCTGTTTAAACAAAATATCATTCCAAATTTATTACTTTATGTTGTCTCTTCAAGTTATTTTTACATCGAATTTATGAATCGAAGAGTCTATCCCTTATGTCTATCACAATAAAATATATCTTCAACGTATAAGACGCATGTGACATATAAGACTACCACTATTCAGGGCGTTATTACCACAGGAGAAAACTTCCATAAATACTTCCGAATAGCAAATGTCTGCTATATGTATCACAGAAATTCTGCATTTAAATAAGGCGACGATTAATCTTACAAAAAAATCCCCGACGGCTCGGCACAGGTAGACTTCAAAGTCCAGTACTAATTTCACCAACAAAAACTGAATCAAGATTAGAGATTAACACAGTTTAACAATTTTATCTGGCCGCTTTTGTCGAGTTTTTAGTTTTATTTTTCTGTAAAAGCTGGTTTTATCAGAATCATATTAATACGATAATTTTTTCACTTTTTCCACTTTTTATCACTAATTAGATTATTATTATTTTTAATTGGACCCACAGTTAAGGTTATGCATATAGATAAATATATAGATAGATATAAAAGGTCACAACAATAAAATAGTTTTTAGCCAAACCAACCTCACTAAAATATACCAATTAGCATGAGGCTGGATTATGGAAGTTATGGGGTTTTTTCGGTTTTCACAAAACCCCTGCCTATTTTCACCCCCTTGGTCCGATTTTGCCCATTTGCAATACCCGCCGAGGTATTAGCCATCTCAATGTTTTTGGTGAGTTTGAAGACGATTCGTGCATAATTGTGACTGTTATAGTGCGAACAAAATTTAGTACGTACACACACACACACACACACACACACACACATATATATATATATATATATATATATATATATATATATATATATATATATATATATATACATAAACTTTTTAGGTGGGGTTGGTTTGGGGTTCCTGGGGTCCTATAATGAAAAGTTATGAAACAATTTTACAAACGTCGCACCATGGTAACGACTGCATTAGGTAGTATTTCTTATGAAATCTACCTAAAATACTGGTGGAAGTTAGACCCCCTCATAATCAGACTCTGCCGACTACAACAGTGAGATAATATTGTTGCATGATTTAAGTCATGTAAATAATGGCGCCCTTCATTGTTTGTAACTAGGTAAAGGGCGCCCCTGTTTACTGAAAGCTTGGACAGGCCCAGGGTCGGACTGGGACAGGGAAAAGGGCGCAGACCTTGGATTTTCAGAGGGCGCAAAAATTTTAGCGAACTCATGTAAATTTGTCTTGTTTGTGTTGTTCCTGGCTTGAGAAGGTTTAACACATTCACACAGCACCAAGAATGAAAGTGGCTTAATATTACATCTCTAAGTCGAGATAGAAGACTTCGATATATCACCCGTGCAATTTTAAAGTTAAATCAAATCTACACAATGCTACGCAATTTTTTAAAACGAATCTAGTAATATCTAAAAGTTCCGAGTTGAACACAGATTACTTTGTTGTATATGACCGATATCAAGGCTAGGGCTTTATTATTTTGTTAATATGTACCTTATAAGACTCACGGGGAAAAAAAAAAGTGATCACCCCTACCAATTCTCTTGCAAGTGACTGTATAAAAATGACATAAGTACCAATTTGGAGATTGTCTAGGTATTAAAAAATGCACGAACGTTAATTTTTCAAATGGTGAACGTTGATTTTTCAAATGGTAACATTCACTTTTTATACCCTATTTGAATTCTTTGCCAGCAAATAAAGAGATAGAGTTTATATAATTTTCATAAATCTGAATACAGTTATAAAACAAAAAGTGTTAGGGGTTTATCCATAAGTTTCGAAAAATAAAATGAAATATCTTACAACCGAAAACACTCAATTACTCACCAGTCAAATGATACAGGAATTTTAAATTTATTATAAACTTTATATTAAGAAAAATCTTACAAAGTATTTCTGTTAAGTTTCTACGATTGTTTTCAGTGGCTCTTTTGATAAAAGAAGACGGTACCCTTATATTGTGGAAAGGCAAAATTTTTCCGTATCTTGAACACTAATTATTCAAATTAGCTATAAACTTACACATTGATGTTTTAAACGATTGTTCTTTGTTGTATGCAAAAATTAATAAATTAAAGTAACCAAAATAAGGTGTCAAAAATGGACGTTATTGTTTGTAAATTCAGAGTTGGTGCAATTTTTAATATGTAGACGAGTTCGGAAACATAATTTATGTATAACAATAATTAGTAGACATTATTTACAGACAGTTGTATCTATAGACTTTTTTACGAAGATTTTCTGCTGAATTAGCAATTGTAACCCCTTTTATTCCATTTATTCCCATTGGCGCACTGAATATCTGTACGAAAACTAACAAGATTTTTCGCACCAGTCACCAACTAGAGTTGCTGCGGTGCTGCTAATGGTTTCAACCCATTTTTTAAGTATACTTTTTTATAAAATGAATTAGTTATCAGTCAGTTTATAATGAGATAGATTCAATTTCTGTTACAATCCGACAACAATTACCTTTTATTTACTACAGTTTTTTTTTTAAAGTAGAATTTTTAAATATGGTATCTATCGGTATCTCCCTTATGATATACAAAAAAATTCAGTATGCAAACTTCGCTTAAAATTTCTTTGTATCTAAAACAAAAATGTATAAAACTTTTCATATAAAAGTATAAATTTTGAAAACTAAAGCTTGTGCTTCTTTTGTTCTTTTATAAAAAGTACCACATATTATAAGGTATTTAAATGTTGAAACATAAGAATATTTAAACATTCAAATCAACATCCCATTAAGGAATTTGAAAATAACACTTGCTTGTGAAAATAATGCTTATTACACTTGCAACATTTATATAAGGCGAATTATGTATTTTGTAGAAAGAGGCACTTTACGTTTGTGTCCTAAAAAAATGACTATGTATCCGTAAAATGCTGCATTAATGTTGCACTACTAAAAAAAATTATACACAGAAAGTACACCAAAAATGCTACTTTGTTAGCCTAAAAATCACCAAAATAATTGAGTAAATTTACTCTTTTCAGCACCCTCTTCCTATGATATGCAAAGTTCTTATCCTAATTAGAGATCAAGGGAAATATTTAAGTTTACACAATTGAGAGAAATGCCCCAGGAATTGTATTCATACAAGCTGCAAGATCCCGTGGCAGCGTTTTTTTATTCGAAAAACCTATCCTAATTTCTGAATAGTAGTCATCGCTTTATTTAATGATAATTTTTCCGTGATTAAATTAAAACAACTTTTTATTTAAAATACACACTAGAATTTCCTAATATTTATTTAGCCACGGAAAATCTATCATTCAATAAAACAAAGATTACTAACTGAAAATTATGGTGTAGATTTTGTGAATGAAAAAACGCTAGCCGCGGGATTCCACAGTTTGCGGGATTGTAATCCAGAAGTCTTATCAAGTTTGTATTCCGCGAAAAGAAAGATCATGTTTTTCAACCAAAAACGAAATCCGCACAAATAGTTTTTTTTGTCTTCTGATATTTATCACTTTTTTTTCGCAAGTTGTTTTCAAAAAGTCCTTCCGGCCAGTGCCGGGAGGAAGAGGTAGCTTTCATATTCCTTATTTTAAAAAAGCCAACTTATATTATTCAAACACACGAAGCTCAATTAAATGGAAACCGAATGTAGGAGATTCAATACTAATTTTTATCAATGCTAAATCATTATGAATGAGAATTTCGCGAAATTAGTCAGCTTTATCCAAGCTGCTTTTAATTAAAGTAACTTACATTTGGCTGCCAAATTCGGCGATTTCTTAAAGTGCCTTCCATTTTTAGACAACATGGTGGATGAGGCTAACCAGTGAACTTGGTCGAGACCTTAGTAATTGCTGAGCACATGCTCACTCACATCGGAATCGGTTGATATATACGAGTGCCGTCGCAGGCAAAAAATCAGATTTTTCAAAATGTCACCCACGTTAGGAATTGAAACTACTATATCTGAGCCATTTTTTAAGATAAAGGCAAACAAAAAATGCTCCTGAATCCTTATATCAAGGTCAAATACTTAAGAAAAAAACCTTTTTCAATTTCTAATTTTTTTGCACCTCACTTTAAATATAATATTTTTTAATTTAATGGCCGCCATTTTGAAACAAGATGGCTGATGAATCTGGCCAGCGAACTTGGTCGAGATATTGATGTATACTATCCACACGCCTTCTTCCATCGAAATAGGCGAATACGTGTGGTATCGCGTGACAAATACAAGATCGTTTCAAAGTGTTAGCCATGATAGGAATTCAAAGTGCTATAATTCAACCACTTTTTAAGATATAAACAAAAGAACAAATTTTCAGAAACAAAAACTGCTCCGAATCTTTGTATCAAGGCCAAACACATAAAAAAAATCTTTTTCATTTTCCAATTTTTTAATACCTCATTTAAAATTTTAAAATACATTTAAAAAAAAAATCGCAACCCTTTTGAAACAAGATGGCGAATGAAGCTGGCCAACGAACTCGGTCGAGACATTGGTATGCACTATGTACGGACCAAGTAATATCCAAATAGGTTCATAAATACGCCTGTTATCGAAAGACAAAAATCAGGTCGTTTTAAAATGTCAGCCACAATAGAAATTCAAAATGTTATAACTCAGCCATTTTTTTAGATATAGACGAAACAAAACCTGTTCCGGAATCTTTGTATTAAGGTCAAACACATACGAAAAAATCTTTTTCATTTTCCAATTTTTTGGCGTCTCATTTTAAATTTTAATTTTTTTTAATTTTTTTAAATGGCCGCCATTTTGTAACAAGATGGCGGATGAAGCTGGCCAACGAACTCGGTTGAGTTATTTGTATGTACTATGTACACACCAAGGTACATCCAAATCGGTTCATAAATACGTCTGTTATCACGTGGCAAAAATCAGGGCGTTTCAAAATGTCAGCCACGCTAGAAATTCAAAATGCTATAACTCAGCCATTTTTTAAGATATAAACGAAACAAAAACTGCTCCCGAATCTTTTTATCAAGGTCAATCACATAAGAAAAAATATTTTTTCAATTTTCAATTTTTTGGTACCACATTTCCAATTTAAATTTTTCTTAAAATTTTAAATGGTCGCCATTTTTAATCAAACATGGCGGATGAAGCTGGCCAACGAACTAGGTCGAGACATTGGTCTGTACTATATATAAACGAAGTTACATCCAAATCGGTTCATAAATACGCCTTTTATCGCGTGACAAAATTCAGGACTTTTCAAAATGTCAGCTTCGCTAGAAATTCAAAATGCTATAACTCAGCCATTTTTTAAGATATAGACGAAACAAAAACTGCTACGGAGTCTTTGTATAAAGGTCAAATACATAAGAAAAAAATATTTTTCCATTTTCAATTTTTTGGTATCACATTTCAAATTTTAAATTTTTTTAAAAATTTTAAATGGCCGCCATTTTGAAACAAAATGGCGGATGAAGCTGGCCAACGAACTCGGTCGAGACATTGGTATGTACTATGTACACACCGAATTACATCCAAATCGGTTCATAAATACGAGAGTTACAGTATGACATAGGTCAGATATATATATATATATATATATATATTGATATATATATATATATATATATATATATATATATATCAATTTTGAACGGAGGGTGGTTTCGGGGTCTGGGGGTCATGATCGATGAAAATATACCAAAATTTTTTGAAATCGCTTTCCTCCGAACGGCTGCAATAGGTAGCTTTTTGTAAAGAAAGCTACCTAAAAGCACGGTTTCAATTGTAGGCGCATTCATGGCCGTCATTAAAAGTGTAGGGACAAGGTACTAAAAGCTAAAGGCCTGAAAATATGCAAAATATTTGGTTAAAATCTAAAACGTATCATTCAAAGAAGTGATGAAATAAATCTCGCTCAGGGCGCTGTGGCTACTAAGCTTTCCCTGCGTGCGTGTTTTCTCTCTCAATAGTATGCAAAGATGCCACGATTCGTTTCCAATCCTGAAATTGCTTCGATGTATTTTTAATTTCTTTGTGATAAAAAATACATCTCGTGCTGTTTGTCTAATGATTATTCTGATGATTATTTCTAAACGAATCCTCGAAATTTAGTACAGTAGTCCGAATGTATCTGCACAACTTGGGGGAAAATATTGGAGCGGCTTAAGGCATTTAGGGGCGCGAAGTTTTCCGTGGACGAGGGCGCACCGGTCCTCGGGCCGATGGACCGGCGGGCCAGTCCGAGCCTGGACAGGCCTGTACTAGAGGACTTAATCCGGGAATGGATTCCGTTATAGGCAAAAGTTCTGTTTTCACAGGTTTTATTGCATAAAGATTATTAAATACTATATAATTTCCTTATATTTTTAATTTACATAGGTTGTGTTAAAGATCTTTGATCTGTATTTTGCTGCATACTTTTTTCAATTATGTATTTTCATTATTCATTTTCATTACTCTCATTATTGATTAATTTATGGAAAATAGTTCTTTGAAAAGTGCAATTTAATTTTTGTTCTGCCTTTAAAAGTAATTGATTTTTTAAAGGTTATTCATTATACATTTAAGGTATGCTTGCGTCTTTATTAAATTAAAAAGGCATAGACTTAGCTTTCACGAAAATGAAATAAATAGAAGATACCGAAAAAATCCAATTTGAAATGTTTGCCAGAGATTTTAAGTTAAAACAAAATGGTGGCGACATCTATTGAGCTCATAGAAAACAAATGATAGGGTTTGGAAGATTTTCCGTTTTATTTTATTACTGGGGAGAAAACGGGGTAAGACTATTAATAACACATTTTTAAGAACCAATTAAATTTATTTTCAGAATTAATTTAAAATGAGAAACAATATTAACGTACAAAAATTTGAGGAAAATAGATCTTCCAATATTTGCGAATAAAAATACTAGAATGAATGATAAAGAAGAAGTTAATGGTGGCGACATCTATTGAATTATCAGAAAGAAAATGAAGCACATTGATGTTTAAGTAGTAAAAACACACACACACACATACACACACACACACACACAAAAAGAAAATCCGTCAGATAATTACAGTAGAGAACTTTACGAAAGAACACCATAAAAAAATATTATTTTAGTATTCATATGGAATTTTTCTAAATTTTGTTTTTGATTGACTTTTATAAATTGCTATACAATTATATTAAGTACTTTTATTAATTGTTAGACATTATATCCATTTTTTTAATGAGATAATATTATAGCTTTTCTTCTTTTCTAAACACATATCTCTTTATAGCTTTATTTGAGACTGTACTGAAAGAAAAAATCTACATAAATCTAGATAATTCATGATATACTTCATATTACCCTGTTGAAGTTTACATTCATCACTAGATAGCAGCACCATCATCTGAAGTTCCTCAAATTAATGTTATTTTTAAAGACGACCGAAAACAGGTTTTTAAAGCCGAAACCGAATTTCGGTAATCTTATTTTCGGCCGAAAACGAAAATGTCCAAATTTCTTTTAAAGTAATTAATACATACATAAATATACATAATTATTAATTAATTATACGTGTAGCCCAAGTTGGATTATTTCCATATAAAATAAAATGTAATTAATTTATTAACAGCACAAAATGATTTTCTAATTATACCAAATTTCAACTAACTAAAAAATGTTATAGGTATACATACATCGATCTATCTTCTATAATGATTTTGTAAACGATCATCTGTTATACTAGAACTTTCTAAAAGAGTATTTTAAACACTTCTGCGGTTTCAAACTAAAAATTTTTTATTAAGCAAGTTTGCAGCTTTTAATGAGCACGTGAAAAGCGTCTTCAAAGTTTAGCGATATATTCTTGAGCTTAAGTTTAGTGAGCATTTCTTGCTTCATAATTTGCACTCACGTCTTGAGTCAGTTATGTGCAATAATTATAAGCAGTGAATTTCATAGCAGTAAATAAAGAGTGTCTCATTTGAGCCGAGATACAGCTCAAATGAATGAGTAATGTTGAAAATTTCCGAAGGAAAAAAAGAGATTTTTGTAATACAGATAGTTTCGGTCGAGTGTCATTCCGGCCAAATTTTAGGCAGTATTTTCACCGAAACTCTAATTTTGAGCCGAAAACGAAAACGAATTTTCTGTCGATCTCTCTTTATTTTATTATAAATCTTCTTATCCTTTATGTAAGGGCCCCACCGGTGGCCGAGAGGTTCTGCTCTCGAAGCTGGTAGACGGAAGGTGCTGGGTTCGAACCCAACCCCGCCCGTCGGCCTAATCGTTCGGAGTTTTCGTGCTTTTCTTCGAGCCGTGGATTCTCCATGCGTGAATACGGATTAGGTTCCCTTAGAAAGACCCCCACGGAGGGCACCTCCCCCCCCGGGCCTATATCCCTCGTGTAGGTAATTGGCCGTCAAAAAGTCAACCCAACCCTTTATATAAGATACAGGTCTGCTTTTACTGCCTGCATGATTTCACATCAGATTTTAACTTCATTTGGAATTTTTTCTTTTTTTAACCATTTGAAAAAATGGTTATTGTTCTCTGTCAGGGTAGGAAATCAAAAACATATCTGAGGCGTTTTTTAACCATTTGGAAAAATGATTATTGTTCTCTGTCAGGGTAGGAAATCAAAAACATATCTGAGGCGTTTTATTGGTTGAATCCGCATTTTATTTGATTTCTGATGGGTCTATACAGCAATCTGTATTTCCCTTTACTTTCAACAGAGATCGATACTTCTGTTGTCACTATGACAAAAAAGTAATAAAAACTAAAAAAAAAAAAAAATAATAATAACTCAGAACCAAATTGAGATACAGCTTTCAAACAAATTGCATTTAAAAGTACATTTTTTTTCTCTATACGACGATATAAAAAGTAATATTGTGGGATGTTTAGAAATTTAAGAATAAAATTTCATTTAAAATGGGTCGTCATATTTCTTGGAAAACTGACGCTGGAAAAGCCTTTTCCCGAACAGCCAATGAAATGCTTGGATAATACGTAAGTTTCAGGTGGATAATACGTAAGTTTCAGGAAATCTGACGAGTCGCAGGCGATTTTTGTCGCTTGCAGTTTCTACGTGTAATAACACTATTAATGTTTAATTCATGGCGTACGTAATGTAGGATCAAGTCCATGCGATTTTTTATGTCTTAAATTTTAGTCTTTGAAAAAATCATTTTCCAAATGGCCGTTGTAATTTGTTAAATTGCTTTATTTATTTATTTATTTATTTTTTATTTATTTATTTATTTATTTTTTGGATTGATTAAAGTATGACAGAACAATGTTCGCAAATTACCAGCTTGTAACATGTACCTATTCTATAACCATGAAGATTCATTCCCGAAGAGTGTGACTTTATAAAGTCCCGAAGAGAAGAGTAGGGGAAAGTGTTGTACCTTGAACATATATGTACCTTGGATCTACATGGTTTCCAACTCTATCTACTGGATTTGCATAAAACTAATCAATATAGTTTTGAGATATACCACTAGAGGTCACTTAGAAGTTGGTCTCTTCAGTGAAACTAGAACCTTTGGTTGTAGTTTCTCTAATCTCTTTAATATAGTCAGCCCATGCTGCAGACAATTGTTAAAAAAAAAGATTTGATCATCAAAAAGCAAATTTTTTAAAGCTGCAACTTTTCATTATATCTCGTTATCAGCTGTTGTTGTTTTAAATTCAAAGTAGTTATACATAAAAGAGTATTTATAGTACACTATAAACACGAGTTTCAAATTATGTTAAGCCTAACTAGAAAATGGTAAGAAGCATTATTTTTCAATTCACCAAGTTTTGTACCTTGAGCAGGTCCAAAGTACAACACAATTACATATTATTCTATTAAAAAACCAACAAATGTAAATTTTATTTCAGGAAAATTTGTTCTTGTATCATTAATGGAAGGAATTCAAAACTCAACTCTATATGTACACCACTTGTGTACAGAAAATATGCATAATCTTTAACAATGGCGAAGAAGAGATTATTGCTGTGTCCAAAAAACATTTTAATAGCATTAAAATAGAATTCATACTTGAGGAAAATATGCTCTCAATCAGTATTGATCAAATCATTAGCATTTTGCCAGAACCTAGTCTTACTGAAAGAGACAGAAGAATTTCTTTATGTATTTCCTGATATAGCATCAGTTTGTGAAGAATAATATTAGCTTTTAATGCAACTTTTTTTTTGCCAGAACATAGTCTTATTGAAAAAAACAGAAGAATTTCTGCATGTATTTCCTGATATAGTATCAGTTTGTGAAGAATAATCTTAGCCTTTAATACAACTTTTTTTTGCCAGAACATAGTCTTATTGAAAGAAACAGAAGAATTTCTGTATGTATTTTCTGATACAGTATCAGTTTGTGAAGAATAATCTTAGCCTTTAATGGAACTTTTTTTTTTTTTTTTTTTTTTTTTTTTGCCAGAACCTAGTCTTATTGATAGAGACAGAAGAATTTCTTTATGTATTTCCTGATATAGCATCAGTTTGTGAAGAATAATCTTAGCTTTTAATGCAACTTTTTTTTTTGCCAGAACCTAGTCTTATTGAAAGAAACAGAAGAATTTCTGTATGTATTTCCTGATATAGCATCAGTTTGTGAAGAATAATCTTAGCTTTTAATGCAACTTTTTTTTTTTTTTGGCCAGAACCTAGTCTTATTGAAAGAAACAGATGAATTTTTGTATGTATTTCCTGATATAGCATCAGTTTGTGAAAAATAATCTTAGCTTTTAATGCAACTTTTTTTTTTTGCCAGAACCTAGTCTTATTGAAAGAAACAGATGAATTTTTGTATGTATTTCCTGATATGGTATCAGTTTGTGAAGAATAATCTTAGCCTTTAATGCAACTTTTTTTTTGCCAGAACCTAGTCTTGTTGAAAGAGACAGGAGAATTTCTTTATGTATTTCCTGATACAGTATCAGTTTGTGAAGAATAATCTTAGCCTTTAATGGAACTTTTTTTTTTTTGCCAGAACCTAGTCTTATTGATAGAGACAGAAGAATTTCTTTATGTATTTCCTGATATAGCATCAGTTTGTGAAGAATAATCTTAGCTTTTAATGCAACTTTTTTTTTTTGCCAGAACCTAGTCTTATTGAAAGAAACAGATGAATTTTTGTATGTATTTCCTGATATGGTATCAGTTTGTGAAGAATAATCTTAGCTTTTAATGCAACTTTTTTTTGCCAGAACATAGTCTTATTGAAAGAAACAGAAGAATTTCTGTATGTATTTCCTGATATAGTATCAGTTTGTGAAGAATAATCTTAGCCTTTAACCCTCTGTCTACCAGAAGGGTCCAATGGACCCGACATGTATATTCAAAATATCTATTCAAACCAGAAAATTTCTTCAAAACAAACTAAATGTATAAATCAGACAATAATAAGTTAAATAAACAAATTAAATAGTTTTAAGTAAAAATTCTGGTGTAGAATGTTTTTATAAAACTTGAGTAAAATTTCCGGTAGTTCTAGGGTTAATACAACTTTTTTTTGCCAGAACATAGTCTTATTGAAAGAAACAGAAGAATTTCTGTATGTATTTTCTGATACAGTATCAGTTTGTGAAGAATAATCTTAGCCTTTAATGGAACTTTTTTTTTTTTTTGCCAGAACCTAGTCTTATTGATAGAGACAGAAGAATTTCTTTATGTATTTCCTGATATAGCATCAGTTTGTGAAGAATAATCTTAGCTTTTAATGCAACTTTTTTTTTTTGCCAGAACCTAGTCTTATTGAAAGAAACAGATGAATTTTTGTATGTATTTCCTGATATGGTATCAGTTTGTGAAGAATAATCTTAGCCTTTAATGCAACTTTTTTTTTTGTCAGAACCTAGTCTTATTGAAAGAGACAGGAGAATTTCTTTATGTATTTCCTGATATAGCATCAGTTTGTGAAGAATAATCTTAGCTTTTAATGCAACTTTTTTTTTTCGCCAGAATCTAGTCTTATTGAAAGAAACAGAAGAATTTCTTTATGTATTTCCTGATATAGCATCAGTTTGTGAAGAATAATCTTAGCTTTTAATGCAACTTTTTTTTTGCCAGAACCTAGTCTTATTGAAAGAAACAGATGAATTTTTGTATGTATTTCCTGATATGGTATCAGTTTGTGAAGAATAATCTTAGCCTTTAATGCAACTTTTTTTTTGCCAGAACCTAGTCTTATTGAAAGAGACAGAAGAATTTCTTTATGTATTTCCTGATATAGCATCAGTTTGTGAAGAATAATCTTAGCTTTTAATGCAACTTTTTTTTTTCGCCAGAACCTAGTCTTATTGAAAGAAACAGAAGAATTTCTGTATGTATTTCCTGATATAGTATCAGTTTGTGAAGAATAATCTTAGCCTTTAATGCAACTTTTTTTTTTTGCCAGAACCTAGTCTTATTGAAAGAGACAGAATAATTTCTTTATGTATTTCCTGATATAGTATGAGTTTGTAAAGAATAATATTAGCTCACAGAGATGCTCAGAGACTTAGCTCATAGAGATAATGCAATAAAACAGTTAAAATACAATTGATATCTGCTGTGGTTGGAATTATCCTCCCTCAGCCATCTAATTACACCTTCTGTTTTATATTAATTTAAAACAACTTTAAATAGGTATCTACGACAAATCTGTTATTAAATATACTTTTAAAATTTATTTCAAATACACAATAAGAATGTTTCGTCAATTTTTTTTTCATAGTATGCATGGTGCATTTTTACAACCTGCCTATGCTCAAGATACAACATGAGTTTTATACCCTGGTTCTAAAGTTATTATTTTTTTTAATTAAATGAAAAACTATGATAGGCCTAAAATTAGAGTTAAAACAGTTATGAGGAAAGTAAAACATGATAAATATTTAGTAAATAGCTTTCTATTTCATTATTTACCTATTTTAATTAAATTAAAAATTAAAATGTCAAAATAGTACTGAGGTACATGGCCTTCTCCTATGATTTTTTATAAATTATTTAATTATTACTTTCCGTTTCCGTGTTGGTAAATTTTGTTTTATGCAAATAAATAAATAAATAAAACAAATAACAATATATTTCCAATTTCCCGACTGGGACCATTAAATTAATTCAAATTGGACAAGTTTCCGCCTTATCTGCGTTCCGATTTGGACAGCTTTCAACGTATATACAGGGTGTTTCAGTACCAGGGTTACAAACTTTAAGAGGTGGTAGAATAAACAATTTTTATAATAGGAAACTTGGGTCAGAATGTGGTGATTCATTTCAAATTACATGGTGCCTAATTTGAATTTGTGCCCGATGTTTAGATAGCATAATCTATATAATAGAAGCTTAAGTCATGTGACTGTCATCAACAGTTCCGGGTTAACCGCTTCACTTTTTATATGCCATTTTGTTACTTTTATGTTAGCTGGGCGCAGGTGATTCAATTGCCAAATAGGGTTCCATCGCCATCATTTCATTTAAAATATAAAGCTATCACTGACTTCATTTAAAATACATGACTTTCATTTAAAACAAATAAATTTAAAATACATATATCAGATATATTTAAAATACGCGCCTTTCTTCATCTCATTTGGAATACAATAAGTAAATAAACAAAGGTACTTTTTCCAATAAATATAATAGTTTTAAATTCATTTAAGTGACTTTACTTTATTATTAATATTGATAAAAGTCGATTGCATTCGCAATTTAAATTATTTACTCTCTAAACTGAGGAAAAAGGAACTCAAGATATAATTTTACATAGTAAACATGTTAGTACATTTGCAATTTTTTTTTCTTTAAATTAAATAATTCTGTATTTCATCAATTGAAAAGCAAAGATTTTCCAAAAGTTTTTGTTAGAGCTGTTTTATGCAATAACTATATCTAGAATACACTATCTTTTCATTTTTTAGAATTCATGTGAAATTTTATTTTATTATTAATAATGATAGAAACCAATTGTATTTGTAATATAAATTATTTACTCTTTGAAAAAAGAAATCAAGGTATAACTTTATACATTAAGCATGTCTGCAAATTTATAATATTAAAAAAAAAAAATTGAAATAATATTGTATTTCATCTATTTTTAAGCAAAGATTTAAGATTTAAGCAAAGATTTAAAAACGCTCCTGTTACAGCTGTTTTATACAATAAATATATCTAGAATACCCAATAACTTTTCATTCACTATATCAAGATGACTTTGGTTTGTTCAGGCTTCAAGCTCCTGATTAGCGAGTTAGGCTAAACTTTGAAGTACAATTGTGAGCTTAATGTTCAACAAAAATATTAAGTGTGGGTACTCATTTTATTAGTTCTACAACATTTGTATTGATTATGTTTTTGATAGAGTTACTTTTTTTTTAGGGTTTCGTTCATCTCACGAAACGCTATTCGTCTCGCTCCTCTGTCTGTCTGTCCGTCTGTCCGTCACAGAGCCCGTTCTCAGAAACTATACATGTTAGAGACTTGAAATTTTGGGTACTTATAGCTGAACACCTCACGTCAAACAACAAATCATAAAATTTTGAAAAAGTTGGTAATTAACCGAATTACGGGCTAATTAACTTCTAAAATTAACCAATCCACCTTTTTAACGCAAATTCAAACGGACTTTCTCGAAATCATCCGTGTTTCTCCTAAGCGTTGCCAGTAAAATCAGCCGAATGCACGGTTACCACGGAGGAAATTAAGCCGAAAAATGAAGTGGAGATTTTAAAGCGAAATCGTATATCAGAAAATATTGGTCCGAGAAATTTGTAAATGGAATAGACAGACGCAGAAAAAAATCTACTTTCATTTGGTATAAAGTTCACATTTCTGCGATGTGTATAAGTTAAAATATCCATTAAAAATCGATCGATAAAAATTTAATTTCTTTAATTGGAAAGACAAGGAAATAAAAAGATTTCAATTCGGCGGGAAAGCAGGTAGACATGACTGTTTGATAAAGTGTATATTTTAATTATACCAACAGATGTCGCTACATTGCAGATATATCAAATGTTTGTACTAGAAATATATAAGCTGTGAGAAAAAGACACGGCCCTTTAAATTTGTAGTTATTTTCTAAGCTGTGTGAAAAGGACATTCTTTTTGGTTTTAGTTTTGGTTCGAAGTTCTACTTCGAGAATGTGCTGTTAATAAGTTTTAGTTTAGATTTTTGTGTCTATTGTGATCCGAGCTGTGTCCGGAATTGAGTGTGGTGAGATTGTATACAATAAACGGTATTTTTAAACAAGAGAATGAGTAATTTAATCAGAGTAAGAGTGCTTTTCTTATAATTCCGGGCCAAAAGCGATTCATATTATGGTCCGTCTTCATTGCCAGAGAAAAACCAGGAGAGTGATATAAATATTTACTGCGATCGTTATAAAAGTGATAAAGATCAACATGTCATCGTTTAAGTGCGTAAACGGCTAAGTGTGATTCATAGCTGCGTGTTGTGAGCTAGTGTTTTCTTTTTTCGCTCATGGATTAATTATTTAAAGGATCAAGAGGGGTAAGTGTATACCCATTTAATTTATATATTTTTTGTCAAAATGAGTTTGAAAGAGTTGAAAGAGCTTAAAGCTAAAAAGAAAACAAATAAAACTAGTTTGACAAAACTAAAGGATAGATTGTCAGGTTCTGAACTAGAACCAAGTGAACTACTTCTCATAAAGGAGAAACACAATAAGCTGGTTCAAACTTTTTCTGAATTATTTGACGCGATTTATAAAGCATGTAAAGAAGATGAAATTGATGATTTTATCAAAGAAAACGAGGAAATAAATGAGTCATTAGAGAATTTAGAATTTGAGCTCAGCAAAAAGCTTTCAAAAACAAAATTTCAGAATGTTAATTTGGAAAATGCGTCAAAGGCTGAAAATAATATAAAATTGCCTAAGCTGACTCTTCCGATATTTACGGGAAATTTGCATGAGTGGCTTTCTTTTAAAGATATATTTAAGGCCACTGTACATGATAACTCAAATTTATCAGGGGCAATGAAATTGCAATATTTAAAATCTTCATTAAAGGGAGATGCTTTTAGAATCATTCAATCCATTTCAATTGTGGATGCTAATTATGAAGTTGCATGGTCGCTTTTAGAGGAAAGGTATTCAAATTCAAGAGAACAAGTTTACGCTCATTTAAAACGTTTTATAAATATTCCTGTTATTCAGAATGAGTCCCCAACAGCATTATTAAATTTAATAGATATTACAAATGAGTGCACTAGGTCATTAGAGATTTTAGAACAAAAAGTTGAGGGGTTTTCTACTACCATGTTTGCTTACATTTTAGCTCAAAAATTAGATGCAAATACAAAAATGTGGTGGGAAAGACATCTTAAGCGGGATAATTTACCAAGTTTAACTCAGTTGCTAGAATTTTTGAGAGACCACGCGCGTACACTAAGTGCGTCCAAACAAGTAAATACAAAACGAAATTTTCAAAACGAAAGCCATACAAGGCATAGCTTTTCAAAGGTGACTTCCATGGTTACGGGGTTAAATGAGAAAAATATGCGCAAATGTGTTGTATGTAGCCAGGAAAATCACAGTGTTTTTAAATGTCCAAAATTCCAAAAATTTAATGTACAGGACAGAGTAGAATTTGTTAAAAAACATAATTTGTGTTTCAATTGTCTTTCAGAATACCACTGCGTCAAAAAATGTAATTCGACATTTTCGTGTGCCAAGTGTCATAAAAGGCACAATGTACTTCTTTGTTTTGATAGGCGTGAGAGAAATTCCGCTGCAATGGGAAACACAAAAAATTCCAGCGATAAAGAAGCGCCAAACTCACTGGCAGCGAATGAAGGTAGACAAACATTAAATGCTGACGCGATACCCTTTGAGATAAATAACCAAATTCAGAATTTCGCTGGTACTGCGAATGTGCGATCTAGTAATGTTAAAACAGTTCTTCTTTCCACTGCGGTTGTTTATATGAGAGATAAATTCGGAAATAAAATTCCGGTGCGTGCCTTATTGGACAATGGATCAATGAGCAATTTTTTAACTTTGCAGTTAGTTGAAAGATTAGGAATTCGCAAAGAAAAAAATAATGTTTCGGTATCGTGTTTAAGTGGATCCTCAGTGACAGTAAAAAATAAAACCACAGCTTTGATTAGTAATAATTCGGGAGATTATAGTCGGGAGTTAATTTTCTTATCATAGAAAAGATTTCGCAAATTATGCCCTCAAAATATATCAATATTTCAGAGCTAGAAATTCCAGAGTCAATTATTCTGGCTGATCCTGAATTTAATAGGCCAGGAAAAATTCATCTTTTGCTAGGAGCGGAAGTATTTCTGGAACTGATAAAGGTGGGTCGTATGAATGTACCAAATTCTAAATTAATACTGCAAAATACGGTGTTTGGTTGCATAGTGAGTGGAAGTGTTAATGACTGTAGCGGTCAGGTGCAAGTACATTGTGGGTTAGTTAATGAAACAGATTTAAATTTCGAAATGAGAAAATTTTGGGAAATAGAACAAGTAGAGGATACCGCACCATTGAGAAATACCGAAGAAAAGGCATGCGATACCCACTTTATAAACACACATCAGAGAGACATATCAGGCAAATTCATAGAACAAATGCCCTTGAAAAAGGATCCTAGTTCATTGGGAGAATCAAAACAATTTGCGCAAAATAGATTAAATTCACTTTGGAATAGGCTAGTTAAAAATCCAAATCTCTTAGAGTTATATTGTGCATTTATGTCGGAGTATAGAGAATTAGGCCATATGGAGGAAGTAGAGGAGCCAAATGAGTCGATACATGCAAATTACCTTCCTCACCATGGTGTCTATCGACCAGATAAAAGTTCCACAAAACTAAGAGTTGCCTTCAATGGCTCACATGTAACTTCTTCCGGAGAATCTCTAAATTCTATACAATTGAATGGAGGTGTCATTCAAGATGACTTGTTCAGCATAATACTTAGATTTCGTACACATCGTTATGCCTTTACGGCAGATGTGAAAATGATGTATCGCATGATACTTATTGATAAGAGTCAACGTGATTTACAGCGCATAGTTTGGAAAGATACTGTAAATGGTGAGGTGAAACATTACAGACTGTGTACGGTTACGTATGGAATGACTAGTGCCCCTTATTTAGCTATGCGATGTCTTAAACAGCTTGGTATAGACGGTGAATCCCAATTTCCGTATGCTTCAGCTGTGGTGCAGTCGGATTTCTACATGGATGACGTATTGACTGGTGCAGCTGATTTAGAATCGGCTAAGAGACTGCAAACTGAACTTATTCAATTATTAAGTACTTGCGATATGAAGTTACACAAATGGTTCAGTAATCATCCAGAATTAATGGAGCCAGTGTGTAAATCCGAGAACTACACTTTTGAGAAAATGAGTGAAACTAAAGCCTTAGGACTTTGTTGGAAAGCCCATGACGATACGTTTACTTTTAGTGTATCGTTCAGTGATCAAACTGAGGTGACTAAGAGAAGTGTTCTGTCAAATATCGCTCGCATATTTGATCCATTAGGATTGCTAGGTCCAGTGTTAACGAGAGCAAAGATTTTCTTGCAAAGACTGTGGCGACTAAACATTGATTGGGATGATACTCTACCTAAAGCCGAACTTGATGATTGGTTGCAGTTCCGAGAATCGTTAACGGCCATCAACAACGTAAGTGTTATTCGATATATTTTTACGAACGATCCAGTGCAATTTAAAATTTGTGGATTTGCAGATGCGTCTGAAAAAGCATACGGTGTAGTTTTGTATGTTGTTTCTTCAAATTCTTCAGGTGAACAAACTTCTCAGTTGCTCTGCAGTAAAGGTCGAGTTTCACCGATCAAAACAATTACCATCCCACGTTTAGAACTGTGTGCTGCAGTTTTGTTAACAAAATTGATGGTAAAGGTTTCCAAAATCTTAAAGGTTCCTAAAGAAGCTATCTACTATTATTCAGACAGTACTATTGTGTTGTGCTGGCTTCGAAAACAACCATGTGATTTAAAAACTTTTGTGGCATCGCGCGTATCTTCAATTCAAAATCTTTCTGACATTAACCATTGGGGTCATGTGGCATCTGCTGACAATCCTGCTGATCTCGTGTCTCGAGGTGTGGATCCCGACAAACTTTTTCAGGAAAACTTATGGTGGCATGGTCCCCATTTCCTAACCCAGCGAACTGAGTATTCTTCAAATAGTTTTGAACTGGAGCAAAGTGATAAGGACTTATATTCGTGTGAACTTAAAAATACTGTTTCAGAAACTTCATTATTAATTACGGACTGTGCACCTTTTATTGACAATTTTCTGCAATTAAGTAATAATTATGCTAAACTAATTAGAATTCTTAGCTATGTTTTCAGGTTCATTCAGAATCTCAAGGAACCAAAGGCAAGGTGTTCAGGTAGGTTAACATCTGCTGAGCTGAAGAGAGCTGAGGAATATATGGTAAGATCTGTGCAACAAAAAGAATTCAGTTCTGAATTCACATTGTTAACCAAGGGTAAAGAATTACCAAAAAATAGTAGATTGATTTCT
Source organism: Maratus speciosus (assembly GCA_963932465.1). NCBI lineage: Eukaryota > Metazoa > Arthropoda > Arachnida > Araneae > Salticidae > Maratus > Maratus speciosus. The sequence goes on from OZ010800.1 coordinate 143,445,712, forward strand.
TTAAATCCTTTCGTAGATAAAAATAATGTAATCAGAGTTGGAGGTCGCCTCCAAAATAGCATGTTAAGTTATGTTCAAAAACATCCAATTGTACTGCCCTCTAAACATAAACTTACAGAATTAATTATTGAAAGTTATCACAAAAAATATCTACATATAGGACCACAAAATTTACTTTATTGTGTTCGTAGAGAATTTTGGCCTCTAAACGGTAGAGCTATTTGCAGAAAAATTGTACATAACTGTGTTATATGCTTTAGGGCCAAACCTAAAATATCAGAACAAATTATGGGCGAGCTTCCTAAAGATAGAGTGAATGTAGACTTTGTTTTTAATTGTACAGGAACTGACTTCTGTGGCCCATTTTTGATTAAATATAAAGGTCAACGTAAAGGTATTTTTCATAAAGTTTATGTTTGTATTTTTATTTGTATGGTAACTAAGGCAGTACATTTGGAAATAGTTAGTGATTTAACATCGGAGGCCTTTATTGCCACTTTAAAGAGGTTTTTTGCCAGACGAGGCAAACCTCGAAAAATATTCAGTGATAATGCTGGCAATTTTGTAAAAACTAATTTAGAGCTTAAAAAGTTGCAAGATATGGTAAACAAACCAGACAACAAACTTGCTAATTACTTGTTGTCTGAAAATATTGCATGGGAATTTATTCCCCCTAGAGCTCCTAATTTTGGAGGTTTATGGGAGTCCGGAGTCAAGTCCTTCAAGTATCACTTAAAACGTGTAGTGGGCAATTCTAAATTAACCTATGAAGAAATGTTAACTATAATTAACCAAATTGAAGGCATTTTGAATTCTCGCCCACTTACTCCCTTGAGTTCAGATATTGATGACTTGGAGGTCTTGACCCCTGGACATTTTCTTATTGGTCGCCCACTTAATGCCATTGCTGAATCTAATTTGAGTAATGTTGAAAATAACAGATTAAACTTATGGCAGAAAACCACAAAAATGGTTCAGACCATCTGGAAAAAGTGGAAAAATAGTTATTTAAGTACATTACAGCAGAGAAATAAGTGGGTGATAGCAAAAGACAACCTTAAAATTGGAGATATGGTTGTGATAAAGGAAGATGATCTTCCAGCTTGTAAATGGTTATTAGGAAAAATTGTAGAGGTATTTTGTGGCAATGACAATAAGGTAAGAGTCGTAAGTGTAAAAACCCCAAATGGAGTATTCAAAAGAGCAGTGTCAAAAATTGCCGTATTACCTCTCGAAAATTAATTCATTTTTTTTACTAAGAAATTGTGTATTATTGTAATATTGCTTTATTAATTGTGTTAAATATCTGTATAAATTTAAACTAACTGTGACTCATTTATGTTATATTGTAATTTTTATTCTTTGCAATGGTTGTAATTGTAGTGGTTTAGTTTGAAACCCCCCTCAGAGGTTTCAAGAGGGGCGGTATGTTTGATAAAGTGTATATTTTAATTATACCAACAGATGTCGCTACATTGCAGATATATCAAATGTTTGTACTAGAAATATATAAGCTGTGAGAAAAAGACACGGCCCTTTAAATTTGTAGTTATTTTCTAAGCTGTGTGAAAAGGACATTCTTTTTGGTTTTAGTTTTGGTTCGAAGTCCTACTTCGAGAATGTGCTGTTAATAAGTTTTAGTTTAGATTTTTGTGTCTATTGTGATCCGAGCTGTGTCCGGAATTGAGTGTGGTGAGATTGTATACAATAAACGGTATTTTTAAACAAGAGAATGAGTAATTTAATCAGAGTAAGAGTGCTTTTCTTATAATTCCGGGCCAAAAGCGATTCAATGACGACGCTGCGGTTTTCCATAATAGCATATTTTAATACGAAATTTTAACTTTTTAAATATTAAATTTTTTGATTAAATTTTTTGGCATCCCGATGTCAAATTTCTCGCTGATTTCATTGATACCCATATCTAAGTCCTATCTTAATTACAAGATGAAATATTAATTATTATTTAATTAATCGGTTTATTGCTATCAAATGCGTCGATTAAAATAAAGAGACGCGCTTATTTAACCACGAATTAACTTAAATTAGGAAATCTAATAATTTGTCTGGGCTTTTTGAACAGCGATATGAGATAAGTATAACTCATTCATCATCAGAAAGTTTACTTCATACCACTATTTTCTAATAGTAATTTCAGGAAATATTTTGAATTATTGGTTAAGACCGCCACTCAGAGAAAAAAGTGTAAAAAAGAATGGAGTGTGATATTTCGAGGAGGGGGGGGGGGGGGAGCTAGAATTATTTTTAAAATCTTAGCGTTTGTTACCGCAGCAAATATTTTAAATTCTTGTTTAAGACCGCCACCATCCCGACCCATCTATCTACGAAAAGATTGCGTGAAGGAGTTTCGTTCAGATATGCTTTTGTTAAGAATAGAGTGCATTCCCTGGTGGTGGAATGTGGAACTAACATAACGCGATTTTGTTAAAATTAGGAAATGTAACAAGTCGATCTGTTTGAAACTTTAAGATATTTTATAACACATAAGATAAAGTGTAAGAAAGAATGACACGCGAAATTCCGGGGAGGGGGGGGGGGGGCGGTAGATTTCTATTTAAAAAATTAGCGTTTCTGACCGCTTTAGGTGACTTTTTGAGGGAGTCCTGAGATATATGCTACTTATTTAATATAAAATTGTCTAAAGTTTAGTTACCACTATTTTCTAATAGTAATTTCAGCAAATATCTTAATTTCTTATTAAGACCGCCACCACCTCGAGTAACATATCTACTTATAGGTTGTTTAACGGAGTTTCCTTCCGATACAGTTTTGTTAAGAATAGAGTGCGCTCCCTGGTGGTGGAATGTGGAACTAACATTTTTGTTAAAATTAGGAAATATAACAAGGCGATCTGTTTGAAATTTTACGATAGTTTATAACACATTAGAAAAAGTTTATAAAAAATGGCGCGTGAAATTTCGGGAAGGTGGGGAGAGGGGGAGGGGCAAAATATTTCTTTTTTGTTTCATACCGTTTCAGGTGCGTTTTTTGATGGAGTCCTCAGATACATGCTACTTATACTTATTAAATATAAATATGTCAAAAGTTAAATTACCACTATTTCCGAATAGTAATTTCAACAATTATCTTAAATTCTTGCTGAAGACTGCCACCCCCTCGAGTAACATATCTACTAATGGGTTGTGTAAAGGAGTTTCGTTCAGATACGCTTTTGTTAAGAATACAGTGCGCTCCCTGGTGGTGGAATGTGGAATTAACAGACCGCAATTTCATTTAAAGTAGGAAATCTAACAATTCAATCTGTTTTAAACTTTAAGATACTTTATAACACACGATAATAAATTATAAAGAAGAAGGGCGCGTCGCATTTCGAGGAGGGAGGGGGGGGTTTGATTGAGGTGCGCGAACAAAATTAGGAAATATAACTGGACGATCTGTTTGAAACTTTAATATGGCTTATAAAACATACCATAAATTTTTAAAATCAGGCCGCGTCAAAAATCATGGTGACCATCTGCCCACTCCCCCCCAAGGGGGGCACTTTTCTAAATTTGGCAGATACCCGTCATGGGATATATCGTAGCATTTTGGGGGGGGGGGGGAGGCGAACAAAATTAGGAAATATAACAAGGCGAATATGTTTGAAACTTTAACATAGTTTAGGATGTGTTTTTTTAGGGTATCGTTCATCTGACGAAACCCTATTCGTCTCACTCCTTTGTCTGTCTGTCTGTCCGTCACAGAGCCCGTTCTCAGAAACTATACATGTTGGAGACTTGAAATTTTCAGTACTTATAGCTGAACACCTCACATGAAACGACAAATCCTAAAATTTTGAAAAAGTCTTAAATTTAACCCTTTGGGCTCCCACATGTGTATTTCAAACAATTCTTTCTAAGTCAGTCTCTAATAAGGTTGGAGCCATGAAATTCCGCATACTTATAGCTGAATACCTGAGACAACAAGACAAATCATAAAATTTTGAAAAAAGTTTTATATTTAACCCTTTGGGCTCCAACGTGTGTATTTTAAGCAATTTTTTCTAACATAGCCCCTAATTAAGTTAGAGACATGGAATTTTGAATTATTATAGTTAAATACATGAGCCCACACAACAAACCATAAAACTTTGAAAAAGTGTTATATTTAACCCTTTGGGCTCCAATTTGTGTATTTTCAGCAATCCTTTATAACAGAATTCCTAATCAAATTGGAGGCATGCAATTTTGTATTCCGATAGCTAAACACCTCAGATCACACGACAAATAATAAATTTCAAAAAAGTTTTATGTTTAACCCTTTGGAGTCCAGCTTGTATATTTTAAGCAATTCTTTTTAACAGAGCCCCTAATTGTATTGGAGACTTGAAATTTTGCATACTTATAGCTGAACGCCTCAGATCACACGCCAAATAATAAATTTCGGAAAAGTTTTATATTTAACCCTTTGGACTCCAGCTTGTATGTTTTAATCAATTATTTTTAACAGAGCCCCTAATTGTATTGGAGACTTGAAATTTTGCATACTTATAGCTGAAAACATCAGATCACACGACAGATAATAAATTTCGAAAAAAGTTTCATATTTAACCCTTTGGACTCCAGCTTGTGTATTTTAAGCAATTCTTTCTAACTGAGCCCATAATTAAATTGGAGATTTGAAATTTCGCATACTTATAGCAGAACACCTGAGGCCAGGCGACACATCATAAAATCTTGAAAAAGTCTTACATTTAACCCTTTGAGCTCCCACATATATATTTTAAGCAATTCTTTCTAAATGAGCCCCATAATTAAGTTGGAGACATGAAATTTTGAATACTTACAGCTGAACACTTCAGATCACACGACAAATAATAAACTTCGAAAAACGTTTTATATTTAACCCTTTGAACTCCAGCTTGTGTATTTTAAGCAATTCTTTCTAACTGAGACCATATTTAAATTGGAGATTTGCAATTTTGCATATTTATAGGAGAACACCTGAGGCCCGGCGACAAATTATAAAATCTTGAAAAAGTCTTACATTTAATCCTTTGATCTCCCACATATATATTTTAATCAATTCTTTCTAAATGAGACCCATAATTAAGTTGGAGACATGCAATTTTGCATACTTATAGCAGGACACCTGAGACCACATGACAAATAATTTTTTTTCGAAAAAGTTTTATATTTAACCCTTTGGACTGCAGCTTGTGTTTTTTAATCAATTCTTTCTAACTGAGCCCCTAATTAAATTGGAGACATGAAATTTTGCTTACTTATAGCTGAACGCGTCAGATCATAAGACAAAATATGAATTTTTGAAAAAGTCTTATAATTAACCCTTTGGGCTTCAACTTCTGTATTATAAGCAATTATTTCTAACTGAACCCCAATTAAGCTGGGGATATGAAATTTTGCATACTTATAGCTGAACACTTGTGATCACACGACAAATGATAATTTTTTCAAAAAGTCTTATATTATTGACTCCTCTGGGCTCTAACTTGTGTTTTTTAAGCATTTTTTCTAACTTAGCCGCTAATTAAGCTACAGCGAACTAGTTTCACTTGAAGGCTCCGGGAAGGGGGGGGGGGTCAATTTTTCCCCAAACCCCTCATCTGATATATCATTTGACGACCCTTCGGTCACTCTTTCATTTTATGCACAATAGCCTTTCATATTTTATTTCCACTTGGCCAGGAGGGCTTTCCTATTTTAAGTTTTATAGGTTCAATTTCCTCGACTAATATAAGTGCGAATAGGTTCTAAAACGGAGTTTTGTCGGGCAGATGTTTGTTTAGAATAGAGTGCACTCCCTAGTTCCGAATTGTGGAACTAACAGATTTTGCAAAAGGATAGTGTTTTGAAAGAAATATTAAACGAAACCGTCTATGCGATCTGTGATCACACTTACCCACTTGTTTTTTTGAGATATCGTTATGGTAATTAAAAAAAAACTTGTTTTTCGACTATAAATCTGTGCGTATTTTCTAATGCTCACATACTACGAGGGGGAAAACTTTGTATATTCATTCTAGACCTAAACTAAATGGATTAAAACAATTTCCAGCTTTCTCCTAATTAATTCCGAATTCGGCCTTTCCCCCCTCCCTACCACTGGGCTATAATGCGATGGATAGAATTGAGCAGGATGCCATTTTTGAAGAAGATGGCGATGATGATGAAGTAGATACTGACGACATTCATCCTGTGAGAGAAAGCAATTTTAAGGATTTTCTTAAAAATTCTGATAATGACTCGGATAGTAAAAGATGATGGGTGACTTTTTTCATTATAAAAGAATGCAATATTAAAGTATTTTTATACATTTGTAGGTATTTTTTTATGTTTTTAATATTTACATCTTTTTTAGGTGCGTTCGTAATTATATAAATACGTAGCACCTATAGTCGTCGTTCAGTCCGTCTGTCTGTCTGTCCGTCCGCATATAACAGAGCAAAAACTATCCAACCGAATGGTCTGAAATTTTAAATATATAATTGTTGCAAAATTTTGTCGAGTCTTTTCAAATTTTATGAAAATCGGATGCATAGTTTAATTACAGGGGCACTCAAAAGTTTTCCGTTGCATTGCGGCCAATGGGAAAAACTATTGCAAGTGCATTTTAATGATGTTACAACCTTCCGAATGGTCTGAAATTTTAAATATATAATTGTTACAAAATGTTGTCGAGTCATTTCAAATTTTATGAAATTCGCATGTATAGTTTAATGACAGGGACAGTCAAAAGTTTTCCGTTTTATTACGACCAATGGGAAAAAATTATTGCAAGTGCATTTTAATGATGTTACAGCCTTTCGAACATAATGAAATTGATAGGCACTTATTGAAGTGCACTAAAATATCTATTTATTACAATATGCTGAGCAAAAATTGTTTATATAACTAGTTATCGTACGAACGCACCTCATTTGACGAGCAATTTGCAACTTGTTATTTTAGAATAGGAAGTTTTGAAATTTTCTTAGACTCGTGTATAAGCCGACTCCCACACTTCCGCGTCTAAAAAAATTCCAAAAATTATCGGCTTATACACGGAAATATGCGGTACATATCAAATCATGTCCCAATCCACAATAATAAATTATTGGATTATTGTTTGATTCAACAATTCTTTGATCATCTAGATTGAATCATCTTCCAATTTTCACTTTTTGAAGATCTAATGACAACTCTGCTCTTTTGTGTAAATATTCTAAATGCATAAATTCAATAACTGAATTATTTAATTCGGGAATTAAATGTTTAAAAATTTCAAATTGACTTTCCTTTAGTTTTATTTTATATGATTTACATGCATATAAATTTTTTATATATATTTATATAATTTAATACTGTAATACAATAGATAATTATTAAGATGTATTATATTAATTTATATTAAATTTATATAATACAATAGATTTCCTCCCAGCAAAAATCCGCTCAGGTTGTGCAGATTTTAGAATTTTGCGGATTTCTGGTCATTGCTTTGTTACATTTTTTAAACAGTAACTTGAATGTAATAATGCAATCGAAATTATAATGAATGCTTACAATATAGTAAAATATTAAAATAATTAAGTAATAAACTAAAACAATAAAAATTAAGAGAGTTTTAAAAGGATTAAATCAGTAAAAGTTAAGGTCAAGTAAATAATTAATAGTGTGCAATTAAATATCTAGTATATAAAAATGAAAATTTATCTGTCTGTCTGTAACGCTATACAAATCGACAGTTTGGAAGCCGAAATTGTGAAATGTTATGTACAGTCCTGGAAAAAAAAAGTAAACACCCCCTAATAACTCCTCAACAAATTATCGTAGACGAAAGTTACTGGTACCGGACGATTGGAAATAAAGTCTACTTTTAAACGGTGTGTATAAAATTTGCTTAGGGGGCCATATACATATTAAAACGAATCCAAACTTCATTTTTTTCAATGGCAGTACCCAAATTTAACGAGATATTTCAAATCTTCGGTTCAAAATATGCCTAGAAACCAAATTTCAAGACATTCGAATGGTAAGTTTTTGAATTATAGACATTCAAAATTTAGTACTTCTAATGTTAAATTACATTTTCATATTTTTATTTATATCTCCTGAAATTATGCTCCTAATGAGCTAATTTTTTGTGTAGTAATAATACTAATATACCCAAACATAAATACGTTGAATTTGAAATTTTTATAATTTTATGATATGAATTATGAATTATGAAATTAATATTCGAAAAAAATATGAATTGCAAACTACAATTTTTTTGATGGATTTAGATTTATTAAGTCCTGCTTTATAGAAATCCAAAATTTCACATTTTTCTTCCAAGTAGTTTTCAAATTATGCTTAAAAAACGGCAAAATAATGGTTTAAGGGGCCGTCTATGATAGAAGTGAGTAAATTTTTGAAATTTATTCTGCTATCCTGTAATCAAACAGGTTTCATTGACTCTTAAACGTGCCTTGATCAAGAAGGCGGCTCTCTCGTGTAACATTCGAGTTCGGAACTTCAATTTGGATACAGCCTTTAAAATACGCTCGTTTTAAAATAATTAATTTCTCGGAAACTTATGGCACGAATTGCATAAAAATTTGTTTATAGGCTAATTGAAAGGTGCAGAGTTCATTTATGCTGTCAGAATTGTGTGCTGCTATTGAAAAAAACAAAGTTATGGTTCGTTTTAATATGTAGATGGCCCCTTAAACAAATTTTAAATGCGCCACTTAAAAGTAGACTTTATTTCCAATCGTTCGGTACCAGTAACTTTCTTCTACGATAATTTGTTGAGAAGTTAGTAGGGGGTGTTTACTTTTGTTTTTCCATGACTGTACATGTGTATTAAAGTACGGCCGAGGCAACTAAAGCAATGCCAATCGAAATAATTTATAGTTAACTTTTAATTAATAAAAAACACCCATTTAACAGCAATTTCCCATCAAATTTAAACATTTTTCGTTACAGCAGCTGCAACAATTAAAAATTCACAATAAAATCCTTTTTTTTATGTTTAACCCGTAATCGCGCGATTTCTTTAACCAATGTGAGGTATACATATTACGTACGCCACACTTCAATACTAAAAAGCTGTAGCGGGTTTTACGATAATTATTTTATCTCACATGCAAATAATTAAAAATATGCATATTACGTACGCCAGGCTGCAATACTAAAAAGTTCCAGCGGGTATTACGATAATTCTTTTACCTCACATGCAAATAACTATAGATTATTTAATTGCGCTTAATTATTACAATATTTTTTTAATAAAGGTAAACATTTTATCACTATTCCAAAGATATCGTTTTATCGTCTGCTGCCATAGTAAAAGGAAAAATTAAATTTCATTAAAAAAATGCACAGTAGTAGAAAAATATTTTACTAAATCGAACAATTATTTTTAATTTTAGTTTTAGAGTTAAATTCATGAACTCCCGTGCACAGAACGGGTTAAACAGCTAGTGCATAATAAAGCTGAGTTACATTTTTCTTGAATTAATATTGGATGAAACTTGCCTAATAAAGGTACCCTATTAGTTTACATCAATATCATAAAATAAGGAAGTTTTATTTCATGTGTAGCCAGACTTAATAACTAAAAAAGCTTGATTAATGCATAAATATATTTGGTATATCGGCAATATCCAGTGATATCAGCAATATCTTGATTTTTTTCTGAAGTAAATTTATACACCCTTCATAAAAAACCACGAATTCAAGCATTTCAACTTTTAATTTTTGTATATAGTTCAAGAATTTCTGAAAAGGTTACCTGTCAGGGGTCGATACAGGCAAAATTTAAGGCCTATTTAAGGCGTCTTCACAAAAATCTACTTAATAAAACAGGCCCCTTTATAAAATTCCATTTAATAAAATAGGCCCCTCCACAAATCAACTATGGAACGCGTGCCATATGTTCGCTATCCCTGACCTAGAACTAATTAAATTATCTGTTGAAATCTACGGGAAATCACATTTCGGCTAACGAATATGATTCCGGGACGAGTTATATTTTCGTTAGCCGAGCACAGTAAAAAAAAAAATCCCTTAAAATACGGAAATTGTACTGGCAATCGAGACGCCAGTACTATTTTGCGTATTTTAATGATTTTTTTCCGTAAATTTTGTGTAAAAACGGATTTTTTTCTAGAATTTACGGAAAATAATTCCTAAATATTAGGAAAATATTTCCGAGGGTTTTTTTTTTTTTTTTTTTTTTTTTTTTTTTTTTTACAGTGAGGTATTGCTATATTTAAATTGCTTTTCGATTTTTATTTATTTATTTATTCATTTATTTTTGGCGAAAATTACAGAAAAGGAGGGAAAATACACAAGTCTTTTACTGGGGTTCCGTACTTAAAAAGTAAAACCATTAGATCACCCCAGTGTCTGTCTGTCCGTCTGTCACAGCCATTTTACTCGTACACTATGGAACGTGGAAAGTTAAAATTGGCTGAAGTAATAAAGGCTACTGACCCACCTATTTATAGATTATTAACCATTCACAAACATATTTAGGAAAAATGTAGAGGGCTAATTAAGTTACTTGAACAAAGAACCTTTTCTTTGTATATAGTGAGGCGTACCGTGTGAAAGCTTTCGTAACGCCGAACAGAAAAATACATTTCTTTTAATTTTAGGTATTATATTTTCAGAGATATCGTCGAAAATGTAATGCAAAAAATGTGCCCCCCCCCCCCCCCATCCTCTATTTCCGAATGCGTACTGAATCTAAAGTTATGAAAAAATTAGGGGTGGTAGAAGTTAATTTAAACCTTGCAGGAAAACTATAGCTATTACCCTAAGTCATATAGTTTTTGAGAAAATCGCATTTTTCCGTTACACGCGAACTTCACTTTGCGGGCATGCAGCTAAGGAATTGAGGAGCGCTGGATGTACCTAACGTCGCAGAAGTATAAAAGCATTCTTTATACTGATTTTCGAAAAAAAAAATTGGCCGAGTTATAAACCCTTAAAAACACGAACGTTTTGGACATACATAAAGACACGGGCGGCGTACTCTATGAGTCGTCGGCTTTCAATGCCTACATAACAACTTTTAATGATATATTTGTGTAAGCCAATGCCTAGTTACTAATTCATATATTTATTGTACGGAACCCTCTGTACGCGAGTAATACTCACACTTCACCGGTTTATTTTCATAAAAAATGACGGGAAGAAGTAAAAAAAAAAAGTCATCGAACATGCAGTTTCAAGGTGATTCAATAATCCAAACACCGATACGTGTATACAATGTAAGAAGAAAAAAAAAACCCGGATAAATCAAAATACAAAACCTTTACTTTTACTTCATTAAAACTGTCAAGCACTAGGCATAGACAAGCAACATAACTTTGAAATATCAATAAAAAGAATCGTTCTAATTCAATGTTCAAAACCATATTACCCAATACCATCGAATAACGCCCCTTTACTTTGAATTTTGAGATTTGTGCATTACATACCTGAAAACTGTTGATGAAATTTGAACAATAGACAATCTGTCAAGTAGATTTACTAGTACTGATTTCTCAATGTAAAAGGAATTTATAAAAAGATGAATGGATAGTTTAAAAGTTATTTTCGTTAAAAATAAAACGATATGTATTATTTTAATATAGCACTCACATTTCTGATAGACAACTACAATTTACAGAAAAATGTGCACCATTCTTTATTCTTTTTTTTTCAACAGTCAATCAACAAACACAAATATCTGTATTGAAATAGTCTTTGAAATTTAAGAAACTATAAATCAACACATCTTCAGATAAATACAGTCGGACCTCTATTTAACGAACCTCTATTTTGCGAATTTCTCTATTTTGCGAACTTTTCCTTGGAACCAAGAACATTTCGCGAATTTCTTCATAAAATAACCTCCAAATAGCGAAGTGCATTCTCTATTTAACGAACTTTTTCTTGTGATCTAATTCCTTTTTCTCCCCATTTCTCAAAATATTTCTGGACATTTCAAACTTATTCTTTCTTTAAACACATTTTACGATGTTCAATGGCCTTGAACTGGTTTTACAAGGCGTTTTCTTTGTCAGCAGTGAGAATTCAGTAAGTACGGAGGACGAAGACGATAATCCCTTAGAGTAACTTAAAAAATGTGGATACAGATGAGAAAATAAGAAATTAACCATGATGTGCTGATTGATGATTGTATTTCATTTAATTCTGAAATTGAGACCTCGGAAACACTATCCGAATTGGATATATTCGACAGTGTGAAAAATAAAAACAATACAGCAATGAATTGCGATTAAGACGAATATGATGATGATGGAAATGATCATTATGTAGGAATTTACAAACCTTCGTATAATGAAATGCTAAAATCATTTGAAACAATCTGACGCGGATTATAGTTAGAGGAAAATACGTATGTAGGTGTTTTTGGTGCATTGCAAAGATGCGAGACGTATTATGAGAGAAAGCACTTTTTTAAATAAAAAACTCATGTAAAATTAACAGAGTTTTTCAGAAATTAAATTTAAGGACGCATATGTTAATGTATAGTAAAAATTATTTGTTATAATAATAATAAATACGATAATCTCATTAAAATTCGTTAATTTTAAATAATGTATAACTATTTACTTTAAACAGAAAATACAGTGTATTCCCGGACAATGTTTTGTTTTCCTTGAAGATTTCAAAGATTTAAACACACGGAAAAAATGAATTGAGGATGGATATTGGTGGGTAAAATAAATAAAACAAATCGCTATAATTTATTTTAAAAAATGTTATTAGTTACTTTTAGTAAAAATATTTAGTGTTTATGAATTTAAAATCTGTTTTATGTAGTTTAAAATATTTTAAAAGGTGAATCTCTATTTAACGAATTTTCCATATAACGAACTTTTTCCGGGATTTAGCGACTTCGTTAAATAGAGGTTCGACTGTAATAAGACTGTTATTGGTAAGGATCGACCGAAATAGGTTTTTAAGTCCGAAACCGAATTTCGGTAATATTCATATTTTCGGACGAAAAAGAAAACGAAAATGTCCAAAAATTTTTTTTAAAGTAATACAACATACATTTAAAACATACATTTAAAAGTAATACATACATAAATATACATAATTCTTAATTAACTATACGTGTTTATTACACATACATATAATTATTCTAACCAAAACTTTTTAATTTCATATAAAATAAAACGACATCAACGACACGAAATAATTTTTTAATTATACGAATTCCATCTAATTAAAAAAATTGTTAGGTATACCTAACTCGATTTATTTTATATACTGATTTTTGTAAATGATCATTCCTTTATACTAAAACTATCTCAAAGAGTATTCGAAACACTTCGGCGCTTTCAAACCAAAAATTTTCTATTACTGTTAAGCCTGCAACTTTTAATGAGCTCGTGAAAAGAGCCTTCAAAGTTTTGTCCTATATGCATTGCTAGCTTTATACTTTGTACTCACGTCTTGAGTCAGTCATGATTGATAATTATAAACAGTGAAGTTCATAGAAAGCAATAGTGTGTCTTATTTAAGCCGATACAGCTTAAATCAATGTGTAATGTTGAAAATTTAGGAAAGAAACGACGAGATTTTTTGGAATACAGATAGTTTGGTACAGTCGAATTTTCGTCAGCATTTTTGGCAAAAACGAATTTTTACCCAAAATCATAAAGATACAGCTATAAAAATCTGTAAAACATGTAAGAAAAGACAAATGTTTCTTAATTCCGGAAAATATAATGTGCCCACAAACAAAAATATACAATAAACATAATCCGAGTTACTAAAGATTACAAAAAGCGTTCTTTATCTGCAGAAACCTCAGAAATCAATATATTTTCGAGATTTAAAAAAAGTATCTATAAAAACAAGGTTTCTGTTGCTGCCATTGATTTTCGGAAATGTTTCCGAGTAGTTTTTGAAATGTCTTAAATAGTTTTAAACTATATATAAAAATCACTTCAAAACATCAAGGTACTCAATATTTTTTATAAGTGATAAAAATAAAAAGGCAAAAAATACCTTTATTTATTTACAATTCGACATGTTTCATTGCATTCGACAGCAACATTTTCAAGAAAATAAAATAATAAAACTATTTTCGCAAAAAAAAAAAAAAAAATCAAATTGAAAAACTGGTTAAAATGTCTGTCTGTCTGTCTATATGTGACCCAAATTTTGTGGGCGCTCTAGCTCAAGAACTAATACACGGAATTTAATAAAAATTTATATTAAAGTAGTCCCTAATATAAATTGGTGCTGACTAATTTTTGGTGTAAATCGCCCAACAAGTGGCGCTGCTATGCTGCATTTTTCGCAATTTCTGCAATAGCTCTATCTCAAGAACGAATGCACGGATTTTAATCAAACTTCAGATTCAGTTAGTCCTTGATATGACTTGATGCTGATTACGTGCTGGTGTAAATCGCTCAGCAGGTGGCGCTGCTATGCTGCAATTTTTACGATTTCCTCAATGGCTCTATCTCAAGAACTAATGCACGGATTTTCATGAAACTACAGATTCAGTTAGTCCTTGATATGACTTGATGCTGATTACGTGCTGGTGTAAATAGCTCAATAGGTGGCGCTGCTATGCTGCATTTTTTACGATTTCCGCAATGGCTATATGTCAAGAACTAATGCACGAATGTTCATGAAACTTCAGATTCAGTTAGTCCTTGATATGACTTGATGCTGATTACGTGCTGGTGTAAATCGCTCAAAAGGGGGCGCTGCTGTGCTGCATTTTGCGCGATTCCCGCAATAGCTCTATCTCAAAAACTAATGCACGAAAACTAATGCACAAAAATAATTTTCATCTAACTTCAGATTTAGTTAGATGTTAGCACAAGTTGTTACTGATTGGGTTTTGGTGTTAATCGTCCAATAGGTGGCGCTGTTTTGCTGGAATTTTCATGATTTTTGCAATAACTCTATCTCAAAAACTAATGCACGGATTTTCCGCAAACTTCAGATTCAGTTAGACTTTGACATAAGCGGTTGTTTGTTGGTTTTGGTGTAAAGCACCCAATAGGTGGCGCTGCTAGGCTGAATTTTGCTGAATTTACACGATTTCAGAGATAGCCATATCTCAAGAACCAATGCACGGAATTTCATATCTTTAGAATCCTCATGATGGGCATAGATTGCCGTTAAATTTTGGCAGTGTGATAGCGAATTTTCAAGTATTAACATGTATGAGATAGAAAAAAGTTTTGGGATTGCTACATCCGACTAATTAATATTGCAGTTAATTTTATCATGCTTGTGTTTGCGTGATTTCGTTTTTGTTTACTAGTTTTTCAATTTGAATTTTTTTTTTTGCGAAAATATTTTTATCATTTTATTTTCTTGAGAATACTGCCATCGGGTGCAATGAAACAGGTCGAAATGTAAATAAACTAGCAAAAGTCATGCTTTGTTTGGATTCGCGAAGCATTATTTAATAAGATAAATATTTGAAAGTAACAACATTTTTTTTAATATTATTTTTGCATCTTTATTAAGCAAAAACGTTATTTTATGTTTTGGCGCATTTTAATTTTAGAAATGTAAATTCAGACAAATAACTAAGAATTTCCTCAGATTTTTTTTTTTTTTTTTTTTTTTTTTTTAATAATATAACGAATTTAACAATTAATTTTATTTGTTTACAATTCTTTTGTTGTCACTTTACAAAAAAAAAAAAAAAAAAAAATCCTAATATATATTTTTTAAATGCATAAATATCGTCTGCGTAAATGATTTCACATAATAAGACTAAATTGTGTATTTGAATTCTTAACACTAAAAATTCTTTTATAATTGAATGTAAATAATTGAATTTTCACAAATTTTAATTCATTAAAAATATGCTACAATTTTCATAAAAAAGGTATTTATAAAACCATAAAAGAAATCGTGAAATTATTTAATTAATCATGATTCTATCTATAATGACTAACTCCATGATATTTTTTTTCTTCTGAAAATATACGCGTTTCATTTTTTATTTGCAAAAATGCGTCCGTATTGGAAAAACATGTAAAATAAATTAATTAAAATAAAATAAAAATTAATGTTATTCTGTAAAAAAAAAAAAAATAATAATATTGTGCAAATCTACAGATCATAATGTATTTGGTACTTGTTAGTTATCCTGTCGACCAATTTCGCCAAATTATATAAATCGCCAAACCACTTGCCAAATTATACAAATTGGCATAATTTTTATTTTAAGTAACGAAAGAACAAATAAATTAGTATAACATTGATAAAAATACAAGTAAAACATCGAAATAACAATCATTTGATGACATAAACACGTGTTGTCAAGTGAATGTGACATTTACGATCAACCATTATTGACAATTAATCATACAATTTGGCGACAGTAAATTTAGTCGATGAGATAACTAACAAGTACCATTTATTCAATTCCTACTATTAGCTCACACTCTCCCTATATTTATTTATTTATTTATATATTTATCTTGTTCAAATTTTCAATCGTTAATAAAATACTCATTATTCATCCTATCAAGTTGAAATAAATTTTTTTAAACTTGTAACTGGATAACAATTGATGTTAATACAGTTTTTTCAAATATTAATTAATTAATTAAATTTTAATTAATTAATTTTAGTTTTGCATGGGAAACAAAATGGCGACCATTGGTTGTTGAAGATCAATTAAAGTATTTTCAATAAGGGGTTACCATAGGGGGGACCCTGTTCTGTTGCCAAATACCGTCAAGTTTGTCGGCCAAAATGAGTCGCCAAAAGTGACGCCAACTTGGCGATATCTCTAATATTTTTCCAAATCCCATAGAGTTCCATTGTAAACCTACTTGCTTATAGAAAATGAACAAATTGAGATATTTTAATGTAACAAAAACTGATATTAGCTTAAGGGATTATATTAAATTTTTCTTTGATGACCTAAGTAGGAATTGACTTTAAAAACAAAATTTTTATATTACTTGTTTTTATGTTTAATTTCAAGTCAAAATACTGAATAGTTTTTCGTAAAGTGTACGACAAGATGTAATTTGTGTAGCCTAGTTGGGTGATTCACTTCGCTCATCCAAATAAAGGCATTTTTTGCCTTTTTAAAATTTATTTTTATCACTTATAGCAATTATAGAGTATTTTAAATAGTTTTATCAAACAGTAAGATCGGCTTTTCGGATGCTGTCTATTCTAAAGTAAACATTTTCAGCTGCGTCATTGAATTCATACAAGTAAGAGTCACAAAATAATAGGAATTTAAAAGTTAAAGTTAAAGCCATTAATTTACCATGTCTGTCTGTTAAACATATTTGTTGAACTTGAAAATGTGTTACTGCAGAAGCACCCGAAAAACCGACATTCCAGTTCGGCAAAACTGATTTTCATAAACCGAAATATAGGGTTTTCGGAAGCTATCACTTCTGAAGTAAATATTTTCATGTTCAACAAACATGTTTTTTGGATAAACATGATAAATGAACATCATTAACATGAACATTAAGATTATTATTAATTGTTATTCTTGCTTGTATAAACCGAATGACGCAGATGAAAATGTTTACTTGAGAATGGATATCATCCTAAAAACTAGTTTTCCTATTTGAGAAAAACTTCTCGGAAAAGTTTCCGAAAATCAGTGGCAGCAAAAGATACTTTGTTTTTGTAAATGCTTCTTTAACCCCTTAACTACTGACGGTACTTATAAGTATCATTAAAATAACCTGTTATAGAATTCATTTAATACATCGATTAGTTGTAATACAGTTTAGAATGAGTACATTACTTTATCTTGTTTCAAAAACATTATTGGTTGCACAAATATTTTTAAAAGGATGATTTCTTTTGCCTTTTGCATCTTTTCAGCTTTCTTGGCGTTGGAGGGAAGGGGGGATTTTTCAATTCGGAATTTTTTTTTTTTTTTTTTTTCAGTTGTAAGAACATTATATTTGTTCATTTCCTAATTCTAAAAAATACTAAGAAAAATATTTAAAATAAAAGATTTGAGTGGGGGTTATAAATAGTACACAAAATCCCTATAAATTCAAATTTAATGAATCCTTCTAAATTCTTCCATCCTTCTAAAATTTATTAAATGATTACGCAAATCTTCTAATGTAGTTTAAACAATTCACAAAAAATGCTTTAGATGATAAAATTTTCATGAATTCATAATTCAGTACATAAAGCGTTAAATATCGAAAATAGATCGGTTTATGAGATTTCTAAAGATAAAATGTAAATCAATGTTTATATTAATAAACTGTGGTATCGGCACTCAACTTGGCAGCGAGGATTTTCGAAACAATCACCACAGCTTATAAAATAATTGAATTCAAACTCAATTCAATTAAAAACATATTAAATTTAATTAAATAACAAATAGAAAAATATGTTCAGCATAGTTTATTATAAACAATTCTCTACACAACAACACAATAAGACAAACTTCTGGCTTTAACCCTTTCAAGGACAAGTGATTGTGTTTCTGTAATGTTTAATTCCCATCGGAATTTTCGAAAAAATAATGTTTTAAAACAAGGAAAAGCAATTTTTCAACTTTTTTCCACCAAAGTTATAGAAGTAAAATTTAATTGAAAGTTTCTGATGCAAATCTTAATTAAAATTACGTGGGATATAATATATCCCTCCGTCCCTCAAGAGGTTAACATAGGATGATGTTCCGCTACATGGAACCTGGTCAAAACCTTACTCAGTCAGACCGGAGCTCTCTAGAAGAACAACAGACTTCTCGGTGTCCTAACACTAGAACCGCGGGACTTTCGGTATACCTAGAACCGCGGAGCGGGTCAATTTGACCCTAGATGGAAAAGGATATATAAATATGCCCAAATTTTTAATTTGGTTAATTAAAACGTTATATTTTCTTATAATTATCAATACTTCTTAAAATCTACATATATTTTATGTATAAAGTTAAAAGAAATTACATACATTTCAGAAAATAATATTCAAAATTGTATTTCCTTAAGTATAATAACATATATTTTAAACAAAAATAACTTAGACTTTATAGACTTTAATAGAAAATAGATTATCCCATTCAAATAAGTTTAGACATCTAAGAATAATTTAAAGGTATATATATAATACCAGTTACTAGTTTTACAGATTTATTTAATCCAATTTATTGCATGCATTGCTTGAAAAACTTGGTTATAGGTTTTATACATTTACCACAAACGTGTAGGTACATTACATTTTGAAAAATTATCTTTAGCTTTATTTTCACTTTTTGAAGTATGGTAATGGACCCTTTCAAGCTTAGTTTGTGGGTTTTTATCATTTTCAGTGATTGCTTCACTCCTAAATGACAGTTTTTTTTTTTTTTTTTTTTTTTTTTTTTTGCAGAGAGAGAAAAAACTGTTCTTCAACTAAGTCTTGAATAAATTAACGTCTACTAATAGATTTTCCAGTTGTCACGGCTTTGCATGCAGCAAGATGATAGCAGCAAGATGCAAAATATTATAAATTAGATGCTCCGGCCACCTACATAAAGCAGGCTTGACAGAATACTTCTTTATCATATGTACAATGAATCACATCTACACTGAAATTACATGCGTTGTAGTAAGCAGCTGTGTTAAGTAGTTTTTAGAATTATCTAAAATTTCAACAGTTGGATGTAGACTGCTGAGCAACAAAACATTTTTATATTTTTTTTTCTTTAGTAAACAGTTAGTCTGATGTATTTATGTGTTAGTACAATAGCCGCATGGACGCTAGATTTTGACATTTTTACAGAGAGAGATATTTCTCTTATTGAGCGTTTTGCAGTTTCTATAAGGCTCGTTTTTTTATCAACATCTGCAAGCAACCAGAATTGGATGCTGAATTTATCTAGTTTTTTAGGCATATACTGAGTAAACCTTCTCATAAATTTTGAAAGTAATAACTGCTCATATACGCTTATGTTAGGCCATGGTATATGGTTAGTCTTTCAATTTTCAATGAAACAATATCAGATATCGGAAATGAGGGCAAATGTGTTTGTCTCAATACAATGTGATCAGATGGATTTTATATCGAAGCGTAAGAATCTCATTATTTCACGTAATGTTTTTTCTTGGCATTGTATTTCGAAAGAAAACTGTGGTCTACAGTACATTAATTACAGGCTATCCAGTTCGACCGCTTTTACACAATATTTACTCCGTGCATATAAAATTCATATAAAAGCATAAATCTCTCCAATGTAATAACCCGTCCATTTTCCTGAATCTGTCGATGAGCTTTATTTTCCGTACATTTATGTTTCAATATCCGTTATCCATAATTTTACGTTTAGTATGTATCATTGGGCCGCTAACTTCTTTTAAAACGCTATGCAGGTTTTTCTCTTTTTGTTGCTAGTTCCAATTTGTACAACGGTTCAAATTGTACCATCTTTGCCAACGTCTTTTTTTCCAAATCTGAATGCGCAAGTTATTGCAAATTTATTTTCAGATTTCCTTGAGTGTAAAATACCTTTTGTTCAAATTCTTGATTCTTCCTTTTTATCTGATAAATATGGCAAACTTTCGTTTAATACTGATCTACATTGCGATAAAAAGGTCCAGCAATTCTGAGAGCATTGGCAGAGTCATCTTTACTTTGATTTTTTTCATCAGAATTCAATTGCTCTTCATTTGTAGACAGATATTCATCCTCGCTGCTCAAAACTAATAGACTGTCATCTTTATTATAATGTTCTGAATCATTTTCAGATATTAGTTACCAATATTCCAAAGCTTCTTTGACGGTAATATTACGGCATCGTGAAATCTTATCTTTACTTGCAATGAATACAGAATAAAAACAGTTTCAACACGTTTTCTAAATATCTGTTGTAATTTTCAACTGCATTTGACCCCTCTTCACACCAAGCATATACGATCTTGATTGAAAACCTTCAATATTCCACCCTCCGATTCTTCCCATTAGAGGAAATCTGTGTGAAGCAGATATACTTTCTTATTACTTCTGAGAAAATGCATCTCTTTTTTCGTCATTTATGCGTAAAAACTCATTACGGGCCAAACTGACCCGCTTCGCGGTTCTAGGTATAAATAGTTATAACTAAAAATTTATTAATGTTATTCGCTTTTAAATTCGATAAGATGTTGTTTACCTAAAAATATTAAAAGTCAGAAAAGGAAATATTTTATCAATTAATATTTTTTGCGCGGCGGCAAATTAAACATCGATTTGTTTCAAATTGACCCGCTCCGCGGTTCTAGTGCTAAACAGTGACTGACATTCTTTATCCCCAGTTCACACTGGTTGGATCGGATATGAACTTGGTCTTTGCTCCACCTTTGAAATTCCACAATTCCTTGTCCGAGTCTGGAATTTCTTCTTTTGACTTTTCTCTAAGGAAGGAATTTCTTTTCAGGCGAAAAAGGCTGTTTCTCTCCCGTTCTCTGTGGCCGTTGTTACAAAATTATATATATAAAAAAAAATATTCGGAAGGGTTTCCGTAAATTAATGGCAACAAAAGAAACTTCGTTTTTACGAATTTTTCTTTAAATCTTAAAAATATATTGGTTTCTGAAATTTCTGAAAAAAGCTTTTCGGAATCACGGGTTACTCGGAAGGGGTTTTAGAATATTTTCGTGGTTGGTTACATTATATTTTTGTAGATTAAGAAACATTTGTCTTGTTTTACTGTGTAGGAATAAGCTAATGTGTACAGTTATATACCTCGGGACCATTCTATGTCACCTGCTTTTCTACATATTACTGCTGTTTAAAAAATGTTATTCTCAAATTAAAACATCTATGATAATATGAAAATCTAGTGTATTTAGTTATTTTTAATGTCTAGTTTATATTTTAACAACTTTTAAATTAACAGATATAGGCATTTATATAAGTGTCACGCGCAGGACCATTTTTTCCTTTTTTCATGGAATGGCACTGAAACATGCAGATTACTTAGGTCTAGGATTTAAAATGGGGAGATTATATGACGTGTGGGACAGCTTTTCTACATACACTGCTGACCATTAAAATTGCAACACCAGGAAGGAATGGTCAGACCAACGTCAAAATCACATGAAAGGATGAAGAGGTTGGACTATGCAAATGATTAGTATTTCAGCGCATTTATACGACGCAGCCGGGAGAAACGACACCTGAAGCACTGCATAAAAGAAAAGTTGCGTAGTGGATTTCTCATCCGGAAAGCGCTTTGTGAGGTCGGCGTTTGCTCAGAATATCGTGCTATGCCTCGAACAAGAAGAATAAATGCTTACCAGAGAGTGTCGGAATTCGATAAAGGCAGGATCGTTGCCTATCGAGAGTGTTGATTATCGTTCCGTGATATCGCCTGTCGCCCTGGTCGAAATCGAACCACTGTCATGCGAATATGGAATCAATGGATTGCTGAGGGTCATACTGAACGGCATGCAGGATCTCAACGCCCTCCCATGACTAACGCCGGAGAGGACAGATATAATGTGAAGTCGACCCTGCAAAACCGCACAACCAAACCACATCACGGGCCATTAGTCAGGAAATGGGCATGTTTGCAGCGCGCCCAATATCCGCTCGTACGATGCGACGACGTTTGCAACAGCGTGGAATGTCAGCACGGTGAAATTACTGTGACTTCCCTTGACAATACAGCATAGAGAGAGACGGCAACTCTGGTTCCCCGAACGACAAAGCTGGATAGAGGAATGGCGCAATGTCGTCTTTTCAGACGAGTCCCGGTTCTATGTGCAGAATTCTGATCGCTGTATACGTTTTTGGACGCTCCGAGCAGAATACTCGTCACCTGCTTGCCTTTGATATCGGCATAGGGACCCTGCACCTGGTGTGATGGTTTAGGCAGCCATTGGGTACACGACACGCACATCACTAGCTAGGATCGACGGTAATTTGAACGCAGATCTGTATATTTCTGACATCTTACGTCCAGTGGTTGTGCCCTGTCTTCGAGGCCTGCCAAACGCCAACATTCAACAAGATAACGCAAGACTACATGTTGCACGTCGTGTTCTGACATTCCTCGATACACAGGGTATTCGATTGCTGCCCTGGCCTGTACGGTCTCCAGATCTGTCACCCATTGAAAACATCTGGTCATGGATTGCTGAGAGACTGGCCCGCCATCCCTCTCCAGCTAATACGGTTGATGAAGTGTGGCATAGACTTGAAACAGCATGGAATGAGTTGCCCATTTCTGTCATCCAAGCCCAGATCGACTCCATGCCTAACCGAGTAAGGGCCGTTTTACCTGCCAGTGGGGGCAACTGTTTCTACTAACTTCGCGTCCCTGTAAACCCCCAAACTGCTTACAAAGTTAATCACTTTGTTTTCATGCAATACTGTTTACGTACAATAAATATCTTTTTTGTATTTTCTTTCTTTCATGGTGTTGCAATTTTAATGGCCAGCAGTGTATTACTGCTTTATTAACTATGCTATTTCATCCTCAAATTAAAACAACTATATTAATATGAAAATGAACGTTTTTGTTGCTGTTATTTTTAAAGTATAGGTTATATTCTAACACAGTGGTTCCCAACGTGGGGCGTACGCCCCACTGGCGACAATTCTAAATTTGTCACTCTAGCATTCGTTGTCAGTTTTATTTTTGGAAAAGTTTGCAAAATTTTAAACTTGAAGAAAATAAGAATTTTCTTGAATTTATAATAACTTCTTAATCAAAATCTAAAAGTAGAAAATAACCAGAATGATTAAAGAATATTTTTTTTAAAGTATTTAAAAACTCTCCTTGTCTACTATTATTTTTTTTTGTTGTAAAAAAAATTTACAATTTTTCTGGTTATAATTTTATTTTATAATTTTTCGCAACTTGTTAGATTTATTGAATGAGCCTTGTATTCCTATTCACCCTGCTATTAGCTCACACGATGAAACTTGACTGTCTTGATAATATTTAACCTAAAAAATATTTGAAATATCTAAACGAGGTGTTACCAACTTTCTAAAAAATTATACATCTTAAATAGCATTAGAAAAATATATGGATAATTAGTAAATAATTATAGTTCCAGTGCAGGCGACTACGCAATAAATAAATATATGAGATGTACAGTCGTGGAAAAAAAAAGTAAACACCCCCTACTAACCCCTCAACAAATTATCGTATAGTAGAAAGTTACTGGTACCAAACGATTGGAAATAAAGTATATTTTTAAATGATGTATATAAAATTTGCTTAAGGGGCCATCTACATATTAAAACGAGCCATAACTTTGTTTTTTTCAATAGCAGTATACAATTCTGACAGCATAAATGAACTCTACACCCTTCAATTAGCCTAAAAACAAATTTTTACGCAATTCGTACGATAAGTACGATTCGTCCGAGAAATTAATTATTTTAAAACCAGCGTATTTTAAGGGCTGTATCAAAATTGAAGTTCGGTACTCGATTGTTAACCGAGAGAGCCCCTTTCTTGATCAAGGCACCTTAAGCAGTCAATGAAGCCTGCTAGATTACAGGACAGCAGAAGAAATGTCAAAATATTTAGTCACTTCTATCATAGTTCGTTAAACCATCATTTTGCCGTTTTTTAAGCATAATTTGAAAACTACTTGGAAGAAAAATGTGAAATTTTGGATTTCCATAAAGCAGGACTTAATAAATCTGAATCCATCAAAAAAATTGTAGGTTGCAATTCATATTTTTTTAATATTAATTTCATAATTCATATCAGAAAATTATTAAAATTGCAAATTCAACGCATTTATGTTTGGCTATATTAGTATTATTGCTACACAAAAAATTAGAGCATTAGGATCATAATTTCAGAAGTTATAAATATAAATATGAAAATGTAATTTAACATTAGAAGCACTCAATTTTGAATGTTTATCATTCAAAAACTTATCAATCAAATGAAATTTGGTGTCTAGGCCTAGTTTGAACCAAAGATTTGAAATATCTCGTTAACATTGTGTATTGCCATTGAAAAAAATGAAGTTTGGATTCGTTTAAATATGTAGATGGCCCTCTAAGCAAATTTTATATATGTAATTTAAAAGTAGACTTTATTTCCAATCGTTCGGTACCAGTAACTTTCTTCTACTATAATTTGTTGAGGAGTTAGTAGGGAGTGTTTACTTTTTTTTTCCCACGACTGTACATTTTACATTGAAAATAGGATACATTTATAGAATTGTGGTAAAAACAAATTTGTGACAGAATATTAACTTCTTTGATAAGTTGAAAAATGGGAAATGAATAGTTTTAGTTAAGACTCTCCTCCTAGTTTAGTCTTCCTCCATGTGAATAGAGTTCACTATTTAAATAATAAGATATTTCTGAATATATGTTATAGAGTAAAGGGGTAGGCATCGTGATTTTACAGATGATTCCGTGGGGGGTGGCCAATAAAAGGTTGGGAACCACTGTTCTAACAACTTAAAACTTAATTGATATAGGTATTTATGTAAGTTTTACGTGCAGGACACTTTGTCCGTCTTTCATGGAATGACCCCTCGGCTAACGAATATTTAGGCTAATAAATAATTCTTACACAGTTTTATAACTTAGATCACGAGCATGCATTCAGCTAACAAATATTTTTTAAATACATGAGCTAACATAACCCAACGCAGGGGCATTGCTTTGTATTCGGATGAGAAATCATGTTTCAGGTTAAGGGGGTCTCAGGACTGACTCTTATAAAGCTTCAAAATTTTCGAAATTTTAATTTTCTAGATGTTCAGCTCCTATCTTTTCTGAAGATTTTGATATAATTTTTTTATTGAAATTACCATTAGATTAGAAGTTATGGCTTTTAGAATTACATCCGCTCAATAGCTGAAGCGGCGTTTCCGAAACTTTGAAGTTATTTTTCTCCAAATGACGTTTTTGGGGATAACGCGCAGGATAACTCAAACACTTCTGAATATTTTTTCATGAAATTTTTATACATATGTTTCATGTTAGTCTGCATAAACAGAACATTAAAATTTCCTTTTTATTGTTACAAAAAGTATTTTTTTAGGTGATTATACTGTTGAAAATTTCAAAATTTTGTATTAGCTAAATACAAGTTTGTAATAAAAATATAAAAATGCTTTAAATACAAATTTATTTAGGTTCAGGGTAATTACTATAATCTGAAGTATAATTAGGCACAAAAAAATTCGTTCTAGTTGCAAAATGCATTTTGTAATCCTGCGCGTAAGCTGTTATACCGTTTTTCTGCTCGACAAATGTTTGACAGTTTGGAGCCCCCTATAAATACTAATTCTGCATCTTGCAATTTTTTAAGTACATGAAATGAAAGAACAAACTTATATATTTCATCCCAAATAAAAATTGTGTTTTTAAATCATATACATTTTAAGATATTAAATGTCGAAAATGGCCCTTTTTTTTTCTCTTTCTTTTCCAGAGTACTGAGGCCCCTTAAAGGAGATTTCCGCTAACGAATGCGATTCTGGAACAAATCATCATCGATGGCCGAGATGTATCACTGTATTTATTTTGGTAAATCTTACCTTATAAACTTCCAGTATTCTTTGGCTGTTGTTGAGTTTACACGGTTTGCTAGAACTTCCAATTAAGCAAACCTCTTTTTGACATTTCTTGCATGCTACGTCAATTTAAATAGATAGTAAAACATGTAATAGATATTTAATAATCTGTATCTCTAAGAGACGACTTTAATTTATCGATTTTCACGAGATAATAATAAACTGTCAAGTGCGAGTATTACTCGAGCACAGAGGGTTCCGTAGAATAAATATATAAATTTGTAATTGAATTATAAAAAAAAAAAAAAATTGCTAAAATAATGCTAAGACTTTGAAAAAAACTATACAACATAGGGTTGTGTATAACAGTATATATTAGAAAAGTGCAAATGGATATATCATGAAAGTTCAAAGAGATATGGAACCTAAATAATATCAAATATAACTATTCGTATAACTCTTTTTTTAATATTATCCTAATCTGTTTATGATGAACTTAATTCGGTACTCACAATAAAAGCAGTGCATAGTTAAACTTCATTTGGCATTTCATAAAACTAAATTCAGCCTAGAAATAACCTTTATTTCTGCAGTGTAGCTAAAACAAAACCTTTGTTCAAAGTTTAAATTTGGCATTGTGCTAAGCGCGTTTCGAAAGGAAGTCGCAAAGTTGCAACGTCGCCGTGGTCAGTGCCGCGTTTTTCCACATAGGTGTTTAATTAACTTTTAAAGTCACTCGATGCGTATTGAGAGATACACTCAATGCAAACTAGTCGCGAATCCCACAGTATTTATGCGATTCATTCTAATTAAACCTTTCGAGGAAGGTGACCTAAAAAAAAGGACACCTAATTTTAATTCCAAAACAGACAAACGGCACCAAGAATATTTAATTAAAATTTTCCTTTTATCATTTACGTGAAAATAAGCAAGTTTGTATTTTTTAATAAATTCGTCTATAAATTCTGGTGTCAGTCCATTATTTCATAAGTTTATAAACAGAATTACTCCGCGCCGGAAAGGGTTAAGTGGTCGCAGGACTCTTAAAGCTTCAAAATTTTAGAAATTTTAATTTTTTTAGATGTTAAACTCCTATCTTTTCTTAACCTTTTGATATAATAGTTTCCTTGAAATTCCCATTAGAACAGAAGTTATGGCTTTTAGAATTATACTCGCACAATAGCTGAAGCGGCGTTTCCGAAACTTTGAAGCCATTTTTCTCCAACTGTCATTTTTTGGACATAACGCGCAGGATACCTCAAAAACTTCTGAATATTTTTTCATGAAATTTTCAAAACATATATTTCATGTTTGTCTGTATAAACTGAACCGAAAATTTCCTTTTTATTGTTCAAAAAAATAATTTTTTAGGTGATTATACTGTTGAAATTTTCAAAATTTTGTATTAGTTAAATGCAACATTGCATTAAAAATATAAAAATGCTTTAAATACAAATTTATTTTAAGTTCAGAGTAATTATAACAATATGAAGTATGAGTAAGCACTAAAATTTTCATTCTAGTTGCAATATTTATTTTGTAACCCTGCAAACTTTTATGTCAATTTTCTGTTTGACAAATGCCTAACAGTTTTGAGCCCCTATAAATACTAATTCTGCATCTCGCAATTTTTTAAATACATGAAATGAAAGAACATACTTATATCTTTTATCCCAATTAAAATTGTGTTTTAACATAATATACATTTTAAGGCATTAAATGTTGAAAATGGTCTTTTTTTTTTCGAATTTTTGGAGTCGTGAGACCCCTGAAATTAATATGTTTTTAAAAATTTGACATTTATTGCTTTTATACTGTTACTGGACATTACATTACACATATATATCATTAAAAGTTGTTAACTAGGCATTGTGTACGCCGCCCCTATCATTGTGTATGTCCAAACTGGCCGTATCTTTAAGGGTTAATATCTCAGCTAATTACCGATGATTTTTTTCGAAGTTCATTATCAACAATGCTTTTATACTTCTGCTACGATAGGTACATCCAGCGATGCTCAACAATTTTTCTGAATGCCCATAAATCGAAATTTGTGTGTAACAAAAAAATGCAATTTTCTCAAAAACTATGTGACCTATGGTGATCGCTATAATTTTCCGGCAAGGTTTAAATTAACGTTTAATACCTCTAATTTTTTTCATAATTTTAGTTTCAATAGATTCGGAATTATATGGGGAGGGGGGGGGGACATATTTTTGCACTACATTTTCCACCATAACTTTGAAAATATAATACCTAAAATTAAATTAAATATATTTTTGATTTCAGCGTTACGAAAGCTTTCACACGATACCCCACACGGCATAAAAACAAAAGATTTTTTTTTTCAAGAAACTTAATTAGCCTCTCTCCATTTTTACTAAATATATTTATGAATGTTTATTAATCTGAAAATATGTGGGTCAATGGTCTTTATTACTTCCCCGAATTTGAACTTTCCACGTTCCATAGTTTACGAGTAAAATGGCTGTGACAGACGGACACAGTAGTGATCTTATAATGGTTCCGTTTTTACTTTTTAAGTTCGGAAACCATAAATGAAGTAAAAGCAAGTTAATTGTTTTAAAAACATTTTGAACCGACTTCTGTTTTTGTTTTTTTCTCCCTTTAAAACAAAGTTCCCATACACTGCAAATTTATAAAGTAGGGATTACAAAAGTTAATAAAAAGCAAAAAAAAAAAGGAAATACTAAGTAATTACTGTATCCATTATTAAAACATACAAACGCACTGATCAGCGGTCTAGACTCACAAAGCAGAAAAGTTCACTGACCAAAAGTTTTTCGAAAAATGCAAAACAAAGAAAAGTCTCTGTGCACTACAAATATATAACGCAAGGCTTACAAAAGTTAATAAAAAGTAAAAATACAATAATAAAGAAATCATAGGAAATGTTAAGTAAAGACTGTATATATTATTAAAACATACAAACGCATTGATCAACGGTCTAAACTCACAAAGCAGAAAAGTTCACTGACCAAAAGTTTTTCGAAAAATACAAAACAAAGAAAAGTTTCTGTGTACTACAAGTATGTAACGCAAGGCTTACAAAAGTAATATAAAGTAAAAATACAAAAAATCACAGGAAATATCAAGTAAATACCGTATCCATTAGTAAAACATACAAAAGCATTGATAGGCGGTCTAGACCTCACAAAGCAGAAAAGCTCACTGACCAAAAGTTTTTCAAAAAATGCAAAACAAAGAAAAGTTTCTGTGTACTACAAATATGTAACGCAAGGCTTACAAAAGTAATATAAAGTAAAAATACAAAAATCATAGGAAATATCAAGTAAATACCGTATCCATTAGTAAAACATACAAAAGCATTGATAGGCGGTCTAGACCTTACAAAGCAGAAAAGTTCACTGGCCAAAAGTTTTTCGAAAAATGCAAAACAAAGAAAAGTTTCTGTGTACTACAAATATATAACGCAAGGCTTGCAAAAGTTAATAAAAGTAAAAATACAATAATATGAAAATCATAGGAAATGTTAAGTAAAGACTGTATCCATTATTAAAACATACAAATGTATTGATCAACGGTCTAAACTCACAAAGCAGAAAAGTTCACTGATTAAAAGTTTTTCGAAAAATACAAAACAAAGAAAAGTTTCTCTGTACTACGAATATATAACGCAAGGCTTACAAAAGTAATATAAAATAAAAATACAAAAAATCATAGGAAATATCAAGTAAATACCGTATCCATTATTAAAACATACAAAAGCATTGATAGGCGGTCTAGACCTCACAAAGCAAAAAAGTTCACTGACCAAAAGTTTTTCGAAAAATGCAAAATATATGTCTGTGCACTATAATTATATAAAGCAAAGTTTGCAAAAGTTAGTTAAAAGTAAAAATACAAAAATAAAGAAATCATAGGAAATGTTAAGTAAATACTGTATCTATTATTAAAACATACAAACGCATTGATCAGCGGTCTAGTTTTCTATTTTAAAAATGAAAAATTGCAAAAACATACAGTTTTTTGCTATATTAAACATGAAGTAACAGCTGATATATTCAAAATTTATGCACATAAATCCGATAAAACAAAGTCCTTATTTTGTTCGAAAGCATCCATAATCTAGCAATGTTTTTTATTCATCTAACAGATAAAACAACTGTACTGATTCATTCCCAACTAAGAAACACCAACTTTGCACTAGTCTATAGACTATACAATTATATTTAAATCAAAACCAATAGCAGGGTACAACGCGCCAACTATTAAGCTATATCAGGTAAAAAATAAATTATGTTAGGATAAACTTTAAAAAATCGACTTTTGGCCAGCTAGATTCGGTAAATATACCACCGTGCGCTGTTGAGCAAGGAATTTGAGAACCGCCTTAAAAAAGTTTTTTCGCCATCACTCGATTTATGAAAACGGTACTGACCAGTCCTATAAACTCACAAAACTGTATCACAATATATTTTCCAAACGGAAAAGTCAAAACATACATTAAAATATTTATTTGCTTAAAAGACGTTACTAAAAACACATTAAAAATAAATTAAAAACCTATATTGACATGTTTCAACATCTTCACTGAGTCGTCATCAGAATGTATAACAGAAATTATAAATACAATGCATATGAAAACTGGAAAAAATCATCGAATACAAACAAGAAAACATATAACGCCCCCTACATATATAAGTAGGGGGCGTTATATGTTTACTTGTATGTATTCGATGATTTTTTTTTTTCAGTTTTCATATGCATTGTGTTTGTAATTTCTGTTATACACTGTAAAATAAAACGGACTCAAATACAGAAATTCTACAGGCAATCGAGACGACAGTACTATTTACGTATTTTAAAAGATATTTTTCCCTGTAAATTCCAGAAAAATTTCCGTTAAAATACGGAAGTAGTACTGGCGTCTTTATTGCCAGTACAATTTCCGTATTTTAGTCCTTTTTCTTTTACAGTGTACATCCTGATGACGACTCGGTGAAGGAGTTGAAACATGTAAATAAGTGCGAGTAGTAAGTCAAAATTACGTCCATTTATAATGATATCATAATATAAAAATATTTATTTGCTTAAAAGACGTTATAAAAACACATTAAAAGTAAATTAAAAACTCTTTATCTACATGTTTCAACTCATTTTCTGAGTCGTCGTCAATTACAAATGCATAATGAAAAATGGAAAAAATCATCGAAAATAAACAAGTAATCATGTAACGCGCCCTATATTTTTGCGATTGCTCGTGTTCCTTCTATGTCGCGATGCCGTAATTTATCTAACCATTCAACTCATAAATTCGAGATACGAAAATTTGTAATTTTCTATTATACATTCTGACGACTACTCAGAAAATGAGTTGAAAAATGTAAATAAAGAGTTTTTAATTTACTTTTAATGTGTTTTTATAACGTCTTTTAAGCAAATAAATATTTTTATATTATGATAGGGGTTGAAACATGTCAATATAGGTTTTTAATTTACTTTTAATGTGTTTTTAGTAACGTCTTTTAAGCAAATAAATATTTTAATATATGTTTTGACCTTTCCGTTTGGAATATCTATTGTGATATGGTTATTAGTGGACGTAATTAAGACTTATTACTCTTACTTATACTTACATTTGTATCACAAATCTGTGTCGACAAATTAAAAAAAAATCCACAAAACAGCTTAATTGTAATAATAATGCATTTCATAAACATACTACAAGCGTATAAGATGGACTTTTTTCTTGTGATATTGGGTAGATTCGTATTCTTACTGTAATGACAGAACCATGATATTTTCCTTTTCTTAAATTTTCACGGTTGTTAGTTTCTCGTAAGAAATACACTGGTTAAGTCTCGGACGACTGAATTTGTCAGAGAAGAAAAATTTAAAGATGGACCTCACAGATGAAAACCCTCAAAAAAAATTCTGTCCTTGCATACATTTTTTTGGACATGTCGATTACATGCTGCGATTCTTTTTATGTTAAGAAAATGCGACATGGTCTAATGGATAGTTTGAATGACAATTTTCTTTTTAATACATATAAAACATTTATGATTATATCTTTGTAATCTCTGCGATTTCGTTGTAAAGGTTATGTGAATAATAGAATTTAATTGAGTCATGGTCGTATGCTTATTTTTGAAACATTAAAATAACATTTAATGATGCAGAAACATTATGAAAAGTATACTGGAGTGGAAAAATTGATGTATGTATAGAATACATATGAACTTGAGTAGGGTGAATGGAAAAATAAAATGAAAATTCAATTTTTCCAAATTCAAATAGGTGGATTTATGAAGTTTACCTTTTCAGGGTGCGTTCGTAATTATAAAAATACATAGCACCTATAGTCGTCGTTTTGTCAGTCCGTCTGTCCACCTATAACAGCGCAAAAATTACTCAACCGAAAGGTTCGAAATTTAATATATAGAATTGTTGCAGAATTCTGTCGAGTCATTTGAAATTTTATAAAAATTGAATCACAACTGAAAAAGATATTAATAAAAGTTTTCTTCATTCTGTTAAATCTTATCATACGTCAATAATTCAATGATATCCCATGATAGGTCATGATTCTAGGTTGTCATGGTGATGACGTCCTATTTAAGATGGAGTGCTATTATTTCCGTACGACTGTATTCAATATATATAATCGTAATAAATTTTGCATTGATGCATTTTTTCATACGAGTTCAACAGCTATTTCAGCAATATCTGAATATTTATAAAACTACTTATAGTACGAACGCACCTCATTTTCCACGTTTTACGTATAATTTCCGACTTGTTTATGTTAGTCTAAGCCAAGGGTATCCAATCTTTTCAGTTCCTCCGGCCATATTTGAAGTAAAAAAAAAATTCTTTTGCCTTTCATACTACATTGTACTCATATTAAAGCAAAAACGCCTCGTAATTATTGGCGTCTTTTCTCATAAAAAGACTTTTAAATTATTGAGTAGATGAGCTAAAACATTAAGCCTATCTAATGTGTTGAAAAATTTGCAAAACATTTGCACCTCGTTGATATATGGAAACTTATAGTAAGAGTTCAAAAATACTACGGTGCTCGAAAAAGTTTAGGACCACCAACAAAAAAAATAAATATCTTATTTTATTGAAAAACTAATATCATTGAAAATTATACGTATAAAGTTATGCTAGTTTTGTAACTTGCAAGGATGAGCGAAACGAATCCTCTACTAGGCTACACTAATTACATTTTGTCGTACACTTTACAAAAAAATTATTCCGTACGTATTTTGACTTGAAATTAAACATAAAAATAAATTATGATCTGTAGATTTGCACAATATTATTTTTTTTTTACAAAATAACCTTAAAAAATTTATTATTTTAATTAATTTGTTTTACATATTTTTCCATTGCGGACGCATTTTTGCAAATAAAAAATGAAACACGCCTATTTTCAGAAGAAAAAATAAATCATGGAGTTAGTCATTATAGATAGAATCATGATTAATTAAATAGTTTCACGATTTCTTTTATGAAATTTTTAAAATACCCCTTTTAATGAAAATTATAGCATATTTTTTATGAATTAAAATTTGTAAAAATCCAATTATTTACATTCAATTATAAAGGTATTTGTCAGCGTAAAGAATTCCAATACACAATTTATTCTTAGAGAAATCATTTACGCAGACGATATTTACGCATTTTAAAAGAATTATATTATGATTTTTTTTGTAAAGTGGCAACAAAAGAATTGTAAACAAATAAAATTAACTGTTAAATTCGTTATATCATGAATAAAAAATTCCGAGGAAATTCTTAGTTATTTGGCTGAATTTACATTTCTAAAATTAAAATGCGCCAAAACATAAAATAAAGTTTTTGCTTAATAAAGATGGTAAAACTAATATAAAAAAAATATATTGTTACTTTCAAATATTTAAATTATTAAATAATGCTTCGCGAATCCAAACAAAGCATGGCTTTTGCTAGTTTTAAATTAAAATCATATATTTTAAAAAATAAGCAAAAATGAATTTCTACATAACAGAACTTGGTGGGGAAAAGTTTAGGACCAGTATATTTAAAGTTTGAAGTACACATGTAAATGATTTGTACATTAATTTTCAGTACTTTGTCTGTTTCCCCTTAATACTGATGACTTATGAAAGACACTTTGGGAAGGATTTGGTCGGGTTTTTACATATGGAAATGGCTATTTATTTCTTTGTTTACAAAATGGCTGCTTTCAGTTCAACATTTCAATCAAACTGCTTTTTCTTGGCAAAAACTTGAGGAACCATGATTCCCAGCAAGTTCTCTATGGGATTTAGATCAGTTTTAGCTGGAATGTTCCAAGTTTTGATGTTGTTTGCAGATAATCAATCTGAAGTTGACACAAACTTGCGAATAGAAGCGTTATTTTGAAGCAATGCCAAATGTTGATCC
The DNA here is from genome assembly GCA_963932465.1 of Maratus speciosus. Taxonomy (NCBI): domain Eukaryota; kingdom Metazoa; phylum Arthropoda; class Arachnida; order Araneae; family Salticidae; genus Maratus; species Maratus speciosus. The sequence continues at coordinate 143,480,546 of OZ010800.1, forward strand.
GTAAGTTCATCTTTAACCCTTTATGTACTGAATTATGAATTCGTGAAAATTTTGTCTTCTAAAGCATTTTTCGTGAATTTTTGAAACAACATTAGAAGACTTACATAATCATTTAATAAATTTTAGAAGTATTGTAGGATTTAGAAGGATTCATTAAATTTGAATATATGTATAGGGATTTTGTGCACTATATATAACTCCACTCAATTCTTTTATTTTAAATATTTTTCTTAGTATTTTGTAGAATTAGGAAATGTACAAATATAATGTTCTTACAATAGCAATATAGAAATATTTCCGAATTGAAAATTCCGGCTGCGTAATGAAAAGGGTGTGTCTTCGCTCCGCGAATTAAAAGTACTTTCTCTCGTCAGAAAGTTTCTGTTTTGCCTTTTCTTTATTTATACGGGAGGTGCTGTGTTCGAACCCAATCGCGCCCGTCGGCCTAATCGTTCTGAATTTTCGTGGTTTTCTTCGAGCCATGGATTTCCATGCGTAAATACGGGTTAGGTTCCCTTAGAAACGCCCCCACGAAGGGCACTCCCCCTCGGGACTATATCCCTAGCATAGATAATCGGTCGTCAAAAAATCAACCAACCAATCAACCAACCTTTATTTATACGCGCTGCTCATACACTGTAAAAAATAGTGGGAACGTTTACTATTCTAACAGGAACATTTCTGACTGTATCGGATATGTGAGAGCTATTTCTATTTTCCGAAACAACCGGGAATGTTCCTGGGTGTTTCAGTTTAATTTCCCTGAAGCAGTGAAAGCGCCTGTACGCATGCGCTCCAAGTATTTCACCACTATTTCTCCTTACGCTGAAACCGTAAGCAATCGCCTAAAGTGAAAGTAAACTCGTATGTAAGAGATGGCGATGTAGGGAACTTTACCCTTTACCACGTGTATTTGAATTCGTTTTATTTTGAAAAAAAAAAAAACCAATATTATAACATTTTTGTTATATTTTGTGGGTATTTTTTATTGCGTTTTAAAATTATGCGAGAAATGTACCTTGGATATTATCAGTGGACTTTTTCAGAGCTTTGGAAATTTAGTATTATTGAACACGGAACGATCGTAATTCTGGGTAAGTGTTTTTTTTTTATCATCTACAGTATTACTTTTACTTATTATTATTTATTTTTACTTACTTCTTTATTAGTTTTCTTTGTTGCAATACACGAAAAGAAATTAATAACCTATTTATTTTTTAATATATCAGACTTTGTTTTGTCTGGTTTTTTATTATAATATATATACATGTGTACATGCAAATAAGATAATATAGTGAAAGTTGATGTTCATACTGATTGCGGTATCGTATTCTCCTTTTCACAGCGTGTTCTTAACAAATTATTAAATGCGTTATAACTTAAAAGAAAATTTACGTATTATATTTTAATCAAACAAGCTGAAGGTTCATTGTCATTTTACTTCTTTATTATTGATTGCTTTTATGTAAAAAATACAGTATTGTGAGTAAAAATAAGCAGTAAACTATTCTTACAATTATAGGATTTATTTTTATAAATCATTACAGTAAATAGAATTGATTCATTTGTTTTGCTGTTTCCTAAAAAGCTTTCCAAAATTCATTTTTTATATTCACCTTTTTTCTCCTCAAATTTTGATAGAAAAATAAAAAGAATCGTTTTAAGATTATTAACTTGTTTAGTACTCAGGTTCAGATATGTAAATTCCTCCCCTCCCCCCTCCACACACACACACACACATTTTTTTTTTTTTTTTTTTTTTTTTGTTAATGCTTAAAATTAACCATTGCATTTTTTGCGATTTAAATTTTACTTTTTCATCTAAATGTTCTTGCTTGAAAAGAAAAATATTTTCTTCTGATTTTGCAAGACTGAATTGTGAAAAAAAAAAAAAAAGATACTATTGTTGTTATTTAACTTATGCACTTTACAGTAAACAAAATTGAAAATTTCTAGATTATTAACCATCAGCTTATTTTATGAAAATATAGTACACAAAATTTCTTGCTTTAAGTTATAAGGCATTTTAATTTATTAATATTATGCTGTGATAAGCATAATACGATATTGAATCAACAATAACATAAATTGCAATCATATCTTATTTACATGCACTAATAATAATATAATGTTATGCATTAAATTGTCTGTGCAACAAAGAAATGCTAATAAAGAACTAAAATAATAAGTAAAAATAATGCTGTAAATGATTAAAAAAATAAATAAAACGCTTTTCGAAAGAATTTATCATTCCATTTTCAATAATAATACCGTTCAGGAACTTTATGTTACTTGTTAATCCGCATGGTTAAAAAAATACCACTGCAAGATGTTAAAACGCAATAAATTTTATCTAAATTATGAAAAAGGTATAATAATATTGATTTTCTTTTTCAGAATAAATCCAAGCAGATATATATATATATATATAAACTCAGAAAAAGATCATTCAGAAATGAACTTCCATATAAGACTCTTTCATAAAAATTCATTTAATAAAACTGGCTTCTTCACAAAATCCATTTTACTAAACTAAGCCCCTTTCACAAAATAGTCTTCAATAATTGAATGTTTAAATACTAGTGATCAATTCAACTTGAGTAAATAATTAAAATTCATATAAAAAAGCTCAGATAAATGTACTAAAACTACTTGCAGGTGCATTGCACATAATATAAAATTATTTAAAATATATTAGAAATATCTTAAAAATACATTAAAAATTTTAAGGTACTTTTGAGATATCTCTAATGTATTTTAAAGGATTTTATATTATATGTATGCACCTGCAAGTAATTTTAGTACAGTTATTTGTGCTTTTTTATATAAATTTTAAAATAATCCTCGTCTTCAGAAAAGTTCCATATATATTCAGAGACCTTTCCGATTCGTAATAAAAGGTTTCCTATACATTCAGAAACATTTCATAGTCTTCAGAAAGATTTCACATGTATTCAGAAACCTATCCGATCAGTAATGAAAGGTTTCCGATATATTCAGAAACCTTTCATTGCGAATCGGAAATGTTCCGTATCATAAGCGAAACAGTTTTCTGCTCGAATCTGAAACCTTTCCGTTAGTATCGTGCAGCACAGGTCTCCGTTACTTTCGGAAACGTTTCTGAAAATTTTTTACAGTGTAATACGTAATTTTAATTTAACTAATGGATTTAAAATTAATTTTGGATGCACTAATGTAAACCCCGTTTGCTTGGTACATATACCAAGTGCAGTTAGTTTTTTAACAGATTTTAACAAACTTTCATAGTATATTTTTACTTTCTTCTATCTTCAATAGAAAAAAATATTGTAATCGAAATTTTTTTCGACTTCCGGTTTTCGACGGATTTATACGTTTTAGGGGTCAGAGATAAAAAAAAAATGTTTAGTTTATAGAAAATGTCTGTCTGTTCGTCTGTCTGTCGCCATTGTACCGTCAAAAAGTGTATGAAGTTATGCATAGAATTGAACCAATTTTTTTTAAGCTTTTGGCTATGGCAAGCAGGTCCTACCTTCATTTTGAAAAAATCCGCCGGAAGGGGGCGCTGTAATAGCAATTTTTGCGCGATTTTGAATATTGTACCATCAAAAAGTGTATGAAGTTATGCATACAATTGAACCAAATTTTTTGTATATGCTTTGGTTAAGGCAAGAAAGTTCTCTCTACATTTGGTAAAATTCCACCAAAAGGGGCCGCTGTAATAGCGATTTTCGTGCCATTTTCAATATTGTACCATCGAAAAGTGTATGAAGTTATGCATAGAATTGAACCAAACTTTTTTTGCATGTCTTTGGCCAAGGCAAGAAGGTCCTCCCTGAATTTGGAAAAATTCCGACGCGCGATTTTGAATATTGTACCATCGAAATATATATGAAATTATGCAAAGAATTGAACCAAATTTTTTGTGCATGTTTTTGGCCAAGGCAAGAATTGCATTTGGAAAAATTCCGCCAACAGGGCCGCTGTAATAGCGATTTTTGTGCGATTTTGAATATTGTACCATCGAAATGTGTATGAAGTTATGCATAGAATTGAACCATTTTTTTTTGTTTTGTTTTTGGCGAAGGCAAGAAGGTCCTGTGATGGTTGTATGATAGAAGGTGAAAGAATAATATCGTAAAGTTATTTTTAAACATTGAAATTCAATTAATAATCTAAAAATCAATTCTCGTGATCAATCAGTATAGTGTTAGTTACATTGTGCTGTGGCCATAAAAGAACATAACAGCCATTAATTAAAATAATTCTATATTTATTTCTCATATATTTGATAATCAAGAACAAAAAATAAAAGCAAAAGCATTACCTGTACTGACTTGAAACAAAAGAACAGTAGTAGATGCATTAGAGAAAGGAAATGCACAGACGATAATCATCAACAAAAATATCTTTATTTTTTATGAAACTCTCTTGGAAAAAAAGGGCATATTTATAAAGGACAACTCTTATTTTTAGATGTGTACCTTTTTCATGATGAAAAATACGCAAACCGATTTTTTTATAAGCTCTTATTTTCGAAAAACAATATAATAAATTTTCTCCTGTGAAGTGTGGAGGGACATGTCTAAAAAGACAGGGCTTTTATATGATTTTTCAGCAATCGAATTCTACGACTCCTTACGAAAGAACCATTTGAATGAAAAAAATAATGATACAGCCATCAGCAGGATTTCTATCCACATATTACTGAAGAATCAATATTACAGGAACTGATCAAAGATCTCGCCACAAAGCAGAAGAAACTATGCAGCCGATCACACAATCTTAAAAAAATATCTTTCACTTTTACCATTTTTGCTGTACGCACAAGATCCGTTTATTTTTGCAGAAGGGCGAGGGGCCGCCACCCATTTCTGTGCTTTTTGTCAGAACTCTAATGACCGTGCGCAAGCTCTGCGTAGAAGAGGGGAAAAAGCCTGCTGTAATAATTTAAACTCGCCAAGGCGGGGATAAAAAATAGAAACTTACGTTGGCACAATTCGAAACGATATAGGATATGAAAAACTGCTTTAAATTAGAGGAAATTTTAGAGATTTCATTAAGATAAGATGCCAAATAGTGGTAAAGTGTTACAAATTTTGAAATTACGTATTAAACTGATTTAAATATGATTGGCAAGGGGCGGGGCTACAAAGAGGAATTTACCTCAGAAATAGAAAGCCGTGGAATGTTCCAGATAATTCTTTTACCGGAAGTACAGATTTAAAAACTACGTTTATGGTTTTAAAATGAAACGAAATGCTACATAAAGAAGAAAAGCTTACAGGGGAAGTTTTAAAAAGGAAGGAAATAAAATAATTTTAGAATGCGAATATTAAAATTAAATGAATAAAGATTAATAAAATATTTTCTTAATCAAATTAAATAACAATATGGCAGTGGTTGTAAGTAACCACAACTTATTACTCCAGCCTCCCCAAAAGAAAATATTGGTGAGATGGAGAAATTTAATAATTTTGACATCGAACCAATATTTTCTAATCTATATGCAATGTAGATATAACATCAAATAATGAGAAACAAAATAAAAATAATAATGAGGTTACATTCTTCTGACGAAAAATACACATAGTCTTTCAAAATAAAGTTGCTAAAAGTTCTTGCACTTATATGTTAAATACCAAGTACAACACTATAAAGTAAGTTCAGTATATTAAAAGCGTGGGGGGGAAAAGTATTAATAATGTACAAGTAAACAAATAATAGTATATGATACAAATTGACAATCCTATTAATAATGACTTTGCATCATTCAATATAGTACAATATTAGTAGTAAAACATTTCTATTTTGAAAAAAAATTAGCAATAATTCAAAGTAGCACCTTTAAATCACAACTGCATTTCAAGTCACAGTCGATGAACTACATTTCAATTTTTGTACTAATTCTTCAATAAATTACTCATTTGAAAATTTTCCATAACAAATTTCAAAATGTAAGTAAATAGTCAAGAGAGAATATTTACACTCTCATTAAAAAATATATATAAACATAGCACTTTTATGAAATCAACTTTTCTTAGTTGAATAACTAATATCGTGTTATTCTACAGCAATAACAACAATAATCCCTTCAAAGTAAATACTGGCAAAGAGAGGATATTTAAGATCTCAGAAAAAGTACATAAATGAATGTACCACATAACTTTAATACTGTTTGTCTTACAAAAATTATCACACAAAATATATGTACTAAATTTTCTGAATGCTTATTGAATTATGTTTAATTCAAACTTTTGTCAGTATACATATGCGATTATTTTTTTTCATGTAAAATACATAAGTATTTCTTTTCTAAAGACTTAAAACAATCTTTGGATCCTAAGTAAATAATTTTCATATACACAAACATTTTTTTCAATTTATGAATTTTCAAACACTTAAAAAAAACTTAATGTATTTTCAATCATTTTACATAATACACCAACAATAACAGTAGAAATATTAGCATGAATAACTTTCACTATTATTTTTCAGATGTTAGAAAGAGGTTAGATGCTAGAACATGCATGAATTATAATTAAGGATAAAGTAATATTTGAAATACTCTAAAAGTCACAATAGGGAAAATGATGACATATATACTCATATTATATTTTACATCAATAACAATTTACTTTTTAAGATAAATACTTTATCAAAATAATTCAATCAATGTCTCTTCATCTCCAACTAAAATATTGAATTATGAGTTTGAGATTTTTTTTAAAATCTGTTTTATTACTTAAATCAAATACTGAATTTAAAAATTTTGAGTTATCAGCACATTTTACATTAAACATAAATTCTAAAAATTAATATGGTTTTGAAGAAAATATGTTAGTGAGCAACATAGTGAACAGGAAAAAGAAAATAAGATTTACATACTTTTGCAGAATGACAATTCCACAATGACAAGGCGAAGGCGATTTAAAAGAATAAACATAAAAATTACACAAATGCTGCCTTCAGCTTAGAAGTAAAAAAATAAAATAAACAGTCAGACTTCGTATTTGACAATCCAATCTAGCTATCATAGATGAGATTTTTTACAATGGTAAAGACATCCTAAAAAAAAGATCAGTTTATATTTTATACTGTTTATGTCTGCGAGGGCGAAGATCATAATGTTTTTTTACTTTGAGTAGATTTATTTAGAGCTGTAGTGGAAGTTTTACTACCAGATGCCTGTGATTGCACTGAACTATGTGAATGCGAAGATGTTTGTTGACACTTTGAAGAGGCGTGAATTTGAGAAGAATCACAATTAGTAGTATGAGTTTGAATATGTCGTTTCACAGGAGAAGAAGATGCACTATCAGCAGCTGTTTTATCATATGTTGCACTTCTAGATGAATCAGAAGGATGAAGCAATGCTTCATTTCTTTTCTGGAGTTTCAAGATTCTGTTAGTATGAATTAACACAGGTGATGCTTGATTATTATTGCAATCTTGAATTTGAATAAGTACAGGTGAAAATATTTTCTTTACCCATATAAGGTCCTTGTCCTTTTTTGTTAAATACACTGGAAAATTTTACATAAACAATATCATCAACTTTGATATTAGCAAATTTTAATTTTTCCCTTGATTTCTGATACACTTTTTGTCTAGAAGACTCGTTATTTTTATAAGCTTGGTAGTATACTTTTTCAATTACATCCATTAAATTGTGGATTTCATATGCAGTGTTAAGAATTTTCCAAGAAGAATGGGTTTTATAATTGGCATAAATATCATTCACCTCCCTTCCAAAATGAAGAAGATTTGGAGAGAATTTTATAGCTGGATGAGGTGTAGCGTTATATATGGACTGGTGGATTTTTAAAGCAGTTGAAACATCAAATCCTTGGGAAGCCATTGTATTCACAGATGGCTTTATTTGAGTGTTACATCTCTCACTCAATCCATTACCCTGTGGATGCGCTACTCTACTGTGCTCTAGTTTTATGCCAAGTTTTTTGTGGAAATAAGGAAACAAATCACTAGTGAACTGGGAACCATGATCTGTAAGAGTTAATTCAGGTTTTCCATGAGTAGAAATGCAATTCAACAGAAGTCATTTTTAAATACTGAAATTTTATTATTAATACAAAATTTATATCTCGTGATCAATCAGTATAGTGCTAGTTACATTGTGCTGTGGCCACAAAAGACCACTCTTGACATAACAGTCATTAATTAAAATAATTCTGTATTTATTTCTCATATATTTGATAATCAAGAACAAAAACTAAAAGCAAAAGCATTACCTGTACTGACCTTAAATAAAAGAACAGTAGTAGACGCATTAGAGAAAGGAAATGCACAGACGATAATCATCAACGAAAATATCTTTATTTTTTATGAAACTCTCTTGGAAAAAAAGGGGCATATTTATAAAGGACAACTCTTATTTTTAGATGTACCTTTTTCATGATGAAAAATACACAAATCGATTTTTTATGAGCTTTTATTTTCGAAAAACAATATAATAAACTTTCTCCTGGGGAGTGTGGAGGGACATTTCTAAAAAGACAAGGCTTTTATATGATTTTTCAGCAATCGAATTCTACGACTCCTAGCGAAAGCACCATTTGAATGAAAAATTAATGATACAGCCATCAGCAGGATTTCTATCCACATATTACTGAAGAATCAATATTACAGGAACTGATCAAGGATCTCGCCACAAAACAGAAGAAACTATGCAGCCGATCACACAATCTTAAAAAAATATTCTTTCACTTTTACAATTTTTGCTGTACGCACAAGATCCGTTTATTTTTGCAGAAGGGCGAGGGGTCGCCACCCATTTCTGCGCTCGTTGTCAGAATTCTAATGACCGTGCGCAAGCTCTGCGTAGAAGAGGGGGAAAAGATTGCTGTAATAATTTAAACTCGCCAAGGCGGGGATAAAAAATATATTAGAAACTTACGTTGGCACAATTCGAAACGATATAGGATATGAAAAACTGCTTTAAATTGGAGGAAATTTTAGAGATTTCATTAAGATAAGATGCCAAATAGTGGTAAAGTGTTACAAATTTTGAAATTACGTATTAAACTGATTTAAATATGATTGGCAAGGGACTGGGCTACAAAGAGGAAATTACCTCAGAAATAGAAAGCCGTGGAATGTTCCAGATAATTCTTTTAGGGGAAGTACAGACTTAAAAACTACGTTTATGATTTTAAAATGAAACGAAATGCTACGTAAGGAAGAAAAGCTTACAGAGGAAGTTTTAAAAAGGAAGGAAATAAAATAATTTTAGAATGCGAATATTAAAATTAAATGAATAAAGATTAAATATTTTCTAAATCAAATTAAATAAAAATATCGCAGTGGTTGTAAGTAACCACAACAGGTCCTCCCAGTATTTGGAAAAAATCTACCGAAAGTGAGCGCTGTAATAGCTATTTTGGTGCCATTTTCAATATTGTACCATCGAAAAGTGCATGAAGTTATGCATAGAATTGAACCAAATTTTTAGGTCTTCCCTGAATTAGGAAGTATTCCGCCGAAAGGGGGCACTATAATAGCGATATATGTGTAATTTTCTTGATTTCTCGTAGTTCTATTATACACCAGCGGCTTGTGAAGTGAGGGGAACTTCCCATCCCGATTATGCGGCTATTCGCGAACAGCTGATACACAACAGAATAATGAAAAACTATTGATTTTAATAAATATCATGATGGAGATTAACTCGTTTTTACTCCGGTTAATTGACTGAAGCAGAAATTTAAGGTGAAAGTCAAAGTTTATAAAGCACTGAACTAATAAGTGAAATATTGACATTTGGTACAACATTGTGAAATATTAAAATATATGAGATAGAAGAAAGTTTTGGGATTAGCACATCCAACAAATTTTGATAATTGTCTTTTTCAGAATTCGGGCCGACCGTCTGATTCAAAAGAAGCGGCAATCACCATTCGAAGACCTCAGTGTTCTTCAACAGCGAATTCACGATCCATAAAAGATTATCTTCGATCACCGGCATTTTATTTTATGCATTTCGATTTGGACATTTTATCATCAAGCCATTCTCTAAGGAAAAATTTTCAACCAGCATTCGTTAACATCATGGAATTCCTTTTTTAAGTTGCATTTTTCTACGATGTACGGTGACCAACTAATTCTCTGCTATACTTTCCCACCTCTCCATGTGATTAATAAAGTTGAATTTATTGTATCTTCTTGTCTTTCTTGAACAAGCCTCTGTGTCTTCAGTTTTTTTCTTAAAGTAAGATTATTCTTAATTTATTTTTACTGCAACAAAAGTTGTTTATTCTCGGCACTTAATTTATCATCGGCAATTTATTATTATCGGCACAAGACTATTTACGGCACAATGACGTCATCTCGTTGTACTAAATTTAAAAGAAGCTACTGGTCCTAAACTTATTTTCATTTGTTAATATTACAAGATTTTACACTTGTAGATGAAAATACTTTTTATCTTTTACAATTGAATTAAAATCATATGTTATATCATATATATGTGTCTAAATTCAAGATCTATCACTCTTTTCGGAATTTTATTCTAAACAATAAAATTAGCATGTGGCCTCAAACTTTTTTCCGAGAACTGTATGTACTAAATATCCAAGCACAGGCCATAAAATTTCATTATTTGGTGTTTTGCGAGTTCACAGTTCAGCATTTGTAAATTGACTTATTCAAAGCAGTCGGACTGCTACAAAATAACCTTTAGTATTTAACAGAATGCTCACAGTCCCCTTCATATCAACGCCCCCTAGATATTAGAGAAAGCCTTGACACGCGTCACGGCTCACGCGTCACGCAAAGCAGGAAAAAAAAAAAAGAGAAAAAAATTCGAAAAACTTGCATCGTTTTCTTTGGATCGTGGAATTATTAATTATTATTAGAAAATAAGAATTAATAATCCCACGAGCCAACGAAATCGAAACACGCATGTTGTTGCGATTTTTTCTTTGTTTTAACTGCTTTGTGTGACGTTTTCATGACGCGTGTCAAGGCGTTCTCAAATATCTAGGGGGCGTTGTTCATATATGGCAGTTTACAGTATTATAGATATGCTTTGTCGCCATCATTGCTTCATTGCATAAAAACCCAGAATTTCCAATTTATCCTTCCTTTTTATCGAAAAATTCCGAATGAACACTAAATGAATCCTAAGTTTTATTAGATTTCGTGCAATGTAAATGAATCCGAAGTCTTATTAAATTCAGTGTAATGAAAATAAATCCGAAGTCTTATTAAATTTCGTGTAATGTAAATGAACCCGATGTCTTATTAAATTCAATGTAATGTAAATAAATCCGAAGTTTTATTAAATTCTGTCTAATATAAATGAATCTGAAGTTTTATTAAAATACGCACCGTAGTTCGTGAGGTGTAGAGCGGGCACAGAATTTGTGTCACATACAGACAGCTACACGTTTTCTAAAAACAGTCAAATCGTGTTCAGGACCTTCTAAAACGTATAAATCCGTCGAAATATTTTACGAATCCATTTCTTACTTCTTGTATATAGAAGAAAGTAAAAACCTGTCACATAACAGCTGAAATCACCAAGGAATCTGTTATCAAGCTATGAATATATATACGAAGATTCTTTTCAAAAATGTTTAAAAATGAATCTGAATATAACGGTAATTTCTAATTCACAAAATTCTGATTATAATTTTTACAAGTGTATACAAAAGTTGACAATTTTACAATAACAGAACCGCGTGAAAGAAATATAAGTAGACTCCTGAGAAGATAATTAAATGCAACTTCTATTGTTCAAAATAAAAATTCATGTGCAAAATTATTTCAATAATACCAATTAATGGAAATGGTTGAAAATTGCATATAAAATGTGAAACATGCATTTATTTCACTGTATATATATATAATTTTTTTATTTGTAGCAATGACAGTTCTTTAAAAAAAAAAAAAAAAAAAACTTTGAATTTTATAAAAATTTTGAGTTTGAAAAATTTGTAAAAAATGAACACAGCATCCAATCAAAAAAATCCTATGCTGTACCTTAGATAAAGAATATGTGGATTAAACTCCATCAAAATCGGTTAAGGATGCTGGTCACTCAGCTTCCGGTTTCCCCTCCCTAATGTAAAGTCTATGGGCATTGGATGCATTCGTCTATTTAAAATATCTCCTCGGGAAATTAATATTTTTGACTTCTATTTTTTGTGTACACTTCCTAAAAGAGGTCTCTTTTTTTCTTAATTCTCAAAATATTACTGAAGTATAGACTTAATTTTATATGAAGTGTTACAATCTTACTTACAGTTCGCCCGCTTTTAACACATAAAATATTAAATTCAGCATAGATTTTAGAAATATTTTGAAAACTAAGAAAAAAAGAGATATCCTTTAAGAATAACACACAGAAAAAATATTTTTAAAATATGAATTTCCCGAGAAGATACTTTAAATATACAAATGCATCAAAAGTTTATAGACTTAAGAGAAGATAGACGAAGAATTCCGAAGCTGAGTGACCAACCCCTTTAAGAAGATCTTGAGATATCTTGTACACCAATTTGAAAAAATCAGTTTCGAGAAAAACGCAAAAGGAAAAAAAAATACCGCTTCAGCGTCTTGAAACAAATGGTTTTTCTAATTACCTTCAATCTGTGATTACTGGACCCTATCTGATGTCTTTCAGTGATACCGCGATGTCCTCCGAGTTCTTTTAAGCATTTTTTTTTCCATTTCCTGGCCTCTTTAACCCCTTCACGGTCGCTTAATATTTGAAAAAACCATCAAAAGTGTACCTATTTTTTTATTACAGAAATTGAATAATTATAACGTTTTTAAATAAAATATGCAATTAGTTTATTTTTAAGCCGAAAAAACAATATTTTATAGCCATATTCATATTTGTATAAAAGCCATCATGCGAGAATTATGTGTCTTAACCTCTTAAGCTCCGCCTCCGATAAATGTAGGTTACTTTTTTTTATTATTCAGATTGTTTGATTCCCACCACCGTAGTTTACGGCAGATAAAATGATGCGAAAATAAAGCCATTTACACTATTTAAAAAAAAAAACTGGTGGGAGTGAAACAATCTGAATTAAAAGATAGTAGCCTACATTTATCGGGGGCGGAGCTTAAGAGGTTAAGACACATAATTCTCGCATGATGGTTTTTATACAAATATGAATATGGCTATAAAATATTGTTTTTTCGCCTTAAAAATAAACTAATTGCATATTTTATTTAGAAACCTTATAATTATTCAATTTCTGTAATAAAAAAATAGGTACACTTTTGATGGTTTTTTCAAATATTAAGCGACCGTGAAGGGGCTAATATTCCAGTTATCATCAGAAAGGCTTGATTCATCAGAATACATATCAAAATGACAAAAATATTACAAATCTATGACAAATCTATGGCAAATTATAGATCGTACAAATCAAACCAGAGCGCTAATATTCAAAGACTTCAAATGGAAATTCCAGTTCAATTTTTCTGGTTTCAGAAGTTTTTTCCAGCAATTAAATCTCCAGCCCGAGAATATGACGGGCACGAGAAATAACGAACGACACCTCAGCCCGAGATATTGACGGGAGCGAGAATTAAGGGGTTAATCTCTTGTTGGGCTCTCATGTTGGCTATAGATACTCGCTCAGAATCCAAGTTCTCGGATAATCGCAGTGCTATGACTCCAAATATAATTTGAATCTTATACATGGTTAAACGTTTAAAATATTTTTTAAAGTATAAACAATTTATAACATCCCCCCCCCCTCCTCAGCTCCCCCACAAAAAAAACATATTTTTTGAAAATCTCAAGGTTGTGTAACCCCTTAAGGGAACCGTGGGCTTTTATTTAAGCAAAAATCCAACCAAAAATCTAAAAACATATATGTGAAATTTAATCCAGTTTGTTCTGAGCCATTTGCAAAAAAAAAAAAAACGCACGCATAGGGGAGACCGAGGCTAGTAGGCGCAGTTTTTAGTTATTGATTTTTATTAATTTTTTGTTTAAGTTTTTTATGAAAATATAACTGTACTTTTAAAGTTCAGGCATTGGGCTATAAGTACCAGGAATTTTGAGTTTGTAGCTTATATAGTTTATGTTTAGCGGAAGCCTAAAGTAAAGGAAAATTGTGCGCCAACCTACCCCGTCACAGGGCAAGTTGCCTATACCTAATGGGGTAAGTTGGCACACGCTTTATAAAAATTTAAATGAAACACAAATAAGACCCGCTGTTAAGAGAAATCAATTTCATTATTACCAGTAAGTTTAAACAAAGGCGTTATCAACGTACAATGTAAATTCTAAATTATACAGACATAAAAATAATGAATAAAACATTAACATTGGGTAACTTCTATCCTACTCGATATCATTATCAGAGTTACAGTTGTCACAAATAAAAAATCGAGTGTCTCTGTTTGGGCAAGCCTCGTGTGCCCAAAATCTTGCATTGAAACCATTTTTCTCGGTGTTTGCTGTTTTTCAAGCTACCAGGACACACCAGACACCGAACCAACTTGCCCCGTGTTCAATGCGCCTACTAGGCTCATAATAAATTTCTTCACAAAAGGGACACGCAACCCTCTAAGCATAAATAATCCAAGTAAATCATATATGGGGTAGGTACAGTTAATCATACACTAAGAAAAACTGCACAAGTTAAATCACATTATTAAGATAAGTATTAGAAATTAGAAAAAGAATGAAGCAACAAAAAATTACTTATGAGTGCAAAAAAACAAATGTCCACTGCACGTAGGTAATGCTTCAAAACTACAATGAGGATTGTAAAAACCAAGAAGAAAGTTACTCTGTGACTGGTTGCGCAATCTATCCACAAACAGGCGATTTATGAGGACTTTTTACTCCTGTAGCCAACTAGCCCCGGTCTCCCCTATATGATTCTTTTTCGCAAAGTTACGAGCGTTTGATTTTTGTAAACAAACAATTTTGGAGCTCTTTAATATACTTTAAATCTCTTTTTCTAAAAACTGATTTTTCAACGTTTCTAGATTTTTGGTATGCTACGTGCGTCTTAGTTTTTCATAAAAATTCATGAAATTCACAAGGAAGAATACTGATATTGGTTACAAAGAAACTGTGTATGTATTTTAAAATTCGACTTCATTAAGATAATTAAATTTGATTTTTAACTTATTAAAAGGCGAAATTTTGATGAAAATCGATATGGAATTGAGAAAAAAAAACTCTAAAACATTAACTATTCAAGGGACTAAAAAATGGATACACAGATTTGTTTATGATAGAGTTTTAAGTAATTAAAATGCAAAATCGAGGAAATATCTCAAAAAGTAAGACGCTTGGAGCATTTTAAAATTTCATTTTAAAATTTTAAAATTTTCAAAAAATCATAAAATTATAATAAGATTGGAAAATTCTTTTACGGTTTTCTATATACTTATGGTGAAATGTATTAGAGGTCTGCACGGGCCGACATTTTCAGGCCCGGGCCCGGGCCCGGCCCGACTCTTAGGGAAACAAAATTTGCCCGGCCCGATACAAAAATTAAAAGTTCGGCCCGAGTGAACTTCTACAAAACATTGATTTTTAGTTCGAATTGGTTAAAAATTTGTCTCGTACGAGGAGTTCTGACCAAAAATATTTATCTTAACTTTTTTTTTCATGTTTATAATCTTTATTTTTATAGACGTGCAGCAGGCTGCGATATTTATTTTTTTAATGAATCTCTATTTCTTGTATGTAAATGTTTCAGTTATCATTAATATTGTTAATCCATATTCCATATATAGAAGTGTTAAAAATCGGAAAAATGCTTTCCAGTAAAATCTTCTAAGATGGAATTGCATAGAAAAGAAAAAAAAATGTGTTATAGACAAGTTTCCTTCTTAGCAAGTGTAAATGTATTATATATTCTTTTCTTACTTATTAGCATATTAATTTTGCATGGATCAACACGTTTTTCAGTTTAAAACAAGGTTCCGTCGTAGGCAGGTTCCATTTCACACATTTTACTGTATTTTAATTTAGTTATATTTTAATATGCGTAGAAATCTACTATTCTTTAAAAATAATAAATTTTAATGTTTAAGTGTAGAATAATGGCGATTCAAAAATGTATGCATTTTTTGCAAAAACTTTTGTGCCAGGCTTAATTCAACTGACATTTAAATGGACCAGGCCACGCTGAGACAATGATTTTCATACGGGCTTGCTCAAAACTAGGACTGAAAATTTTGGGCCATGAAGACTAGGAATGAAGCCAGACCCGGCTCTGTACAGAAAAATTAAGTTAGGCCCGGCCCGAGCCTTCAGAAAAAAGTATGGCCCGAGTGCCGTGAATGAAAATCGACTCGAGCCCGGCCCGTGCAGATCTCTAAAGTGTATATTTCCATAAAATTTCATATCTCTTTGATGAAAGTTAAAGAATTTTTTTTTAAACATCCACCGTCCAAAGGAAATAATAATTAGCATCATTGCATGATACGACACTTCTTCCCTTACTTTCCTGTAGTCTTCTACTTCACGGCCAATGCATACGGAAGTCTAGTTTTCTCATTACGGTTGTCTGTATACCTTATCAGTTAATGAGCTACTCCGATCTGTCCATGTCCATCAACTTTTCATTGATTTGTTCAACTTTAAACCTTTCGTCATGTTATCAACAGACCACTGATCAAGGCCGAGAACTTTTGGATTTAAGCTTTATTTTATATTTATTCTGTTTTCAGAGATACGACAGTTAAATTTTGTACAATATAAATATATCACTGCCTGAAAATATTACGTTAACATTCACTCGCGTAGCAATTCAAATATTATAGAGAGAGAGGATGAAGCAGCCGTTTTGCACTAAATTGGATAATTCAGATATTATCAAACATAAATATAACATTGATGATAATAAATTTAATTGCCAGTATCACAATTCGATGTTTAATTACTTTAAATAGCAGATATATTACGCCGAATACTGAAGTTTTGCTTTTTATAACATTAATGAAACAATGAGAGATTTAAGGGTAATAGAGCCCAAATCCCTCTGATATATTAAAAAATTTCACAAAAAATAAACAGTCCTGAGGTATCAGTTCATGCAATTGCATTCTTCTACTTGCAATACCCGTTCATTTGAAAGAGGTGGACTCGAGACGCAAGAGCCTCGCCCTAGATATCGTTGTCCAATAGCAGCCAGATAAGTACAAAATTCTTATCCTGATCTTCTTATTCTTCTTATCGTAATTCTTATTACGATCTCCATAGGGAGCGGAGCTACACCGAGACGCTAATGAAAAAACTGGACATAAAAAATTCGAATCATAGAGTTTAGTTCTATTACGTACAATGTTCAAAACGTAGCAGACTCTCGAGTAGAGGTTCGCACGGGCCGGAATTTATAGGCACACAAGGAAAACTAAAAGTGCGGCCCGGGCCCAGCCCATGCAAAAATCAGTGAAAACAGGCCCGGCACGGCTCGGCCGTGCAAAAATAAAGAAATATGATACGGCTCAATGGCCCGAAAGAGAAATAATTAGGCCTGGAGCGACCCGAAACGGGGGAAAGACTAAAAGTTCGGCCCGGTCCCGGCCTGTTTGTAATTTCGCGGTTCACGGCCCGACTCGTGCAATAGACCGTTTGGCCCACCCGGCCCATGCAAAAAAAAAAAAAAAAAATCAGACCCGACTTAATTTCCACAAAAAATTACGATTTTTCTTAACAATTAAAATTATTTTCTAGAATACTGCTTAAATATTTTTGGAAAATTTCAACGGTATATTTATGATTACTGTGCGTTTGAAAGCCAGAGAATACATATTAGCAACATTAATAATCACTTAAACCCATTAAACTCTTAAATTCAAATAAAGATTCTTTAAAAACATAATATGTTCAGAATGAAAGGAAAAAGATGGTTAAATGCATCATAGCTTTTGAAGCTGTATAATAAAAAGGAAGACGATTAAAAAAAATATTTCTATGTAATTTTTAAAGGTATATCTCCAAATTTTTCGTTTCCCAAAGTTCATTATTACTACTATTATTTTTACAAAACAAATTGTTTGCCCGACGAGGCTACTTCAATCACGCGAAAAGACCCGCTCGCTAATGTTAATCCTATGGGAGAATTTTTTCAGATATCTCGTTTACATTTCAATATTTTTAAATGATTTTTTTACAGTGTATAGGTAAGGTTGATCTCTACAAAGGCCGTTTTTTACTTTTTCGGTTTTGCTTGTAGATTTTTTTTTTTTTTTTTTTTTTTACTGAGCGTTCTTTTATTTTGGGAACCGGTTTCGAAGCTATCCAATTAAAAAAAAATAATTAAAAATATGGAAATGCAAATGAGGTATCTCAAAACATTTCTCGCATTGGATTAACATTAACGAACGAGTATTTTTGCATGACTGAAACAGTCTCTTAAGGGTGTTCTCAAATCCAAAAGAGCAACTTTCTGACATAAGTTTTAATTTATTATTGTTCGGAAATGCATGAAACTAGCAGGTGTTGTTGTTCAGAAACTATGTAATCGCGCTATTTTTTTCCGTTTTTTTGCAAACGCAATAGATCTTTCAGAAAATAATGTCAAAATGAACGATTTGAACCGAAGTTCCCGAAGAAAGCAGAAAAACCAGTCCGTGAAGGGCGAATATCGTCTTTGTCACGTGACCATAATCGCTTATAACTCAATAGGTAATTGATTGATCCAAAAATGGAAAAAAACAGTTCGATTCCAAATCGCTTCCATGGCCAGGCTTTCCAATTTTATAGCTTTTCGCTAAAAAATGAATTTGTAAATGTGTCAAAACGTTTTGCGCTTGTTCAACAGAGCAGTTAAGAACAGCCTTAAGTCTACTACCGGCCTTCCACGTAGAAGCCTCATCTCGGTTCGTATCGAATCTACTGAAAAATTTAAGTCCTGCTTCAGACACTACGTAGTTCAATTAAATGTATAGCACAGTTGAAAATTAACAGTCAGGAATTTCCAACAATAAACGGATCTTGTTAAGAAATTTTGTGAGTCTTTCTATAGAATTCATAAACACTATGTAGTATTTAAATAATAGTAGTTAAATTTTAAAATGCATACCACAACTGAAACCGCACTTCGAGAAAATATTGTTCGTAGGTATCAATAGTTCAATTAATGTTCATTTTCTTCTGTAGCCAAATTGTTTTCTGTGTTCCTGTAAATGAACAATAAATTCCATGCACACCGTATTCTATATTAAGAACCTTGTAGTACACCTCAGTGCTATATATCAAGTTTAATATGCTTAAAATAGTGTCATATCATTAAAATATGCCGTAAATGATTTCCCCCCATAGACCGCAATATAACGGACTTCTTTTGAGTATCCCTGTAAACTAACTATGAATGCTATACACTCCATTTTCAATAACGAAAATACCATAGTATGCATTATCACATATCCGTTTCATGGCAATCGGACTCTATTTACGCCAGTTAGAGCACAGACAGACATACAGACAAACTGAATTCATAAACGGCAGTTTTTTTTTCTTTCCTGTGCTGTCGCATGCAGAAATTCGGTTCAAAATGCCGATTTTGATAACATTTTCCGAAAAAGGCCTTCTGGATTTACCGATTAAGGAGAAACATTGTTCGATAACAAAGTTTCTGGTTAAGAGCAACTGCCAATTTGATACGTTTGCGAACAAAAATGTGTTAAAACTGTGTCAGAAAGTAGGCAGTTTGGATTTGAGAACAGCGTTAACCCTTTATGCCTCGGCTTGTTATAAAATTCATCCAATACATCGATTAGTAGCAATACAGTTTAGAATGAGTTATAGATACTTTACTTTATCTTGTTCTAAAAGCATTGTTGGTTGCGCAAAGCAAAAACATTTCTAAAAGGAGGATTTCTTTTTTCATTTGCATCTTTTTAGCTTTCTCGGCGTTGAAAGATTGGTGGTGGTGGTGGTGGTGGGGGGGGGGGGGGAGGGGGGTTCAGTTTGGAAATACAGTAGATATGGAAATACAGTACATGCAGTTTGGAAATACTATTTCTATTGTAAGAACATTATATTTGTACATTTCCTAATTCTACACAATACTAAAAAAATATTTTAAATAAAAGATTTGAATGGGGTTATAAGTATTGCACAAAATCTCTATAAATTGAAATTTAATTAATTAATTTTAATCCGCAAAATCTTTCTAATATGTATTAATTAATGGAGTAAATCTTCTATAATGTAGTTTCGAAAATTCACGAAAAATGCTTTAGAAGAAGAAATTTTTCATGAATTCATAGTTTGGGATATAAAGGGTTAAAGCGTTCCTTGACAATGTTTTAATGATTCTTTATTAGGTCGGATTTTAAATGCTGATTTAAAAAAATAAAACCTTATATTTGAGCTGCTTGTTTTTATTTCAAACAAGCAAAGCATAGTTCTACCAAAACTGATCTTTTGACCCCCAACATTTTTTTTCTGACCAAACAGAAACTGAAACAGTTGGTGTTACTGCAGGGAATAATTTCTTTGCAATTTTACTGATCAGGAATATGCAGATTTTCCTTCGCCAAAACTGTGTACTAGTTCACCATATATTGATTAGTAGACAATGGAAGGTGCAGAAAGGATATCAGAGAAGAATTTATCTTACTAAATAAATAGAAATGCTTAATTCATCTTTAAAAAGTTAAACTTAAACTAACATAATGTGCAAAACAACTTAAAAGATGAGACAATATTTAAAAAGATGTTAAATTAATATCTTAGTACTTTCAACTATAAAAACATAGTCTTCGTCAGAGAAATATAAGAAATACTACTGTTATTAACGTTTAATTTTCAAAATTCACGTAGATGGTGACGAAAGGAGTGAAAGTGGAAGTCAATTTTTAGATCCGGAGAACACTAGGAAAATAAAACATGGAAATAGGTTAGAAAATTCCACTTCTCTATTTCCATGTTTTATTTTCCCAATGTTTTCCGGGTCTAAAAATTGACTTCCACTTTCACTCCTTTCGTCACCATCTACGTGAATTTTGAAAATTAGACGTTGATAACAGTAGTATTTCTTATATTTCTCTGACGAAGACTATGTTTTTATATTTGAAAGTACTAAGATATTAAAGTAATTTAACATCTTTTTAAATACTGTCTCATCTTTTAAGTAGTTTTGCACATAGTGAAAGTTTAAGTTTGAATTTATCTTAGTTCCAAATTTTAATTTAGCTTGTAAATGTATAAAATGATAATTTTTAGCTTTTTTTTGCATGTATGGTCACGTGAAAAAGAAAAGAGATAGGATTTTTGTTATTTCTTTTAACCCTTTCGGGTCTGGTGTAATATTAATAGTGCATGTCTTTTCATCGAGTATTATTTTGTCTTAACAATTAATTTTGTTACTATCTACATATAGAAATGGTAGGCCTTTTCAGGTGCGTTCATAATTATGCAAATACGTAGCACCTATAGTTGTCGTTCAGTCCGTCTGTCCGCATGTAACAGAGCAAAAACTACCCAACCGAATGGTCTGAAATTTTAAATATATAATTGTTGCAACATTTTGTCGAGTCATTTCAAATTTTAAGAAAATCGGATGTATAGTTTAATTATAAGGGACAGTCAAAAGTTTTCCGTTACATTACGGCCAATGGGAATAAATTATTGCAAGTTCATTTTAATGATGTTATAGCCTTCCGAATGGTCTGAAATTTTAAATATATAATTGTTGGAAAATTTTGTCGAGTCATTTCAAATTTTATGAAAATCGGATGTATAGTTTAATGACAGGGGCAGTCAAAAGTTTTTCGTTACATGACGGCCAATGGGAAAAGGTTATCTCAAGTGCATTTTAATGATGTTATAGCCTTTCGAACAGAATGAAATGGATATGCACTTATGAAGTGCACTAAAATATACATTCAGTAACAATATGCGGAGCAAAAAATATTTATAGACCTAGTTATAGTAAGAACGCACCTCATTTGCCACGTTTGACGTGTAATTTCCAACTTGTTTATTATGACTTGATTTAAGTTTTGACATTTAGTAAGAACAACAATAATAAAAGTTTGCTTAATTCTCTCTGCACTGTTGGCGATTCCTTTATTTTATACATATACTTCACTCTTTCAATTTAAAATATAGGTTACTTTTCTGAGTGAATCATCTGTGATAAAACGCAAAAAACGTTAGAAAGTTGTAATATCTGTTAAATCCTATTGTAATACGATATTTTTCAAATGTCTCCAAAAACTCTCCCTTCACCTATTATCAAATAAATATAAATTGAATAATGCACAATATAGTCCTCCCCACTTAATCGTGTCACGGATAATCGAATACTCCGCTTATTCGATACAATCCTCCGGAACCGAATTTATTCCTATTGGTTCTATGTTATTTTCCCTGGCTTAAACCAAATGCCTTTTACGAACTTTCCCGCTTAATCGAATAACAACTGTGTGACCTATGTTTGAAAATAGGCGCGGAAAGCACGTTTCAGCTGGAATTTCCTTCCACCTTTTATCATTTGCGGTTCCTTTACGCTGAAAACAAATTTCCAGTTCTTCCTGCAATGATTTCAGCCGGCAGGTGTATAATGGACAGGTCAAATGATTTCCTGACCTTAATCTTCCCACCATCACATGGCAATGCGCCGTGACTTCGAGACTCCAGATGATAGTTGTGATATTTTGTACTCATTCGAAAAATAACTCAACATTTACTCCTTTAAAATCTCACTTAAACAAACCACTTTAAACGATTTTTGTAAGGCAATATAAGTAAAGTAAGAGCAAAGTTTTGACTAAATTCAAATGAGTTGCATTAAGTGTGATGTAAACCACATAAATGTATGTACTGACATTAAATTAATACGCATTTACTTTATATTAGCATTTGTATTTATTTTAGTTAATGTTATTCTATTAACGATTTATTATGCTGTCAATTAAATATACTGTAGATGGTTCTTTTGCCTTTTCATTACGCATTAAATATCACAGTTATGATGCCCGTTTAATCAAATATCCCGCTTAATCGAATATTATTTCTGGAACCTTCAATATTCGTTTAAACGGGACTACTGTATAAGTGCATTCGCACATGTTTTCAAAGTAACATAACTTCATTACTGGTAGGGGAGTAATGTATATGTAAATAATCGAAATATTATCAGTAACAAATATCGTACCATGCATCTGGCAACAGAATAAGTTGTGGTAAAAAGATATTTTTATTTTTGTTCGACGCAAAATGTCAGTAAAAGCTTTCAGATATTAAATTAGTAAATGTTATTAATATTATTTAAATTAGTAAAATGTAGTAGTAGTTTAAATGTATTAGATATTATTTAAATTAGTAGATTTGAAAATATTATTAGTATTTAAAAAACGTGCAATAAACCTTAAAAGAAACTGCTGATTTCAGACAATAAGATAATCTTTAAACGTCAATAAATCTATTTGGATAGCTACGAATAACATTATTAAAGTAAAAGTAATTTTGTTCTCAAAGTTGAAAGAAAATCGGACCCGGAAAGGTTAAAGAGATTTTTGTTATTTGAATTTCAATCGAAAGTAGGATAAAAGTTTATACATAAATATATAAGCGATGAAGTTTAGCTTTCTTACACACGGGTGACGTGAATAAAAAAGGTGCCTTTTCAAGAGATTCTTTTTATTTTGTTTGTAATTGAAGATCAAATTAAAATTTCTTTATAAAGGTTTATACACACATATATAAAATGATGATAATGTTTAGATTTTTTCCATACGCACTGTTAAAAATCTGCAGTATCTGGATAAGGTAATATGTAATCTGTAATCTGATCTCAAATAATCTGTATAGTTATCTGACCTGTTCAGTCATTCGACCGTTTTTGAAGATAACGGTTACTTGACTCTGTTATATTAAGTGTAATCTGATTATTGACTATATTAATGGTCAGAATAAAGTTAAATTACAGTTATTTGACCGTTTTCTATAAAAACGGTCGAATGACTGGACAGTTTTGTGGCAAATTTTTAACAGTGCATGGTCATACTAAAAAAGATGTTTTTTAAAGCTATTCTTTTTTATTTCGTTTGTCATTGAATATAAGTTTAAAGTTTTATGTAGAAAATTTAAACATAAAAATATGTCATGTTTTTATTATTAATGCATTATATTAATATACACCATAAATATATAACTTTACATCATATATTGATAAATTTACACTATCGATCTTGCTAATGTAAAATTATTCTTTATAAATACCGGGCTTCCCAGGTTAAAGAATAGAGATGAAAATCATTTATTTACTTGATAACTATATTAGATTAATTACATTTAATAATTTTTTTTGGAATGCGTACTAACAAAACCAAAAATCATATTTATATGAAAAGTAGTAATTAGTTTTGAAATTTATTAAAAACGACAATTTTGTATTGGCCTCACGCGCAGGAACTTTAATTTGTATTTTATTTATATTATATAGTTCTATTGATTGATTGATGAATGATTTAATCTCGTTATGTCCTATAAGCAGGAAACAAATGCTGAGCTATTTATATTAATTTAAGTACAAACGGGATTTATCTTACATAATGGTCTGCATGTGATAGTCATACATTTAAAAAAAAAAAAAAAAAAAAAAAAAAAAGCATGCCTGATTTTAAATCGATAAAAATTGAGTAAATAGCGGTACAGTTTTCAAACAAATTTCATTTCAAAGTACATTTTTTCGCTAATAGACGGTGTAAAAATTTAAAATATGCGATGTTCACAAGTTTAAAGAAAGTGCAGTGAAAGTTAGATTTGATCGTTTGGTGTTGCCACCATCAAAATGACGTCAGCGTTATGCATGGACACGTTTGTCCTTTATAATTACAGTGTGTCTACGTATAACCTGACCGACCTTTATTTTCGCAACCGTTGGTCCTAGATGCATACTTCCAATTACAAAAATGGTCAAAATTAGGTGCAGAGTTAAGATAAAAAAAGTTTGAAGCGAAAAAACAATTTAGCGAAGAATTACAGAATCTAAATTTTTATACGGTCCCCCGGTCCTTTAAGTTATATTTAGTAAAATTTAACTGTTACACTGACAAGTAAGGCAAAAAAAGCCCGGTTATTCTGATCTAAAACTGACCGAGTAATAGCTGTTTAAAGTTGGGGCATATTTGTTTCTGCAAATTAGGGGTCATTCACAAATTTAGTAGAAATATAATTTCGTCAGATATACAAAGGGTACTAGGAAAGTTTTGCAATATGGAGAAACAAAAAGTCGCAGGTGGCTGCTTGTGGTTGCGTGTTGACATAGGTTCATACTTATGCACATGCACGTAACCACAAGTCTGTAGGCTCAGTTATTCATTAGCTCTGATCGTGTGAAGTTCTTCCAGTGGTGTCCTGGTCACGAAGTGAGATAAGGGCAGTTTTGCGGTGTAACTTCGCGCGTGGTTTAAACATAAACCAATGCTTAGAAGAAATGACTCTTGCACTTGGTGATGATTGTTCACATCGTATGACTATACGCAGATGGTACAGAGAATTTCAAAGTGGAAATTTCTCTTTGGAGAACGCTGAAAGGGGGGGAAGGCCTCGAACGTCAATTACGGGGGAAAACATTACTGCTGTGAGGAAAATGCTTGACGAAGACAGACGAATAACTTACAAGCATGTAGAGGATACCTTGGGCCTAAATGCACCTGCAATTCATTCAATTACGCATGATCATTTGCACAGCAAGAAACTGTGTTGTCTCTGAGTGCCACATAGACTGACTGAGGAGCAAATGACACGAAATGTGATTTGGTGATGGGAGATGCTAAAAATGTTTGGTAAAGGATAATCTCGGTATATGAACAGCATCGTGACAGGTGACAAAACCTGGCTATACCATTAAAATGTGCCGACTAAGTCTCAAAACAAAATGTGGGTCTCTGATGATGAGGACACACCGCTAGCTGTCAGAAAATCTCGATTTGTCAAAAAGAAAATGATAGCTGTATTTTTCAAATCGAGTGGGATTTTTGAGTGTATCGTTTTGGAAGACAGTTACTGGCAGACAGAAGACAGTTACTGCTAAGTGGTACAATGAACAGTGCTTACGTAAAGTCATAGAATCTAAGAAGAACCTGTGACCAAAGTCAAGAATGAACAATTGGTTCCTCCATCAGGACAAAACTCCGGCTCACCGGACCAAAGCCTGCACTGAATATTTGGCCACTACAGGACTGAAACTTCTTGAACACCCTCCTTACAGTCCAGATCTTGCCCCCTGTGACTTCGTACTGTCCCCACATTTGAAACTGAAGCAGAAAGGGATTCGGTTTTCCAGTGATGAGGCACTTCTGAGGGCTTGGGACAATGAGTGTTCCTTACTCCCAAGTGAAACTTGGCAGAGCTGGTTTAAGGACTGGTTTCGGCGTTTGGGGAACTGTATTGCTTGTAACGGAAATTACTTTGAAAAAGTTTGACAAATAAATCCGTATTGAAAAACTTTCCTAGTACCCTTTGTATTAAAGAAATTGTTTAGGGTAAAATTAGCATTGCAATATAAGGTTGGTTGTGTTTATGACGGCCAATTATCAACACGAGGGATATAAGCCCTAAGGGGGGGGGGGAGTGCCCTTCGTGGGGCTCTTTCTAAGGGAACCTAACCCGTATTATCGCTTGGAAAACCAAGGTTTGAAGAAAACCACGAAAACTTCGAACGATTAGGCCGACGGGCGCAATTGGGTTCGAGCCCAGCACTCCCCGTCTACCAGCTTCGAGAGCAGAACCTCTCGGCCACTGGGCTAGCTAATATAGGGCGCATTGCAATATAAATTTGAAATCCTTAATCGCTGTGACATATTACGTAAAAATATACAATTTGGAATGAACATATAAGAGGATAAAAATAACAGAATTTTGTTAAATAAAAGGATGAAAAACAACAGCCTCAATTCTTTACAAAAATGATACATATTTTAAAATGCTGTTAGATTACACCGTCTTTCAAATTTTGGGTTGTGCCATGTATTTTAGCTTTTGAAAATTGATTCACATGTATTTTTTAGCGCTGAATTCGAAAATGACCTCCATTTTAAACCATCACGTCAGGATTTTTTTTTTTAAATCGCAAATTTCCAAGTTAAAAAGCTCAAAGTTAAAATTGATCCCCCTTCCCCTCCCAATCTCATCGGACCCCCGAACTGTTTAGCTGTAAGAAACCCAGTATAAGCCACAAAATTGAATAAATTATTGAATTAAATAAAATTAAACTGAATAAAAAAGTCTTACATCTATTTTATAGTATCATATTTTTCGCTATTTTTTAACCTTGAAATTTACGAGTTGCGAAAAATCCTGACATGATAGTTAAAAGTGAAGATAATTTTTTTATTTAGCGTTAAAAAATACATAAAACGTAATTATAAAAGTTAAAAAAAACAACCATCGCAGGTTTATGTTATCTAATCTAAAACCATTTCTTAAACTTGTTGAAGGTAATCTATCAGAATTTTGTTGTGTTATCCTCTAATATAAGTATGTATAAGATGGTAAGAGTCGAAAATCATAATAATATTACATTGTAATCGGATTTAAGTCAGTATGTAAAATTTTAACTTCGATCGGACATTTGAAAGTCAGTTAGAGTTCGAGTACAAATTTTAAACTGAAAAGACGATCGTTGCAAGTTAAATAAAACTTTATGAAAATAACATAATTTTTGTTAAAAGAAATCATAGCCTCAAATCCTTACAAAATACAACATATGTTAAAATACCATTATTTTAACTAATCCGAAACTTAACTAATAAAGTTAACTCAATAGTAATAGTTGTACGATTTCTTTCAAACCGCAGATACCTTGAAATAAGTTTAAGTACTTTATATACGACCCCTGAAAGCACGATCGAAATCATCTGTTTTTAGATCCAAAAAACTGGTATAAGTCATGCATTTTAAAGTTTCATAACTCGGCCAATTTTAATGTTAGATGAATGGGACTTTTTCTGTCTTAATTGTTAGTGTCACAGTAAATTTTTACTAAATATCACTTATAGGACCGGGGGACCGTATAAAAATTTAAAACTCGTAATTTTTTAATAAATGTGTTTCTTGACCCAAATCGCTTTAAAAAATCATTCTTTACCTTATTTAAACCATTTTTTTAATTGGAAGTATGCGTCTAGGACGACGGTTGCGAAATTAAAGGTCGGTCAGGTTATACGTGGACACACTGTATATAGAAAGCTTAAGTGCCGTTTTAATCCTTTGTAGTCCGATATTTTTTTAATTTGTGGGAAAGATTAATTTGAGTTTAAAAAATTAGAAGTAGTTATCAAATGATAAAAATTACGATTTATTGAAATCGTATGAATATGTCAGTAGTTATTTTTCGTACTATTAATTTGACAATAGACTATGGAGAGATTTTTAAGATATTTGGAAAAAAAAATATTTGAACTAAAAATTACAGAAAAGCATTATAGTAAAAAATGTGAATGCAATTTTAGTATTTATACTAACTGTTTGAAAAAAACTTCACACAGCTGTATAGCATTTATGTATAATCACTACCCGCAAAAAAAAAAAAAAAAAAAAAAAAAAAAAAAGTTATGCATCGCGCAAAAGTTTATTTTGCGTTTTATTCCACTAATAGGTCTGCCATAGGTGCGTCTTGCTGCACAAAAAGTTTCATAAGTGTAGTTATCCGGGAAATCATTTTATTACGCTATATGTCCATTTGTGACCATTGAAAAGGGGTGGATTGTATGGGGAGGTAAAATTACCCGAACTTCCAAACCTCAAATTACGTCTTCATTCTTAAGCGTTTTATACTTTTACACACGTTTTTACTCCTGCATGCAGAGCTAGGTGCTATAATTTCATGTTAAGGTAAAATCATGCAAATTTTCTTTTGCCTCTCCCGTGAAATTGACTTTTGTCGAGATGTATCACTGTTCTTGCGGATGAGCGATATAAACTTTTTACAAATATTAAGACAGAAATTTCATTATCTGATCTAAAAAATTCTTTTGTTTAGAAAATGATTAAAATTTTGTTGCCCGCATGTTTGGTAGTTTAATCTGTAAAAGCTACATGAAAAATAAGCATAAGGAACTCAGGTTATCTCTCATAGTTTTTTTAGGAATATCGTCCATGTTTTCTTCTTCAATACGGCATTATTTACTAAAGTCTCGATAAATTTGTTACAAAATGTATTTAGACTGATTCATTAAAAAGTAGCCATAATTCTATAGAATACACAGAGCTAACAGACAGGCTCGTTGACAGAACTTGTATGATCCAGTACATGTTGTGTGGGGCCCCGCACTACTTGATTCATACACAGGGTGTATCTAATCTCTTGGGAAAAACTTTAAGGGGTGATAGTACACATCAAGACAAACAATATTAAATCGGAAACTAAGGGTCCCAAACGTCTTCCGAAGGAGATAGGCGCCATTAAAGTTTAGTGTCAAAATTTCAAATGATTATAAAAAACGGGAAATTTGGTCGATTCATTTGCAGTTTCTTTCTAAAACTATTCTTTATGTCTGTATTTTCTTGAAAATAAATTTTAAAGATAAAATTAAAAAAATGCCGATAGAGGGCGCTTTAGACTTTGGAGTAAAGAACAACTACCTTTTACCGCTATTTTTTGAATCTCATTAAATGCTTTCAGAAGCTTAGACTTAAACTTAAATTTTGGTCTCAAAATCTGAATCGTTGGGATTGGTTAAGTAGCGCAAACTGAAGTGTTTTCAGGAGTTGAAATACGAACGCCCCTCGAATATTTAGGGCGCTTGCGTTGGTAGGGCTCGAAGTCGTCATAGTCTGGTAGCTCTGCTACGATATCGTTAGGAAGATCAAATAAAGTACTGCAAATCTTTTTAGCAAGGTCTTTGATGCGTTTTCTTAAAGTAATGGTAATAAGGTCCCTACGGACGATAGTGTTGCGCAAGTACACTACCGATTAAGAAAGTAGCCCTTCAATGACAAACTCCCTCACTATGAGACAGGATCATTCCATTTCTTTGGCAGGTGGGGAAAGGTAGAGCAGTCAATTGAAATGGTGGCTCCATCTATCAATTTCAAATTAAAATCTAATAGCGGAACATTGAAGATATCATTTTTTTTTGTTTTATTTATTATTTGGTTATTAAATAAAATAAGAGAAAATCTTTTTTTTTTTTTTAATTGAAATCGGATTTTTAAAATTCAAATCTCACTCATGTTATCTAGCTTAGCTGCAGTGATAGCGTCTCCTTGCTAAAATTATGTAACTACAGAAATGCAATTGGAGCAAGATTTAGCTAAATTTTGCTTTTTTGGCGAAAAATAAAAGTAAATAACGTATCTAAAGCTATATTACTGAATTTTTTTTGTATTAGATTTCATAATTCTTTAACTTTAAACTATCTTAAAATTGTGTCATTTGTGCCTCCCCTCCCCCCTCATTATTTTTTGAGGTCAATATTTTATTCCTATAATCGTTAGCCAAAATCTGTTCCGAGTCGTCATCAAAATTAGTCGAAGTTGGCCTTGAAAAAGGCCTTTTGGTTATAAAATCATTTGACATATACAGGCTTAAGGGTGTTCTCAAATCCAAAAGGGTAACTTTCTGACATAAGTTTTAATTTATTTTTGTTCGGAAATGCATGAAACTAGCTGGTGTTGATGTTCAGAAACTATGTCATTGAGCTATTTTTTCCATTTTTTTGCAAACGCAATAGATCTTTCAGAAAAGAGTGTCAAAGTAGGCGTTTTGAACCAAATTTCTGCACGAAGGGAGAAAGAGCACTCAAGAGCGGGCGAAAAACTGATTTGTCACGTGATCAATTCATTTATAACTCAATAGGTAATTGACGGATAAAAAAATGGAAAACACAGTTCAATTCCAAATCGCTTTAATGGCCAGGCTTTCCAATTTTATACTTTTCCGTTAAAAAATGAATTTGTAAATGTGTCAAAACGTTTTGCGCTTGTTGAGCAGAGCAGTTAAGAACAGCCTTAATTAAAATATCAAAACGAGGCAAATACGGATCCTATAGGTTCCTACTACATTCATTCCCTTCGTACCGCACGCCGCGATCTCTATCTACCTTTCCCCACCTGCTAAAAAAATGGAATGATCCTGCCTCATAGGGAGGGAGTTTGTCATTGAAGGGCTAGTGATTAAGAAGACGTACGGTGATAAAAATTCACATTTGTTTCGCTTTGAATTTTTACCGGTGGCTACTTTATTTCGCGTCTGGACGCTGGCCAAATGTCGGTTTTTTGCGAAAATGGCAATTCATTACAGCTTTTTATTAATAACTAAATTAAATTTATTTTCGGCATGTCAAACCCAATCATACCTAGCTCATTTTGTTCGTATCACTTTTTACTATCGATTTACTTAAAGAATTTTAAATTCCGCGATGATGGGACTATCGATGTCACAGCCTCCTGGACTATAAGGTAAATCATCAGATAAATATTCTTATCTAAACTGGCTACTTTCTGACACATTCGTGAAGTGGTTTTTTATTTTTGTAGAACTAGCACGCTGCATTTTCATGTTTTTTTATCCTAACTTTAATCCTTTATCTACTGTATTATGATCTACTGCAATTTTTTTCATGCAATTTTTTTTCAGTTACTGCAATAAAAATTAAAGGATAAACATAAATAAAATACTCACCCGTGATAAATTTAATTCGTTAGAGGTAATTAATTAAACTCGTACTTTAAAGTACCGTCAGTACACTATGACTAAAATATCATAACAGAAAATGCACAATGTATTTCAAATGGCACCAGAATTGTTGGTAAAATATTTTCGATTTAATATGTATATGAAATATAGCTTTTTTTCTTATTTATAAATAAATCTTTTGGCAAATTTCGGTGCCAATAATTTATTTCAACAGTTTAGCATTAAAAATGCTTTGCCCCTGAAAGGGTTATTTATTTTTTTAAGTTTCGATCTTGTCAGAAGTCCTTTAGTTATGCGACGTTTATATTCCAGGGACAACATGTTCTCTCGCATCTCCACATATGCAATATATGTATTTACATATGCCATTTCAGCACAGCAAAAAAGAGCCGGTGCCACAACTTTTTCGATTTCCTATAAAAAATAATAATGAAACAGAAAAGAAATACTAAGAAAATTATTACTACATTACATTTTAGTAATTACATTTTAAAGCAGATGAAAACGATGGATAATTACACAGACGAAAAGTAAACAAGAAGTTTTTCTCCAAGACCCAGTGTACTGACGGTACTTATAAGTACCACCGACTAATTCAACTGTTAAATCAAATACATACACCGTTCACCTAAAATAACTAGTCAGATCGTATTCTAAGATCCTAATGAACACATAAAAAAAAAACCCAACACTTACCTTATATCCTTTAGTGTGATTGCAGCAATAAAAAGACGAGCGTGACAATCTGTACAAAACGTCGGCAGAACACATATCGACTGTTTCAAAGATAGCCTAGCCTCTTTCCTCGCCTAAATAACAAACCTAGAACTACTGCTGCCATGTATCCGGATAAAATGGAATTAAAAGAGTGTTTCTGCAAAGTACCATTAGACTATTAGTAATATTCACTATGGGATGAAAGTTTAAAATAAGTGATACTTATAATTACCGTCAGTTGATTAAGGATTAATCAGGGCCGGGAAACGTCGCACTGGTCCCTCGCAAAGCATTTAAGACAGCCCAACGTAGGCTGCAATACTGGACTAATGTACTTTTCAAAATTCTATCACAGAATAATACATAATGCAGATAATATAATGTATAAAAAATACTTCTACTTTTACATTTAAGGAGAATTATTATTTTTTATTTCGCAAAATCTTCAATCCTTTACAATAGTTTACATATTTATTTTTTGCGTTCACGGTTACTTTCGCAATCGTCGAATCCTCGACAATTATATCACCTTTGACTGTAAGAAATTCTCACAAAAAACATTTAAAAACAAATCTAGAGCAAAAATGTTATTATTTTATACACAGGACACGTTATTTCGAATTGTACAGAGAGACTGTGGGACCTTATGGAGACCCCAATTGACGTGGCAGCGCCGCCCCATTTGCCCGATGGTTGCGCCGGCCCTGACATTAATTAACCTAGTAAAATACAATTTAATCCCTCTTTATTCTTCCAGTTGGCAAAGCGCCCCCTGGAGCGAACAAGCAGAACAGACTTTCACTCCTCTGTCTAGAGCGGAGCAGGAATCATTTACAATCATGGCAATGGGGCAAACACAAGTTAAATGCATGAAAATTCTGGACATACAGAACTGAATTATATAAGCAAAAATATTACGTCTGAATTCCATCTTTAAAATATTTACATTAAAATCACAGACAATACATAAAACAATTAAAATTATTACATAAAAACACTAAAAACATATTAAAATTGGGACGCTTCGGATCATCACGATCCCTCCTCAGCCAATTATAAACGTTGAGTCAATACTATCAACAGTTACAAGAAAAACACAACAGAAAGTCATCAATTTCAGGTTACAGTTAAAATAAAATAGAATACTCGGTCGGCACAGATGCAGCTTCGTTAATCGCTAAGTCCTTGGTTTTAGTATGCCAGGCCTCTAAAAACACTCTCCCTGCGTAATTGTTGCAGCCGGATCGGATCACAAAAGCTTTATTAAAATCTGGAAAATGGTCGGTTGCAATAGTATGCTGAACGATCTTTGAATTCAAATTTCTACATCTAAATGCCTGTTTATGCTCTTTAAGTCGTATACGTTGAAATACGGCTTAAAGAGCATAAACAGGCATTTAGATGTAGAAATTTGAATTCAAAGATCGTTCAACATACTATTGCAACCGACCATTTTCCAGATTTTAATAAAGCTTTTGTGATCCGATCCGGCTGCAACAATTACGCAGGGAGAGTGTTTTTAGAGGCCTGGCATACTAAAACCAAGGATTTAGCGATTAACGAAGCTGCATCTGTGCCGGCCGAGTATTCTATTTTATTTTAACTGTAACCTGAAATTGATGACTTTCTGTTGTGTTTTTCTTGTAACTGTTGATAGTATTGACTTAACGTTTATAATTGGCTGAGGAGGGATCGTGATGATCCGAAACGTCCCAATTTTAATATGTTTTTAGTGTTTTTATGTAATAATTTTAATTGTTTTATGTATTGTCTGTGATTTTAATGTAAATATTTTATACAGAACTGAAAGTTGTCTTCCATATGGGGTTCAGGGGGGCCAGATCCCCCTGACTAGCGCAACCCATCCCGCTTTTCGATGGCTTTAATTTAATGTATTTCGTTTATAAATTTGTACGATGACGTCTTTTTACCCGACTGCCAAGAAGGGTTATGTGTTTCACGCGTATCTGGGTATGTGGATTTCTTTATACCCTCGAAACATCCCAACGGCTGGATGAATTTTAATGAATGAAGTCTCTATCGATTCGTCTTAATTGTCCGATGGTTATGTTATGCTTTTATAAATTCAGAATGGCTGCCATAAAATACAAAATGGCTGTAGACACGAAAAAAAAAAATGTTACGCACCCTATTGGGTGGCATATCATTGGATAGGTCTTTCAAAATGAAGACGATGTTTCATTGACTATTTTACAGTCAGAAGCTCCGTTTAAATATTACACAACCTGGAAGTTATATAGGTAGGATCTCTAGCTTTACTGCAACTCTAACCTTCATCTATAGGCCTCATCCAAACTGTGTTTATAGGTAGGAACTAACAATTAAACACAACTTAAAAGTCATCAATACAAGTAAATAAAAAAAAATAGGTAAGTAATATAAAAAAACAGTTTAACGTTGATGATAAATAATTAATTAGTTCGCTCTTTACGCAGTCGGGTTTTTTGATATTTTAAATTTAATTTGTACTTGTTAATATTTTTTTCTTCTTTTCCCGATCCGGTCAAGTGTCGGAAAAGATGTAAAGGCATTAGACGGGCGCGCGTAACGCCGCGTTCCGCGAAGTCCTCCTACCCTCCCACCCCCAGACGAGCTTCAAGCTCGAAGCGGCAACGGTTATCCGATGGCTTCAGGGGGACAGAGCCCCTTGACGAAAAAGCCTTAAATACTTCGTTTTTAGTATTTAACTCTTTTAAATAATTTGAAAGAATAAATTGTTCTATTGTTCGAAAATCATGTGAGAAAAATGATAATCCCTTGCCGGCGCAAATGGAAAAGACAATGGATTGTCGCAATACGTTTTGAATAAAGATTTCAAATGAATCAGTACATGATAGTTTCACGTATTGTTATGCTAACATTAATTAATCTAGTAATAATCCGTTTTAATCCTATTTTATTCTTTCAGTAAATCGTCCTCTGGAACAAACTTGACAGAATCACCTGCAATCATGGTCACGGCGCATACGAACAACAGGTTTAGTTAGATGTTAACGGGGTCCGGGACACATTTTAAAATAATTTTTATTTATTGAGTTAAAATTCTGAATTTTTTTGTGATGGTTAACCTTATCATTTGTAAACAAAATCACATAATAAAACTTCTCAAAATTTTTTTTTTTTACATTTAAATTTAAAATTTATTAAAAAATTGGGGTAATTTAAAATCGTTATAACTCGAAATATTAAATATTATTTCTAGAATTTCAATTTTTTTTCATTTAAATAAACAGAAATATATAAGTTTTAATTTTGATTCAGCATTTTTAAAGATATTAATTTATAAAAAAATTAAAAATATTTAACGAAAAAATTAAAAAAAAAGTGGTGCAACTAAAAAAAAATCATATTTTCAAAAGTAAATATTTTTTTCAAATATCCTAAATCAAAATTAAATTAAAACAATTGAAAAAGATATGTTCCAAGTTTGAATCCTGTATCTTTAACGGTTCTCGAGTTATAGGAATTTAAATATGAGAAATGGTGAAAAAACCTATCATGAAGAAAAACGCATTTTTAAAAGAAGTCGTTTCCATGACAGCCATTGCTTGAAAGCTAGATTTTGAAAACAAACCAAAACGAAAAAATTAATATTTTTTGTTCTAATTCAGATAGAAACATGATTTAAATGTTATTTTAAGCAGAAAAAAAAAGTGAAATTTTTTTATGAAATAAAATATTTTTGCAAAATTTTTGATGATTTTTGTGTTCCGGACCCCCTTAAAAGATATTATATATATATATATATATATATCAACATAAAAAGCAATATAGAAATGTAAAAAAAAGGACCAAAAAATTGCGCTCCCTTGAGCTTTTCTTCATTTAAGAAAATTTTTTAAACATATCAAAATAGAAGAAAAGCATAGCTAAAATTGTATTTCACGGGAAAGGGGGGGAAGTCGTGGACGAAGTGTCCTTAGTCTCTTTTTTTCTTTTACTATTTAATCATTTTAACCCTTTCAGGACCGGCGTCTCTTACACAAATTTTATTCGTTAATTGGCACCACTTTTTTAAAGGAAATTAGTTTTACTTTCAAAATCACGAAAATGTTCTAATAGTCCAGGCAATGGGGAATTTTACCTAGAAAAATTAATGGCAGTTCTAATAATCGGCTTATTTTATGTTTTTTGGGTCGCTGATCCGAATTTGTAACTTCCCACCAAAATTTCCCCCGGCAACCCCACCAAATTTTGGTAAATCGATTTTTTTTTTTTTTAAATTAGCTTATAATTAAATATGATTCTTTAGGAACATTTAAAAGCAAACTCCATACAAAAATTCGCATTAGAAGAGAAGTTATGTCTAAAACACTTTGAGCTTTTGATATGTGATCAACGGGTGATTCAATCTTTAAAGCCAATTTTCTCAAAACAGCGATTTCGATCACTGCGCGCACGATTTCTCAAAAACGGTTACATAGAATTTCACGAAAATTTTGGAGGATGTATTAATCGTACAGAAGCAGAAAATGACCTATTATTATGTTTCTCAAGTAAGAAGTTTAGATAACACACGACTACTTTTGTACAAAAGAAATCTCGATATTTCGAATTACTTAAAAAAAAAAATTCTCGGGATCTACAAGCTTTATCGTTTTCATTGTAGGTCATTTTGAAAACCCTTTATATCTACACTCATTTAAAATAATCTTGGTTTGTTTCAGCCATTCAAATAGGAAAAATCAAGCGCGCAATGCATGCAAGAATAATTCTTTCGAAAAAATTGTATTATCTTTAAAAATAAATTGAAAAAAAAAACTATATACGTGTATACCTTTTCTAACAACTTTAATTGATAAAATAAATCGTTCCTAACATGTGTTTTCAATTTTATAATTAAAAGTTAAATAGTTAAAGAGTGACTGCAATTCTTACAGAGGTCACTTTTCCATGTACTTTATTGGATCAAAGGGTATCTCACCCCTTAAGAATTAATCTAAATGTACATAAAAGACACAATTTTCGACTTTAAACATATAAATGAAAGTTCTATGGTTCATTTAGATGACTAGAGGAAGAAACGAAAGATTCCTAGAAACGAAATTTGAAGTCATTTGAATGATAAGTTTTAGAATTAAAAACACTTTAAATTTAGATCTTCAAATGTTAAATTACATATTCACATTTTTATTAACATCTCCTAAAATTATCATCCAAATGTGATAATTTTTTTCAGTGGCTGTAATACTAAAAGACCCGAACATAAATGCATCGAATTTGTAATTTAAAAAAAATTATAATATGAATTATGATTATTAAATTAATATACGAATGAAATAGGAATTACAACCTACAATTTTTTGATAAATTTATATTTATTATCTCCTGCTGTATGAGAATTCCCAATTTCAAACTTTTGTTCCAAGTAGTTTTCGAATTATGATTAAATAACGTCAAAATGACGGTTTAAAGGGCTATCTATGTTGTGCAGAAAAATATAATTTGGAAAAAAATATATTTTACTCATTTGTTGAAACATTTGGGCTGGCAATAGTCGAAACAGATAAAGCGAGTGAAATGATCCTATAATTTCAAATTTTTCTTCCAAGTAGTTTTCGAATTCTGATTAAATAACGTCAAAATGACGGTTTAAGGGGCTATCTATGTTGCGCAGAAAAGCATAATTTGGAAAAAAAAATATATTTTACCCATCTGTTGAAGCATTTGGGATGGCAATAGTCGAAACAAATTAAGCGAGCGAAATGATCCTATTGGAGAGAAATAATACTTTAATAGAAGTGACATAGTCATTCTGTAGCATTTCAACAATCGAGTACTGAAGACGTATCGAGTCAATTTGGACACAACCCCTAAAATAGCCTCATTTTAAAATAATTAATTTCTCTTAAACTAATTGTGAGAATTTCATGAAAATTTGTATTTAGGCAAATTGAAGGGTGTATAAGTTATTTATGGTGTTAAACATGGGTATTGCTATTGAAAAAAAAAAAAAAACAAAGCCTGGTTTCATTTTGATATGCAGATGGCCCTCTAAGGAAACATTATGTACATAATTTAAAACTAGACTTTATTTCCAATCATTTGGTACCAGTAACTTTCTTCTGCAATAACTTGCTGCAGAATTAGTAGGGGGTGTTTACTTTTTTCCCCCACGAATGTACCTGGCCTGAATTATGAATTCATGAACATTTTATCTTCTAAAGTACTTTCCGTGAATTGTTTAAACTACGTTAGAAGATTTGCATAATCATTTAATAAATTTTAGAAGGATATTAGAAGGATTGAAGGATTTAGAAGGATTCATTCAATTTGAATTTATAGGGATTTTGTGCCCTATTTATAACCCCACTCAAATCTTTTATTTAAAATATTTTTCTTAGTATTTTGTAGAATTAGGAAATGTACAAATATAATGTTCTTACATTAGAAATATACTAATATTTCCGAATTGAAAAATCACCCCACTCTACCCCAACGTCAAGAAAGCTGAAAAGATGCAAAAGCAAAAGAAATCCTTTTAAAAACATTTTTGTTTGTGTAACCCATAATCCTTTCGGAACAAGATAAAGTAAGGCATCTATAACTCATTCTAAACTGTATTACAACTAATCGATGCATGAAATGAATTTTATAACGAGTTATTTTAGTAGTACCGTCAGTAGATAAAGGGTTAATCTAGCAATAATCCATTTTAATCCCTCTTTATCCTCCTATTTGGCAAAGCGCCCTCTGGAGCAAAAAACACACTTTCACTTCTCCGACTGCTGCCAGGATCACTCGCAGTCATGGCGACGGCGCAAACGGACAGCAGATGGAGTTGGGTGATTGCGGCTGCCTGCTGTTGGGTGACTTTCGTGATCCAGGGGCTTGTCAGGTGCAGTGGCGTTGTTTATGTTGCCCTCATTGATGGTTACGGGGTGACTAGGGCACAGGCATCATGGCCTTTCACGCTAAGGATGGCAGTGTGGAATTTGAGCGGTATGTAATTATTTAATTTTTCACTCGCTTACATTCTCATGTCATGTTTGTTTCAATTTAACCCTTTGCTGTCCAGTTTGAGATACGGCCGTAAGAAAATGTATCTATTTGTATCGAAAAAGTCCTATTTCTTTCATTACTTTAATTCAATTTCCAGTTTTAGATATTCTTTTAATGTTAAAATATTTACGACTTACGAGGGTAAGGGACGCATTTTAAAATGAACTTTATTTATCGAGTTAAAGTTCGGATTTTTTTTTTGTAACTGTTAACCATATCATTTGTAAACAAAATCACATGATAAAACTTCTCATAATTTAAAAAAAAATTTAAAAATTAAAAATTTATTAAAAAAGTGAGGTAATTTAAAATCATTATAACTCGAAATATTATTTGTAGAATTTCATTTTTTTTTTCATTTAAATAAAAGATATATATACGTTTTAATTTTGATTCAGCATTTTGAAAAATATTAATTTAAATAAAAATTAATAATCTTTAAAGTAAAAACTTAAAAAAAAAAAAAAAAAAAAAAAGATGTAACTTAAAACGAGTTGGAAATTGCTCGTCAAATGTGGCAAATGAGGTGCGTTCGTACTATAACTAGTTTTATAATTATTTTTTACACCCCATATTGTACTGAATGTATAATTTTTTGCGCTTCATAAAGTGCATAGTCTGTAGCATCATTAAAATGCACTTGCAATAACTTTTTTACCATTCCCCGTAATGTAACGGAACACTTTTGACTGTCCCTGTCATTAAACTATACATCCGATTTTCCTAAAATTGGAAATGGCTCGACAAAATTTTGAAACAATTATATATTTAAAATTTCAGACCATTCGGAAGGCTGTAACATCATTAAAATGCACTGGCAATAATTTTTCCCATTGGCCGTAATGTAAAGAAAAACTTTTGACTGTCCCTGTAATTAAATTATACATCCGATTTTCATAAAATTTGAAATGGCTCGACAAAATTTTGCAACAATCATATATTTAAAATTTCAGACCATTCGGTTGGGTAGTTTTTGCTCTGTTATATGCGGACAGACAGACGGACGGAGGGACTGAACGACGACTATAGGTGCTACGTATTTATATAACTACGAACGCACCTAAAAAGAATCATATTTTCAAAAGTAAATATGTCTTTCAAATTTGCTGAACGAAAATTAAAGTATTACAATTGAAAAGGACATGTTCCAACTTTGTACTATTTATCTTTAACGGTTCTTGACTTATAAGAATTTAAATATGAGAAATGTTGAAAAAAACCCATCATGAAGTAAAACTCATTTTCACAAGAAGTCATTTCCATGAGAACGAACCATTGCTAGAAAGCTAGAACTTCGAAAACAAACCAAAACAAAACAAAAAAAAAAAAATAATATTTCCTGTTCCATTTAAGACAGAAACATGTTTTAAACGTTATTTTAAGCAGAAAAAAAAACAGAGAAATTTTTAATGCAAACTTTTTTTTTTACAGAAAATTTGAAGATTTTTATGTCTCGGACCACCTTAAAGAAAATTTAAATTATAAAGAAGTTACTGTAAAAGCACTTATTTTCGCGAAAATGAAGATACCGGTGATTTCGCGAGCTGAAAATTACGCGAATTTTTTATGAACTGAACCGAAAGTTGAAAAATTCCGAAACTACCTAAATAGAACCTCTTTTGCATAAGGCAATTTAAGAGACTTCCTTTTGTCCGAAAAGTTCTAAGCCCTCCCTCCCCCTCCTCTCCCCATCGCTCTAAAAATGAATGGCTTCAAAGAAGCTGGTATAAATATTGTAAGTGAATGAACTGCATTCTATTAGTTGTATTATTGTTTTTATTGAAGAAATTGTTGCATCGTATTCAAGAAATAGTTGTAAGTATTCAAGAATTTTT
Organism: Maratus speciosus; assembly: GCA_963932465.1. Taxonomy (NCBI): domain Eukaryota; kingdom Metazoa; phylum Arthropoda; class Arachnida; order Araneae; family Salticidae; genus Maratus; species Maratus speciosus. Next base: position 143,521,710 of record OZ010800.1, read on the forward strand.
TGTACTTATTTCTTATTTAAGTAACTGCAATCATTAAATTTTGGATAATGGAAAAATTTCTGATTTTTTATTATTATTTGAGGCGAAAAAAATATTTATATTTCGCGAGGCTTAAATTTTCGCGATTACGACGGGCTCGCGAAAATTAAAGCCTCGCGAAAATAAGTGCTTTTACAGTATATAAGAAAAATTTTTCCATTCGATTTACTGAAAAAGAACATGGAAATATTGAAAAAGAAAATCATAGGTTATAAGTGAAATTCATATGCTATATATTTTAAACACAGTGGGGAGGTTTTAGGCTTTAAAGTTTTCAATAACTCCAATCTACATTTAGGTTTTGCGTCAAATAGTTCCCCATTTACGGAAAAATATCTTTTCTGGAAGTGACTAAGTGTGACGTATAGTGCCAATAAACTTAATTTCAACAACATAATGTTATTTCTATTTTTACTTTCTTCTACCTTTACAAGAAGAAAGTATTGGATTCGTGAAAATTTTCGACTTCCGGTTTTCGACGGATTTACACGGTTTAGAATGCCCAGAACACGATTTGATGGTTTTTAGAAAATGTCTGTCTGTGAGTCTGTCTGTCACTCCGTCACTCTGTCACTCTGTCACTCTGTCTGTGAGTCTGTATGTGACAAAAATTTTGTGGGCGCTCTATCTCAAGAACTAATGCACGGAAATTCACAAAACTTATTATTTAGTTAGACCTTGATATAAACTGGACCTGATTAGTCTTTGGGGAAAATCGCCCAACAGGTGGCGCTGCTATGCGGCATTTTTCACGATTTCTACAATACCTATATCTCAAGAACTACTGCACGGATTTTCATAAAACTTCAGATTCAGTTAGTCCAGGATATAGTTTGGTGCTGATTACTTTTTTGTGAAAATCGGCCAACAGGTGGCGCTGCTATGCTGCATTATTCATGATTATCGCAATAGCTCTAACTCAAGAAAAAATGCACGAATTTTCATCAAACTTCAGATTTCGTGAGTCCTTGATATAAATTAGTGCTGTTTAATTTTTGGTGTAAATTGCCCAACAGGTGGCGCTGCTGTGCTGCATTTTCACGATTTTCGCAAGAGCTGTATCTCAAGAACTATTACACGGATTTTCATCAAACTTCAAATTTAGTTAGTCCTTGAGATGAATTGTCGTATAAATTAGTGCTGTTTAATTTTTGGTGTAAATCTCTCAACAGATGGCGCTGCTATGCTGAATTTTTTGCGATTTCCGCAATAGCTTTATCTCAAGAACTGACGCTTAGATTTTCAACAAACTTCAGATTCAGGTATACCTTGATATCATTTAGTGCTGTTTATTTTTAGTGTAAATCGCTCAACAGGTGGCGCTGCTATGCTACATTTTTCAGAATTCCCGCTGTAGCTCTATCTCAAGAACTAATGCACGAATTTTCATCAAACTTCAAATTCAGATATACTTTGATATGAATTGGTGCTAAATTCATGTTATTTCTTGTACTATTTAAATGATTTAATTGACGTGATTTATATAGAAGAAAGTTTTGTGATAGCCACAACATACTAGTTTTAACCTAATTTTAAAGAGGACAATGGATTTAAAAAATATTTTTAATTGTTTGTTACTTTCTTCTATCTTTACAAGAAGAAAGTATTGGATTCGTGAAAAATTTCGACTTTCGGTTTTCGACGGATTTATACGTTTTAGAATGCCCAGAACACGATTTGATGGTTTTTAGAAAATGTCTGTCTGTGAGTCTGTCTGTCACTCTGTCACTCTGTCACTCCGTCACTCTGTCACTCTGTCTGTGAGTCTGTATGTGACAAAACTTTTGTGGGCGCTCTATCTCAAGAACTAATGCACGGAATTTCACAAAACTTCATATTTAGTTAGACCTCGATATAAGCTGGACCTGATTAGTTTTTTGTGAAAATCGCCCAACAGGTGGCGCTGCTATGCGGCATTTTTCACGATTTCTGCAAGAGCTATATCTCAAGAACTACTGCACGGATTTTCATAAAACTTCAGATTCAGTTAGCCCAAGATATAGTTTGGTGCTGATTACTTTTTTGTGAAAATCGCCCAACAGGTGACGCTGGTATGCTGAATTATTCATAATTATAGCAATAGCTCTAACTGAAGAAAAAATGCACGAATTTTCATCAATCTTCAGATTCAGTTAGTCCCTGATATAAATTAGTGCTGTTTAATTTTTGGTATAAATCGCCCAACAGGTGGCGCTGCTGTGCTGCTTTTTTCACGAATTCCACAAGAGCTGTATCTCAAGAACTATTGCACGGATTTTCATCAAACTTCAGATTTAGTTAGTCCTTGACATGAATTGACGTATAAATTAGTGCTGTTTAATTTTTGGTGTAAATCGCTCAACAGGTGGCGCTGCTATGCTGTGTGTTTTGCGATTTCCGCAATAGCTTTATCTCAAGAACTAATGCTTGGATTTACAAAAAATTTCAGATTCAGGTATACCTTGATATCGTTTAGTGCTGTTTAATTTTGGTGTAAATCGTTCAACAGGTGGCGCTGCTATACTACATTTTTTCAGAATTTCCGCTATAGCTCTATCTCAAGAACTAATACACGAATTTTCATCCAACTTCAAATACAGATATACTTTCATATGAATTGGTGCTAAATCGTTGTTATTTCTTGTACTATTTAAATGATTTAATTGCTGTGATTTATATAGAAGAAAGTTTTGTGATGGCCACAACATACTAGTTTTCTTTTTGTTTGAGATAAATTTGAACTGCAATTGTTTTCTGCAATACAACGAACTAGACTTTCTGGCTAGTGTCATATCAGCGCACAGTTACACCACTGTATACCCAATGAGGGGAAGGGGGCTGATGGGTTTATAGCAATGGCGGATCTAAGGGGGGGGGGGGCGAGGGGGCGATCGCCCCCCCGCCCTTGGGCAAATAAAGGGTTTGAAAAACGGCATTATGCATCCTCATGAGAAATGACTTGGGGCGAAGCTCGAGCGCGGCGCGACCCGTCCCGGGCCGCGCCAGTTTTAATCCACAAGACTCGTGCTGGGTCAGGTCTTCCCTCTTTTAGAGCTGGGCCGTGTCCTGATCTTAAATTTTTCTGCAGATTCGGGTCTGGCCAGACTTCTTTTTCTTCCAGGTCGAACCTGACCTGGACATAATTCTTCCTAGAGGTTTGCACTGGCCGAAATTTCCAAGTCGGGTCTCGGCCCGGAATAAAAGCTAAACGTTCAGTCCGTGTCAGTCCTTATGATAAGCGTTACTGGCCCGATCGCGACCTGTGCACTCCTCTAAATTCCGACTGTCTGTCTGTATGTGACACAAATTTTGTGAGCGCTCTATCTCAAGAACTAATGCGCAGAATTTAATAAAAATTTATATTCAAGTAGTGCCTGATATAGATTGGTGCTGATTAGTTTTTGGTGTAAATCGCCCAGCAGGTGGCGCTGCTATGTAGCATTTTGCAGGATTTCCGCAAAAGCTCTATCTCAAGAACTAATGCACGGAATTTTATCAAACTTCAGATTCCGTTAGTCCTTGACATGAATTGATGCTGTTTAAGTTTTGGTGTAAATCGCCCAACAGGTGGCGCTGCTATGCTGCATTTTGCAGGATTTACACTATTTTTGCAGTAGCTCTATCTCAAGAACCAATGCACACATTTTCATCAAACTTCGGATTTAGTTAGTCCTTTATATGGAATGATGCTGACTACGTGTTTGTGTAAATCGCCCAATAGGTGGCGCTGCTGTGCTGCATTTTGAGCTATTTCCTCAATAGCTCTATCTCAAGAACTAATGCACGAATTTTCATCAAACTTCAGATTTAAGTATAACTTGATTAATATTGCCGCTGATTATGTGTTGTTGCAAATCGCTCAACAGGTGGCGCTTCGATGCTTCATTTGTCATGATTTGCGCAATACCTCTATCTCAAGAACTAATGCACGAATTTTCCTCACACTTCATATTCAGTTAGACGTTGACATAAATTGGTGATAATTAGGTTCTGCTGTAAATAACCCAATAGGTGGCACTGCTATGCTGCATTTTGCTGGATTTACAAGATTTCAGCGACAGTCATACCTCGAGAACTAATGCACGGAATTTCATATTTTTAGAATTCTCATGATGAACACAGATTGGCACTGAGATAGTGAATTTTGAAGTATTGACATGTATGAGATAGAAGAAAGTTTTGTGATGGCCACAACATACTAGTTATTTTAAGGGGACACAGTACCTTTTAAACTACTTTTTCGATTTTGAACAATACTGTAATATACTTAAATATAATGTCACTACAGATATTAGGTACTATAAAGCAAATATAATTTCATATAATTTCAAAAAAAAAAAATCTTGCAGAACAGCCTATTTAACTAAAATTTAAATAAAAAATATATATATATATATTTTTAAATCCCTACTACTTTTTTAAAATATGAATATTTTTGCTTCAAATTTTTTTTCCATATTCCTTAGATTATACTACATAAAACTGTGCATGGATTTTTAGATGTATGGGATATTACATTTAATATCAATGTTTTTCTCTTTTGTATAGTAAAAAATCAAGGAAAAATAATTGAAATTCTTAAAAAAAAAATAACTATAACCTTGAATGTTAAATCCATGCACAATTTTATGTAGTGTGTTTTTAGGATTATGGAAAAAAAATTGAAGCAAAAATATTCATATTTAAAAAAGTAGTAGGGATTTAAATTTTTTTTTAATTTTTTTAACATTTAAATTTTAGTTAAATAGGCTGTTCTACAAGATTTTTTTTTCGAAATTATATGAAATTATATTTGCTTTATAGTATTAAATATAATGTCATTACGATATTACAGTATATTACAGTATCAATCAAAATTGAAAAATTAGTTTAAAAGTTACTGTGTCCCCTTTAAAACGAAATTCTTCAAGGAAAAGAAGTTCAGTACAATGAATTCAATGAATATTTGAAAAAAATAATTTGCTGAAAATAAGTTTTTAATACTGTCAAATGTTCTTGAAAAAAAAAAAAAATAATAATAATAAAGTTCTCAATGCCTTCGAATTTTCACAATACTTTCATCATTACTTAAAAAGATTCGCGCATCCATTTTTTATAAAAAATTCGATAGAGATTTATTTAAAAAAATAAAATAAAATCTGGCATGAAACTGAATCAGCTTAAAATTCGGAGACTAAAATAAGAATTTTTTTTTGTCAGAACCTACACGTGCAAGGTAATTTTTAAACACATGGACATAAAAAAACAATACACAAATGTGACAGATAAGACGCGAAAAATCCAAAAATAAGCTTCTACGGCTTTTATCAAAAGGAAGAACTGAAACAGCTTTTTTTTTTCTTCAGCAGGACACCGTTCTCCCGAACTCCCGTTCAAGGTACAGTGAAACCTCCGTGTGCGACCACCTCCCTGAACGATCTTTTTTTTCATGGAATGAAATTTATTCACACAGGCTCAATATTAATTTTACCTCCATTCAGAGACCATCCCAGTTGAACTCCCTCCATGAGCGACCCATTTCTTTGGAGAAAATGAAACAAATTCCGTTTTTCCCTGGTCGCTTGAAGAAGGTTTTATTAGAAAAATAATTCCGAAGAGCGCATTATTCATCAAACTTCTAAGCTAAGTTTAGATTTCTCTTTTTTTTTTTTTTTTTTTTTTAATTTCGGTAACTTTTATGTGTTTAAACACTTTTGTGCCTCTTTAGGCAATCAATTTAATTCTGATGACGAATGGAGAATGGCGATCAATAAACTCCCCTGCCCCATTCTTTTGGGAAACTCTCAAAGAAATAGATAAATTAATGAAATCGTTATTATTTGTTCCCGTCAAAAAAAGAAAAAAAAACAACAACATTTATTTACTGAATTTCGAAAGGACTTGGAAATAAAAATTATGAAAGATAAAACCATAAAATCAAAACAAATGTCAATATATTCATTTTTAAAACTCTGCAGTAATTAACTTATGTAATTAACTTTTGTTTTGGTACTTAAATTTTTATATTTTTTCCTAATGTGAAAGATAAATTTTAGTAACATTAATTGATACCTTTTGTCAACAATTAAAAATCTAGATTTAAACATGACCTCCATTAAGAGACCACCTCTCGAAGCGACCAATTTTTGTTTGAACGGACGTGGTCGCTTTAGGGAGGTTTTACTATATTTCTTTCACACATGAACGTAAAAACAAAACATACCGAACAGTTGTTTTCTACGAGGTGTTCAGGGAGTGGAAGGCGAGAAATCCTTAACTCATTTTTCTCTTAGTGTTTAATTAATTTAAAGAATTTAAGAAGAGTAAGTTTTATTATTTTTTTTTCAAAACATTTCGACAATTCAGTTTAAAAATCCAAGAAGAGGCAGCTGTTCTTCCTCCATCTCTCTTGCAGGCGCCCATAATTTTAATAATTCTTTTATGATGAATTGATTGTAAGAAAATATGTTTCTTAAAATTATAATTTTTAGACAACTCATTTTATGTCGAAATATATTGAACGTTTTTAAATTATTACACAATTTTCGACGAGTTAAAATTGTGTAACGTAAATAAAATCTACTTCAGTCTATTACCGCTGATTGTTTATTATGTATCCGAATATTTTGTGCAGTTGTGTAAAATAACTGTAAGAGTTCAAAAAGAAATTCTGTAGTAAAACTAAAAACATATATCAATTTCATTCTGTTTAAAATATTTTAATATCATTAAAACGCGTCTGAAACAATAACCTTACATAGAGCGTAATTTATTAACGTTAATTTACTAATCTTGAATATCGAATATTCGTTTACGCTTTCGTGAAATTGGGATTAAGACTGATATCTTACTGACAGTAGTTATAAGTACTATTAAAATAACTTGTTATGAAATTAATTTAATACATAGATTAGTTGTAATACAGTTTAGAATGAGTTATAGACACATTACTTTATCTTGTTCCAAAAGCATTATGGGTTACACAAAACAAAAATATTTTTGAAAAGATGATTTTTTTTGCCTTTGCATCTTTTTAGCTTACTCAATTCAGTTTAATATATTTCAGTTTTATTTATTCTACATACTACTGTTACACTTACCTCTACACTGAAATAGGAATTTTACAATACCTTCGAAATGAACTGAAATATTTCGAAATAGGTTACAAAATACATATTTTTTTAAATAAATAATTACCATTTTTAAATATTCGAGTACCTATAAAATATTTACATTATCACATAGAACTTAGATTCCAGTTCATAACAGAGTGAGTAACATGGAAAGCATTCTGATAAAATTTAACTGAAATGCGTTTAAGGGATCGCAGAACTAGCAAAGCTTTAAAATGTTCGAAATTTTAATTTTTTTAGATGTTAAACTTCTATCTTTTTTTAACATTTTGACAAAATTACTCCCTTGAAATTCCCATTAGAACAGAAGTTATGGCTTTTAGAATTATAACCGCTCAGTAGCTGAAACAGTGTTTCCGAAACTTTGAAGTTATTTTTCTCCAAATGACCTTTTTGAGCATAACGCACACGATATCTCAAAAACTTCTAAATATTGTTTCATGAAATTTTCGAAACATATGTTTCATGTTAGTCTGTATAATCTGAACCTAAAATTTCTTTTTTATTGTTAAAAAAAAATATTTTTTATGTTGTAGATATTGTTGTTAGGTGTAGGATATTGTTGAAATTTTCTAAATTTTTTGTCTTAGCTAAATACAACTTTGTATTAAAAATATAAAAATCTTTTAACTACAAGTTTATTTAGGTTAAGGTTCATTATTATAATCTGAAGTATAAATAGACATCAAAATTTTCATAGTAGTTGCAAAATTTATTTTGTAAGCCTGCGCGTAATCTGTTATGCCAATTTTCTGATCGTTAAATATCTGACAGTTTGGAGCCCCCTGTAAATGCTAATTCTGCATCTTGTAATTTTTTTAATATTTTCAATGAAAGAACATACTTATATCTTTTATTCCCAATTAAAATTGCGTCTTAAAATCAAATACATTTTAAGATATTAAATGTTGAAAATAGTCTTTTTTTTATTTTTTCCAATTAAACATGATTAGAAAGGTTGTTTACATTCCTTCTGGCCTTCCTACGCCCACTTCCGGTGTTGGACTCATTACTTCCTGTTTATTCAATTGGCCATATCTCCTCTTCTAGTAGTCTTGGGAATAAAATTAAAACAGATTTGGAATAGTAAAATACTACTTGCTCTTTCAAATAAAACAATAATAATAAAACAATTTAGAAAATTTTCACCAAAACGTCCATTTGAGGGATGATAGAGCGCACTGCTACAGACATTTTTTATACAGGAAAACCAGAACCGTAGTCCTTTTATTCAGCCTAACTGTAAAAATAGTTTTTAAAACACTCTTTTATAAGCATCCCATGTTTATCTTGAAAGTCGCGGCTAATTAATAACTACAAAACACGATATTAAAAAATAATAAAAATTCTTTACAATACGTTAATTTGGCATTGAAACCTTTTAAAAATTTACCGATTCTTCTTCTTCTTATTATTATTATTTATTATTATTATTATTATTATTATTTACGCATTGGTAAAAAGCGAGAGCAAGCGAATTTATTTTTAAAAAAAATTATAATTCTTGCTCCTTTTCTTTTTTAAGATATGATAACAAGAAGGGGGAAAGAAGAATTGTTTAAACTAAATTTTTAGAATTTATAAATCGATTTCTAAACGTATAAACACAATTTAATTAATATAAAACTATTAATTATGAAAGCGCATTTTTTTAATACTAGCTGCCCTTGGCGATCACTTTAGTCTCCCTTAAAATTTATGTTTGAGAAAGCATGCTAAGCATTGTATCATGTTACTTTTATTCATAATTTAATTTACTTGGACTCCATTAAATATAAATAATATAATCCCTTGAGCTAATATTAGTTTTTGTTGCATTAAAATACCTCAAATTGTTGGCTCTCTGAAAGCAAGTAAACCCTATTGGTTCACAATGGAAGTCTGTGGGAATTTGGCGAAATGTCAGAGATATCACCAAGTTGGCGTCACTTTTGGCGACTTATTTTGGTCGCCAAATTTAATGATATATCGCCAATTTGGTGACAGACTTGGCGGGTGTTGGCGACAGAACAGGGTCCCCCCTATGGTAACCCCCTTATAGGTATGGAGATGCATTAAATGCTGTTCAATAACCAATGAGATGCGTTTCATTCGGCCGTTGCCATTAAAAAATTAACAACTAATCGCGATTTCTGTGCCTCGTATGATAGCGTAATATACATATAGATACTACATTCTTTATTTTTTATTTATATTTTCTACTTATTAAAGTTTAAAATAATGTTAATATTAATGTTAAAATAATCGTTAATGCAATTTCAAAGCCAGAGGGCCTAGTTTGGTGCATGGGATTTATTGTAACTCGTATACAATTTGTAGCCATAAAGAATATTAGACGATTGATTACCTGAAACTATCTCTATAAGGTCTTCCTTATTATTAAAATTATGAACAAAGTGTCTTTGGATAAGGCTGCGTACGCACCATCCTTCTAACTATTATCAGTGTCGGCATCGATTGTTGTGGTCACGCGGTGTTTTTGATTTTTAATGACTTTAGTAGGAAAGGAACTGATGTCCAGCAAAAGAGGAATCTTTCCTTCACGTAGAGCCGAGCTCCTTATCTCCTGACCCATTCTTCATTCCCCTCATTCTTTTGTGAATAAACCGCAGATGGGTTCAGAAGAAAAGATTTCCACGAAAACAGGAGAAGTCTAGCAAAACATACGTCTGTGTGCAGCTTAAGTGTCTGGATATGACCCGACCGCAACCTGAAAATTCTACGTTAAGTCAACCCGAAACCTGAACTGAACACAACAAAAATTTTCACTTATTCGAAGCCCGACACCGTCATATAAAATTTTAATCGAACCGAACCTGAAATATTTAAACACGAACTCGACAAGTGAAAAAATTAATTCCTATTTTAATGCAATTGTAGAAAATTAATCGGTATTTATATGTCTAATAGCAGTTTTATCTTCTTTGTAAGAAAAAGAACATGTATATATTCATTAATAATTAAGTATACAGTTTTTTCATCCGAAATAATATTCTGGATCTTCTTTTGAAAAATCAGGTTAACTCGAACCGGATTCGCAAGATTAAAAACGAACTGAAACCTTACCCGAACCAGAAACACTTATTGACAACCCAACCCGAAACCTATCCCGATGCAAAAAGACAAAAAACAATAAAAATAGAAATAAAAGACCCGAACGCGAACCACATCGGCAGAAATGAGCGCCAACACGATGTGACCCGCATTTCGGGTAAAATGCTAACCGACCAGATCCAAGTTCGGATTAGAGTGAGTCACCCTGACTTTCTATACAATTTTTGGCTCTTAGGTGTGCTCAACTACCTCTTAAAGTTTCAACGATCCATTCGGAAACGCCCTGTATGCTTGTTATGGCAGGCGGAATTTCAGTAACAGCTATTTAAACTTTTATTTTAGTTACTGTAGTGAATTTATGTGTGACATGCAAAATTCATTGTGTAGAGAAGACAAACATCCATGAAACAGACAGCACACAGGTGTTTAATGGCTTGAAACATAAGGTCTTTTATCAGAACAAAATGAAAGAAAAAGGGCGGCAATAAAACATAAAGGACTAGAAAACAGGAATTCTGCTTTTTTCAGAATTTAGTGTCGCCCCTGATGAAAAAAAAAAAAAAAAAAAAAAAAAAAAAATACAGGTATATATAAGTAATACAAAACATATTTTAATTTTAAGACTTACAGCACACTTTTATTTTATGTAAAATGATGTCAAAATCGCATCCGCTTAAGAATTTCATATTTACGATCCACTCTTAAATATCTACAGTAAAGCATGCATAGGACGTCACTATCGCGAAATAATACACAAATGCAGCAAAAAGATGCCGTCATTAAAGAAACTCGACCAAAAAAAACAAAAAACAAAACAAAAAAAAACGGCTGTCTAATGATTCATAGGCCTTCATTTGTATGTAACATGAATATAGATACTTAAAATTAAATATAGTTTATAATAGCTCCATGTTTTAACAGAAATCATTCGTTTATATTTTTTCAAAATAGCACGTATTTGAATTACATTCTCTTTCGGTTGTTACGAAAAAAAATGGCAACAAAAATATATAATTAATATTTTACAACTATTTTTCCTTTACTTTCTACAGAAATGGAGTACTTCCGTTGCCAATACCAAGCAAATGGCTCCAAAAACTACAAAAAAATTAATATTTAAAAAATAAATGAGATGCAGTTTTCAAACAAATTGCATTTAAAAATACTTTTTTTTTTCAATACGACGGTATAAAAATTGAAAATGTGCGATGCTTAGAAGTTTAAAAAAATTGCTACAGAGTATTTAATCGTCCTGTTTTGTTTTACGGCTGGCTTCTGTAAGGTAACGTTATTTTTTGGAGCTACACAAAATAAGCTGGGAGAAAGAAATAGCATACCGTACCGGGGGGGGGGGGAGCTAAAAAAAGAAAAAGAATTTTTTTTTAAATTCTATTGTTTATGAAAATTAGTAACGGGGTGGCTGGATTTGGGAAAAAAAGGTAAAACAATGTTAATCCTTAATTGCTGTTAGTGGTTTTACAATTACAAACCGCCGCACAGTGGAGTATTTGACGCAAAATCCTGTCCAAAATTATTTTTCTTGTGTTTTACAGTTAAAATCATTATTGCTGACTTAATATTAGTAAATACACTTAATAAATGTTATATTCACATAAAAGTGCGCATTTACTTGAAAAAAAAATATAACTATATAATACATGGTTTGTTTAAGTTTTTACTGTTTATAAAAGGAAAGTAATAATTGATAGAATTGTTTTACTTACAAGTCATGTTTAATTAAATGTGGTTAATTTTACTAGATGTAAAGTTTTAATTTTTATATAAACCAATGTATATATATATATATATATTATTTGCATTTAGTATTTAGCAAAGTTCAGTCTCTAAAGTTGAGTTGTAGTACAGAGATTCTGGTTTTTGAGTTTTATTAAGAGATTACCAAAACAATTTATATTTAAAAATGGCAACTCTGTGCAGAAGATTGTTTTTTAAAATTGGCTTTTAAAACTATAAGCAATACGACTGTACTTCAAAAATGATCCGGAAAGCCAGCTCATCTTTAAAAACTATATATCTAAATTAGAGCTAAAAAAGTTTAAAAAGAACACATTTTTATTATTTTATTGTATTAAAAATAAAGCTATTGATTTCAATATTTCATAAAGCCACAAAAATATACATTTAAACATAATTAAACTTAATAACAAAGTTGAAACGTAACAATGAAGCACGTCTTCTCGCAGAGAAACCTCCTCTTCAAACTGAGGCTATAGGACCCGCTGTATATGATAGACCAGGAGCCGGCAGCACAGGCAATCACCTCATCGAGTTCACGAGTGAAATTCTAGGATTAGTTAAATCTTGATTCACATATTGAAACGCAATCGGTCTGCCAAGTCCTATCTTGGTGGAAAACACCTGAAAAGCCGATTTTAGCGGTTGACTCGTAGGTTTACCATTGTGTTTTCCTGCACCCAGTCCTCCATGTTTTCATACCTTTTGGTGCAGGAAAACACGATAGTAAACCTATGAGTAGACGTGAAAAACGAGTTTTAAGGTGTTTTCCAACAAAATAGGATTTGGCAGACCGATTGCGTTTTAATATGCGAATCAAGATTTAACTAATCCTAAAATTTCATCCATGAACTCGATGAGGTGATTGTCTGTGCCGCCGGCTTCCGGTCTGTGATTCATGCTTCAAAATAGACATAGATCGATGCATCATTTAGCCAGCTATTAAAAGATACGCTTTTTACAATTGTTGAGCAAATTTGAGTTTTTGGCCAAGTTTTTGGGTCAAATACTCCACTGTGCGCCATTTCTATTTTTCAGTTTAATTGTAATTTTCATTCTGACTCTAAATACTAGTGAAATGTTGTTTCGTTTGGAACCCTACTATTATAACTAAAGACTTCTGAATAGGTGAATTTTAATTGTAAGTACTTGTAATCCTGTGCATGAAAGTATAGAACAGGAACAATACAGGGTGCAAAGAAAAGTCCCTTTAACCTGAAAATACTTACGAACGGAGAAAGCTACAACTATGCAAGTGAAGTAACGGTATAATAAAGCAAGTAATCCCGATTTAATGCAAACGACAGCAGCGCCTCTAGTGGCGAAATTTGGACGATAGTCATTGCAAATCGAAAACGAAAAGAGATAGAGAAAAATTTCCAGTTAGAAAGTTTTAGAGCATCAATTAATTAGTACGAAACAACATTTGGTTTACATGCATAAGATAAATCTTCGCCTGTATACCCAAAAATGTCCGAAATCGATGCACTCCAGCTTGTGTAAACGTTTGAATGGAATAGCCAGAAGTATGAAGAAATGCGCACAATTTATGGTATAAATACGTACTTACCTGAGTACATTTCGATAACATTACACAAAAAAATAAAAAGACAAACTGTCTCACATTGATAAAAAGTTAATATTCAGTCTGTTCGAAAAGTTCGCCATTGCTCACGATACACGTTTGTATTCGTGAGAGTAATTCTGCACGCACATTTCTCAGCATGAAACGTCTATTGCAAGCCTCTTCAATACGACGACCTAGATTTAATCTAAAATTTTAAATGCATTGTAAATTAATTTTTTACAGACATTACAGCACAGTATAACGTCACAATTTGCAACTGTGCACTGCTACATTTCCGGAATATGAATATACAAAGTAGAATCGTCGTTCATCGGTTTCGGACATTTTTGGGTATACAAGCAACGATTTATCTTATCCGTGTGAACCAAATGTCGTTTCATACTAAATAACTGATGCTCTAAAACTTTCTAACTGGAAATTTTGTTCTATCTCTTTTCGTTTTCGATTTGCAATGACGATCTTCCAAATTTCACCACTAGGCGCGCTGCTGTCGTTTGTATTAGGTCGGTCGTAGTCGCTTTACTATATCATTACCTCGCTTGCATGGCTGCATCTCTCTCCGTTCGCAAGTATTTTCAGGTTAAAGGGACTTTCCTTTGTACCCTATATATCCTATGAGTTAATAGAGCCTTTTATTCGTCTTTTGATCAAGCCATCTCAGAGACCATTCACAAAACCATGAGTAACGAGCCTCTAAATTAAGGTTCTGCCTATGTTCGGAGCGCTTAAAGTATAGTACAGGAACAATATATCCTATGAGTTAATCGAGCCTTTTATTCGTCTTTTGATCAAGCCATCTCAGAGACCATTCACAAAACCATGAGTAACGAGCCTCTAAATTAAGGTTCTGCCTATGTTCGTAGCGCTTAAAGTATAGTACAGGAACAATATATCCTATGAGTTAATCGAGCCTTTTATTCGTCTTTTGATCAAGCCATCTCAGAGACCATTAACAAAACCATGAGTAACGAGCCTCTAAATTAAGGTTCTGCCTATGTTCGGAGCGCTTAAAGTATAGTACAGGAACAATATATCCTATGAGTTAATCGAGCCTTTTATTCGTCTTTTGATCAAGCCATCTCAGAGACCATTCACAAAACCATGAGTAACGAGCCTCTAAATTAAGGTTCTGCCTATGTTCGGAGCGCTTAAAGTATAGTACAGGAACAATATATCCTATGAGTTAATCGAGCCTTTTATTCGTCTTTTGATCAAGCCATCTCAGAGACCATTCACAAAACCATGAGTAACGAGTCTCTAAATTAAGATTCTGCCTATGTTCGGAGCGCTTAAAAAAAGTACAATATTGAATAAATACACATTTTTTTAGTTCAATTGTAACACAGAAGGATGAAAAAACATAAAATCCCAGCAATATCTTCATAACATTTTAATTAATTGTGGTTTTTTTTAGCCATATTTTAAAATTTCACTCTTACGCCAGACAACGTACACACAATTCTATTAAATACTAGGTTGAGCAAAAAGTTCTGGGAAATTTGAGAAAGTTGCGTTGTTGTGCGCAAATTAACAACAAAAGCAACAAGAACTATTCTTCAAAGTAGAGACCATCATAGTTCACGACTTTCTGGCAGATTCCGGATTTGCTGGAAGTACCATGGAGCAAGAAAACGATTTATATTCAAAATTGGTGGTAGTTGAAGTCTGAAATTTTTTTTGTCATTCATGTAGCTGGAGAACCTAAGATGTTTTAGAAAAAAAAGCTAGTGAATGGGATTATTTTTAAGGGAGTTATAATAGGGGGCCCAAAAGAGGCCAACTGATAGTTGAGAACAGGGCCTTAACATGAAAACATGTTACAACGTTTTAGTACTTAGCGCTTTAGATCTTCGAATAGTCGAGATTAAGCATAGAGTATGAATTAATCATTAGAATATAATTTAAAGAAATGTGCAAAAAATGTGAGAAATGCTTAAAAAAGGGCCCTAGGTCCCCAATAAAAATATGTGAGTGTTGGTCTAAGGAGAAGAGTTCAAGACTCAACTTTAAAATTACGCACTGCGAAGGTGAGGAGATTAGGGTGTGGAAAACGCATGGCACACAGAAAATTTAAGGGACCCTGTCCCGGGCCCATGGTCTTAACTGGAATGTAGAAACGGGAGAATAATTAAATGGAGAAAGTATCCCAAAAATGAAGATCGGGTTAAAAGGAAGCAATTTATTAACAATTTAGTGCACTAAAACTTCAAGGGGCCCTGTACCGGGCCCCTTGCAAGGGTGCCAGGGTCTTAACTGATATGTAGAAATGGGATAGACACTGAAAGAAGAATTCACCCCACAAACGAAGAAGATCGGATAGAAAAGAGGCATGTTATTAACAATTTAGTGCATTAAAACTTCAAGGGGCCCTGTACTGGGCGCCTTGACAGTGTTCCAGGGTCTTAACTGAAATGTAGAAATGGGTCAGAAACTGAAAGGAGAATTCACTCCAAAAACGACGAAGATAGGATAGAAAAGAGGCATGTTATTAACAATTAAGTGCACTAAAACTTCAAGGGGCCTGTACCGGGCCCCTTTCAGGGGTGCCATGGTCTGAACTGAAATGTAGAAATCGAGCAGAAACTGAAAGGAGAATTCACCCCAAAAACGAAGAAGATCGGATGGAAAAGAGGCATGCTATTAACAATTTAGTGCACTAAAACTTCAAGGGGCCCAGTACCGGGTCCCTTGCAAGGGTGCCAGGGTCTTAACTGAAATGTAGAAATGGGATAGAAACTGAAAGGAGAATTCACCCCACAAACGAAGAAGATCGGCTGGAAAAGAGGCATGCTATTAAAAATTTAGTGCACTAAAACTTCAAGGGGCTCTGTACTGGACGCCTTGAAAGTGTTCCAGGGTCTTAACTGAAATGTAGAAATGGGGCAGAAACTTAAAGGAGAATTCACCCCAAAAACGACGAAAATCGGACAGAAAAGAGGCATATTATTAGCAATTTAGTGGATAAAAAGTTAAAGGGGCCTAGGGGCCTCGGCCCTTAAAAAAATTAAAATTTGAGACTCAGGTGCATCAGGACCTGTTTTGGGATATTCACATCTAAATTTTCAGACTTCTACGTGCAGTAGTTTTCGCTAGCCATCGCACACAGACAGACAGACAAAACGATTTGTTATTTTATTAGTATAGATAATAATAAATATTTCAGTTTCTTACAAAATTTTACCTAAGCAACTTACAAATTCGACTTACGTAAAATTCAAGTTACGTAAAACTTTACGGAACGCATTACTTACGTAAGTCGGGGGACGCCTGTACATTTCCATATGTTTCAAATAGTCTAAAATCATTAAAATACACCGCAAACGATTTTGATCCGTGGGCAGTAATATAGCGGAATTCTTTTGAGTTTCTCTGTGAATGAACTGTAATTGTTCTTCTTCATTTCACTTCATTTTACATTTCACATTACCGAACATGTCATGTGTCATAGTAAACTTCAACAACACATATCAATTTCACGGTAATTTGACTATATTTGCTCGAGTTAGAATACTGACAGACAGACGGTCAGACAGACATACAAACCGAATTCATAAACACTTTTCATCTATGTTGGAAAGTGTGAAAAAAAATTCATCTTATACACTTTCGCTTATCGTATGCATTTATTCATATAATGTCGAAGGTAATTTTTGTTTTAAGTAACTGCCCTATATTTCCACTTAAAGAAAAAAACAAATGATTGATGGAAAAGGACTGCATTGTCATTTGATCGTTAATGAAAAGAAAGGGAGTAATATTATGAAATTCTTTTTTTAACGAGTGAATGTATTAGTTTTATGGTGTAATAACAATGTGGATGTGGAAGTCTTTTTTCTGTCTGATAAATTCTGTCGGTTAGGTATTTCTTCTGAGAATTTGACAGATAGTGACAAATAGTAACCTTTGCATTATTTTATATTTGTCGTAAAGGAAAAAGATTTAAAAATAACACAATACCGGTGCCAAGCTGTCTCGCATTAATAGAGTTTTAAGAAGGTTGCCAAGTCATTTTTTTTTTTTTAACTGTTGCAAGTTGATTAAAATACAGATTCTGTTAAGGAGAAAAGGAAGGATTGCTATTTAGAGGAATTTACATATTGAGATAACAAACGCCTTAAAAAGAAAAAATAAATATTGTCCGAAAAACAAAATTTTGCACGCATGTGTATTTTTGCATGTAATTCCAAAATTTCATTTCTTGTGCTCTTCACGAAATTTAGCGAATTAAAATAAGAAAATTTCCTGTGATTTTTGCATTATTTACTTGTATAAAAGCACCTGAAAAAGTACTGCAAGCGTACATACACATGTAAGTGTATAGTCCATCTAGTAATGTAAAAGGACATTATTACATTAAAATAAGAAAATTTCCTGTGAAATTTGCATTATTTACTTGTATAAAAACACCTGTAAAAGTACTGCAAGCGTATATACACATGTAAATGTACTGTACAGTCCATCTAGTATGTAAAAGGGCAATATTACATTAAAATAAGAAAATTTCATGTGAATTTTGCATCGTTTACTTGTATAAAAGCAACTGAAAAAGTACTGTAAGCGTACTTACATATGTAAGTGTACATACATATGTGAGTGCATACATATGTGACAGCATACATGTGACCATCTAGCAATGCAAAATTGCAATATTACATTAAAATAAGAAAATTTCCTGTGAATCTTGAATTATTTTCTTGTATAAAAAGTACTGTAAGTGTACATACACATGTTCTATCTCAAATTGTAAAAATGGTCAAAATAACCTTGCAATTTAAAATCGCATACCTCTTTTCATTTCTGGTTTCAAAATTTATACAGAATGGAAGGTAAATAAACGATCAAATGCGAATATTACTCGCGCATAGAGGATTCCGTACAATACATGTATTAATTAGCAATTGCATTATTCAAAAAAAAAAAAGAAAAAAAAAAAGCGCTGCTAAAAGATGAATGGATGGATGGATGATTTTTTGACGGCCGATTATCTACACGAGGGATATAGGCCCAGGGGGAGTGCCCTCCGTGGGGGTCTTTCTAAGGGAACCTAATCCGTATTTACACATGGAAAATCCACGGCTCGAAGAAAACCACGAAAACTCCGAACGATTAGGCCGACGGGCGCGATTGGGATCGAACCCAGCACTTCCCGTCTACCAGTTTCGAGGGCAGAACCTCTCGGCCACTGGTGGGGCCGCTGCTAAAAGAATAATAAGACTTTGTAAAAAATTATATACAACGTGGCTGTATATACTAGAAAAGTGTAAATGGATATATCATGAAAGTACAGAGATATATGAAGCCTAAGTAGTATCAAACATGGCTATTCTGTATAACTCATTTAGGTAGCTTTCATTACTAAAAGCTACCTATTGCAGCCGTTTGGAGGAAAGCGATTTCAAAAAAATTTGGTACATTTTCATCGATTATGATCCCTAGACCCCGAAACCACCCTCCGTTCAAATGTTGATATATATATATATATCTGATCTTTGTCACACTGTAACTCCCGTATTTATGAACCGATTTGGATGTAACTCGGTGTTTGCATAGTACATACCGATGTCTCGACCGAGTTCGTTGGCCAGCTTCATCTGCCATCTTGTTTCAAAATGGCGGCCATTTAAAAAATTAAAAAAAATTTTAATTTGAAATGTGGTACCAAAAAAATTGAAAATTGAAAAATACCTTATTCTTATGTGTTTGACCTTCATACAAAGATTCCGGAGCAGTTTTTGTTTCGTCTATATCTTAAAAAATGGTTGAGTTATAGCACTTTGAATTTCTAGCATGGCTGACATTTAGAAACGATCTGATATTTGTCACGCGATAACACACGTGTTTATTAACCTATTTGGATGTAAGAAGGCATGTGGATGTATATAGCAATGTTTCGACCAAGTTCGCTGGCCAGCTTCATCCTCCATCTTGTTTCAAAATGGCGACATTAAATTAAAAAAATATATTTATTTAAAGTGAGGTGCAAAAAAAATTAGAAATTGAAAAGGTTTCTTTCTTAAGTATTTGACCTTGATATAATGATTTCGGAGCATTTTTTGTTTTGTCTTTATCTTAAAAAATGGCTCAGATATAGCAGTTTGAATTTCTTTATGTGGGTGATAATTAATTTGAAAAATCTGATTTTTGCCTGCGGCAGCAATCGTATATATCAACCGATTCCGATGTGAGTGAGCATGTGTATAGGAATTACTAAGGTCTCGACCAAGTTCCAGGGGCGGATCCAGAAACTCGTTTTGTGGGCGGGGGGGGGGGGGCGATACCGGATGGATGATATATAATCAACACAGTCATAGTTTCTATTGGTTAAATAATTCTTTGCAGTTAATTATTATATGAATATGAAATAATTAATACTATTTAAAATTACTATAGACACTCGATTATCCGACGTTCAATTAACCGACACACTCGGTTAACCAACCCTCTTATTATATAATAGGGTGGGCCGAAAAAAAACCTATTTTCGATTTTCGATGATGGGTACTGCGGAAAAGTTGCCACTGGTGGTACTAAGTTTACACAAAACATTTGAGATTTTTCGGACAATTCCTTCATTTGCCGCAAATGGCTTGGGGTTTTGCTCAAATGCTCATTTTTGAACTTTTTTAGCAAAAATTTTTTAAATGGTAAATTAAATTTGTTTTGGCTGAATTTACTTGAAATGTCATGTTTAGTGTACGAAATGATTAAATAAGCTCTGACTATCTGTTATTTTTTAGTTATGTGTATTTTGAATTAGGCGATTTTTATAGCCTTTTCGCGTATAGCTGAGTAAAAAAATGTAAGTATAGTTTGGTTCGTTCGTCGGTTTCTCTCTTTTGTCTTTAT
Organism: Maratus speciosus; assembly: GCA_963932465.1. Classification (NCBI taxonomy): domain Eukaryota; kingdom Metazoa; phylum Arthropoda; class Arachnida; order Araneae; family Salticidae; genus Maratus; species Maratus speciosus. Next base: position 143,542,083 of record OZ010800.1, read on the forward strand.
TCTATTCCGGTTTTTCGATGCTTTCAGAATCACATATTTGAATGCCGGATCACAGCATGTCTTGACAGCAATTCGAGAAGTAGAGGAGATATGGAGTAGAAACCGATGAAAACGCAATCAGTCATCACGAGGATGAGGGGGGGGGGGAGGGGATTTTGGAGATGGGAGTAACTGCGAGGTGGGATTTTAATTATTTTTCTGCCCTAAAATACAGCTATTTGTCAGAAGATTAAAAAAGTGGGAACTTTGAAGCAGGCAATTCGTCTGAATCAGAATTTGAACCAGGGCCTTCAAAAGCAGACACTCTCAAACGCATATTCCTTTCTCACACAGCGTTCACCAGATTTAGAACTGATTTATCATATGGGTAAACTGCGTTAAGGGCTTCATCTGTGCTTCAAAATGCAGGAATTGTGACAACCAGGAATAAAAATCTCGTCATCGATAAAGACTTGGTCAGGAGACAGAAAAAGAAACTTGAAAAAAAGATGCAGGAGGAGGAATATCTTGGAGGAAGAAAAATTACAACCATATTTTTTTATAGTAGAAACAACAACACGATCTTTGTAGGAAAAAAGGAACAAGCGGCACTGTCGAGAGAAATACGAAGCACATAATCCCTAATGGCGTGTGAAAATGTACTTGTTCATTTCTACGGGCCTATTCCTGTTTCATGGACATCAAAAATGCAAAAGGTTGAAGATTTAAGTACTCTATTAATCTAGCTCCGTTTCAGTTGGTAAAGGTCTTAGGCCAAGTGGTTCTAACATCTAGCTTAGACAGATGATGTCCCTGTCAGAGTGGGAGCTCGTTCGTATGAAGAATACATATCAAATGTTGCAGTTCTCTTCTTGATTTTTTTCAAAGCAGGCTTTATTCTGGCTTAGAAAATTATATAATGATTTTGCTATTTCTCCGCAGTGGTCAGAAGGAGGTGTCAAGTGACCCAAATATTCCAAACTACGTTCAGACAACATGGTGATATTTGCTTCGTCTTTCTGTCGACGGTACTACTAGTCCCTTTTTTTATGAAGATCGTTTTATTTTTTCTACTATCAAAAAATTTTTCTTCCTCTAAGATCTTCCTCCTCCAGTATCTTCTTTCCAAGTTTCTTTTTCTGACTCCTGACCAAGTCTTTACCGATGACGAGATCTTTATTCCCTGTAGTCACAATTCCTGCAATTTTTGCTCACTTATACGCGAAAAAGCTATAAACGTCACCTAGTTCAAAATGCACATAACTATTAAATCATACATAATTAGAGCTTATTTAAACATTTCGTACACTAAATATTACATTTCAAGTAAATTCAGCTAAAAAAAACTTAAATTTAACATTTTTTAAACTTTTGCAAAAAAAAATTTCAAAAATCAGCATTTGAGCCAAACTTCAAGCCATTTGCGCATATGAAGGAATTGTCCGAAAAATCTCAAATTTTTTGTGTCAACTTAGTGCCACCAGTGGCAACTTTTCTGCACTACCCATCATCGAAAAAAAACGTTTTTTCGGCCTACCCTATTATATAAGCCTCCTCTCCTCAAAATATGACTTATTGTTACTAATTGTGCCGAAAAATTAAAAATGTTACCATAGAATTTATTTATTAAATGTCTTATTTTTATTCTTTTCATTTTTAGTCTGGTAATTGCATATCTTATCGGTTTATTCAAAAAAAGGGACTGAATAAAAATCTCAAGGGGTCTTAACATCCTTGAAAAATCAAAATATGTCATCTCAGTGGTTCGTATACTTCTTCATAATCTACTCATTATTAGGTTAAAATTTGTTACTGAGACCTAGGTCTGTTTCCATAGCTACTCTACAAGAGGTAGAAAGACAGCGAAAAATGGTAAACCAAACAATGAATGGTGGGTGACAGTAGAGCGGCATTTTCTATTCAAATCACCTAGAAGGCCTTTCATTAAGTAAATACATAAAGGAAGAACTGGTTTACCAAGTTGGCTTTAAAAAAATTAACACACCATATGTATTTTAGCTTTTAACTGACTAAGACATAATCATTTTTTGTTCATTCATCAAATACCCCTTGATATTCACCATTGTGGGTGGCAATAGCAGTACATTTTTTTAAAATATTAGTGGCTTTTTTCAGAAAATATTAAGATGCTTGAAGTTTTAAAAGGTCTTTTCTTTTTTTTTTTGCTTCTTTCTTTCTTTGAAAATTGTTACGAATCCCATTCTTTTCTCAAACAAAAGAGCTCTCTGGAAAAATATTATACAGAAATTAGAAGTGCAGCCTCTTTGAAAAGATGAAAAAGTTTCCACACTTTAAAGGGATCCGCATAACGGTGTCAAATTTCTGTTGAAGAAATTCAACAAAAGGTACACTAAGTGGCATCGAACCCCGCCTAAACCCATAGTGTCAAACATTATGGCGCCATATGCCTTTTGACAGGACATAATCATTTTTTGATCATTAATTGGCGAAACGTCAATGAGGTTTACGATTGACACCCGAAAAGTATTTGATTTTCGTTTGCTTGACTGCCTGTTCCGCGAAAACTGCCGTTAAAAGCGTTGGATTGGGGGGGATCGCCCCCCCCCCATACTGGATCCGTGCATCGGGGAATCTCCTCCTGGCGCTAAATATGCATTTTTTTCGCGGCTCTTTGACAAAATTCGCGTTTTTTTCAGCGATTCTTTGGCGAAATTTGCGTTTTTTTCGCGCTCCTTTGACGAAATTCGTGTTTTTTCCGCGATTTTTTGACGAGTTTGGCTCATTTTGCGCGATGTTTTGCGAATTTGGGGATTTTTTTCTGGGAACAAATGACGAAATTAATTTTTTTTTCGGCGACCATTTCTTGGAATTCGCGATAAGCGGTGGATTTATACTTTTGGGGGGGGGGCGATCGCCCCCCCCCCCGTGGATCCGCGCCTGCCAAGTTCACTGGTTAGCCTCATCCACCATGTTGTCTTAAAATGGCAGGCACTTCAAAATATCGCCGAATTTGGCAACCAAATATAAGTTACTTTAAATAAAAGCAGCTTGGATAAAGCTGACTAATTTCGCGAGATTCTCATTCATAATGATTCAGTATTGATAAAAATTAGTATTGAATCTTCTATAATCGGTTTCCACTAAATTGAGCTTCGTGTGTTTGAATAATATAAGCTAGCTTTTTAAAAATAAGGAATATGAAAGCTACCTCGTCCTCCCGGCCCTGGCCGGAAGGACTTTTTTTAATGTTATTCTAATCTGTTTATGATGAACTTAATTTGGTGCTGATAATAAAGGTAGTGCCTATTTAAACTTCATTTGGCATTTCATGAACCCAAATTCAGCGTAGTAATAATCTTTTCTTTTATAGAGTACCTAACAAAACCCTTGTTCAAAATTTAAAGGAGGTCGAAAAGTTGCAACACAGCCCTTGGTCCGTGCCGCGTTCTTCCAGATAGGTTTTTAATTAACTTTAAAGACACGGGTGGCGAATTGAGAGAGCCACTCAATGCAAACTAGTCGAGAATTACATAGTAATTATGTGATTAATTCTAATTAAATTATTCTGATTTCAGCAGTTTGACCGTTATTGCTTTTATACTACTACTGGGAATTCATTACACAAATATATCAGAAAAGTTGTTATCTAGGCTTTAAAAGTCGATGGCACATGGAGTACGCTGCCCGTGTCTTTATATATGTCCAAACCGCCCTTGTCTTTAAGGGTTAATATCTTGCTAATTACCTACAATATTTTGGGAAAATCATTATCCACAATCCTTTTACACTTCTGGGAGGGGATAGGTACCTACAGCACTCCTCAAATTCTTTGGTGAATGCCCGCAAATCGAAATTTGTGTGTAACGGAAAAATGCGATTTTTTTCAAACACTATATGGTCTAGGACAATCGCTATAGTTTTCCTGCAAGGTTTAACTCTTTATGTACTGAATTATGAATTCAAGAAAATTTTATCTTCTACAGCATTTTTCGTGAATTTTTGAAACTACATTAGAAGATTTACATAATCATTCAAGAAATTTTCGAAGGATTTTAGAAAGATTGAAGGATTTAGAAGGATTCATTAAATTTGAATTTATAGGGATTTTGTACAATATTTATAACGCCACTCAAATCTTTTATTTTAAATATTTTTCTTAGTATTTTGTAGAATCAGGAAATGTGCAAATATAATGTTCTTACAATAGAAATATAGAAATATGTCCGAATTGAACCCCCTCCCCTCCCACAACGCCAAGAAAGCTGAAAAGATGCAAAGGCAAAAGAAATCTTCCTTTTGAAAATATTTTTGTTTTGCGTAACCAACAATGCTTTTAGAAAAAGATAAAGTAGGGCATCTATAACTCACTCTAAACTGTATTGGTACTAATCGATGTATTAAATGAATTTTATAACAAGTTATTTTAATGGTACTTATAAGTACCGTCAGTAGATAAAGGATTAAATTAACTTCTACTACCCCTAGTTTTTTCATAATTTTAGTTTCAATAGATTCTGAAATAGAGTGAGGGGGGGGGGGCATATTTTTGCGTTTCATTTTCGACGATATCTCCGAAAATATAATACCTAAAATTAAAAGAAATTTATTTTTGAATTATTTCCTACCTTTGTTACAGTAGCTTTCACACGATTCCCCACACGATATACAAAGAAATTATTTTTTTTTCAGGTAACTTAAATCTCTACATTTTTCATAAATATATTTCTTAACGGTTAATAATCTATAAATATGTGGTCAATGGGTTTACTCTGTGATATAATGGTTTTACTTTTTAAGTACGGAACCCTAAAAATAAGTGAACTTTCATCCAATTTTATACGTTAATTTAATCAATAATTTCATCACTATGTCAAACGTCACTATTTCAAGTTCAAAACTCTCAAATATTCAATAAACGTGTTTCGTGTATATGACACTGCCGGAAAATTCATGTTATCTAAAAACGTCACTGATAATAATGATAAGAGTTAAAAGGATTTGAAAAAGAAACCTGTCTAAGATACTAAGCAAGTAAATCATAATGATAAATAAACAAAAGGGAACATTTGCTGGCAAAAGAAAACAATAAAAAACAAAAGCCTATTTAGAAAATAAACCCATATAGTTCAAATAACGTGTACTCAGTTCACAGTTTTTCAAAGTCCGTTTCATTTAACCCTTTATGCCTTGATGGTACTTTAAAGTATCATTAAAATAACTTGTTATAAAATTCATTTAATTCATCGATTAATAGTGATACATTTCAGAATAAGTTATAGATACTTTGCTTTATCTTGTTCCAAAAGCATTATTGGTTGCATAAGTCAAAAATATTTTTAAAAAGATGATTTCTCTTTCAATTGCATCTTTTCAGCTTTCTTGACGTTGAACGATTGTGGGTGAAAAGTTTCAGTTCCGAGTTATTACTGTATTCCTAATGTAAGAGCATTATATTTGTACATTTCCTAATTCTATATATATATATATATATATATATATATATATATAATAGAAATAAAAGATTTGAGTGGAAATATAAATATAGCACAAAATCACTATAAATTCAAAATTAATTAATTAATTTTGATTGGAAAAATTCTTCTAAAATTTAAATTATTGTGTAAATCTTCTAATGTAGTTTATAAATCTCACGAAAAATGCTTTAGAAGATGAAATTTTCATGAATTCATAATTTGGAACATAAAGGGTTAAACAGAAATCCAAGGAAGTCTAGATAAAAATCTATTTTTTAAGCAACTTTATTTTATGACAAGAGAGAGGTTAAATTAAAAACTTTTGTTTTGGAATTCTATAAGCTACGATAATACATAAATAAGATATTTCTATATGTGTATATAATATTTGAGTGTAATAATTTTATTCATTGCATTAATCATTTTTTTTTGGGGGGGGGGGGGGGAAACAAACAGGAATTCTGCTTTTTTAGAATTTAGTGTCGCCCCGATGAATATATATATACAGATAGATAGATAAAACATACTTTAGTTTTAAGACTTAAAATACACGCTTTTATTTTATAGAAAATTATGTCATTTGCATCCCCTGAAGAATTCTACATTGACGATCCACTCTTACACAACATCTATAGAAAAGTAAGCATAGGACGTCACTATCGCGGAATAATATACAAACCCAGCAAAAAGCGATGTCATAAACTCGACAAGAAAATCGGGTATCTAATGATTCATATACCTTCTTTTGTTGGTGACATTAATATGAATATTTAAAATTAAATATAGTTTATAATAGCTCAATGTTTTATTAGAAATCATTTATTTATATTTTTTCAAAATAGCATGTATTAAAATTACATTTTTTTTTCAGTTGTTATGAGAAAATGGCAACAAAAAGATATAGTAATCTGCTATTTTCTCTTTACTTTCTACAGAAATGGAGTACTGCAGTTGCCACTATTACAGAAACGGCAATAAAAACTGCAAAATAATTAATATCTAATATAATAATTAATATCTAATTAATATAATAAATTGAGATACAGTTTTCAAACAAGTACTTTTTTCCCCTATAGGAGGGTGTAAAAATTGAAACTGTGCAATGCTTAGAAGTTAAAAAAATTGCAGTAGAAATGATCAGTATTTTTTGTACAATGGTGCGTTTTACTGCTGGCTTATGTAATGGAACGTTATTTTTTAGGGACGATACTTTAATTGTTGCTTGAAAAAAATAGCATATCGGGGGCTAAAGAAGAAGAAGAAAGAAAAAAAAAAGAAACTCAACGCATTTATTATCACATTTTGGCGAAATGGCGAAATTAAAAGAGGTGTATTCATTGACGCTAGCATCTCGAGGCAAGGGAGGGAGGGGTCTAACTGAATTTTTTGTTTTAATTAACAAAATTTCTTCTATATCTGATGATTTAAGAAAGAAGTGTGATGTTTTGTTACTAAGAGACTGAAACTAATTAAACATTGAAAAACAAAAAGCCTCAAGTTTCTTATTTCCAAAAATGAAAATCAAACACGACATTTTTTTCGTTAAATATATATCAATCAGACTTTATCAAAAATTGTTTTTTTTTTCATATGTTTCATAGTGATTTATTGCCAGCAACATGCTAGTGAATTAGTTGCATTTAATAAAATTCGGTATTACTAGTTACATAGTCCTTCTCTATTCTGTAAAATGTCTGAGTTATGAATAATTGCTATATTATACATTTAATTTCATTTATTGGAAATCGATGACGATTTGTTATATATTATGGTTATATATATATATATTCAGTTTTTTGGTAATTTCAGAGTTTTTAATTTTTAGTCGTGTGTCGATGTGGGATAGGATTAACTCGTTCGACACTTAAACAAATCACATTTTAATAACAATCACACACAAAATATATACAATTCGCGTAAAAGTGCTATTATCTTTGAAACATACATATTTCCATGAAAAGATCTCTAGGGAAGATACATTTCGAACACACACCGAAAACTCTACTTAAACCCGAACGAACATAATTACATACCTTCACTTCACTTCATGTCTGGCAAAATATATCAGGATATTTTGCCGACAGTGGCAACAGCGCCATCTATATGCTATAAAAAATAAGGGAAGGCAGTCATTTTGTTACAAGATCCTTTTAAAACATTCTTTTTGCACATCTCTCGTTCGCCGCCAAAACATACTCTATTGTTCTTTCCTCTTCCAACTCACTTCAGTTCCCCCTTTTTCCCCGCTCGCAATGAGCGTCTGTCGTACCTAAGGTTACCTCTAGCACGCATGCGTTAGGCAGAACTGCTGTTACCAATCTCTAGAGTGCCTTTAGATGGCAGAGTTGCGTTCTCAAAACAAAATAGACAGGACTTATTGGTGGAAGGAGTTACTTCCCACAGTTCGTCCATCCTGACGTCGTTCGGCCTCGGACAACCTCATGGACCGCTGGAGGGAGCATCTGGATCACCTGGAAAGATAAAAGAAACAGCAGCATCCAAAGTTCTATTTTGAGAAAAAAATCATCATTAGGGAAACAGTGGGGAACATTCAAGAGTCATTCAAGTCTCTCATCAAAATTTAAAGTATTTCTTGAAAAAATCTTCTTATTCTCTTTCTTTATCTTACGTCTTTTCGTCTTCTTTTTCTTTTACGTCTTTTCGTCTTCCCTTTTCTTACGTCTTTTCGTCTTCCTTTTTCTCACGTCTTTTCGTGTGCTTTCTTCTTACGTCTTTTCGTCTCCACTTTTTTTTTCATTTCTTCGGGATTAATTTTGTCAAAATCGTTTTTAAGTGTCAGTCTGGTGGTGTGTCGTTGTCGGGTGGTGTCATAATTCGTGAAATTCTTTTTTTTCTCTCGATGTCAAGCTTCATCAGTCCAGGGCTTCATGTACTCAGCGCAAGTACTGGTGATCACTGGACCTTCATTAAATCCAACATTCTTTACATCATAGGTGTAATTATTTTTTACTTTTGTGGCTTTGTAAGGACCTAAATATTTTAGTTTTAACTTCAAACCTGGACCTTATTGTGTGCGTTTTATAGCAACCATATCATTAAGTTTAAATTTGTTAGGCCTATTTCCGTCTGAGATTATAAGTTTTACGGTTCTTTTCTTGGACTTTTAAAATTTGTCTTTTAGCGTCTTTTCTCAATTCTTCACGATTATTAATAAAATCGGATAGTATTTCAGCATTCAAAAGATTAGTAATCTCGATGTTATTTTTTAACTTCATCTTAGTACCAAACATCAGCTCGAAAGGAGTTGTGTTAATACTTCTTTGAAAGGTCGAATTTATCACTTGTTGGACATCGCTTACATGAGTATACCACTTCGTTGGATTACTACAGACAATTTGGACAAGACACATATTATGACTGAATTTAAACGTTCGACCTGGCCGTTAGTTCTTGGTAACCCTGTGGTAATCGGGGTGTGTTTGATGTTTTCTCTGACGCAATAATTTTCAAAAGCTTTAGAGATAAAGGCAGGACCTTTATCTAAAATTGTGCGAAATGGACTTCCAAAGACAGTTTTTTGGATTTCTAATTTAGAAATTACTTCTGCAGTGTCGGTAAATTTTGTGAGATACAACCAAATAAATTTTGTGAATGCGTCAATGACTGAGAAAAATAGGTTTATAATTTTTATTCGTGATCAACATGGTACGTATGTAACGGAGTTTCTTCTTTTTATATCGAGTGTAGAAAACCTTCATTTTTACCAGGTTTTCGATTAATTAAAATACAGGGAACACAATTTGACATGCATTTTTCGATTTTTTTAAACTTTGGGGATGTAGAAATCATTCTTTAAATTTTTTTCCGTTCGTGCGACTGCGTAATGACCTTTTTCGTGAGCGGCCTTGATTATATTCATTTGCATTTCATCTGGGACAACTAATAAATCATTATTATTAACACATTTATAAAGAACATCATTTTTAACTAAATAATCATCATAAGATTTTACTTTTAGAAATTTTTTTATGATTTTAATATGATCATCACTTTCATGAGCTTGGATAATTTTTAAAGTTAAGCTATCTTGGATTAGCATGCAAATAGGATATCTGCTTAATGCATCAACATGCCTCATACTAGTACCGTGTCTATGCTCAATAGTATAATCGAATAACATTATTGCCCATCGAGCTATTTTTGTACTCGTTTCTTTCTTATCCATAGTCATTTTAAATGCATTACAGTCGGTTACAATTTTAAATGGAATACCTAGCACATATCCTCTAAATTTTTTCAAGGCTTCAATTACAGCTAAGACCTCTAATTCATAGCTAGTATACTTTTGTTCAGCTTCGGTTGTTTTTTTTTTTACTAGCGAAATAAACGGGATGAAATTGATTATTTACTGGGGATTGTTGCTTTAACACTGCCCCATAGCCATCAATACTGGCATCACAATGGATTTCGGTCGCACTTTTGGGGTTGTAACTTGAAAGTACTGGTTCTGATGACAAAATGCGTTTGAATTCATTAAAAGCTTTCTGTTTTTCTACATCAAACTTAAATTTAGAATCTTTTCTTAACAGATCACTCAACGGTTTAGCTATAACCGAATAATTTCTTATAAACTTTCGAAAGTATCCCTTTAATCCGAAATAACTTCGAATACCATTGGTACACTTTGGTTCAGGAAAATTTATTACTGCTTCTGTTTTCAGCGGTGAGGGACACAATTTACCATTTATGATTCTATACACCAAAAAATCAATTTCACGCTTCAAAAAATTGCATTTTTTAAGATTTAATTCCAACCCGTATTCCGATGCAGTTTCAAGAACAAGTTTTAATTTTTCCAGACCTTCAGCTTCGTTTTCGGCAGGTATTATTAGGTCATCCATATAAATGACTACTGTGTGATCTTTTAATAGGGTTCGAAATACATTATAGATATATTTTTGAAAAAAAAACTAGGACTATTGGTCAGCCCGAATGGACACTTTAAAAATTCGTACTGTTCTTCATGAGTGACAAAAGAGACGTATTTCTGGGAACCTTCTTCAACCTCTAGATGAAAAAACCCGTTTTTTAAATCTATTGTTGTAAATACCTCAGTAGAATGTAAATGATCTACAACAGCATCTATTACTGGTAATGGGAAATTCTCACGAACTGTCTTCCTGTTAAGACGTCTGTAATCAATACAGAACAGAAATACAAAGTCTTATTGTGTTATCTTTTTCTTAACCAACGGAACCGCCGACAAAAAATTAGAAGAACTTTTCCGAATGATTCCCTGAGCTAGCCATTCCTCAATTTGGTCTTCAGTTATTTTTTTTTCACATGGCGGTAATCTTCGAGGGGAAGAACAAACTGGGATTTCATCAGTTAAATTAATTTTCATTTTAACATCTACTGTTTTAGATGGCACACAAATTGGCACACAATTTCTCAATTAAAGGGGATGATTCCGAACGCAAAGTTTTGTCACCAATGTGGTTTAAATCAATTTTAGGCTCATCTAGAACATTTACAATGTTAACTAAAAAGTCATTAGACTCAACTTCCGTTTTAAGCAATTTCACTTCATTCTCAGAAATAGTTAATGTACCTTGATGAATGACATCAGTGCCAATAATTAAATCAAAATTAATGTAACTGTCATTAACGAGAAAAAGGTCAACTTTAAATTTTGAATTACCGATTTCGATTTCTGAATTAAAATAACCTTCTGGCTTAATTGAGGTTTTTCCTAGACCGTTCAAAGTGATACCAGTAGGTTTTACACAATGTTCTTCAAATTATCATAAACACTTTTCTTTAAGAGAGTCTTTTGACTGCCAGTATCTATCAATGAGGTTAAATGTAAAGAATATAGCTTTATCTCTTTTAGAATTAAATCTTGGGATGTAATAGTGTTAATTTGTGGCTGACCGTTTCGAACATTCGTATCTTTCGATTTATTACACTGAAATGATTTGTGGCCATAACTGTTACAACGGAAACAAAGGGCCCTTTATCTTTATTAACGCGGTTAATATTCTTATGATTATTCCCACCACAATTGTAACACCCCATATTTGGCTTTACAGGCTTAAATCTATTCTTAACTTCAACTTCGAATTTAATTTTAGGCTTAGCTCTTTCATGTTTATGAGACTTTGCATTTTCATACTCCGACCTTAACTTTTCATAGACTTTTAATTTTGTTTGAATTCTAAAATCGATTGACATCCATATAATATAGATTTTCTAAAAACAGGGTCGGGTATACTATTTATAACATACTGCATTAATACGGAATCCTCAAAGTTACCACGTGAACCTAATTGCTTCATAACAAGAAAATATTCTTCGAGTGTTTCACTTTCATGTAATTTTCGTTTATTTAATAAATCATGTAACTCTGCAGAATTGTAAGGGGTGCTAAATTCTCATATCAAAAGTTGTATCAATTTCTCATATGAATTTATATGCAATTCTTTCTGAACTAACAATTTAGCTTTTCCTTGTAGGGATCTCTTGAAAAAAATAAATTTATGTAATTCCGGCAAATTAAATACATTAGTGACATCATCAAAATTGCCAAACCAAATATTTACATCTTGAAAAGAACTACCGTCAAACGGAGGTACAACATTTTCAATATCATTAAAACTAATAGTTAATGGCACAAAACTTTGAACTGGAAATTGTTTGTTTTTATCAAAATTTGATGATTCTATGTCATTACTTGCAGAATTATTATTTAAACGCAATTCGGGTTGCAAACCCGTATCGCTGTCATTTTGAACATTAGCTTGTAGTAAGCTTAAATCTAATAAATATGTAACTAATCGCGTCGTAAGATCAACTAAAGATCCTTCATTAGAAGTACAAAGTAAATTACAAACTGTAATCAAATCATTTAGAGAAAAATCTGCTTGAATTTTCGTTACCTTATTTTTAAATTCGGAACTATCCGTTTGATAACCAAACCCAGAAAAATCTCTGATTCTTTTCCTATTGTATTTGTCACCTTTTGTATCAAACAGGAATTTGTGCAAAAGGTTTATTTTATTTGTTCTTTCATTTTTAATCACAAGTTCCAATTCAGAGATGTCAACTAATTTCATCATGAAATAAAAAAAATATATTAAGTGCAATGTACTCACCGCTAAGAATAATATCCAACTTGAGGGAAGAATTTCGTATTTTTTTCATTTTTATTATATCTTTGGCGTAACCCTTGTGTGGGCAGGCAGCATCGAATCTTTCGTGCCACTTCTTGCACCAATTTTATGGATAAGGTCTTCGCTGACACAAATAAAAGTACTACTTTAAACACAAGAAACAGACGTCATTCCTGGTTATGTGGTTATATTCTAAACTATTTACACCGTAATATTTACAAAGATTACTTACATAATAACTAATACATCTTAAATTCGACTTTATCGTCGTTCAAAAATATTACTTCCTTTTTTATATGTCTCTTTTAAAACATTCTTTTTGCACACCTCTCTCATTCGACGCCAAAACATACTCTAATATTATTTCCTCTTCCAACTCACTTCAGTTCTCCCTTTTTCCCCGCTCGCAGTGAGCGTCTGTCGTACCTAAGTTTACCTCTAGCGCGCATGCGTTGGGCTGTCACTAATCGCTAGAGTGTCTTTAGATGGTAGAGTTGCGTTCTCAAAACAAAATAGACAGGACTTAATGGTGGAAGGAATTACTTCCCACATATATTATATATATCTAATAAATATTGCAGTTTCTGACAAAATTTTACCTAAGGAGTTAACAAATTCGACTTAAGCAAAAGTTAAAGAGCGCATTACTTACGTAATTCAAGGGGTGCCTGTACATCAGGTTTTAACAAAATTTGAAATGACTCGACAAAATTCTGCAATTATTATATATTTTGAACCATTCGGCTGGGTAGTTTTTGTGCTGTTATATGCGGACAGACGAACAGACAGACGGGCGGACCAGGTTCTTCGTATTTGTATAATTACGAGCGCGTCAAAGAAGATCGATTTATTACCTGAAAAGAGGCCCAAAAGACTTACAACTTTGGTTTAATACTGCAAAGAAAGTTTCTCTAAAGGATTTATGGTGGTTGCTGTGGAATCTCTTACAACGGAAAATTAAAGATCAGAAAAGTTGAGGAAAACGACAAAATTAACTGTACCTATTATCAAAACAATGTTCTAATTCCTATTTTTAAAGAAGAAATTCCAAAACTTTATACTCCGGCCGTTAAAAGTGTTGAGTTCTACCAGGATAAAGCGAGCAGCCATACACCCCAAAAGTACAGTCGCATTTCTCGAAAAACTGACAAGAGAAACTTAAATCAAGTCTATACCGTTTAACACTAGAACTACACTGTAAAAAAAAAAAGACTAAAAAACGGACATTCTACTGGCAATAGAGACGCTAGTATTATTTCCGTATTTTAACGAAAATTTCTCCCCATAAATTCCAGAAATCTGTGTTTTTACAGAAATTTTCCTCCATAAATTACAGAAATCTTTCTGTTTTTCTGGAATTTATGGTGGAAAATTTCGTTAAAATACGAAAATAGTACTGGCGTCTCGATTGCAAGTAGAATCTTCATTTTTTAATCCTTTTTTTTTTTTTTTTTTTTTTTTTTTTACAGTGTACCGATGTTAAATATATATGTACGCTGTACAGCCGTGGAAAAAAAAGTAAACACCCCCTACTAACTCCGCAACAAATTATCGTAGAAGAAAGTTACTGGTATCGAACGATTGAAAGTAAAGTCTACTTTTAAATGATGTATATAAAATTTGCTTAGGGGGGCATCTACATATTAAAACGAACCATAACTACATTTTTTTCAATGGCAATACCCAATTCCGACAGCATAAATGAACTCTACACCCTTCAATTAGCCTAAAAACAACTTTTTATATAATTCGTACCATAAGTTTCCGAGAAATTAATTATTTTAAAACGAGCGTATTTTAAGGGCTGTATCCAAATTGAAGTTGGATACTTGATTGCCCTCGATTGCTAACCGAGAGAGCCCCCTTCTTGATCAAGGCACCTTACGCAGTCGATGAAGCCTGTTAGATAACAAGGCAGCAGAAGAAATTTCAAAATATCTACTCACTTCTATCATAGACGGCCCCTTAAACCGTCATTTTGCCGTTTTCTAAGCATAATTTGAAAACTATTTGGAAGAAAAATGTGAAATTTTGGATTTTCATAAAACAGGACTTAATAAATCTAAATCCATCAAAAAAAATTGTAGTTTGCAATTCATAATTTTTTCGAATATTAATTTCATAATTCATATCATAAAATTATAAAAATTGCAAATTCAGCGTATTTATGTTTGGGCACATTAGTTTTATAGCTACACAAAAAATTAGCACATTAGGAGCATAATTTCAGGAGATAAATAAAAATATGAAAATGTAATTTAACATTAGAAGCACTAAATTTTGAATGTTTTTAATTCAAAAACTAATTCAAATGACTTGAAATTTGGTGTCTAAGCATAGTTTTAGCCGAAGATTTTAAATATCTCGTTAAAATTGGGTATAGCCATTGAAAAATAATTAGGTTTGGGTTCGTTTTAATATGTAGATGACCCCCTAAGCAAATTTTATATACATCATTTAAAAGTAGACTTTATTTTAAATAGTTCGGTACCAGTAACTTCCGTCTACGATAATTTGTTGAAGAGTTAGTAGGGGGTGTTTACTTTTTTTTCTTTCCACGACTGTACCTAGTTTTACCGCACCCGTCAAATTGACGGATTTTTTATCATGGCTTTCATAGTAACTTTTGACTTAGTTAATGTAAATGAAAGAATATAATTTAGCCAAAACAACATTTAATATAATAATTCATTAATTATTAATAAAAAAAGAAGCAAAAACAGTTTCTAATTTGCATTTATAGAGTATAGCACATTTGGTATGTATGAAATAACTAAGGGGTACATATTTTACAAGTACATGTTATCTTAGATGAACACTTGCCACAAACATATTTGTTGCATACATTGCAGGTATAAATCGCTCTGTTTTTGTTGCATAATCGAATTTGGCAAGTGCTGCAGCACATATATTCACTGGAGAGTTCTTCGGATAATTGAAATAAAAATTGTTTTCTAGTTATATTTTCATCACAAATCTCTTTATATAAAATCCACGCATTGATTGCTGCCAAGTCCAAAATATTATAAAATACCTGCAAAGGCCGTCTACGTGACCTTGCTTTTACGCTATATTTGCGGGCCATTTGGTGAACTACATCTATTCCATACTTAGTCTCATTGTAAAACGAGGCAGTTGCAGGAATTTGTTTTCGATTAGAAGCAATTTTTACGGATTTATGTTTTAGTTTTGAGCTAAGAAGTAGTACTTTTTTACGAGGCGTATTTTTGTAAATTGTTAGAACAATATCATTTGATTTGTAGAATTTTGTGGAGAAAAGAGTCATGTTATTTTTTCTAACTTTAGCTATTTTTAGTAATTCTGTTTCGTTTGCTCGCATAGTTCTAACAAGACTTATTTTTTTGGCCAGTAGCTTCTTTGCGAGTTGTATACATGTAAGAAAATTATCAGTTGTTATATTTCTCCCATAATTTACACAGTTGTTTACAAGATTCAAAACTACAACTTCATTCAAGGTCTAAGTTTACCTTGCCTAAATAGCGAAAGCCATTTATATGATATTTACTTCGCACGTCTACAGCTAACAAAACTTAATTCCGAATTTGTCCGGTTTGTTGGGAATATATTGCAAAAATCTGCATCTTGCATTTGTGAGAAAACAGTTGTTCATCTACGTTTATGTTCTGATCTGGTTTGTAACAAGCTTGGCTGTTATCAATAAAGGACTTCCACATTTCGGAAGCTAATCCAAATTTGTCAGTTCGTAAGCGAACACTCCTCTCGCTTTTTTTTTCTGTCGAAACGAATGAATCTCATAATTTCTGAAAATCTGCTTCTACTCATAGTTTCGTGAAAATAAGAAGGTACCCATTTTTCTGACCACAAATAGGATAATTTTAAATTTCTCGTTTCGTAGGCTCTCGAGCATACAAAATAGCTACAAACGCATATAATTATTCAATAGTAATTTTCCAATCGTCCTTCTGTGAAACATTTCTGGCCTCGAGCTCAGTGCAAATTTTTATGTGATTCATCATTCACTTATCAACTATAAGTCTAAATGCACTGCTAGCATTACCAAGCAAAATAATGTTTCGCTTCGCATAACCAGTTGGGCCTGAAGTATCCTTGAATATAGTATGTGATGGGATCTACCAACACAACCATTCCCTAATTCTTCCCATTCAGTACCGTCGAGAGCAATGTCTTCCTTCTGTCTTTTTTCTGTTTCTGTTTGGCTTTTGGCTATCCGATTAAGTATCTGAACATATTCGCAATCGCTTTCTGCGTTTGTGGCTCTTTTGGGGAATTTCATCTTCACTCCCTGAATCTTCACTTTCATATTCATTTTCTTCACTTTCTTCAATATCTCGTACTCCAATTTCATCTTCAGCTTTTTCAGAGTCTGAAAAATCAGTTTTATTTTCCACGCAAGATATGTCCAAATTATTATTACTTGAACAGGTCCGAACAGTCTTCATTTATACAAGTAAGTTATTTGAATTCTTCGAATAATTTTTTACTTCCTGGAAATCGTTTCATTGTTGCCTAAAATTTACAAAATATAAATTTTAATTTTTTATAAAAATAAATCCTAAGACGACATTCTTCGAGCATCATTCCATCACATCTCACACTCGTGGGTAAACAAAATGTACCTAGTCGTTTCTCACTTCATTTCAGTTTTTACTTCCTTTCTCTCTATTACTTTTAAGCCACGCCTTCTGGTAATCCGACGGTTTGTAGGGTGCCTCTATTAGTGAGTGACATAGTCTGTCGGAAATCAAGCTGTTTGTGGAAAGCAATGGACTATATTACAAATCTGGGTTCGAGACTGAAAAAAGTCACATGGTACCGGTAATTTACCCAAAGAACTTCCAACTGATAAGAAGTTAAGCTGTTACTGCTTTCCCCATCAACTGTTTCACTAGCTGGCGCGTGGGATTTATATTGCGTCTAGGGAGCTTTCCCTTCTTTACGCTAGAAGTTTTTGCCTTGACCACGTGATCATGACGTAGATGGAATATCCTCCATTAGCCTTCCTACAATACTATTTTCCGAGATTGGACTTTTTACAGATAACATCTTACATAGATTGCACTTTTAGCCAAGAACTTTATAACGTTAGAAGTACAACTGATAATGATTGCGTCCTGATTACATTTACCAGTCAGGCCGTTCAGTTCCAAACTGAATCGTAATCGGAGCAAAATAGATCCCGTTATAACAGCTGCCGAACACTTTGGATCATTCAACTTTGAAATTGCCAAAGTCGTCATTTTGACGGGTCTTGGTGCAAAAAGGTATAGGTCATACTGATTATGGAAATTAAAGTAAGTGAGTGGAAACTGAATAGGAATATTTAACTATTCTTATATTTCATTAAAAGTCGTATCATAAAATTCTAGAACAATACATAAATTATATCAAATTTTTAAGCATGAAATTTGAAAATCGTCAAAATGACGGTCATGGTAGTTCTAGAGTTTTAATCATATCCCAAACAAGTCCGCAGGTGTTTCATCACTGGATTACTCTGCCTTTGGACTATTAAAACAAGCTCTTGTTAAACGCCGCCCAAATAAGTTAAGTGGTCTCTGGAAATGTGTGGTGGAGGAATGGATCAAAATTCCACTTCCAGCTTTACAAAAAGTCCCATTATCTTGGAAACCCCGCTGCCGTATGATAGTCCATAACAAGAGCTACCAGATAGAACATATTAAAAATATTTCTTTAAATTTATGTATTTTATTTTTGTTGTCAAAATCGTTTCCAATATGTGTGAGCACACTCTCTATTATATTGTCACAGGAAATACGTCACACTATCAAAATTTAAGTCAATTGTAGCAGCTAAAAAGTGTTACAATTAGATTGCAAGATTTGACCCGAAATTACAGACAGGTCAATTTAAATAAAAACTTGTAAAAAAAAAAAAAAAATGCTCATTTTTCAATTGAAAAACTACCATGGCCCCCTAAGTAAAGTAGAATACTTAAAAAAAAAAAAAAAAAAAAAAACCCTGCCGTCTCGGCTTTCTGGCGCAGGTAGATTTCGAAGAGTTCCAATTTCACCAACAAAAACTAAATCATGATTAGAGATAAACCCACTTTAACAATTTTATCTGGCCGCTTTTGAAGAGTTTTTAATTTCATTTTTATGTTATAGCTGGTTTTATCAGAATCATGCTAAGGCAGCATTCAAAAAATATTTTTTAATGCTCAACAACTCGAAATTTTCCGACACATTTTCAGATTCATTTTTAAAAAGAAAAACATGAAACTTGCTGACGTGATTTTTTAAGAGATTTATAAGCAACCTATATTTTTATTTTTATTCAATTAAGTAGAACTTGATTTACAAACAATTATTTTCTCACTAGGGCTGTATTTTTCATTACCAATACAATCGTTTCGAGAAATTCTGTTCAAAATGCCCACTTTGACATCATTTTTAAAAATATATTCTGCTTCTGTCAAAAAATCGACCATTATGGCACATTATATAGTTTCTGAAAAGAGAACCTACCAATTGGATGCGTTTGAAAGCAATGGGGAATTTAAAGATGAGCCAGAAAATAAGCAGTTTGGATTTGAGTACATCCTTAATAAGATATTTTTTCTTCAACCTCTGTGTATTTTTAATTTGTTTTTTCTGTACGAATTGACCCTATCAAAAACTTGTCAATATAAAAGTTGTAGATAATATTAAGAAGATATATAATAAATTCATGCGGATTTGACATCCTGTGAATTGACGACGTTATGGATTCTTTTCTTCTTCAGCCTCCCCCCCCCCCTCTTTTTTTTTTTTTTTTTTTCGTTTTTAATTTTTTTTTCTTTTTTTGCCGTAAGAATTGGTCTTATCAAAAACCTGTAAATATAAAAGTTGTAGATAATGTTAAGACAATTTATAATAAATGTAATTGGATTTGATATCTTGCGAATTGACGCAGTTTTGAATTTTTTTCTCTCGAAAACCCTATTTTTTTCGCCCCTTGAGCCCATTTTTAGTTTTATCAAAAATCTGTCATACATAAATTTTTGGCCCATTTTTTAGAAGTAATAGTATCTTTAAACTGAGTCGATATGTATTATAATTAAGAAGTTATGAGGTCTTTTCGTTTTTCACAAAACCCCTCCCTATTTCCACCCCCTTGGTCCGATTTTTAACATTAACGAACTTGACCGAGAATTTATGCCCCTTGATTTTATGTATCAGTTTGGAAAATATTTGTGTAGAATTATGGAAGTTATCGTGTCCACAAAAAAGTGATATATAAAGTTTTTTACTGGGGGTGTGATTTTGGGCTCTTCTAGGGGTCATGATCGGTGTAGATCTGCAATAAATTTTTCGACATTCCAACACAGAGGAGATCTCAATGGGTAGTATTTCATATGAATACCTAAAAATGCATGTATTTAGGAAAAAAAGAACTTAAAATTCATAATTTCTGAATCTTTAAATCAGGTTTTCTTCAAAACGCATAGCAATAGTGCTAAAATGTGATATAAATAAATAAATAAATAAAAAATAAAGCCTAATCTTAACAAAATCAACATGTAAGCATAATTGTGCAATGAGTTCAACAGAGACAGGTTGAAAATAAACATTTTTTTAAAAACACGCTTGCCAGAAAAAGAAAAAGAGAAAATAATAAAAAGAGAGGGAATGAGAATACTATTTATAGGTTAAGAGATTATATAACTTCACTGCCAAGGTTTACAATTATTTTTTATCACATGGAAGGAGATTAAAATCATGATTCTTAAGAGGGTTTATTAAATTCAAAATTTTTAACTTAATCTCTTATTTGAAATAGTTAAACTACAAAAAAAAAAAAAAAAAAAAAAAAGAAAAGAGAATGCATAATTTTTTTGCTCCTTATCTTAATGATACTTTTTTTGTTTTTGTTTCCATGGTCTTTTTTTAATGCACTAATCATCAAAATTAAAAAGTAAAATAAAAAATAAATAAAAATACCGGGTGACACCAAACACTTAACGAGAGTTTTATAAAAAGGGCATCTTGTGTGCTGTTCGAAAAATATATTTTGAACTGGTTTGTTTGGCGTCTCCTTTTTTCAGTAGTATTTTGCGATATTTTCCCGCAGCCGATCGGCGAATTTCGCGGTTTCAACCTGTGACAGGAGAATAAAACAAAATTCCCGATTCCCCTCTTCTATTAACCCTGTGCGACTGAAAAAATTCGTTGTTTTTTCCTGCGACCGATTCATAAATTTTGAGATTTTTCTTCGTAACCGATCGACGAATTTTGCTATCTCTTCCCACGACAGATCGGTAAATTTCATGATTCCCCCCCCCCCCCCCCCACCGTTTAACCGATTAATGAAATTCATGATTTTTTTTTTTTTTTACTACGGGAGATGGATGTACTTCGCGAAGTAAAGAACCAATGAACCTATATACAAAATTTGAAGCAAAACGGATATTTCTATCAAGAGTTTTCGCGTTACGTACATACATACAAAACCTGCGGGCACATTAGCTCTCGGGCTTTGATAACTTATGAGCTAAAAAGGCGCTCCAAAAAAGAGCTGTAAAGGCCATGGGGTACGTAAAATATTTTAAAAAGGGCTGTCGGACGCATAAAGTAATAAAAAAAGGCCACCCGGCGCTGCGCTCGACCAAAATAGTCCAGAGTCAACACTAATTGTAATTGATTGGATTCAAACGCTGGACCTCCCGTTTTGAAACTAAAAACGTTACATCTGCTCCTAATGCTCGATTTTAGTAACTATTTTGACCATTCAAATGGAGTGGCAGAAACATTTATCGCTCTATCGATTTTGAGAGGGGACTTCCGATTTTTAGGTAAATATCTCCCTACATGATTTAAAGAATACTAGATAGTAAGCGTCAAAACACAGAAAAATAGAATCAGAATATCATTAAAATGGTAAGAAATTTTTACAGAATATTTGTTATACATAGTTAGAAGAAATACCAACATCTGCTTTCATAACCGGGCTGGGGACCGGCTGCTTACTAATCATCTCGTTTTCCAGAGAATTCTGTTTTTCGATCCAAAGTAGAACAATTCCAATTTTATTTTTCTTAAATTTTACAAATAATTTTTTAAAGCAAAAATTTCAATAGTTTCTCACATATAAACGTTTAACCGTATTACAATACCGAAGGCACCACAGTTTTGTATGGAAATATTTTTCCTTTTATTTACCGAAAAAAACCTCACCTACCTTTTTTAGTATGTCTTATGTCTTATCGATTAATTGCAATAAAAAAAATGTACCAAAAAATTGTAGGTCATTTTAATTTATTTAATCGATAATTACATGCCAAAGCTTTTAATTTATTTAATTGATAATTATATGCCAAAGCTTTTATTTTAATCGATAATTATATGCAAAAGCTTTTAATTTAATCGATAATTATATGCCAAAGCTTTAATTTAAAAATTTAAATACAAAATGGTCAATTAAAAAAATATTGTGATGTTAAATCTTCACTTAATAATAACGAAGAAAAAAAATAAGTTCTGTAACTTTTCCTCTTGAAGTATAAAAGTAAAATGTAATTTACCTTACTAGCAATACTACTAACCATATCACAATATTAAAA
Organism: Maratus speciosus; assembly: GCA_963932465.1. NCBI lineage: Eukaryota > Metazoa > Arthropoda > Arachnida > Araneae > Salticidae > Maratus > Maratus speciosus. The sequence goes on from OZ010800.1 coordinate 143,564,213, forward strand.
TATTTATTTGCTTAAAAGATATTATAAAAACACATTAAAAGTAAATTAAAAATCTATATTTACATGTTTCAACTCTTTTACTGAGTCGTCATCAGAATGTATAACAGAAAATTACAAATACAATGCCTATGAAAAATGGGAAAAAAATCATCGAATATAAACAAGTAATCATATAACGCGCCGTATATTTATAAATATGATTACTTGTTTATATTCGATGATTTTTTTCCATTTTTCATAGGCATTGTATTTGTAATTTTCTGTTATACATTCTGATGACGACTCAGTAAAAGAGTTGAGACATGTAAATATAGATTTTTAATTTACTTTGAATGTGTTTTTATAACGTCTTTTAAGCAAATAAATATTTTAATATTATGCTATGAATAGTAGTACGGTTAGTAGTTGTGATATGGACGTAATTTTGGCTTATTACTCGCACTTATTTACATTTGTAATTTACCTTATTGAACGGAGTCGCTACAGAAGCACTAAAATTGTCCCAGAAACGTCATATGCCAGGAGCTGGGTTAGAACCCACTTTCCCTTTAGAGAACCATAATTTCTCTTTTTGGTGAATTAGACCAAGGCTGACCAACGCGGCGCCCGCGGGCAGCACCGTGCGAAGAGAAATTAGCGCCCGGGGCAAAGTTTCAATATTGCATCCCCCCCTTTCTCTTTGTGACACGTGTCAGAAAATTAAAAAGTGTAGATATACAAATAAATTATATTGAATACATATTTCGCGTTTATTTTGGATCTTTAAAATGTTTAATTTTAACAATTAAATAATATAAGAGAAAAATACCCTTATATTTTGTCAAAGGAGATCTGGATAACGGATATGGGAAAAAATGTATGAAACAGAACAGCATAACCGTTTGCTACCCCTTTTGGAACCCAAGAAAGAAGCCACATCCTGTTTTGGGTAGATTTCGTATGAAATACTACCTATTACATTTTCCCCTATGTTGGAATTTCTAAAAAAAATTCTGCTCCGATCTACGACCCCTAGAACACAAAACCACCCTCAGTAAAATACTTATATATATATATATATATATATATATATATATATATCACTTTCTTCTGGATACGATAACTTCTGCAATTCTGCACAAATATCTTCCAAACTGATACATAAAATCAAGGGCATAAAATCTCGGTCAAGTTTGTTAATAGGCAAAATCGGACCAAGGGGATGGAAATAGAGAGGGGTTTTGTGAAAACCGAAAAAAATGGGAGAAAAATTAATAACTTCTTAATTTTTGTACATATGAAATCAGTTTAAAGTTTTTATTACTTCTAAAAATAGGGCTAAAAATTTATGTATCACAAATTTTTGATCAAATTAAAAATGGGCTCAAGGGGTGCAAAAAATAGGGTTTTTCTCAGAAAAAAATTTATAACTTCGTCAATTCTCAAGATATCAAATTCAATTCATTTTATTATAAATCTCCTTCATATTATCTACAACTTTGAAATTCACAAGCTTTGGATAGGACCAATTCGTACCAAAAAAAAAAAAAAAAAAAAAAAAAAAAAAAAAAAATGAAAACAAAAAGAGGGGTGGGGGTGGGGGGGTTAAAGAAGAAAAAAAATCCATAACTGCGCCAATTCACAAGATATAAAATCCCCATGAATTTATCATACATCTTCTTAATATTGGCTTCAAATTTATATAGATAAGTTTTTGGTAGGACGAATTCTTACAGCAAAAACAAATTAAAAATTCATAGCGGTTGAAGAAAAAAATAATCTTAGTAAGGGTGTATTTAAATCCAAACTGCTTATTTTCTGAATCATTTTTTAATTCATTTTTGCTCTCAAAGGCTTCCAATTGGTACCTTTTCTTACTCAGAAACTATATAATGTACCGTAATGGTCAATTTTTTGATAGAGGCGGAATATATTTTAAAACATGCTGTCAAAGTGGGCCTTTTGAACCGAATTTCCCGAAGCGGATTGTGTTGGAAAAATCATCGTATTAAGGGAGTATTCAAATCCAAACTGCTTATTTTCTTACTCATTTTTAAATTCATTTTTGCTCTCAACGCATCCAATTGGTAGATTCTCTTATTCAGAAACTATATAATGTACAGTAATGATCGATTTTTTGATAGAGGCAGAATATATTTCAAAAAATGATGTCAAAGTGGGCATTTTGAACAGAATTTCCCGAAGAGATTGTGTTAGAAAAGAAAAATATTGCCCTACGGAGAAAATAATTGTTTATGAATCAAGTTTTAATTAATTGAACGAAAAATAAAAACATAGGTCGCTAATATATCTCTTCAAAAATCACGTTAGCAAGTTTCATATTTTTTCTATTAAAAATGAATCTGAAAATGAGCCAGAAAATTTCAAGTTGTTGAGCATGGAAAATTATTTTTTTGAATACCGCCTTAACATGATTCTGATAAAACCAGCTATTATATAAAAATGAAATAAAAACTCGTCAAAAGCGGCCAGGTAAAACTGTGAAAGTCGGTTTGTAGCTAACCATGATTTAGTTTTGTTGGTGAAATTAGTATACTTAACTTCAAAATCTACCTCCGTATGTAGGCCGGACCGGCAGGGATTTTTTAGAATGTATATTTTTGTCACAAAAAAATCCCAATATGTATGTATATAATTTTTTTATTGCAAAAAAAGAAGAAACAAACGAGGCTGGTAGTATAAATTTGGCGCCCCCTCAATTTCCGCGCCCGGGGCGACCGCTCTCTTCACCCCCCCCCCCCCACTTCGCACGGCCCTGCCCGCGGGCGTCATGATACTCTTTGTAGGTGTTCTTTGCATTCTTTCATATGTCACGAAGTTTTTGTAAGGATAAAGATCGTTTTTAAAGAATGTTTAAAAAAAAAAACACTAAATAATGTTTGTATATATTTTTTAAATTATTATAAGAAGGATTTTGGCTTATTCGCCCACAAAACCTTTTACATGGCTTACATCCCCTTAATCTCCCCCCTCGCTTAAAAAAAAAAAAAAAAAATGTCATTCTAAAGGATCAGGGTCCATAAGCCGCGTTTTTGGCTTATGAAATAGACTAAAATCCGCTTATGTTATACTGACTTAATTATTTCACTTTTTAATATTAGAAGGTACGATTGTACGATTTTAAGGATAGCTTTTGTATTTTGTTCGGATTTATATGACTTACTAGCAGGCTATGCCCGCTGCGCTGGTCAGTATTTCAAAATAAACCTTAAATTAAGCGAAATGGTGAATTCGAACTTGTATTTTTTTTAAATGGACCTTTAGCTTGAATGTCCTTCCGCGTTGCTGAAAAGATGCGAACGCCATTGCGTTACTATATTACCTTATGCGTTGGACAAAATTTAGCTATTAAGAAGCAGTTCTTTTAGTTGATTATTCACTGTGAACTTTTGGTAGGGAAATGAGGCCGTTATGACAATAGGAATTAAAATGTTCTCATATCTGACAATATTAAATTAGAGATGCATTACAATGATTGCAGAGATTTACCATTGAACTTGAATAATGCTCGGGTGGTTTATTTTCTTTTGTTTGTCCTTGATCTTCTGGCCTCTAAGCTCGCGCAATATATGATTCTGGTAGCTTAAATACAATCTCACTGGATGTTAGTTATATTTCTTAATACACATCCTCTTGTGCTACTACTGTTTTCCCTCTTTGGATTCTAGCAGAGTAAATACTGTCAAAAAAGTAATAAATTATTTGCTGACAAAGAAGATTGTTTAACTTTCATATTTAAAAGAAAAGTGAAACATAAAAATGTGTTTCTTAAAGATGAATTGTCTGAATAAATCTAAAATGACGTCATTTTCACTGTCTTTTCATTTTGTAGACCAGCTGAAATCATGTAACCGTTAACCCGGGAAAAAGCTCGATGACTTAATCTTGTAGAAAAATAAACATCATGCATCCAATAAAATCTTTATAATCATCCGTAATTGACGTCATTGTGATGGTTCAAGTCAAACATTAAAACAGATGCAACAATATTGTTGCACGTGTACCAGGGTTAAAATCTGACAATGATAAATAAAGTTAGTTAAAAAAAAATTTTAGCAATATGCATTTTGGTGAATACCTGAACCGAAGATTTATTTTGCATTTTTCTAAAGAGCATAATAACACAGACAGACAAAAAAGCCTGCTATTTTCTTTATATTTAAGAGTAAATTAATCTTCCGTCTGTTGTGTAAATAACCCAGATTATGAAAATAACTCTTAATTTGTTGCTGTGTTTACACTGTAAGAAAAAAATTCCGCAACGTTCCTGGGAAAAAATGGGCAGCTGAGTTGCCCATTATTTCCAAGAAACATCTCTTGAAAATGACTGGAACTTTACTGTATAGGTTAAAAACTTTCTACAGAAATGCCAGTAAGTTTTCTGCGAAATACCAGAAATATTTCTGTTGACAGCAAAACATTACTGACATTTCACAGCATGCGGGATCCGCAGGCGATTTTTACATTTCCAGTTGATAATTTTCGCTTTATTATCATTATTTGTTAGAATGAAAAAATATTTTGAAATTGACATCAAAATTATTATTTATAATTTACACGAAAAAATAAATTTTCAGTTAGAATTCAATAAAGTAAATATATATATGATATATTGTTTCTGAACTTTGCTTAAAATATAAAAATATATAAATGTAAATAATAATTAGAAAAAAAATCTAGACATAAAATATTTTGGATTTTCGTCAGTAATTATGTTAGTTTACAAGTTAGATAACTAGAATGGAGTACTAGATAGATATACTACTAAATAGATAACTAGATAGAAAGAAAAAACTAAACGTAATTGTATATTTTTTCCGAAAATAAAAAAAATTCAAATTTGCAGCAATTCAAAGTGGCAACTATATATCATATTCAAATCAAATTGTAATAAAGTGTTAAAATATAAAATTAATTAAAAAAGAAAAAAAAAGTCAAGAGGTAGCATCGAACTCGGGCCGTACGGGTGGCGTGCGAGCCTTCTGCGTCCACACCACGAAAGACACGTTGAGAGCTGCAAACTAATGGTTATTTGAAACCTATGCTAAACCTCGACATCTAATTTCTGAAAATCTAGGGCCCATTTGAAGAAATCCTTTCACAAGAATAATTAGAGATAAGAACTCTAAAACATACTTTAAATTAATCAAAATCGGTGAGGATCATGTTTGATGGTCCCCTGGTTAATGGAGATCCAAATAATAGGTGTATTTTTTTACACGGTCTGCTCGTTAAACATTCCACAGACAAGTACGAGAGATAATCTCTTAGCGATGTCACAGAGGTATTGTATTTTCACCTGAATTGTCTTGACAATAGAGACGTAAAGGATTATGTCGTCTATTGATTTATTTGCATTCCATATTTATTTTTTTACATTCATTTAAGGAATTCGTTTTCGACACTCGCGAGCGAGCAACGGATTATAGCAAAAAAATAATAAATGGCGGCCGCAGCGTTTTGCTGTTTCCAACTTCTGTTCAGGAACGTTTCAGATAAGAAAACCAGAATTTCACAGGAAAGAGCTAAATTATTCTGAAAACCTGAGAAAAGGCGAAACGTTCCTGGATTTTACATGGAACGTTACCATTTTTTTTTACAGTGTAGCTGCTAAAGTGTGCGTCAGTACAATTCGCTTTATACTGATCGAAATTCCTGGTAATTTAATCCTATCTAGGCTGAAATGATAAGCCCACGGGCATTATTCCATTTGCCACCATTTAGTAATCACTAATTTCAAAATCTGTCTAATCTTTTGAATTTTGACACGCCATCCAATATGCTAATTAGCGGGTGACATGATTCCGTAAGATTAGTCCAATATGTTCAATAAAACATTTTTTAAACAATGGTTAAGCAAAAGAAAGTTATGCAGAAAAAGCTAAAAAGAAATGACAAATTAGCAAGCAATATTTATTGCAAAATGTTTATTTATTTTTTATTAGCCTCCGGGACGGTATGCTATTTCTTTCTCCCAGCTTATTTTGTCTCCAAAAAATAACGTTAGCTTACAGAAGGCAGCAATAAACTAAGCAGATGTATCATTGTGCGATTAAATGCACTATAGCAATTTTTTTAATTTTTAACGATCGCACATTTTAAATTTTTATACCGTCGTATTGGAAAAAAAAGTACTTTTAAATGCAGTTTGTTTGAAAACTGTATCTCCATTTATTTTTGAAATATTAATTTTTTTGTAGTTTTTAGCACCATTTGTTTAATTGTAGCAACTCAAGTACTCCATTTATATAGAAAGTAAAAGGAAAATAGTTGAAAAATAGCAATTGTATCTTTTTTTGCCATTTTCTCATAACAATCGAAATAAAATGTAATTAAAATACGTGCTCATTTGGAAAAATATAAACGAATAATTTCATTAAAACATGGAGCTATTATAAATTATATTTAATTTTAAATATCTGTAGACGCTTTCAGTGTGACCTCAGTCATGACATTTTGGTTGGAAACTGACTCCAAACAAACGGTTGCTATGCGTCATTTCTTTTTAAATATAAATTGTGGAAAATGTTACCAGTACATATCAAGTATTAAAACACTTAGATGTGAGATATAGATATAAGATATAGCTGCAACACACAAACAAAATAGAAAATACAACATAGCAACCGTATTTTGGAGTCAGTTTCCAACCAAAACGTCATGACTGACGTCACGACTGAAATCGGCTATATTAATGTTACAAACAAATGAATGCCTATGAATCATTAGATAGCCTTTTTTGTCGAGTTTCTTTAATGACGGCATCTTTTTGCTGCATTTGTGTATTATTTTGCGATAGTGACATCCTTATGCATGGTTTACTGTAGGTGTTTAAGAGTGGATCGTAAATGTAGAATTCTTAAGCGGATGCGAATGACGTCATTTTAGATAAAATAAAAGTGTGTGCTTTAAGTCTTAAAATTGAAATAGGTTTTGTACTATTTATGTATACATATATATTTTTTTTTTCATCGGGGGCGACACTAAATTCTGAAACAGCAGAATTCCTGTTTTCAATTTTTTTTTTTTTTTTATAGTAATATCCTATAATCGCAGAAATCTTCTTAACAATATTCTTATATCCTAACTTTTAAAGCAGTGAATATTCCTATAAGTGAAATCGACAACATGTTCGGCATGTTAAAAAAATAACATAATACACAATATTCAATTAATAAGTAATGATGTGAGTTTGAGGATATAAAAATCACGTTTGAGGAAAACAAAACGCATGTTTCCATAGTAATGGTATTCCATAGAATGGTAAAAAATATTTTAAATCTCTGAAAGTAAATTATTTTAGCTTATGTGTGTATATGGAAGACATTTACACTAAAATTTTAATGATTGACTACATAATTATAATTTTAATTGATTTTTATATAATTTTCGCTTGAATATAAAAATGTACTCCGAAATGCTCTTTTCTCGGCTTATTTCACACTTTTGTCTTATTTGGCTTAAAATTGCATTGTTTGGCGACGAAGGTAATAAATAAATAGCATGTAACTCACTAATACAGCCATTTCTAAAAATACTTCTAGTTTTTCCTGTAAATCATATGATGGGAGAATTATATAAAAATAATAATTAAATTGACAAAAAAAAAAAAAAGACTAAAGAATGTGCTACTTAGATTTTATTTGATCAAGTTTTCAGACACGTTTTTATTAACATGGTGCAAGTGATAAAAGAACTAAAAAGAAAAAAAAAATGTCATTCAAAATTAGTCTAATCAAATTTTCAGATTCATTTTTTTTTAACCTATCGCAAGCGATAATTCGCCAAATATTGTACCAATTCTAAAATTTCACAATCATTAATGCTTTAAGCATTACAAATATTTATTTCACGTTTAAATTAAATATTTTCGTTTTATAATATTATGTCTTATTAAAACTTTTTTTGTTGTTGTTTTTAAATTAAATATCAGTATTTTTTTCATTTATTCGCGAGGTGTTTGTATTATTTTCTAACAGATATAGCCATCTTAATTCTTTAATCAGCAAACCTTTCGCCAAAAGATAATAACTGGCAACCTTTTCGTTCAAAATAGCAGTAAAATACGAAATTTATTATCAAAAATCATAGCTATCCCTGTATATTTTCTCATAAACCACCCCGGGAATATTTCCTATCGAATGATTCAATTTGCAAAGAAATCCACCGGGTAGTTTTTGAAAACACTCGAGCGGAACTTTTAGAGCTTACTGCTTTATAATATATATGATGATACAAGCTTGCAGTTCGTATAATTCGTAGTTTCGATGAAAAATACACAATTTGTGCTATTTTACCTCAATTTACTCTTTATTTTTAATATTTTATTATGAGCGCAGCTTTTCAACACTTTTATTTTAACGTATTTTGTATATTTTCATATATTTTATAATATATATCAAGGAGAAACTGTTGCACGATTGCGCTCATATAAATAATTGAGGTAAAAATAGCAGAAATTGCGTATTTTTCATCAAAACTACGAATTATATGAACTTTGAGCCATATAAATCCGAACAAAATACAAAAACTATTGTTAAAATCATACAATATATATCTTCTAATATTAAGATAACAAAATCAAATTTTAGTCTATTTCATAAGAAAAACGCGGCTTATGAACCCTGATCCTTTACTATTTTATGTTATTTCTTCAAATTATTTTTACGTAGAATTTATGCATCGTAGTGACAGTGACCTTATGAAATGACACAATGAAATATGTTCAACGTATAAGGCGTGTGAGACACATAAGACTACGAATGCTCAAGGGATGATTACTACAGAAGTAAACTTCCATCAATGATTCCGAATAGTAAATGTTCGCCATACTTATCACAGAAATTCTTCATTTAAATAGACGACGATTATTATACAAAAATACTGGTGGAAGTTAGGCAGCCTAAGAGAGACTGCTCAGGGCCGGCTAGGCCTGCCCCTTAGAGCTTAACGTCTCTCCCGGTATGTTCCCCGACACGTTGGGGCTCGTCAGTCCAGCCAAATGCAGACGCACATACATAAGAAGCACACGGGGCGACGCTCACCCGCCAAGGGTGGCCACGTACCACCGACCACAGAACCCAGAATTTATTTGATAAAGCAATATGGAAGTTTACAAAAAAAGGGGGGGCAAAGGCCCCAGCCCGCCAGGAAAATTCCTACTCGCTACAAAGGGCGGGAGTACAGGACATTGAATAATAATAATAATAATACATCACTGCTCCTGGCCGCCAGGGGACAGACCCTTCTCGCGACAAGGGGCGGCAGGAAGGGAAAAGAATGATTTGCATGGCGCCAGCAATTGCTCAAGCGTCCATGAGAGGGTAGGTTCTGAGTTAGGTTAGTAAGATGGCACGAGCAGACACTCAAGCGTCCATTGGAGATGTAACACCAGATGTAATGGTGGGAAGCACGAGCTCATGTGCCCATAGGAGACTACACGATGGATAGGAGGATGCTCAAACCTCCAAAGAGGGCTGGATGCTGGTGCTATTTGAAGCTTGATGTAGTGACAGTGAGACTGGATAAGCAGAACCAGGACTTACGTTAAGTTTGTTAGGTAAGTAAGGAAATTGTGAATGTGTTTTAATTTGTTGAGTAGGAGGGTGCGTGAAAGGACATTTTGGAGCCAATTGACTGGAAGTATGTCTAGGCGCCTCAAGTGCCAACGTTGCGTGAGACTACAACAATAATACGGGTGACTGCCTCCGCGATCATCAGACTCTGCCGATTACAACCGTGAGATAATACGAGCATTGTTGCATGATTTAAGTCATATGAATAATAGCGCCCTTCATTGTTTGTCTTGAGAAAACTGAAGGGGATGAATTCGGAGTTCTACGGCTTACGCCAAATACCCAGTGTTCATGTACTATCATTAAATTGTTAAAAATAATGGAATATAAAAAGATTTCTTACCTTCTTTGGTAAGCAGACGAAGAATTTTCTCTCATCATCATTGGAGCGGCTGAAATATTTAAATCAATTTTATTTGATGATAAATCTATGATGTTTTAGTATTTTGTGAAATAGGTTTTCCGTTATGGATACGACAGACTTTAACACACTCTTCCTTTATTCGCAAAAATATTCTTGAATAAATGTTGACATACTGCAAAAAATATGAAAAGAATAAATTAAATTATATAAGTATAAAAAACCGTATACTGCCAGGGGAGGACAGCTTTAAAACAATGGTTTGGCTACATCGAATTCGTGCGATGTTGCTTGGTTGAAACCAGCACACGAACTGAACACTTTGGGGCCCTCAAAAGTTCTGAATAAGTCCAAAAACAAAGCAAAACTGCAGAGTTCGCATAATTTCTTTCTTTTCCCGGGCGTACATGAGCTTGCCTAATGAAATAGAATGGGGCGGCATGTATCTGTGATGCTGCCATCTGTTGACAGTTTCGGATAACGTTTTGGTCCTTGTGTGGTGTCTCCACCGTGGATACTGGAATGAGTTCTTGACTATTATGCACTAGATTGTTAATACAGTTTAATTGAAGCACTGATTGAGCATATTTCACATTATATAATAGTGTGGTGCATACCTCACAAGAAAATGATAGTGTTACGCGCGAGGGGGATTTGGCATAAAACACGCACATCCTAAGAAGAATTCCATCTGTTTGTAACTAGGTGAGGAGTGCCTCTGTTTACTGAAAGGTTGGGGTTTTTTGGTTAATATACTGTTTAAAATACTGGTGGAAGTAAGCCTCTGCGATCACCAGACTCTGCCGAACACTGTGAGATAATACGAGTATTGTTGCACGGTTAAGTCATGTGAATAATAGCGCCTTTTATTGTTTGTAACTAGGTGAGGGCTGCTTCTGTTTACTGAAAGGTTGGACAGGCTTACCTTACAAGGAGAGGGCCAACCTTGTTAATCACAGATTTTGATTATTTTAATATATGTTGTAGGGTACAGACCCCTTAGTGTCAGGTTCAACGGATTTTATCCAACGCTCCTTAGTTCTTGAAAAACCGGGGGGTCTAATAATAGTACACAACTTAAATGATTACTTTGCAACCGCAGTGCTAGGTTGGTCGTAGCTCAGTTGGTATGGCGTTTCCCGGCTGATCCGCGGGGCCGGGTTCGATACCTGAATCCGCTACGTTTGTTTTTCTTATTTTTTGCTTTATAAATGTACTTGTAAGTATAATTAATAATCTCATTGTAAATTAAAATTTATAATATTGTATATCAATTATAATTTTAACCTATTTAATTTTTTATTTTTAACTAAATAGTTGTATAAAACATCATAAAACTGTTAATTTTTTAAAAATCACGTTTAAAATGTATTTCATATATTCTTTATCGATGCAATGATATGGAGCAATTGTGTCAATTCGTGATTTAAGAAGCATCATTTACGCATTGTTTTAACAAAGGAAGTCAATGCGATAATACTATTATTGCGATATACTATATGCGATATACTATACGTTTGTTTTTAAAGTAACAAGCATAATTATATTAAAAATTAGTATCAGAATTAAATTACAACCGATTTTTTGCTTATTAAAGATTTTTAAATTTGTAATACGCATGCTTGCGCTTTCAATTATTTTGCTTTCCCCTTTATTTTCTATTCTGCTTTTATTTTTATTTTATTTGAATATTCTTTTATTTTATCATAACTAGATGGCACCACAATAGATTTTGTCCCGATTTTGGAATTTTTATCATTCAATAATAGATCCAATTTCTTTTTAAAGCTCTTTAAAGGATGAGAAATAATAGTTTAAAAATAAAAAAATTATAAATTTAAGTTTGTTAACATTATAATTAAACGTATGATATTAAAATTTGTAATTGAACTTATTAAATTATCATTACAAGCATATTTATAAAACAAAAAATGAGATAAACAAATGTAGCGCGTTCGGGTATCGAACCCGGGTCCGCAGATCAGCCAGCGAACGCCGTACCAACTGAGCTACGACTAACCTATCACTGCGTTTGCAATGTAAGTATTTAAGTTATGTACTATTATTAGACCCCCCGGTTTCTCAAGAACTAGGGAGCGTTGAATAAAATCCGTTGAACCTGACACTAAGGGGTCTCTACCCTACACCATATATTAAAATAATCAAAATCTGTGATTAACAAGGTTGGCCCTCTCCTTGTTAGACCAATCGGCCATCTCGACTTCGCTCAACATTCTTCTGAAATAAAACTAATTCAAAACTAGTTTCCCACTCCATTTAGCGACAGAAGATCATCCTAGCATGTTCATTACGCCTGCTCAAATCAGACGAAATTGATCCTAAAAATTCAGTTTTACGTTTTAATTATATAGATTTTTTCTGGTTTATTATTATTATTTAAAATATTCAATATTTTACTAGGATCTGTCGTCAAAATTCATATCAGGACTTGCTATGCCCAGTTCTTCTCCATTAATGTTGTCTTCCGTATTATACATACTCCGCTAAAATCCTAAGACTAAAAATATAAAGTAATGCAATATTTAGGATATTATCAGTTATTTTATTTTATTTTTATTGATATTTGCAGTGGGTTGACAAATTTATTAAGGGGTCTCAGGACTCTTAAAATTGGAAAAAAATGAAACATTTAATGTCTTGAAATGTATATAATTTAAAAACACAATTTTTGTTGGGATGAAAGATATAAGAATGTTCTTTCATTTCATGTATTTCAAAAATTGCAAGATGCAGAATTAGTGTTTACAGTGGGCTCCAAATTGTCAGATATTTGTCGAGCAGAAAATTGGTATAACAGCTTACGCGCAGGATTACAAAATAAATTTTGCAACTAGAATGAAATTTTTTGTGCCTAATTATACATCATATTGTAGTAATAACCCTGAACCTAAATAAATTTGTATTTAAAGCATTTTTATATTCTTAATACAAAGTTGTATTTAGCTAATACAAAATTTTGAAAATTTCAACAGCATAATCACCTAAAAAATATTTCTTTGAACAATAAAGATGAAATTTTAGGTTCAGTTTATACAGACTAACATGTAGCATATGTTTTGAAAATTTCATGAAAAAATATTCAGAAGTTTTTGAGGTATCCTGCGCGTTTTGCCCAAAAACATCATTTGGAGAAAATGACTTCAAAGATTCGGAAACGCCGCTTCAGCTATCGGGCGGATATAATTTTAAAAGCCACAACTTCTGTTATAATGGGAATTTCAAGGAAAGAATTGTATCAAAATGTTCAGAAAAGATAGTAGCTTTCAGATTCCTCAGACCCCTAATAAAGTCCTTATTTTGCTCCTTATCGATCGGATTAGGTCATATATAGATATTCCTGAAAATGTGACAAATAAATTTTTGCGTTGTCAGGTGCTTATTCTGTCATCTTAATAAAATATTAATAAATAAAGATACATTATGCGTATTTTCCTATATTTTGCTTTACCCATTTTCCTCTTTTTTTCTTTTTTGTCATTTTTCAAAACATTAACATATTTAAATTTCGCCTCTTTTTTTAAATGTGTGCTGTTTTCATCCGCATTAATAACAAGTTAAAAACAAGATCGAAAAATCGTCTAGCGTGGATTATGAAATACTTTTCAACACATTCAGAATACTGTAATAGTGTATATCAATAGTTGGAGAAACATAAGAATTTTCTGATGCATCCCCGTGTATGATTTATAGATTGCCATTTATACTACCTCGTATGCTAAAAGCTAATTCCATTAAACGCATAGCACAGTTTAAAATTCCCATTCAGTCAGTTCCGTCAATAAACGGAAGTGTACTCTATATTCTTTGTGTATACCTGTATAGGATCTAAAGAATTTATAAACAACCACTAATACGCAAAAAAAGGGTTAACTTTTAAAACGCGTATCACAACGGAAGAGCACGGCCAGCAATTATTCTTCATAGTACTGTAGTTCAATACTTTTGTGTGTCCCTGCCAATGAACGATAAATTATAGGCACACCAAATTCTACAGTAAGCTCTTCCAGTACACATCAATGATATATGGGGCATTCTCACAATCTTTTGACTTTCGGGAATAAAAATCTGGTGAAATTAAACTTGCTAAAATAACATTTTAATCTGATAGACGAATGCCTTTATGGTTTAAAATAAAGAAGAAATGGTCAGCAGCGAAATTTTTACTTAGGTTTAAGTTAAACTTGCGAGTTTAATTTTCCTTACCATTTTATCCCTATAACTTTTTATTATCTTCTAAATTTTTACTTATAATGAATTTGCATAGTACCCACAGGACGTTCAAATAAGAAATAATAACAATGCAGTACTTTTAATACAGAATTTTCGTATAACATTGTCTTAAAGGGGTGTGTTATGGTAAGGTAAAAAAGGGGGACGGTATAGGAAAAAAAGGGACGAAATGGGAAAAAAAGGGACGGCAAGGATGAAACGATAAGGAAAATTACCACCTATTTTAGGCAAATCATAAGACTAAGTGGTAGCCACAATGTTCATTGATTTTTAGAAACAGTTATTTACACTGGATTAAATTAAAAAAAGGAAATTAATTTACCTCGAAAAGTGCAGGAATAAACCTTGGGGACGGTAACACTACCCATAAAGCCACGATGCTTGAAATTGATATTTAAATGCTGGTTTAAATTCTGCAGTAAATTTCTTGTCAAAGAATTTTAGACATTCTTTCTCTAGCATACCTCTGCATTTGATAAAACTTGAAAAAAATTCTGTGGCTGCATCTGAAGTGATTTTCTGTATAATTTTAGAAGAGGGATGGTAAGGAATCTAAAATCCAGGAACAGAGTTTAAAAAATAATAACAACCCTAAAAATGTGTGCAGGTTAATTTTTTGCTACATATTTATATAAAACAATAGTTCCAGTTTAGTAAAAAAATTACATGGAATTATTTTTATTGAAAAAAATTTTGTACAGACAACTCCAAACTTAAAAATCAGCATCAGGGACACGAGTCGGTATAGGAGTTTTCCTGGTATTTGGACCCCCAACATCGTCCAAAACTTATTTATCTCGTTAATATTGTTATGCAATCATGCAATGGGATGTTTCCCAGTATATAAAATAAAAAAAACACAAGAACATGTACTAAAATAAAAATTATTATTCAGGGACATAAAAGTCAAAAGATTGTGAGAATGACCCATATACAATTTTCAATATGTTTAAAATAGTGTAATATCTTTGAAATACACTGCAAACGATTTTTCCTCATAGGTCGTCATGTAACGGAATTCTTTTGAGTGTCCTTGTCAATGAACCCTAAATGCTACACACTTCATTTTCAATACCGAACATGCCATAGTAAACCCCAATAGCATATATCAATTTCATGATAATCGCACAGCATTTACGCGAATTAGAAGGACGGACAGACAAACCCAATTCATAAACACTTTTCAACTTTGTTGGAGAGTGTTAAAAAAGGCTATTTCGCAAATTTTAAATGCTGTAAGAGCTGTCTGATATATAGATGAAAATCGACCAGATATTTACTTGTTCTTGATTGTAAATAATTTTCTTTAATTAAATACTGACTAATTACTTGTTTTAATATTAAATAATTTACCTAACTCATTAGCATTTGTAATCTATTATTAACTCATACACCTTGTTGACAATAACTCACATTTGCATATAATTACCTTTGCAGATATCATTGACATTTCCTATATCCAACTATAATTACTTAAATAACCTCAGATACATTTTTCCTATACTTCCGAAATACGGGGCGAAATGAAATTATTTTTTATTAAAATTTAGCTACCAGAAGTTATTTTCCCTACTTTTTAAAGACCTTGCCAATTCATTCCTCCATTACACGCCAATGACGTTCCGCTTTTTTGACGTTTAACATTTATCATCAGCCTTCTAAAATCTTAACACCTTTATTTTCTGTTCACGCTAGAACGGTTTTTATCTTGAAATAACAACCAGCAATTTTGAGCTTATTCTTATTGGATTAGGTGTGATAATTATTTGCCTTTCCGATATCGGTAAATATTGGGAGTGCACTTGATCTTCCGAGAAAACTGAAACCATTAAAGTGGAAGGAAAATTTCTTTTCGAAGGACCACACGAGCTTTTCTATTTCATGTTCTAGTTCGGACATTTTTTTTTTTATATAGCTGCGTGCAAGTGGCCTTAACCTTTTATCGGGCAATGGTAATATACTTACCACTTAATTTTTACTGAAAACTGCTGGATTCGCACCGGAATTTTTTAGAAAAATATTTTGTTTTCATAATGCAGCTGATAAAAAAGTCGCATTTTATTTTCAAATAAATCTGTTTGTGAATTCTAGTGGCAGTGAATCGTTTCAGCATTTCATCCGCAAAATTGACAGATAAAGGGTTAAGGGAAGACAAGACTGGGTGCAATTCTATGAGAAATATAAGAGCTTTAAGACCCGTTTTCTCGGAAACTACTCTACCGATTTTGATGAAATTTGGAATTCATAGTCACTGGGTTATGCTCAAGACTTATGGCTTTTTTTTTTTTTATATTGCATTATTTTCGACCAAAACTTTTTATTTTAGAGCAGTGGTAATTTTTCAGAAATATTTTTTTCTGAAACTTATATTAGAGTTTTTTAAAACTGTCTGCCACATATGATGTTATATTTATACTTTACCACAAATTTTTTTTTTCTCGAAATCGCTCGAGTACTTGAGAGTTAATGGGGTTTTTAGCTGAAAAATACAATTTTTCGGAGAGCTGAAAAACTTAGACGCTTCTAATTTGTGTGAAGTTCTTGCACAATTTTATCAAACAAAAGAATTAAAGTATATATAAACTCTTGGATAAAATTTAGTTACATATAATAAATGAGTATAAAATGCTAAAGCAAAATTAATGTGAGTGAGCGAGGCGTCCCAGTCGTGTCTTCCCTTAAAGAAAGCTTGAAGAGGATTTCCTTGAAGAAGCGGGCCAAGATAATCCTTTTTACTTTTGGTGGTGAAATTCGTTAAATTTATTGATGTACGACTTATAATAACATATTAAACTTTATTTGTACTTTTTATTAAAATCTAATTTTTATTTTAGTTGATTTTTTTTTTTTTTTTTTTTGCCTAAATGACCCTTTATCTCATAAAACATACAAGATACACCTTTGAAATTTTTAACACACGTTTTTCCATCATATGTACAGACTTAAACACAAGCTGTTTTCAATTCGAAATTTTGTTATTCTTTTGATGAATTTTTAAAATATTTTTAGTAGTTTGCAATAAAAATCATAAAATTATAAATAGAGCCAATTTCAAGAAATCCACGTGTTAAAATATGTAAAAATATATAGGGAATGAGCTTTGAAAATTTCAGCAGATTCCTTGGAACAGTTCCTGAGATAAAGGGCTATCAATATGGCAAATTTAACATTGATAAGATACAAGTGTCTAAACCCCCTTAAGATAGAGTGGAATCACTGAAGCTCTAAAATAGTGCATAACATTGGAAATTGCTCCAACATTGTGATTAATGATTACTGGATTACTTTATCTCAAAATAATGATAATAAAAATTTGGTGCGACTCTAATTGACAATTCGAACAATGCTGCACGTGTCCAGAAAGCCAATATATAGGGCAAAGAAGGGTAAAGACTCAGAGTTGGGCAAATTTGTAATCGCATCTATCTGCAATATAATTACAAGTTAATGCATATAATTGATTATAGTTATACGCATTCAAACAGAGAAATTTCGTGAAATAATCGGATGGGGGTGGTTTCGGCTACAGTGCTGCAAGAATTTTTTACGGCGTGTAATTTTAACTATAATTAATTACACGCAATTAAATTGTAATCACATCGCAGATAATTGCAATTCTAAATTTATCCAGCTCTGCAAAGCACTCTAACGTTTGATGAATTTTTATGACACCTTTTTAATCAGTAAAGTTCTAAAAACAAATATGAATAGCAGCTATGATAACTTTAGTTTCACTTGCTATTTTACTTATTTTTAAAATTATTTTTTAATGTATACGTTAATTTAAAAGAAAAACTACAAAATGGCCACTTTGCCCGAGGGCAGTGGCTAGTATAGCAAAATTAACAAATCTCATTGATTCAGGATGCATATTTAACCAACACAATCTAAAGCAACACACATTAAGAATAAGAATTATATTTTGTAATATATTTTAACCCTTAAATGCCTGATTTTTCAAAAATCATTGTAATTATGTTTTTCGGCTTTCATTTTTTAAATAAATCATGGGAAAAATACTTTTGAAAAATCATATTTTGTTTTAAATATGGTTTACGGCTAAAAAACAGTTTGTTACTAATCGGCAATACAGATCTTTAATTGAAAAATTAATTTTCCTTGATCAAATTCTATAATATTAAACGCACAAGAATTTTGGGAACTATAATAAGAAATAAATTTTACTTGCTCACTGCAGAACAAAATAGGGTATTTCGCAAGCTTCCAAACAAAACAAAAAGAACAAGTAGCAAAAATTGAAAAAATAAATCTATCTTTATTCTTAAACAGCACAAGTGTTGCCATCTACATGTTGAAAATCGATTTAAAAATATTTTCAGAATGTATTTTATTGGCAACATTAGGCATTATAGCTTCAATATTATTCTAATAGTAATTGAAGAGCTAAGTGGAAGAACATGTTAAGTAGCAAAAATTACATTTGAAGAAATTTGAAGTGAAAGTTTTTGCTGTAAATTTTAATGATTTAGTTTCTATTTGATACCATGTGTTTAAAATATTAACAGGAATGGTACTAAACTCTCTCAGAAAAACATATTCATATTTAATTTTCAAATATTAAAAATTATTAATATTATTGACATTATTAAATATTAAAATATTAAATGTTAATGAATAATGTCTTAAATCTTCAAGACTAAATGGAATCTTAGTATTTTAGCTTCACCATGTGATAAGATACCTCATAATGCTTTCATCCAGAAGATAAAAAAAAATTTTTAGAAAATGTGGCATAACATGTTCATCCACTCAGCTCTTCAGTTTAAAGCCTAAATGGGTATATTGCCGAAAAGCAACACCCGGCATTTAAGGGTTAAGTATTAAATCGTTATAAGATAAAGTAAACAGTAATGAGTATCAATATGACAAATGGAGCAATACAAGTGCCCCCAGCAGACATGCAGACTGCAGTTGTCGACAGTAAAGCCTTTTGCAGAACTTATTGCCCCGACCTGTCTTCTTCTCTTCAAATAAAATACTTTTTAAGTGCAATAGAGTGCCGATTATCGGAACTCCAATTAACCGAAATTCCAAATATCCGAACAGTCTATTTTTCTCCAAAAAAAAATTTAACCGAACTCCCAATTATCCATTGGCTTGGAATAAAATTTTAAATAAAGAAAAAATGGATAATGGATCACTAAAATGAGGAATGTAAAACAAACGAGATGGGAAGAATCCTCAGCTATGAAGAAAATGAAATTAACGAGTGGTTAAATAGTGAAATACATGACCCTGGATATCAGATTTTAAATGATGATGAGATTGTGGATGAGATTTAAGATGAAAAAGAAATTGAAGAAAATGAAAACGAATGCTCTGAAAATAACCCAGGTCCATCACATAACGAAGCCTTTGAATGTTTGAAAACAGCTATGAAATGGCTCGAACGGCAGAAGAATGTTGATCCTATTCAACTAACGTAATGTTTAAGAAGAATTAGAGATATGGCAGCCATTGAAAAGAATGTCTTCGTTGAAGCAAGCAACAGTCAATAGCTTTTTTGCTTAAATTATAATCTCAGGTGTTCAGAAAATGATAAAAAGATAAAAAAAATAATAATTATAAAAATGTAAAAAAAAAAAAACAATTTTTGAACTAATTGGTGCTGCCAGTCCTAAGCTTAGATAACGTGTGAAGGTTTTAGTATAGTATAGTCAGAAACATCCCTTAAATTGTACGTCCATTTATCCGAACTTTTGCTTATCAGAACTAGGGTCGGTCCCGACTTGTTCGGTTAATCGGCGCTCTACTGTAGTACAGTGAAATACGCTTAACGCGAAAACGTTTAACATGAAAAATTGGTTAACACGAAGTGATATAGCGGTCCGGACAGTATACTATGCAATTTAATACTTTTTTTTTTTTTTTTTTTTTTTTTTTTTTTTTTTAAACACGAAACAAAAATTGTTTAACACGAAAATAATTTCTTTTCGATCTAGTTAATCTGAGGTGAAATTGGTGAATTTTGTGTTAAAACCACAAAAGTTTGGGTGAAAATCAGGGAATTCCGTGTTTTTTGTACATTAGCTTATGTTTTATGAGCACAATGGCTGAGAAATCGGTGCGAAAACAAACTGCTATTTTGCTTCAAATGAAGATGAAGCTGCTTAATGTAGTTGATGAAAAAGAAGGACGAAAACAGAAGTCTGCAAAGAGCCATTGCCAAATTCTACTTTATCAACAATAATAAAAAACGGGATCCCATTACGTTAATGTTTGAGCGCAGTATGTTTAAGCCAGAGAGAAAACATAAGGGAGCTGCTAAGCTCGAGGATTTAGAGACAACTTTGCTTATTTGGTTCAAACAAGCTAGATCTCAGAATGCGGAAAAAGACACTTAAAGAAAAAAAAAAAAAAAAAAAAAAAAAGATATCTGATCCCTCCCCCCCCCCCCCCAAAAAAAAAATATATATATATATATATATATATATATATATATATTTTACTTGCTTTTTATCCTAATGGATGCAACTTACTAGTAGTTTAACAGAAAATCAAAATAAAATTTGACGGCGTCAAAAATATTTGTGAGTTTTATTCTTTTTTTACGAATCTTTTAATGCGAAATTCTTTTAACACGAAAAAAAAAATTTGGTAAACTAAACATATATGTGTGTTTAAAATGAACTACTCTTAGGCCAAAAATATTTCATTAACTACATAAAAAAAAATTTTGTAAAAAAAAGAATAATAATTTTATATTTTTAATGAATAAAAGTAGTCATAACTAAAAATATTACCATTGTAAATACTTAAAAGTAGTTCATTTTAAATACACATATTTGTTTAGTATCTTTACCAAATTTCCTGACTAGCCATACATACTTTCTCAAGATATCATGCGCGCAATGACTTCTGGAGTAAAAAAAAAAAAAAAAGCTATTTTGATTTCAACAATACACAAATTCTGTAAAAGTCTAATAAATTTCCAATGGTAGGCAATTACAAAGTACAATCTGTTTAATCAATATCAAAAATTTCATGTTTATACATAAAACAGTTTTGAAGATAGACTAATTCAAACTTTGAATTTTTTCGTTAAATTTCTTCGCTTTTAAAAGGTACAAAACCCCTTAATTCATAATTTAATTTTTTAATTATTTAATCGCTGAAATGAAATATGGTTTTATTAACATTCTCAAAATGGCTTTGTTTGAAAAATAGTATGGACATAAATTAGTCTTACAGAAGTACTAAAAACCCCTTTAGCGGATGTATAATTAAATTTCTCACGAAAACAAATTTCCTGCCTACTTGTCATCTGTTTTTACCCGACTGAAAAAAAGGGTTATGTGCTTCACGCGTAGCTGTGTATATGGATTTCTTTATACCCTCGAAACAACCCAACGGCTGGATGGATTTTAATGAATGAAGTCTCTATGAATTCGTCTTAACGGCCCGATGGTTATAGGCTAGGTTTTGTTGTTATAAATTCAAAATGCCAGCCGTAAAATACAAAATGACGGTAGAGACGACAGAAAAAAAAATATATACGCACCTTATTGAGTGGCATATCATTGGATAGGTCTTTCAAAAGGAAGACGACGTTTCATTGACTATTTTACAGTCAGAAGCTCCGTTAAAATATTATACAACCTGGAAGTTGTGTATGTAGGATCTCTAGCTTTACTGTAACTATAACCATCATAGATATCTACAGACCTCATCAAAACAGTGTTTATAGATAGGGACTAACAATTAAACGCAACTTAAAAGTCATCAATACAAGTAAATAAAAAAAAATAGGTAAGTAATATAAACAAGTAATATTAAAAAAAAATATTTTAAGTCAATTTCTACGTAGGTCAATAAGAGAATTTTTTTCTCCCATTCTTCTTTCCTATTGAGTGGCGCTTAAAATGCCTTGATCAAGAAGAGTGCTCTCTCGATTATTGAAAATTAATTAATTAAATTTAATTAATTAATTAATATTTGAAAAAAAACTGAATTAACATCAAGTGTCATCCACTACAAGTTTAAAAAAAAATTATTTGAGCTTGATTGGATGAATAATAAGTATTTTATTAACGATTGAAAATTTGAACAAGATATATATAGCGAGAGTGTAAGCTAATAGTAGAAAATAGTTTCACATTGATGAGAAATAATTAATTAGTTCGCTTTTTACGCAGTCACGTTTTTTGATTTTTTAAATTTAATTTTTTTTTAAGCCTTGAATTGATAAAGCACTTGGTGACTGAATTGCATGCTTTTCTTGACAATTAGTTTTTTGCACTTTCAAAACTTAGCTGTTCCAATGTTATTTGAAATAAATATTAATGTATTTATAAAGAAAAACTTATAAGAATGTAATTTAATAGAATTACAGTGAAACCCCCCCTGTGCGACCACCTCCTTTAAACGACCACTTCCCTGAACGATCATTTTTTCATGGAACGAAATTTATTCCCATAGGCTCAATACTAATTTTACCTCCATTCAAAGACCATCCCAGTTGAACTCCCTCCTTGAGCGACCCATTTCTTTGAAGAAAATGAAACAAATTACGTTTTTCCTGGTCCTTCAAGAAGATTTTATTAGAAAAATAATTCCGGAGAGATTCATCAAACTTCTAAACTAAGTTTAGATTTTTTTTTTTTTTTAATTCCGGGAACTTTTAAGCGTTTAAAACCCCTTTGTGCCTTTTTAGGCAATTAATTTAACTCTCATGACAAATTAAGAATGACTGTCAATAAACTCCTTCTGCCCTATTCTGTCAAGAAACTCTCAAAGAAACAGATAAATTAATGAAATCGTCATTATTTGTGCCCGTCCAGGAAAGAACAAAATTGCATTTATTTACTGAAATAGAAAGAACTGGAAAATAAAAATTATAAAAGATAAAACCGTAAAATCAAAGCAAACGTCAATGTATTCATTTTTTAAACTCTTCAAACTTTTATTTTGATACTTAAATTTTTATATTTTTCCTAATCTGAAAAATAAATTTCAATAACATTAATTGTTATCTTTTTTTTCAACAACTTAAATCTAGGTTTAAACATGACCTCCATTAAGAGACCACTTTTTGGAGCAACCAATTTTTATTGGAACGGAAGTGGTCGCTTTAGGGAGGTTTTACTGCATAGTAATTTAAAAATTTGCTTAGAAAAAACATTTAATGTAGAATTTTCATATTTAGCCATCCGCTCCTCCTCTTTCACTCTCCACACGAATACACAACAAGGGGGAAAAATTGTATGTGTTATTTTATTCAAAAATGTTTGAGCCCACCCAATATATTTGAAAAGTTCACGCTTCTGCTGTCACGAATGTACCAAAATATATTTTTGTTTTTTGTTTCTGTTTTTACTCGACTGGCAAGAAGGGTTATGTGTTTCACGCGTATCTGGGTATATGGATTTCTTTATACCCTCGAAACATCCCAACGGCTAGATGGATTTTCATGAATGAGGTCTCTGTCGATTCGTCTTGACCGTCCGATGGTTATAGGCTAAGTTTTTCTTTTATAAATTCAAAATGGCGGTCATAAAATACAAAATGGTGTTAGAGACGAAAAAAATTTTTACGTACCCTATTGAGTGGCATATCATTGGATAGGTCTTTCAAAATGAAGATGATATTTCTTTCACTATTTTAGAGTCAGAAGTTCCGTTTAATTATTACATAACCTGGAAGTTGTGTAGGTAGAATCTCTAGCTTTACTGAAACTCTAACCACCATAGACATCTATATGCTCATCAAAACAGTGTTTATAGATAGGAACTAAAAATTAAACACAACTTAAAAGTCATCAATTCAAGTAAAAAAAAAAAAAAAATAGGTAAGTAATATATATAAAAAAAAAAAAGTTTTACATTGATGAGAAATAATTAATTAGTTCGCTTTTTACGCAGCCGGGTTTTTTGATTTTTTAAATTTAATTATACATTTTAAGAAGTAAATGTCACAAAAACATAACTTAGTATTTTTTCGTCTATTTATTCTGATTTTAAAAAACACAGTATCTTAAGGTGTGAAAAATTACATCATTATCTTAACCCACATCAGAAAAAGATTCAATCTGTAGATTCAATCATCCATAGAGGATGTCAAGTATGCATGAATGGAAGGCTTTAAGGAATAATTTTTTATAACTGATACACATCGCTATCGGAAGACAAGGATAACTGTCAGTTAAAAAAAAATAAAAAATAAAAAAAATAATTTTTTTAAATGATAGTTAATTGGAATTGGAATTTCTAAACATTTTGCACGATTTCAACATTTGGCTAAGATAATTTCTTACAGAGATACAAATCTAGAACTTGATTTGTACATTTATCTGATGATTTTATCACACCGATAAGCATTTTTGCCTAAAGGCTGCGCTTAAGCTGCGAATAGACCATATTTCTAACTGTTATCAGTATCGGCGTCTTTTATTGTGGTCACGTGGTGTTTTTGATCTTTAATAACTTTAAAAGAAAAGGTGACTGATGTCCTGCAAAAGAGGAACCTTGCCTTCAAATAGGGTTGATCTCCTTATCTCCTGACCCACTGTTGATCCCCCTTCTTCTTCTGTGAATAAACCGCAGAAGGGTCCAGAACAAAAGAATTCCATGAAAACTGTAGAAGGATGGCAAAACAAGCGTCTATACGCAGCCTTAGGCTGCATACAGACACGTGTTTTCCATCCTTCTCCAGTTTTCGTGGAAAATCTTTTATTTTGGACGGTTCTGCGGTTTATTCACAAAAGAATGAGGGGAATCAACAATGGGTCAGAAGATAAAGAGCTCAACCCTACTTGAAAGCAAGGTTCCTCTTTTGCAGGACATCAGTCACCTTTTCTTTTAAAGTTATTAAAGATCAAAAACACCACGTGTCCACAATAAAAGACGCCGATACTGATAACAATTAGGATGGTCCGTTGGCAGCTTAAACGCTATCTGAGGCTTATTGTGGAGATTCGAAAAGTTTTTTGTGTCTGTTTGTTTGTTAAGCTTCACACAGACTATCCTTCTAACTATTATCACTATCGGCGTCTTTTCTTGTGGCCACGCGGTGTTTTTGATCTTTAAAAGGAAAGGGACTGATGTCCTGCAAAAGAGGAACCTTTCCGTCAAGTAGGGTTGAGCTCCTTATCTCCTGACCCATTGAATCATTCCCCTATTTCTTTTGTGAATAAACCGCAGAAGGGTCCTGAACAAAAGATTTCCATGAAAACTGGAGAAGGATGGCAAAACAAACGTCTGTGTGCAGCGGTAGTCTCCCTGACTGTCTCTCTGTTCCGTAATAACGTCCGCAGAAGTATCCGATGAGCTTGTAATTAAATAGGTATGTTGGTGAGGTACCCGGATTTAGCTGTGTAGATTTTGGTTAAGGGGGCTGGTCACTCAGCTTCCGATTTTCCCTTACTAATGTAAAGTCTATGGGCATTTGATGCATGAATGGAAGCATAGACTTAATTGTATAGGAACTATTAAAATCTTACTCACAGTTCGCCCGCTTTTAACACATAAGATATTAAATTCAGCATAGATATTAGAAATATTTTGAAAACTAAGAAAAGAAGAAACATCCTTTAAGAAGAGTACATAGAAAAAAGATGCTAAAAATATGAATTTCCCGAGAAGATATTTTAAATATTAGAATGCATCAAAAGTCCATAGACTTGAGGGGACTGGTCACTCAGCCTCGGAATTTTCCTGCGTAATGTTAAGTCTAATTTTTTTTTCTTTTTTATGTAATTCCGTCTTAGAAGATTTTACTGTATAGCATTTTTCAGATTTTTAAAACTTCAATACATGGAATATGGATTAACAATATTAATGATAACTGAAACATTTGCATACAAGAAATGGAGATTCGTTAAAAAAATAAATATAGCAGCCTGCGGCACTTCAATAAAAATGAAGATTATTAACATGAAAAAAATGTTAGGAAAAATATTTTGGTTAGAACTCCTCGTACGAAACAAATTTTTAACCAATTCGACGTAAAAATAAATGTTTTGTAGAAATTCACTCGGGCCGGGCCGGGCTCGGGCCGAGATTTTAACTTTTTCCGGGCCGGGTTGGGCTCGGCAGAACTTTTAATTTTTGTATCGGGCCGGGTCAATATTATTTTTTATATGGTCCGGGCCGGGCCCGTACTGGAAATTTCGGCCCGTGCAGACGTCTATTATGTACTTCCTTTGGTGGATTTGTACTTGATTTTAGCAGAAAGTGTAAATGGGAAAAATCTATGTCTTCGTGCAATGCGCGTTCTGAGATTTCCCGCTGCGATTCGCGAATTGTTCAGCAGAATAAATTTTGCGTAAACGATTTCACATTACGACATGATTTGTAATAATGAAACTTTTCCCCGCTGAAATAGTGTTAAAAGTATAGCATCGGTTTTCGCTTCAAACTACTGATTTTTTGTATCGCGCTACTCGCTACTTTACATTGTTCAAAATGCAGCGCGTTATAAAATAAGCAATTTTGGTATAGCAATGTGGGATCGGAAATGAAAAGTTTTGGCGAAAAATAAGAAATGCGGAGGGAATGAAAACGAGCGTTTTATTGACATAACAATTACAGTAAGTGATCCCATGAGCCACTGCAAGCATCTAGCAAGTGACTGGCGTACCTTTTCGCAGATTTAAAGTGTTTTACGAACATTTGCAGCAACGACTGAAAGTCTTCGAATGAGGTCCCCATCAGAGTCAACTGGTATCTCATAGATAAGACATCTGAATCTTCGAAAGGGTACGCCCATCATTTGCTAGACACTGCCAGGTATGTATCAATATGGTGGTGGCACATTTGAGCACTTACTGTAATTGTTATGTCAATAAAATGCTTGTTTTCATTTCATCCGCATTTCTTGTTTCTCGCCAAAACTTTTTATTTCCGACCTCACATTGCTACACCAAAATTGCTTCTGTATGTGTACTTAACCTTCCCTTACAGTTTGGCCTATGAATTCGGGGACATCCTGCATATCAATTCACGATGTTTGAATTAATCTTATACTATAATGCGAGCAAAAATTGTGTGCGTGTGTGTGTGTGTGTATATAAATTTTATCTTGAGAACAGCTCTAACGATTTTGATTAAATTTTGCACCCTACCGTTTTCGGGCACGAAAAGACCATTGGGATGGGTCTCGTGTTCGAGAAAATTCGATTAGTGGGTGATTTTGGGTCATAATGGGTCAGGGTCAAGCTAATTATATCTAAAGAACGGCTCAATCGATTTTGACCAAATTTTGTATCCAACCATTTTCGGGCACGAGAAGACTATTGGGCTAGGTCACGTGTTCGAAAAATTTAGATTTGTGGGTCATTTTTGGGTCACTGTGGGTCTAGCTATTTTTATCTAAAAAACGGCTCTAACGATTTTCACTAAACTCTATATTCCACAGTTTTGGATTACGAGAAGACGATTGGGCTAAGTCACATATTCGAGAAAATTCGATTACGGGGTCATCTTTGGGTCACCGTGGGTCAAGCTAAGTTTATCTAGATAATGGCTCTAACGATTTTGACGAAATTTTGCACCCTACTGTTTTCGGGCACGAAAAGACGATTGAGATGGGTCACGTGTTCGAGAAAATTCGATTTGTGGGTCATTTTGGGTCATAATGTGTCAGGGTCAAGCTAATTATATCTAGAGAACGGCTCAATCGATTTTGACTGAATTTTGTATCTAACCATTTTCGGGCACGAAAAGACCATTGGGATGGGTCTCATGTTCGAGAAAATTCGATTAGTGGGTCATTTTGGGTCATAATGGGTCGGGGTCAAGCTAATTATATCTAGAGAACGGCTCAATCGATTTTGACTAAATTTTGTATCTAACCATTTTCAGGCACGAAAAAAACCATTGGGATGGCTCTCGTGTTCGAGAAAATTCGATTAGTGGGACATTTTGGGTCATAATGGGTCAGGGTCAAGCTAATTATATCTAAAGAACGGCTCAATCGATTTTGACTAAATTTTGTATCTAACCATTTTCGGGCACGAAAAGACCATTGGGATGGGTCACGTGTTCGAGAAAATTCGATTAGTGGGTCATTTTTGGGTCACTGTGGGTCAAGCTATTTTTATCTATAAAATGGCTCTAACGATTTTTACTAAACTCTATATTCTACAGTTTTCGATTACGAGAAGACCATTAGGCTAAGTCACATGTTCAAGAAAATTCGATTAGTGGGTCATTTTTGTGTCACCGTGGGTCAATCTATCTAGATAACGGCCCTAACGATTTTGACGAAATTTTGCACCCTACTGTTTTCCGGCACGAAAAGACCATTGGGATGGGTCTCGTGTTCAAAAAAATTCGATTAGTGGGGCATTTTGGGTCATAATGGGTCAGGGTCGAGCTAATTATATCTAGAGAACGGCTCAATCGATTTTGACTAAATTTTGTATCTAACCATTTTCGGGCACGCAAAGACCATTGGGCTAAGTCACATGTTCGCGACAATTCGATTAGTGGATCATTTTTGGGTCACCGTGGGTCAATCTAAGTTATCTAGATAACGGTTTTAACGATTTTGACGAAATTTTGCACCCTACTGTTTATGGGCACGGAAAGACCATTGGGATGGGTCTCGTGTTCGATAAAATTAGATTAGTGGGGCATTTTGGGTCATAATGGGTCAGGGTCGAGCTAATTATATCTAGAGAACGGCTCAATCGATTTTGACTAAATTTTGTATCTAACCATTTTCGGGCACGCAAAGACCATTGGGATGGGTCACGTGTTCGAGAAAATTCGATTAGCGGGTCATTTTTGGGTCACTGTGGGTCAATTAGTTTTATCTAAAAAACGGCTCTAACTATTTTCATTAAACTCTATATTCTACAGTTTTGGATTACGAGAAGACCATTGGGCTAAGTCACATGTTCGCGACAATTCGATTAGTGGATCATTTTTGAGTCACCGTGGGTCAATCTAAGTTATCTAGATAACGGTTCTAACGATTTTGACGAAATTTTGCACCCTACTGTTTTCGGGCACGGAAAGACCATTGGGATGGGTCTCGTGTTCGATAAAATTAGATTAGTGGGGCATTTTGGGTCATAATGGGTCAGGGTCCAGCTAATTATATCTAGAGAACGACTCAATCGATTTTGACTAAATTTTGTATCTAACAATTTTCGGGCACGAAAGACCATTGGGATGGGTAACGTGTTCAAGAAAATTCGATTAGTGGGTCATTTTTGGGTCACCGTGGATCCAGCTAAGTTTATCTAGATAACGGCTCTACTATTTTGACGAAATTCTGTAAGCTATTGTTTTCAGGCACAAAAAGAAAATTGGGATGGGTCACGTGTTTGAGAAAATTCGATTAGTGGGTCATTATGAGTCAGGGTCAAGCTAATTACATCTAAAAACGGCTCAAGACATTTTCACAATTTTTTTTTAATATACGGCCGTTTCTGGTCATGAGATGACGTTTGGGCTAAGTCACATGTTCGAGAAAATTCAATTAGTGGGTCATTTTGGGTCACAATGGGCCAGAGTCAAGCTAATTGAATCTAAAAACATGCTCAAAACATTTTGACCAAATTTTATATTATTCACATGTTCGAGAAAATTCGATTAGTGGGTCATTTTGGGTCACAATGAGTCAGGGTCCAGCTAATTTTATCTAAAAACGGCTTAAACGATTTTGACTAAATTTTGTATTCTATCATTTTCGGGCTCGAGAAGACCATTGGGCTAGGTCGCATTTTCAAGAAAATTTGATTAGTGGGTCATTTTCGTTCACAATGGGTCAGGGTCAAGCTAATTGTATTTAAAAAGCGCTTCAAAACATTTTGAAAACATTTTGTATAATACCGTTTCCGAGCATGATAAGACCATTGGGCAGGGTCTCATGTTCAAGAAAATGCAATCAATGGGTCATTTTGGGTCCTAATGGATCAGGATCAAGCTAACTTTATCTAAAAAAAGGCTCAAAAGATTTTGACAAAACTTTGTACTACACCGTTTCTGGACAATATAAAATATATGGTCTGGGTCGCATGCTCAAGAAAATTCTATTAGTGGGTCATTTTGGTGATAATGGGTCGTGGTCAAGCTAACGGCATCCATCTCAAAAATGTTCAAACAATTTTTTTTGTTATACCGTTTCACAGAACTAAAAGACCATTGAAATAGCTCACACGTTCGATAAATTTCGGTTAGTGGTTTTTGAATCAACGTGGGTCAAGCTTATTTTATCTAGAATACGACTAACGATTTTCAATAAATTTTGTATTCCATCGTTTTCAGGCTCGACAAGAGCATTGTATTAGGTCGCATGTTCGAAAAAATTCGATTAGTGCGTCATTTTGGGTCACTATGTCTCAGGGTCAAGCTAGTTGTATCTAAAACAGCAAGAATGATTTAGTGGGAATAATATATCGGGATAAACACAAAGCTAATTTTGACCGAGCTTAGCTCGGTCAAAATTCCTGTTAGTGTATTCCTAGTAATTCCTGCTACTGTAACACTATTAAAATATATCGCAAACGATTTTTTCGCATAGACCGTAATGTAACGGAATTCTTTTGAGTGTCCATGTAAAAGAACTATAGACGCTACACACTTCATTTTCAATACCGAACACGCCATAGTAAACCTCAAATGAGCATATAAATTACATGGCAATCCGAATATATTTACGCGAGTTCGAGCACGCACAGACAGACAAACCGAATTCATAAACATTTTTCGACTTTTTTGGATAGTGTTAAAAAAAAAAAGAGATTGACAGGCATACAAACACGCCATCTCTGAATTCAGGTGAAATGTATATACAGGGTGGTTCAAAAGGTCATGCCCAAACGGCATGTGTGGGTCATGCATGAGGAGCAAGAATTACATAGGAACTGGGGGTCGGAAACGCGATCGTGACGGTGCAATCGCATCATGACCGTGACGCAAAGAAAATATAACAAACGGTGTAAAAAAGACATTTATTTTACAAAAAACTTAATCGAAGTACAAAATACAAATTTTAAAAATGTTACAACTCATAACAGATACCTGAAATGTGCCCATTATCCGTGATGCACGCTTCACATCGGCGCCGCATGGAATCGCGAACACGTTCCTGCTGGCCAGGAGTCTCCTGGACACGTGCCGCCGCTTCAGCGATCCGTGCCACGAAGTCCATGGGCAGTCGGAACGGATGTCTTGTACATCAGAGACTTAAGATATCCCCAGAGGTTGAAATCCAGGGCGTTTAGGTCCGAGGATCGCGGTGGCCACGGTACAGGGCCGATTGGAACGTGTTCGCGATTCCATGAGGCGCCAGTGTGAAGCGTGCATCATGGCTAATGAGGCACATTTCGAGCACTTCTTATGAAGTGAACATTTTTCATTTCTGTTTTGTACTTCGATTAAGTTTTTTGTAAAATAAAGGTCTTTTTATACTGTTTGTTATCTTTTCTTTGCCTCACGGTCACGATGCAACTGCACCGTCATGATCAAGTTTCCGACCCCCAGTTCCTATGTAATTCTTATTCCTTATGACCTGATCAGGGCTTAATTTCTAACCAAAAAAGTACCGGAGCCCCCAATATTCTGCGGTACCGGTACAACAATCGTACCGTTCCCCCCCCCCCCCCCAATCACTCCAATCTGCATATTTGTATTTCGAACATTATTTGCAAAATTTAAAGCATTTTTTTTTTCTTTAGAAAAATAAAAAAAATTAAATATATCTAACAGCATATACTTAGCTGTCAACTATTCCTTTTCTTAGTTATCACTCCTTCTGAATAGTAAGTAATCTTTGCCTATTCTTAAAGTTAATTAATTGCAAAATTCTGCGATTAAATATGGTAAAGATTATGATTAGAAAATAATGTTAACACAAAAAAGGTATACTTCACAGCTATGCATTTTTAAGGAAAAAAGGATTGAAATTTACTGAAATTAATATTTATATGCTGGAGAATGGAACAATGTTTTACAATTTCCTATAAAAGGTGCATGTCTTAAACTATAATCGATTCCTTCCGCATAACAATATTTTATGGTAAGTCCCTGAAAATCAGATTTAATTAAAAATTTGACACCATTATCGGAAGGAATCGATGCTTTTATAGAAAAGGGGGAAACAGTGCTCGATTGCTTTCTATCAGAATAACAATACATGACAATTATATCTACTTACAAATGAAAGTGACTTCATAATTGTGCAAAGCAGAGTCTTAGCATGGGTGCCGTTCATGATACAAAATAAATAGAAAAATCACTAACGTGATTTTTTGTACTCGTACGCAATAGAAGACAGAAAACCTCAAACAAACAAAACTTCAAACTGATGCTCGTTGGATAAAACAGAAAATATTCTTTTCAGGTTAAATATCTAAATAAAACAGCTAATAAAAAAATTATCCTACTGTCACAAAAGAAAATCGAACTGAAAGCTAATTTCATTGTTCAGTCTCTAGAGTGGCGCCGTATGAACAAGACGTGGCCGACATAAATTTGAAATAGAAAAACACGATTTCTGTTTCACCTTCATTCTGATCAAAATAGCATTAAAATGATTTGAAATAGAATATAATAAGCAATTTTAAAGGAGGAAATTTTTTTTTTCTATACATGAATAAATAAAATTTTAATTGTAATACAGATTGAGCTCGAGTCAGTCCGTTTTATCTCCATTTCTTACGTATGCGACACATTACGTCACATATACGTGTTTTGGTAAAAAAGAATGCAAAAGCTTGGAGATGGAAAGGAAAGAAAAAGGTAATTTTGGCTTCGGTTTTTCGGATGCGCTATTGCACTGGGCTCCGGAGCCCTGTATTTATGAGCTCCGGTGAATTCCGACCAATATTTAAATATTTACTAAAAATAGAGAAGTACCTGAGCTGGGCTCCGGTGGGCTCCGGCGCAAATTAAGCCCTGGACCTGATACACCCACACGCGGCGTTTGGACATGACCTTTTGAACAACCCTGTATATGTATGCAGAAAAATACTACTCATAAAATTATAGAGTAATACTGTTTAAAAAGTATAACAGTTTTCGAAAAATTTCTGTTGATATTCATGCCTTCAGGCGATATTGATTTTTAAAAAGCATGGTTTCTTCCATCTTTCTAAAACCCACACGCACCTTGTTTTCATCACGTGACTTTGTAGGTCGTTGACCTAGTAACTTGTACAACTGAAAGCTTCCGTAAAGGCATTGTTTTGAATTAAAAACCGCGTTTATTTAAACAGAAGAAACTTATACTTTCTTAGTAGATTTACCGACAAATCGATATTGTATTAAATTGCTGCAAAAATTGAAAATATTTTATAGGGGAAAAAATATACATGGTGTCGCATAAATTCGCTCACATTTGAAAAATTCTTAAAAAAAAAAAAAAAAAAAAAAAAAAAAAAAATTCATATCGGATTGCGGTTTGAAGTTTGCACAATGCGGTTTGTCAAAGAGTCGGGGATGTTTGTGGCAAAAAATTCCCCCCCCACCCCGAAAAAAAGAGCCCCTTTTTTTATTACATGCTTTCTTTTAACTTAAGATTACATTTGTATAAGGCTTGCATTTTATTCCTACATAGTCGAGCAGAGACGGAACTAGACTTAATTGTTCTCAGGATGTGTAGGGCAGGCAATATGTTTTGTAAAAATCTTAATAGCGATAATGAATGAAAATATACCTTTAGGTGGTTCTGACACATTTTTTGACTAACTTTTAGCTGTAAAGGCATAAAATTGACAGTCGTTTCTAAAAATAGCGTTTTCCATTTTTGATTTATAAATTATTTATCGAGATATAAGAGATTCTTGTCACGTGACTGCGGGTATTTCCCCTTTTCCGTGATATTGTTTCCAGAAATTCGATTCAAAACGCTTCAAAACTTTGAAAGTATTTTCTCAAAGACATATAGCCTTTATCAAAAAATGGATAACGCCATTCGATTACATTCTTAGTTTTTTATTGTAACTATGCTATTAGTGGTTGCGTTGTAGGGTATATTACTGGACAGTATTTCTAATTAAGAGTTCGTGTGGATCCCAAGTTGTGGTCTGTAGTAGTAAACTTTCAGCTTAGACGTCATAGATGTTCTCTTTTCTGTAAGACGATAAATAAATCCACATAATCAGCAAATCACACAGTGCAATTTATTATATAAGGATGTAATATTTTTCATTTTGCAACAAAATATAGTGAAATTAGGTCATTTTCCCCAAAACCGAAAACTTTGCTTCCGCTTTTCGTATAATCTGCAACAAACCTGAATCAGTGCTATATTTCAAGCTTAAGTTTATCTAAAGCATCACTAGATGTCAGTGACCAGAATTAATTGCAAGATAAAACCCGCCACAAATCACTCATAGTACATGGACACTGTAAATTATTGCTATCAATGACATTAATGACATTTTGTATTCTGCAATAAAAAAAGGCTGATATACAAAAGTCTTAGATTGAGAAAGTCATAACTGGTCGTTTTGCAAGAATCAAGTAAAAAAAAATGTTTTTGAAAAACAAAATTACTTTATCACGGCTTTATAAAAACAACGTTTTTGAAAAACAGTTTCTCGAGTTATTCGACCATTTCCATTCTTATCGGGCACCCTGTATATGTATATATATACATTTATTAGTCTTAAAGTTTAGGTTTTTTCGACCACTCATATTAATCTGAACCTTTAAATGCTGTTAGCGGTGTCACAGATCGCTGCATTTTTAAATTTTCACAGTGTAACTTGTAGACAAAATACAATCCAAAAAATAAATGCATAAATTTACACATTAAAACACATATACTGATGATACAAAAACGATTTGTCTATATATGTGTAAAAAGGCATGTAAATTGTTAAATACACGCCCTGGTATTCCAATTTCAAAATACACACATTTTCCTGTGTATTTTAATAGCACATTAAGCGGCTTAAGTGTGTAAAATGTTATCAGATAACTCAGAAATGCACAGTTTAACTTGTAAATTGCACATGAGTACACATATATTTGTATAATATGCAAAAGTCCTTTCGGCATGCGTCAGGAGGAAAAGGCAGCTTTCATATTCCTTGTTTTTTTAAATATAGCTTATTTTACTCAGCACACGAAGCTAAAATTAGTGGAACTCGATTAGAGGATTCAATAAATATTCTTTATTTTTCGGTTTTAAAATTTTGCAAATTTTACTCAAATTTTACGAAGCTAAAATGCGACGAACCCGATAAAAGAATATTCGTCAATACTAAATTTGAATGAAAATTGCGCCAAATTAGTAAACTATATATATAGCCAAGTTGCATCATTTATGGTCACTTAGTTTTGGTCGCCAAATTTGGCGATATATCGCCAAGTGTCGCCAAGTTTGGGGAGAACGTAAAGCTAACATTCGCTAACACTCATAAAATAAAATCACCTGATTTTATTTCATTGTTGTCTTGATTCAAAATGTCAACCACCCTAGAATTTCAAACTGCTATATCTTAACAACATTTTAAGTTAGAGACGAAACAAAAAATACTCCGGAATCCTTGTATCCAGGCCTAACACTTAAGCATAACATAAATTAAGATTTCTAAATTTTTTGTGTATTTTTTTCTAGTTTTAAATATTTAAATGACCGCCATTTTGCAACAAGATGGCGAATGAAGTTGGCCAACGAAGTCGGTTGAGACATTTGTATGTACTATACACACAATAAATCTCATCCAAATCGGTTTATAAATACGAGAGTTATCGCGTGACAAAAATCAGATATATGTCACATTTGAACAGAGGGTGGTTTTAGGGTCTGGGGGTCATGGTCGATGAAATTATACCAAAATTTTTCGGAAGTACTTTCCTCCGGACGGCTGCAGTATGTAGTAGCTTTTTATTTTTTGTAATGAAAGCTAACTAAAAACGATGAATTTTGTGTACATAGTACATAACCTTATAGCTTGGGATGTAAATTTTGAATTAAATACTTTTATGGTCGCAAAACATATTTGCATGAAGAACAAACACTTGTACTTGATGTGTTTATTCTCTTTCCAGTAGATTTGTTTTTAGATCACAAGTGTAACCTTAATTTACAAAAATCAGGATCGTCGGAAATTATATTTACTGCATACCATTCTATGTTAAAGTTGTTTTGAAGCCCGAAAATAGTATAATCATAATTTATGAATAGAATCTGTAAAATCTGAATAAATACACTGTAAAATAAAATTTTGAAAAATGCATAAATCGTGACGCGCCGCGCCGGTACTATTAACGTATTTCGTCGGATTTTTTTTTTCTATCAATTTCATTCACAAATTTTGAAAGATACATCTACATCAAGATGAGAAATTCTTTATTTAATTCAATCTACATCAAACAAGCAATATTTACCAAAACGGGATTTGAACTCAGGATCTGCGATTAGCTACTCTTGCACAAGCCAAGTTTTCAAATATCGATATTTATTGTGTTCACTTAAGTACATATATTTATGTGTAATATTCTGTTCTTACACATATTTCTGCGTAATATTGTTACACATAATCCTGTGTAATATTCTATTCTTACACATATAGCTGTGTAAAATTCAAACACATGCTTCTGTGTAATATTCTGTTCTGATGCACGCATCTGTGTAATATTCTTACACATATTTCGGTGTAATATGCAAAATAGACAGATACTTGGTTAATATGCAAAATTTGCAAATTACATTAGCACACCAATTCGGGTAAATTCGTAAAATTTTTTGCCATTTACACACTTGTTTGAGTTTTTCAAGGAATAACACATTACACACTTCCATTAAGCCAATAAACACGCAGAAATATAGGTAAATTTTTACGACTAGAGTGTAAATTATTTTATGAAAAAGGTGTAATTTTACAAATTTACACACATACGTATGTAAAAGTGACTTATTTACACACTTAGTTTTTAGAGTGTACAGGTAATTTTGATTCGTTCGGAGCCCTAGTAATGTCGCTCTCTAGGGACTCTTGTATCAGGGAATTTTAATTATAATAATCCTGTAGAAAAATATTAGTACAGAAGCATTATTTGACGGGTTCATCGAGCCTTTTTTTTTTTTCAGTTCCTACTATTATTTCACACACATCCCTATATTTATTTATATATATATATATATATATCTTGTTCAAAATTTCAATCGTTAATAAAATACTTATTATTCATCCTATAAAGTTGAAATAAATTTTTTAAAACTTGTACTGGATGACAATTGATGTTAATGCAGTTTTTTCAAATATTAATTAATTCATTAAATTTTAATTAATTAATTTTAGTTTTACATGGGAGACAAAATGGCGGCCATTGGTTATTGAAGCATTTAATGCATCTTCATATCTATAAGGGGGTGGGGGTTACCATAGGGGGGACCCTGCTCTGTCGCCAAATACCGCAAAGTTTGTCGCCAACTTGGCGGTATATCGCCAAATTTAGCGACCAAAATGAGTCGCCAAAAGTGACGCCAACTTGGTAATATCTCTAATATTTCGCCCAATTCCCATAGACTTCCATTGTAAACTTACTTGCTTATAGAAAATCAACAAATTGAGATATTTTAATGCAACAAAAATCAATATTAGCTTAAGGGATTATATTAAAATTTTTTTTGATGACCTAAGTAGGAATTGACTTTAAAAACAAAATTTTTATATTACTTGTTCATTTACGATTTAGAAATGCGACAAATTTTGTGACAGAGGTTTATTGTTAAAAAATGTAATTTCTGTATCAGTGAAATTTCAAAGCCAAATGGAAATAACCTGTCAAATGAGAGTATTACTCATGTACATAGGTTATCTGTACAATAAATATATGAATTAGTAAATGCGCATTGCATTACACAAACATATCATTAAAAGGTGTTATCTCGGCTTTAAAAGCCGATGGCTCATTGAGCACGCCGCACGTTTTTTAAAGGGTTAATATCTCGGCTAATTACCGACAATTTTTTTTCGAAAATCATTATCAACAAACCTTTTATACTTCTGAGACGATAGGTACCTCCAGCGCTCCTCAACTCCTTTGCTGAACGCCCGCGAAAATCGAAATTTGTGTGTAACGGAAAAATGAAATTTTTTCCAAAACTGTATGTCCTAGGGTTATCGCTATAGTTTTGCTTCAAGATTTAATTTTTCCATAACTAGGGGGATCGGCCCCCTACGAGCTAAGCTCGCCAACCCCCGTTCAGACACCGCAGTTTCTAAAAGCACGCTAATTTGATCGGCTTTAAAAAGATTTTGAAAGATTGAATTATAATTTAAATAACAGTGGCGATCTCCCTATAAACGGGTTTCTATTCATTTCTCTTTCATTGGGGAATTTTAAGGAAAAATCAGCTGCTGTTAAAAGATACTATGGCTGTTTTCCTCGTTGATTAAATAAAACCAGTTAAACATTTCAAAATAAGCTAATATAAAATGAATTAAGTAAACAGAGTTTTTGTCTCCCGGTAATTTTTAACAAAGCGAAAAGAAAGTTCTTTTAAATAAGACATTTTAAGCGGGCTCTCATGTCAAGCACACAAGTCGTATGTTTGTTGTTCAATAAATAAATAAATGAAAGACATTTTAAATGTATCGTTTTCAATCTCACGCAATTTTCACCAAACTTTTATTTCTCTTTTTAATATTCACGTGAAAATACTTTTGTTAGAAATGAAATATTATTTGCGCTGTCCCACCAAAAATAGTTGAAAAGTTCATCTCGAAATATCAAATAAATGTCTCGCGCAATTTTTAAATTAAACTGTTTTGCAATATTATTTTTTGTTCATTTTACGTAATAAGTGTAATGTGACGTAATTTCTCCTATTTAAGACTTCTAACGCATGTTAATGAATTTGTTATTTTACAATATCCTTTCTCTGTTAAAATTCACGTGTAAATATAGTTTTTATGAAATAATTTGCAATAAGTTCCTGTTTTTTATACGTAATTATTTAATTCTAATTTGAAAGTTTTTTTTCTGTTTATAATAGTCACATGTAAATAAATTTTTAATTTGAAGCAGACATTATTGTTTGCACTCTTTATACAGTAGGCAACAGGTTAAATTAGTACAATTTTCTAAAATAAATAAAAAATATCTCTCGAAATGCTGAAAATTTGAATTTAAAATAGAAATAAAAGCTCAAAAAATGAGTCAAATTAAAAAAAATAAATGCATTCTGCACACCAGGAAATTAAAACGCATAAAATGATCTAAAAATGATTAAATTCCGATGTATAGTTTTTGCTCCTATAAAACTTTTTTAATGGAACGACTTTATCCAACTTTAGCATTCAATGTCTCTTAAAATAATTCTTCGATTTGAAAACTGTCTGCATCAGCGTATTTATCAAACATTTCTCTATAATACCGCCGATTTTCATATTTTTGATTTCAATATTTTTTTTTAATATTAACGAAGAAAGACCTCCGGTCACAAAAAATTCAAAACCGGCGACGGCGACAGCGTAAGTTACATTTTTTTTTAGAATAGAGAGATTTTAGTTTCAGTAGATTATGAAATAGAGGCGGGGGGGGGGGGATATTTTTGCATTACGTTTTCGATTATATCTCTGAAAATATAATACCTAAAACTAAAAGAAATGTATTTTTGAAGTCGCCATTACGAAAACTTTCACACGATATATATAAACAAAAGATTATGTTTTTTTAAGTAACTGAGTTAGTCCCTCTACATTTTCCCTAAATATATTTGTGAATGGTTAATAATCTGTAAATAGGTGGGTCAATAGCTTTTATTACTTCAGCCAATGTGCACTTTCCACATTTCATAGTTTACGAGTAAAATGTGACAGAATGCTGTGACAGGGGGACATACTCAAGAGTGATCTTATAATGGTTCCGTTTTTACTTTTATTTACCCATCATACGTAGTATAGGGTAAGTGTTGTAATCGTTTTAAAAGTAAAAAAAAAAAAAAAAAAAAAAATAGACGGATTTACACGCTTCAGACACTGGAGATTTCGAAAAACATAATTTTAGAAAAAAAAAATTACCGTCCGTCTGTCTGTGTGTCTGTGGTCAGTTAACGCTCTATCTGCCGAACAAATTGAGATGAAGACTTGAAATTTGGCGTGTACTTAGTATGTAATAATGGGAAGAAGCCTATTGAATATCAGAAACTATTTTTTTTCGGACTCTCAAAATACTCGTTCTGATGAAAGATATATAAAATTTTTCGAAATTGTTTATTTTAAGGAGTGAATATAAAAGACAATAAAAAAACATAAACTTTGCATAAAGAATGAAGTCAATCGGTTGATTAGTTGCCGAGATATTTGTAATCATATTTTCCACACTCTTCGATTTTTCATAACCCTGCATTTCATTCAAATTTCCATTCAAAGATATATTTTAATTGGAAATGAGACGTTTAATCCGACTCAGTAAACTGTTATTTAATATGATTATTATTTTTGGAGTTATATGGATGTTTCTTTTACGCAATTCGATACTACTTGATTATTCCGTCGATCCAAAAACTATCGCCAAACTATAAGCTTTAAATGCCAATAATGGCTTACCGTAAATGTCACATTCACTTGACATTAAACATGTTACACGTGTTTGTTCGTCATCAAGTGATTTTTAATTCGACGTTTTATTTGTATTTTTATTAATCTTTCACTAGTTTATTTGTTCTTTCGTTATTTAAAATAAAAAGTATGCCAATTTATATAATTTTGCGAGTAGTTTGGCGATTTATGTAATTTGGCGAAATAGGTCGACGGGATAATCAAGTAGTACCCGCAATTCAGTAATAGAGCATTACTATGTATTGTGAAAATATTTAAATACTGTAAAAACACTTATTTTCGCGAGGCTTTAATTTTCGCGATTTTTTCGAGCCCGTCGTAATCGCAAAAATTTAAGCCTCGCGAAATATATATATTTTTTTCGCCTCAAATAATAATAAAAAATCAGAAATTTTTCCCTTATCCAAAATTTAAAGTTAAAGCAGTTACTTAAATAAGAAATAAGTACAAAAATATCTTAAATACCTACAACTATTTCTTGAATACGATGCAACTATTTCTTGAATAAAAACAATAAT
The DNA here is from genome assembly GCA_963932465.1 of Maratus speciosus. Lineage (NCBI taxonomy): Eukaryota > Metazoa > Arthropoda > Arachnida > Araneae > Salticidae > Maratus > Maratus speciosus. The sequence continues at coordinate 143,605,409 of OZ010800.1, forward strand.
ACAACTAATAGAATGCAGTTCATTCACTTACAATATTTATACCAGCTTCTTTGAAGCCATTCATTTTTAGAGCGATAGGGAGAGGAGGGGGAGGGAGGGTTTAGAACTTTTCGGACAAAAGGAAGTCTCTTAAATTGCCTTATGCAAAAGGGGTTCTATTTAGGTAGTTTCGGAATTTTTCAACTTTCGGTTCAGTTAATATAAAATTCGCGAAATTTTCAGCTCGCGAAATCACCAATATCTTCGTTTTCGCGAAAATTACGACTCGCGAAAATAAGTGCTTTTACAGTATACGTTTAAATTTTATTTTGGAATTGCAATAGATTTTGTAAATAGTTTAAACATGTTTTATTTTCATATTTTATATTATGGCATATCCATGATGGGTAACTATTACGGTGGCCCCTAACGACTAGTTTAAGTAAAGAACACTAAAAATTGTAATAAGAGTTACTAATGAAACATATAATGTGGGTTTATTTAATCATCAACTTATAATGAGACCTAATCAATCTTCTTAATTTAAATTTTATATTTAAATACTGTCAAATTGATCGTTTAAAAGATATTCTAATGTTATTTCCTTTAAATCGTTAAACGAAATTAACATTTTAAAGTTATGTCTCAAGGTAATTATTACAAGGACGAATCTAAAAAAAAGCTGCGACAGTCCATTATACCTACATTCGTGTAAAAATATTTTGCTCATAAAAAAAGGCCATTAATCGTTTCAGGGATAAAGTAATTCTGTTGCTAAAATGTTGAAACGATTGAATGTCACCAGAATTTACGAACGAATTAATTTAAAAAACAAGAAATTATTTTCTTCACGTACTTTACAAAAGCAAAATTCCACTGCAAAATTCTGGGTGCCATTTTCCTGTTTGGAATTAAAATTATGTGATATTTGTTATATACTATATATAGATTATATGCAAATGGGAATTTCGTTCTTGCTGCTTATAACTTCCAATCTGCTGAATGAATTTGGATGAGACTGATACTATTAGTTAGATAATTTTTCGAGGAAGGTTTTAGTATTTTGTAGATTGTTCTACGTTGCTTATTTGCAGAATTATGCGGTGTTCTATAATCAGGTGAATCCGATTGTAAAAGATTAGTCTTTTAAAAAAGTTCTGGTGGACGGATTTTGATAAGACTTACATTGTTAGTTAGATACTTTCTCAGGGATGATTTTAATATATTGTGTATCGATATATGTTGCTCAGTTATACAGGGTGTCCCAGAAGTAATGGGACAAACTTTAAGGAGAGGTAGGGGACATCACAAGGATTCAGAATTGCATAGCAACCCATGGTCTGAAACGCTTTCCTGTCGCGGTAGTGACGACACAAAACACAAGAAAGACAGGATACGAATAAGAGGAGGAAACATGTTTATTATCTTTAGTGCTGCAAAAAACGAAGAAGAAAGAACATTAAAGAGACAACGATCGTCATCAAAGTAGGTGTTCGAAATTATGACCCCGGGCCGTGATGCATGGAAGCGCATCTCCGGCGTATGGAAGATCTAAATTTCTCGAAAGTACTGGGAGTGCCCCGGACTTCCCCAGCAGCTGCTACGATGCGTGCAACAAGTTCCTCAACACTTTCCAGAATTGACCCGGCATTTTTTCAGTGCTAAGAATAATAAACACGTTTTCTCTCCCTGTTCGTGTTTTGTCTTCCTTGTGTTTTGTGTCGTCACTACCGCGACAGGAAAGCGTTTCCGACCATGGTTTGCTATGCAATTCTGAATCCTTGTGATATCCCTTACCTCCCCTTAAAGTTTGTCCCATTATTTCTGGGACGCCCTGTATAATTATGGGGTAAAGTTCTACAATCAGGTAAACACGACTGTGAAAGATTAACCTTTTTAAAAACTAGGCGGCTTTTATTTGGCTTGCCATGTTGGTTAAATGGTCTTTCAGGGACAGTTTTAGTTTATTCCATGTGGTTCTATCGTTCTTTACCAAATCTTACTGTAAATGATCGACTAAGAGAGTTGGAGCTTAACAGCGCAGTTACCTGACACATTAGAAAGTATAATAGCGCAATGGCGTTCGAATCTTTTCCAGCAATGTGGAAAGATATTGCAGGCAAAGGTCCAAATTGCTTTAAAACAGACGAGAAAATTAACTGAAATATTTAGTTTGATTGAAGATTTGTTTGGGAAAACCGAATAGTACAGCGGGCGATTTCTGCTAGTATTTCGTTCCGGATAACTTGAGTTTTGCTGAAGAGATTTCGATCGGACTGGCACTGTTAATTACATAATTTTCCTGGGAAGGTTTTAGTGTATATTACCAGGGGTGTAGAAAATGTTTTTACTCCCAACATTTCCCCCAATCCATATGAAAATTTCCACAAAATTTTACGATATGATACATAGGTTACATAAAATTTTGTGTTAAGTGTTAACGTAGGTATAGATTTTTTTTTCTTTTTTCCAAAAATTTCTCAACTTACACGCAAGGGCGTAAGTATATACAGTTACATATTATTCTGAGATCGATTTTGTAGAGGTCGCCATACAGTGTAGTGAAATTTTTTCTGTCTCTGGGAATTACATAATTCATTGTTAAAATTGAATTCATTTATGTATTTTTCGGCAAAATTTCCCCAGATGGATACAATTTCCCCAGATCCTAGATCGCCGGATCGGATATATTCTGCACCCCTGTATATTACATCGTTCTACGTTGCTTAGTTATAGAATTATAGGAGGAATTATTATAATCAGGTGAACCGGATTATGAAAGATTAGCCTTTAAAAAAAATAATAAGGTATCTGCTGAATGAATTTCAATAGAACTTGCATTCTTAGTACGGTAATTTTTCAGGATGGTTTTATTATATTGAATATCGTTCTACGCTGCTTAGTTATACAATTAAGTGTGTGTGTGTGTGGGGGGGGGGGGAGTTCTATAATCAGGCGAATCCTATTATAAAAGATTAGCCTTTTTAAAAAGTTCTACTGGACGGAGTTTGATGGGAATTGTACTGTTAGGTAGATAACTTTTCAGGGATGATTTTAGTACATCGAATATTGTTCTTTGCCAAACCCTTCTATAAATGACGTACTGTAATCCTTCTACTACAGTTCCTTCTTAAGAGCCCAAATTTTTGTCTGCCACAATATTAGCGAGAAAATATGATAGTCTGAAAATATAATAGCGCAATGGCGTTCGTATCGTTTTCAGCAATGCGGAAGTACACCCCATGTAGCTTTAAAACACAAGGTCACACTTATTGATATATTTCGTTTAATTCAAGGCTCGTTTGGATGAAAGAGACCCTCATAACATGCATGGTCACGGTGACGTCGTTGTGACGTCACTGTGAGTCACTGTGGTCACGTCACATCTGTGACCAAAATGCCACCACTCAGTGATGTCACATTGTGACTGAGATGTGAACTTCTTAGAAAAATTTTAAAAATTACAAAAAATATTCAAAACATGTTATTTATGTAAAATTATATTTTCTGGCAATAAAGAAAAAAAATTGTGACGTTACTGGAGTCACTGCATGTAACGTACGTCACGTCACATATGTGACGAAAAAAAACCACCATATTGTAAGTCACAGTGTGACAAAAATATGAACATCAAAAATCTTTGAAAATTAACAGAAATATTTTAAACATGCCCGAGTTACAGCAACATAAGGAATGAAAACATATTAGTGGATAGGAAATAGTAAATTCGGACACGAAAAGAGGTGGGGGGGGGGGGCATAAAAAGGAAAATGCACGGTACAAGTATCAACAAACTAGATTTTCATGCTATATTTTATCAATTTGTTATCTAAGACAGTGAAGTATACTTTTTTTATGATTTCATATGATATACCATTGCAATTTAATCCTTCACCGATTGTTATTATTATAAAAGTGTTTCTCGGAAAAATGGTACGTTATGAAGCAATTTGGATAACATATTTAGAATTAGGAATATTAAATCTGTACGCTTTACATATTTAGTTTGCAGGGAGGAAGTTTTTTTTTTTTTTGTCGACCAGTATTATTCGAAATACTTCTGTGGTTTCAAACTAAAATTTTCTGTTACAGTTAAGTCTGCAGCTTTTAATGAGCACGTAGAAAGAGTATTCAGAGTTTAGTCATATATGCATTTCTTGCTTTAGAATTTGCATTCAAGTCATATTTTTTCCTGTTAGTGTTTAACTATTTTAAATAACTATTTTTTAAAAAATTTTACTTCTTTCAGACTTTTTAAATAAAATTAGCATTTTCCGAAAAAATATTTATACAAATTTTATACAAAACCCATGATATAATTATTCATATTTTAAATTCGTGTTTTAGAAATACGACTTTAAAAAAAGCTATTTTACAAATAGTTTTATTCTACAGAAAATGAATATTAAAAAATGACAGATTGACAAAGAAAATTTTTTTATCCTGTATACTCTCTTTTCATTTATTAAGATGCCTAATTTGTATTTATTACGTGTAAAACAAACTTTACTTTTAAAAGAAAGAAAGAAAAAAGGCAGGTGTTTCATTCAAATAGAAAATTTTCATTACAGACAAAAATTATAATAATACAGTATAAGCACCTGCTTGCGTGTGCGCGTGCGCTATCATCTGCGCTCCATTAAACCGCAGAATAAAATAAGGATCAGAACTTTTGACGCGGGAAGTATGTCTGACAATTTTGTCATTTTGTCAGAAATATGTCGGACAATTTAGGATAAAACACGGATATTATTAAACTATTTATGGAACTTAAAAGGTATGTCTTATTTAATTAAAATTTTTTATTCCCGTTTGATAGATTAAAGTTAAATAAGTTGTAGTATGTTTATGCAATGAGACTGATCTGCAATTCTTTTCCGATACGATGCTGTAAAATACCTTAATCTGCCATCTCTAGAAAGGGGAAAAAAAGCTGATGCAGAGACTGATTCTAACACAGTATTTATCGTCATTAATATTTTGGAGTTAAATATGATATTCGATTATAATGATATTAGGAAACTGTTTCAATTTTGAAATTAACATTATACTGGGAAAATATCTTTTTACATATTGTAGTAGTGAAACTTTTGAAAGATTTTTTTTCATTGTTAATAATATTTTAAATTAGTATTTAAAATCTTAAATCTTCATACCAATGTTTTCAGATTTAACATTTGCCAAAATTATAAAATAGTAGGAATTCCTTATAACATATGGAAAGATTTTTGAGAAATTGTTAAATGCATTTAATTCATCTATTGTAGTTTGTTGTTGCTTAATAGTACAATTATAAATACTAATTATTTAGTGTTTTTCAAATTGATATATTTATTTTTTTTTATTCTATTTAATCATTTTTTTTGCTGTTTGTGATTTTAATCAAACATTTAATTGTAGACATTCAGAATCAGTTATTAAATTTTCTTTGATTGTAAACTCATTTTCTACGTTTTCGATACATTTATTTTATTGGCATTTAAAAAAAAAAAAATAATAATATTTAAGCATTGAAATAAAGTGTTTTTCAGGCATTGAAATAAAGTTGAAAAGTGTTTCTGACTTCGGTTTGTTTGGCCGTCTGTCCACGCTCTAACTCGCGTAAATATACTCGGATTGACTTGAAATTTTTGGATGTTATTGACGTTTACCATAGCAAGGTCCCTATTTGTAATGAAGTTTGTAGCGTGTTTAGTTCATTTACAGGGACAGTCAAAAGTATTCCATTACATTACGGCCTGTGGGAGAAAAAATCGTTTCAAATGATTTTTAATGATTTTACACGCTTTCAAACAGAATAAAATTGATATGCATTTATGAAGCGCACTAAAATGTGCATTCCGTAGAATATGCAATGCAGAGAATAGTTATTGTTTATTTACAGGGCTAAAAAAGGAATTCCAATACATAATGATATAGGGGCGGAGGGAATTGTTTGCGGCGTACTATATTTATGTTAATCTATTTGATATGCAATGAAATTGATATACGTCGTTGAGGTTTGCATACTATGAATTATTTCATGTATAATACGAAGTGTATATAGCATTTACAGGGACACACAAAATATTTCAGATACTATATTGTATCCGAAGTACTGTTCATTAGCGATGATTGCTGGAAATGTATTTTTAATTATGATATGCCCTTTTATGATTCACTACATTTATGCAAAGTATATGGTGTATATATATATGCTATAATTCATATACAGGACTATACAAAAGTATTCGTAAGGGTTACTGGGTATTGCTTAAAGGTGGTTTTTAAATAAGTTATGCATTTTTACGCTGCACTGTATTTAATTTACTAAGAAATGTTTATAGAATATAGATAAAATGATATACAGGGTCACGCAAAGAATTGGATACGTTGCCGTCTATAAATTATAATTTCTGGAAATGTGATTTCAGCAGTTTTAAAAGTGTTTTAGTTTGAATTAAATTTTAGCTAAATAGTGGCGTGTAATAAAGGCTCTAGGTAAACTACAGGGTTGTACAAAATTACTTAAGTATGTTTCCATATATTAGTATAAATTGCTGTAAGAGAATTTCAACCTGTTATGCGTTTCCTTGATAAACTAAATTTTTCCATTATATAGTATATATATCAATCTACAGATCAAATACCGGACTGTTTAAAAGAATTGGAAAACATATTTGGCTATGGATGGTAACTGCTGAAAATGTTCAAATGTTTTATGCGTTTTCATGTTTAGTTAGTTATCTTGTTTACGTTATTTCTCCCGATGTCTTGTTAAAACATTCGGGAAGAGTTGGAAAGTGTTTTATAGTCTAAGCTTAACGCATGATATATCTTACTTGTTGTTTCTATTTCCCAGATCAGTCTTTTCCTATAAAACATACCAAATCTAATTAGCACATATTCACAAAATACAATATATACAGGAATAAAAAATTTAAATAAATAGGGCTTATCATGTCGTTCTATAAATAACAGTTGTATTAATGTCCGTTAGACTCCATGTTCGTATTTAGTAAAGCAATGACAAATCACAAAAAATTAAAAAGCTTACACATTCTTAATATTAAGCTTGAATGCAAGATCAAGCTTAGAACTTAATAAAAAAAGATGTCAGTTGATAAGGATTGTTTTTTAAATGGAAAATTAAAAATATTTTAGAAGAATAGGACTCCAAAATAGGGATATCTTGCTAAAAAGTACGGTAAAAAGATAAGACTTTATATTTCAAGCAAAACTTTACTTTAAAATTATCATAGTGTTTATGACAAGAATCATCACAATATTAATACTTGGAAATTTTTCCAGAGAGAAACATTTGCCATGCATACAATATTTCAAATGAAAATCAAATTTTAAATTAATTGCTTAAAAGGCGCAAAGGCCAACATAGTGAAAACATTCCACGCCGGGACTCGATCCCGGGTCATCAGTATAGCGCACTGACATTCTACTGACTAAACCACATGGAACGATACCCAGCCTGGAAAATTTCTCCCTATTACATGTTGGCAAGGCCACAAACGCAGCACAAGATGGAATATTTATCGTGAGCCACCGTCATGGGGCAAACACGAAACTTAATTAAATCCAGCATCGATTGAAACTATATTAATGCTTGGAAATTTTTCCAGAGAGAAACATTCGCCTTGCATACAGTATTTCAAATGAAAATCAAATTTCAAATTAAAATTGCGTTTTAAGCAATTAATTTGAAATTTGATTTTCATTTGAAATATTGTATGCAAGGCGAATGGTTCCCTCTGGAAAAATTTCCAAGTATTAATATAGTTTCAATCGATGCTCGATTTAATTAAATTTCGTGTTTGCCCCATGTCGGTGGCTCACGATAAATATTCCATCTTGTGCTGCGTTTGTCGCCTTGCCAACATGTAATAGTGAGAAATTTTCCAGGCCGGGTATCGTTCCATGTGTTTTAGTCGGTAGAATGTCAGTGCGCTATACTGATGGCCCGGGTTCGAGTCCCAACATGGAATCTTTTTCACTATGTTCGCCTTTGCACCTTTTAAGCAATTAATTTGAACTTTGATTTTCATTTGAAATCATCACAGTGTTTATGACAAATTCGTCACAAATGACACATATTTCACAAATTGGTCACAATGTGACTTCAAAGCATTGTCACTTTCGTCACAGGTTCGTCACAAAGTTAATGCCAAAATAGTCCCAAATGACACAGTTTTCACAAATTTGTCACACTGTGACTTCACAGAGTGGTCACAATGTGACGTCACAAACGACCTCTAAAACGGCCATAACGACCTCGCATTCTAGTCACTATGACGTCACAGTGTGACTTCACAACGACGTCGCCGTGACGTCACCATGCCTTACGGGGACCAGCGTAGCGGACGAAACCTGCTAGTATCTAATATACCACCGTCCTTGAAAGGGTTAAAAGACCTTTATATTTGGCCTTTTATTTTATAATTACATACGTGCAAATGTATTTTTGTTTTCTGTTAACCTTCCCTGGTTTTAGCGGTGTAGTAACTTATTGGTTTCTCTGTTGAATTACAATTAGTTCCGTTACATTTCCCCCCAATCTTTTTCTTGACCGCAAGATTTAGAATGTTTTTTCGCGAATTTGCTGCGAATTATAATCAGAATTTTTGCAAGAAGATTTTTTTTACAGTATAATTAATCTTGTTTTTACTATTTAAATGTCAAAATATGTGTATATAATCTATATATTTAAAAGACAAGGCTGTTTTTATTGTCCTCTGACCCTGAGCTTTCCTACTGAACCGATTTTGAAAATTATTTTTTTTAATGAAAGCAGTTTAATTGTAGATGTGCCCGTACTCGCTATTTTTAAAAATATCCCCATTTTTAGGTGCGTTCGTAATTATATAAATACGTAGCACCTATAGTCGTCGTTCGGTCCATCTGTCTGTCCGTCCGCATGTCCGCATATAACAGAGCAAAAACTACCCAACCGAATGGTCTGAAATTTGAAATGTATAATTGTTGCAAAATTTTGTCGAGTCGTTTCATATTTTATGAAAATCAGATGTATAGTTTAATGACAAGGACAGTCAAAAGTTTTCTGTTACATTACGGACAATGGGAAAAAATTATTTCAAGTGCATTTTAATGATGTTACAGCCCTTTGAGCAGCATGAAATGGATATGCACTTATGAAGTGCACTAAAATATACATTCAGTACAATATGCGGTGCAAAAAATATTTACAAAACGCACCTCATTTGCCACGTTTGACGAGCAATTTCCAACTTGTTATATTTTCATTTTAATTTGAAAGGTCTTTTATGAAATTTCTGCACACTGGTGGTAATCGGGTTACTTTCATTGTTGTAGCGAGAAGGGAAACAATCGAAATTACCCTAGCATTACTAATGCCATTTTCGCATTACAATTCAAAATTAAAAACTTTTCAACAGAAAATGAAGTCACGATTTAAACTAACGCATTTTTACTCATAAAGATTATATATTTCAATATATATATATATATATTTTTTCCATCCGCTGATACTGAGATTTAGACGCTCATCTCAGAGAGTGAAAATAACGTCATAGTAAAAATGAAATGAGTATTTTCTTTGATGAAACTAAATGTTTTACTACGAATGCGTCTAAAAGTAAATTTCTTTGATTTCGCCTGCACTCAGATTAGAACCTCAAGTCATGAGTGCGAATGTTTACACACAAAATTGTAACTGGCAAACGTGATATCAGGTTTGGGACTATATTTATTGATAATTTATTGCACGTTAAAGTATTTTTAAAATAGTGAATATATGAATATGAATAGTATGCATGTAAATTTTCGACGGTGAAGAAGATGTTATTTTAGATTTCGTTTAAAACAAAAAAATATAATTGTGTCATAGTGGCGCAACTTTCGCTGATTTTTACTTTCTTCCATCTTCAATAGAAGAAAGTCTTGTAATCGAAATTTTTTATTGCCTTCCGGTTTTCGACGGATTTACATGTTTTAGGGGTCAGAGATCACAAAAAACATGTTTATACAAAATGTCTGTCTGTCCGTGTGTCCGTGTGTCTGTGTGTCGCCATTGTACCATCAAAAATTGTACGAAGTTATACATAGAATTAAACCAAATATTTTATAAAAAGTTTTTGGCTATGGCAAGCAGGTCTTCTATTAATTTGGAAAAAATTCGCCGGTAGGGAGCGCAGTAATAGTGATTTTTGTGCATTTTGAATATTGTACCATCGAAAAGTGTATGAAGTTATGCATAGAATTGAACCAATTTTTTTTAAGTTTTTGGCTATAGCAAGCAGGTCCTCCATTAATTTGGAAAAAATCCGCCGGTAGGGGGCGCTGTAATAGCGATTTTTGTGCGTTTTGAATATTGTACCATCGACAAGTGTATGAAGTTATGCATAGAATTGAACCAATTTTTTTTAAGTTTTTGGCTATAGCAAGCAGGTCCTCCATTAATTTGGAAAAAATACGCCGGTAGGGGGCGCTGTAATAGCGATTTTTGTGCGTTTTGAATATTGTACCATCGAAAAGTGTATGAAGTTATGCATAGAATTGAACCAATTTTTTTAAAGTTTTTGTCTATAGCAAGCAGGTCCTCCATTAATTTGGAAAAAATCCGCCGGTAGGGGGCGCTGTAATAGCGATTTTTGTGTGTTTTAAATATTGTACCATCGACAAGTGTATGAAGTTATGCATAGAATTGAACCAATTTTTTTTAAGTTTTTGGCTATAGCAAGCAGGTCCTCTATTAATTTGAAAAAAATCCGACGGTAGGGGGCGCTGTAATAGCGATTGTTGTGCATTTTGAATATTGTACCATCGAGAAGTGTATGAAGTTATGCATAGAATTGAACCAATTTTTTTGTGTATGTTTTTGGCCATAGCAAGAAGGTCCTCCCTGAATTTGGAAAAAATCCGCCGGTAGAGGGCGCTGTAATAACGATTTTTGCGCATTTTGAATATTGTACCATAGAAAAGTGTATGAAGTTATACATAGAATCCAACCAAATTTTTTGTGTATGTTTTTGTCCATGGCAAGAAAATCCTCCCTGAATTTGAAAAAATTCCGCCGGAAGGGGGCGTTGTAAGATCGATTATGTTTTTTGTACACTAAAACATAGTTTTTGTGTTGAATTTTCGTTTTTTTTTTTTTCGATTTTGCACCCCATTTTCAGTTTTTTTCGGATTATCCGTGGTGCCTTTGCCATCCAATTCCGCGGATAATCGGGGCTTTACTGTATGTTCTTTCATTTCATGTATTTAAAAAATCGCAAGATGCAGAATTAGCATTTATAGGCGGCTCCAAATTCTTAGACATTTGAAGAGCAGAAAATTGGTATAACAGATTGCGAGCAGGATTACAGAATAAATTTTGCAGCTAGAACGAAAATTTTGGTGCCTACTTATCCTCAAGATTGCAATAATTACCTTGAACCTAAATAAATTTGTATTCAAAGCATTTTTATATAATACAAATCTGTATTTCGCTAATGCAAAATTTTGAAAATTTCAACTCTAGGATCACCAAAAAAAAAAAAAAAAAAAAAAAAAAAATATTTATTTGAGCAATAAAAGTAAATTTGAGGTTCATTTTATACAGACTATCATGAAATATATGTTTTGAAATTTTTATGAAAACATAGTCAGAAGTTTTCGAGATATCGTGCGCGTTATGGTCAAAAACGTCATTTGGAAAAAAATGACCTCAAAGTTTCGGAAACGCCGCTTCAGCTATTGAGTGGGTGTAATTCTAAAAGCCATAACTTCTGATCTAATAGGAATTTCAAGGAAACAATTATATCAAAATGTTCAGAAAAGTTAAGAGTTGAAAATCTAGAAAATTAAAATTTCGAAAATTTTGAAGCTTTAAGAGTCCTGAGACCCTTTAAACGATGACGTTTTGTTAGATTATTCTAAATGTGTTAGATAAAATGTTTCATAACTATGATTGATGCGTGATTTTTTTTTTTATTTATTCTTTTACCTTCATCGTTTTAGCGGAACAGTAATTTATTGATTTTCACTGTTAATTACAAACAGTTCCGTTACCTTTCTCTAATTCTTTTTCTTGACCTCGGATATATATATATTACTATTCTTGAAGGTTCAACGTTTTTTCCGTCGAATTCGCTGGAAATTTTTTGGAGATGCATTTTTTGGATTATTTTTTACATGAAATCATTAATCTTGCCTTCTTTGTCAGATGTCAAAAAGGATGTATATTGTTTAATTCCTTAATGGAATAGCCAAACTTAAAAACGGAAACTGGTATTACACCAGCCGGCGTAGGCTGTTACTTATTAATTAACAGATAAACAACTTAATAATTCTGAAGGTACTTTTAATTTTCTTACGTTCTTCAAGGATAATCTAGTTAAGATAAATTTATTATTTTAGCACATGTCCATATTTGGGTAATATAATTAACTTCAAAGCCTTCAGTCGGAGAAAGGCTGAAAAGGTTTATGTGCTTTTCAGTTAGTGGAACACTAAAGAATAAAGACTGATTTCAATTTAAGTACTGCCTATATGTCTAACATCTTAAAAAAAAAAAAAAAAAGAAAAAGAAAGAAATGAAAAGAAAAAGGAGAAAAAAAAAGACGTTTAAGAATCTTACTATGTACAAGAATATGGAGTTATTTTAACACTTCAGTTCCCACCATACGATATGCCGAAGCAATTTTCATTCTTAACACTTTAACACATAGTTGAAAAGTGTTTAAGATTTCGATTTGTCTGTAAGCCTGGTCGTGCTCTAACTCGCGTAAATATACTCGGATTGCCTGATATTTTTATATGTTCAGGGATCTGTTTAGGAACATTTGAGTTCCTTTAAACCTTTATGACCCGAGGGTATACTTATAAGTACCATTAAAATAACTTGTTATAAAATTCATTTAATACATCGATTAGTAGTAATACAGTTTAGAATGAGTTAAAGATACTTTACTTTATCTTATTCCAAAAGCATTATTTGTTGCATAAGTCGAAAATATTTTTTAAAGGATGGTTTCTATTTCATTTGTATCTTTTCAGCTTTCTTCACGTTGGATTATTATTGTGAGTTAAGAGGTCACAGGACTCTTAAAGCTTCAAATTTTTCGAAACTTTATTTTCTTTAGATGTTAAACTTCGATATTTTCTGAACGTTTTGATGTAATTGTTTCCTTGAAATTTCTATTAGAACAGAAGTTATGTCTTTTAGAATTATACACTCTCGATAGCTGAAGCGGCGTTTCCGAAACTTTGAAGTCATTTTTCTCCAAATGTCGCTATTGGGCATAACGCGCAGGTTATCTCAAAAACTTCTGAATCTTTTTTCCTGAAATTTTCGAAACACATGTTTCATGTTAGTCTGTATAAATTGAGCCTAAAATTTCCTTATTATTGTTTAAAAAAATATTTTTTGGGGGGTATGATTATACTGTTAAAATTTTGAAATTTTCGTATTAGCTCAATACAACTTGGCTTATAAAATATAAAAATGCTTTAAATACAGATTTATTTAGGTTTGGGGTAGTTATTACAATCTGAAGTATAATTTGGCACTTAGCTGCAAAAAAATTATTTTATAATCCTGCGCGTAAATTGTTATAACAATTTTCTGCTCGACAGATGCCTGGCAATTTGGAGCCCCCTGTAAATGCTAATTCTGCATCTTTCAATTTTTTAAATATATGAAATGAAAGAACATACTTATATCTTTCATCTCAATAAAAAATGTATTATAAAATCAAATACATTTTACGATATTAAATGTTGAAAATGGTCTTCCCCACCCCCACCTTTTTTCCAATTTTAAGAATCCTGAGATCCCTTAAGAATCTTACTATGTTATTATGTGCAAGAATATGGAGTTATTTTAACACTTCAGTTACCACATACGATATACGGGAGAAATTTTCATTTTTAACACTTTCCAACACCGTTGAAAGTACTTATGATTTCAGTTTGTTTGTAAGGCTGGTCGTGCTCTAACTCGCATAAATATACTCGGATTGCCTGAAATTTTTATATGTTCAGGGATCTGTTTAGAAAAATTTGAGGTCCATTAACCCTTTATGCCCCGACGGTACTTTGAAGTACCATTGAAAAAAATCTTATTATAAAATTCATTTAATACATCGATTAGTAGTGATACAGTTTAGAATGAGTTAACCCCTTCGGGACGGGAGCCTTTTTCTAAATTTTTAATCTTTCGTCACCGTTTTTTAAAAACAGAAATTTGTGTCTTCCTGAATCGAGAAAATGCGCTGATTACAGAAGGCAAATTTTACAGTAAAATTTTACTGGTGAGGAAAAACAAGGATTCTGAGCGCTTCATGCGGCACGTATACGTGTCGCTCGTCCCCAAGGGGTTAAAGATACTTTACCTTATCTTGTTTCAAAAACATTATGGGTTGCATAAGTCAAAAATATTTTTAAAAGGATGATTTCTCTTTCATTTGCATCTTTTCAGCTTTCTTGACGTTTCAAAATTTTCGAAATTTTATCTAAGTATACTAACAGATGTTTGTGGAATATAAATAAATTCATATACAGGGCTACGCAGTTACGTAGTACTTTCAGCACTACAAACTTTTGTATGTAGTTTTTGCATACTATATACAAATCTATATATCATATACAAGACTGCACAAAAGAATTCCGATACTTTTCTGATTATAGATGGAAATTGTTGAAATTGGGTTTTCAAATGTGTTAAGCGTTTTACAAATTTTAGACATCATCTTTCAAATCATTAAACAATGAAGTTTTGTTACAATATTCTGAATGTGTTGGAAAGTGTTTCATACGCATGATGACGCATGACTTTCAAGTTCTATTTGTTTGATCGAAGTACCACACACTGGAGTGTGCAATGTGCATATATCAGGAACTCATTATATGCACAAAAATATCACTCACCTCACAATTTTTTTTTAAATTATCTATATAATAAAAGCCTAAGTCATGTGACTGTTATCAACAGTTCCGGGTTGACCGCTTCACTTTTTGTATGCCAAACGTCTAATTTGGTAATTTAATGTTAGCCGGGAGCAGGTGATAAATAGCCAAATATTGTAAATATCATGTCATCAGTATTGTAATAGTCCATTTCATGCGACTGTCATAAACAATTTTTCGCGTGGTAACTTAAAACAAATCTTTGACGTTGAAATTAAATGTCATGGTTTATGGTATTATTTATTAGTTTTCTTTTTTTTTTTTTTTAAGCAATAATTGAGAGTCATAAATTTTAAATATTTCAGTTTTAAATTAAGTTATGCATTTTAAATAAAAGGAGTGAAAGTACTGTATTTTAAATAAAATATGAAAAAATACGACTGGAACAATGTTTGGCGATTTATCACCTGCGCCGGGCTAACATAAAAATGCCGAGTTCAGGATTTCTGTATCAGAATCTTCGGATTTGGCGAATGATTGAACAAGTAAATTAAATTATGTGTAAAAGTAACGTGATACAATGCTTAGCATATGTTTAATGGAGACTAAACTGGTCGCCAAGGGCGACTAGTACGGAAGAATCACCTTTAAGGGACCGTGGGCATTTATGTGAGCAAAAATCGACCCCAAAATAGACATTTCTTTGTGTGTGTGTTATTATTCTCCAATTTGTACTGCGTCATTCGTGGAAAACCGCATGCAGATGCGATTATTTTACGCAAAGTCACAAGTGTTTTAATTTTGTTCACAAACAATTTTTTGCCCTTTTAATATACTTTAAATCTGTTTTTCTCAATACTGATGCTTCAGATTTTTTTTTTTTTTAAATGCTCTTTGCTACTTAATTTTCGATCAAAATTCATGACACTGATAAGGGAGAATTCTTATACTGCTGAAAAGAAACTGTGTATGCATTTTAAAATTCAACTTCATTAAGACAATTAAATTTTGTATTTAACTTATTAAAAGGCAGACATTTAATGAAAATCCATATGGAATTCAAAAAAATATATCTAAAAAATTAACTATTTAAACAAAGGATTAAAAAATTGATATATATGTTTGTTTGTAATAGAGTTTTACGTGATTAAAATCCAAAATTGAGGAAATATCTAAAAAATTAAGACGCAAGGTACATTTTAAAATTTCGTTTTAAAATTATAACTTTTTAAAAGACCTTAAAATTATAATAAGATTGGAAATTTCTTTAAAGGTATTCTATATAGGGGAGACTAGGGAGGGTTGACCCACTTTTTACAAAAGGATTTTTTGTTTTTTAAATATTGAACGTAGAATAAAAGTTTATATATCATTTTATTCGTTATACAATCAGTTATCAAAATAAAATTGCTACATAAGTGTAAGATATAAGAAATTTGAAAAATGATTGATTTTAATCATGCAAAAATAATGGGTCAAGGCTCCCGACATATGGGAGGGTTGACCCACTATATGGGAAGCTTGACCCACTTTGTTTTATATTGCACTATTTGTGAAGAGAAATAAAATCAGTTAAAAAAAAAGCAAAATAACTTTATTGTACATGCTTTAATTATTTTTAAAAAATATATATTTTTTTTAATATGAGGATTAAACAAGCCTGCTAAGACTCAATCGCAAGTCAGAGGAGAAAATTTTTGTTTTAAACATGAATTTGTCTGCGGCATAATTGTGCAGCAGGGAAAATGAAATTTTAACATTTAAGGCAGTGTTCTGTAAGAGACAGGTTCCGTTTTCATAGTGTTTCATGTTATTATGTCCGCTTTTTTTATCTCCTTGTTCTATTTTTTTGTGACACTCGACCTGACAACTCTAGTTGTCACATAATTTGGATTCATCTCACTGTATTCACCCTGGTGAAATTTTTCTACATAACTTCCCAAAGTGTTTCGATAGATGGTATGTTCTTTTGCAACCGCATGATCACTTAACTTATCATTAACACGATTTAAACCCTTAAGGGTCAATGTACATTCAGTACTAAAATGTTCAAATAAATGGCTGGCACCGGAATTTACGAACAAATTTATTTGGAAATAAGAAAAAGGCTATATTTCACATGCATATTAAATGGAAACGATTTTAGAGAAATTCTGGTGCTTTTGTGATGCTTCGAAATTAAAATTATGTGGTTTTATAAACATACCAACCCTCAACCGTTATAACCCTCAAAGGGTTAAGACTGCTGCTTTCATTTTTTCTAGTATTTTCCACTGTTTCTGTTTACGTATTGTAAGCAATATTTAAATGGAAAAAAGTTTCTATCAATTTTTTCATTTTCTAGTAATTTTTTACATTTTCCTATAGTCAGTTTTAAACATTTTCTTTTACATCACACCATTTTACTGAAGCTTTACAGAATAAATTTACATTCTTTTATGTATATACCATTAACTTTTCACTATGCACAGTGTATAATAAAAATATTTCCAAAGCCACTTAATTAAGGGAGCCTTGAGCATCTGGTCAACCCTCCCTAACATTGACTGGGTCAAGCTTCCTTACATAGACCTTTTCTAAAGAATACCACATTGTTATGTTAAGTCTAGCTTACTGTACAGTCTTTATACCTGGAATGAAAGCTCGATATTTCTGCATTACTTTAAACCTAATTGCTTAAATTTCTATGATATAATTTATTTGAGAAAAGCTTACAAAGTATTTCTAAAAAACACAACTTTTAGGTTGAAAATATATCACAATTGATTTTTCCACACCTGATTCGATTATCTCTATGAAACGAAGACTGTTGTTTGAGCATTCCAGTAGCGTTGTGTTGACACCTATTGATAAAACTCTGAAATTCTTTTAAATATGAAAATTGATGGGTGGGTCAAGCCTCCCGTATGGTCAACCGTCCCTAGTCTCCCCTACTTATTGTGAAATGTATATTTGCACAAAATTTCAAATGTCTATTATGAAAATTAAAAGAATTTTTTTTAAACGTCCATCGTCCCCTTAATGTCTAATATTATGTAAGGATAAAAAACAAATTTCTAAATAAAAATTGAAAATTGACAAAGAATAAATATTTATTCTTGACGTGCCATTATAGATTTTTCTTTATGATGAACATATACAGTTTGTTGTAAATACATAAACACCTTTTTTAACACTAGGGGGCTCGGCCCCCTACGAGCTACGCTCGCCAACCCCCGTCCAGACACCACAGACTCTAAATGCACGCTAATGTGATCGGCTTTAAAAAAGATTTCGAAAGATTGAATTATAATTTAAAAAACAGTGGCGATCTCCCTATAAACGGATTTCTATTCATTCCTCTTTGATTAGGGAAATTTTAACGCCAAATCCGCGGCGGTACTACAGTAAACTCTGTTTAAGGCGGAATCGGCCGGGACTGAGAAAATTTTCCGTGGTAGAAAATATTCCGGCTTATGCAAAAGAGCGTGATTTATTGAAATGAAGCATACGTCATTCGAATAGCGTTTTATGTTTTCGATAAAAAGATTGGATCTTGAGTTATAATGAATTGCTCGCGATCTTGCATTCGATCTTTCATTACGATCTTTCATTGGTTGTCCTGACTCGAAAATCTGTCGAAAACTTAAATTCTGGAAGATCCATTGTCTTTATAAATAAATGAGAAACGCTATTCAATTTCTTAGTACCGCTGTAATACCTACAAATTTGAAGTTTACACACGCACAAAAAAAAAATAATAATAACATCGGGAATGAGACAAAAAGCCATCACTTTGAATTTGAGTACAACCTTAAAGCATAATATATTGTAGACAATACATATTTTCATAAACTCAACTAGTAATAATAACTTTTAAATGCATATTCATACAGAAAAAAAATGGCATAGGCAAGATTTCCTTAAAATTTAAACGGTTTCTGTTCGTTTGAATTAACTTTTTAAAAGTATTACGGAATTTAATTTTATGTCGACATTGAGTATTTGACGCATATATATCAGTTTTTAAGTTTCATAAACAAAATGCCTTTCATTTTTAAAATATCCTATTTTCCGCCTTTTGCAAAATTTCGGTTTCTGTGGGTCCTTAAAACCCTTTCCGTTTCCGCGTTAGGCAGATTCCGGCTTATGCAGCAAGAATTAATGTTATTTTCTATGGGTTCGCCGGGACTTTAAAAAATTTCCGCGGTGGACAGATTTCCGGCTTACACATAGTCCGCCTTAGACAGAATTTACTGTACTTGATTATCCCGTCGACTAATTTCGCCAAATTATACAAATTGACATAATTTTTATTTTAAATAACGAAAGAACAAATAAATTAGTACAACATTAATAAAAATACAAATAAAACGTCGAAATAAAAATAACTTGATGACGTAGACACGTGTAACAACATTTCAAAATAAGCTAATATAAAAGGAATTAAGTAAACAGAGTCTTTGTCTCCCGGTATTTTTTAACAAAGCGAAAAGAAAGTTCTTATAAATGAGACATTTTAAATTAATCGTTTTTAATCTGACGTAATTTTGACCAAACTATTCTTTCTCTTTTTAATATTCACGTGAAAATACTTGTGTTAGAAATAAAATATTATTTGCGCTTTCCTAAGAAAAATAGTTGAAAAGTATCCTCTCAAAATATCAAATAAATGTCTAGCGCAACTTGTAAATTTAAACCGTTTTGCAATATTATTTTGTGTTCATTTTATGTAATAACTGTAATGTGACGTAAATATGACGTAATTTCTCCTATTTAAGACTTCTAACGCATGTTAATAAATTTATTATTTTACAAATTCCTTTCTCTCTTAAAATTCACGTGTAATTATAGTTTTTATGACGTAATTTTTAATAAGTTAGTGCTTTTTGTACATAATTATTTAATTCTAATTCCAAATGTTTTTTTTCTGTTTATAATAGTCACGTGTAAATAAATTTTTAATTTATTACACGTATAAATATATATATTTTTTTAAGCAAACATTATTGTTTCCGCTGTTTATACAGTTGGCAACAGTTTAAATTAATATCACTTTCTAAAATCTGTAAAAAATATCTCTCGAAATGCTGAAAATTTGAATTTAAAATAGATATAAAACCTCGAAAAATGAGTCAAATTAAAAAAATAAATCAATTCTGCACACCGGGAAATTATAACGTATAAAATGAACTAAAAATTATTAAATTCCTATCTATAGTTTTTGCTACTATAAAACTTTTTTAATGGAACGATTTTGTCCAACTTTGGCATTAAATATCTCTTAAAATAATTCTTCGATTTGAAAACTGTCTGCATCAGCGTGTTTATCAAACATTTCTGTATAACACTACCGATTTTCATATTTTTGTATGCATTATTTTTCTTAATATTAACGAAGAAAGACCTCCGGCCACAAAAAAATTCAAAACCGGCGGCGGCGGCGGCGGCGGCGGTGACAGCGGTAGTTACTTTTTTTTTAGAATAGAGAGACTTTTTTAACAAAGTTGAAAAGTGTTTATGCATTCTGTTTGTCTGTTCGTCTGGCCGCGGTCTAACTCCCGTAAATATACTGGGATTTTCATGCAATTGATATACGTTATTTAGGGTCACCAAGGCATGTTTAGTACTGTATATGAAGTATCCGTTCATTTACAGAGGCACTCCAAAATATTCCATTACATTATGGTATATGGGGAAAAATCGTTTGCGGAGTATTTTAATGACATTACGCTTTATCAGATCTATTGAAACTGAAATAAATCACTGAATTTCTGTAGAAGATGATTAGGATAGAATAGTTCATTTATAGCATTTGCCGTTTATTTACAGGGACACTCAAAAGGCAGTACTTTCGTACAGTACAGTTCCGTCTTTGAGTAATATAATTTCTGGAAGTGCATTTTAAAATTCGGTATGCGTTTTTAAATTTTAATAATGTTTTGCATGTTTACTCGTTGTACATAAATTCTATACCTCATATACAGAGCTGCACAAAATAATTCACGTACCATTCTGCTTATTAGCGGAAGTTACTGAAGGGGAATTTTCAACTTAGGTATATATGTATTTCTCAACTGAACTAAATTTTGGCTTGCATGTAGTTAATAGATATACATCCATATATATCATATACAGGGCTTCTCAAAGATCTCGGGTAATTTTTCGACTGTATATTTAACAACTGAAATTAGGTTTTCAAATGTGCTATGCGTTTCCCTAGGGTTGAATTAGACATATTTTAACTTTTTAAACGCTGCAGTTCTGTTACATTATTCTGAATGTGTTGGAAAGTGTTCCATAACCTATGCTTGACGCATGATTTTTCTTTCTTGTTTTATAATGTTACAAATTTCTATAAAGAATAATGCCTTAAGTTTTAAGCATTAAAATATGCTAAATTCCGTTTAAAAATACAATATTTTTTTTACACTTTTTAAATACAATTTTATTTAAAAAGCGTAAATGCATGATTAAATTTTTTAAGGCAAATTTTTTTTTATCTTTAATGCGTGAAATACACTTGAAAAGGCGTTAAACATACCTCAGATTACTATGACTTTATTATTTCTTTTTATCAATTTGAGTGATTACGCTTTTTATATTGTACTAGCAAAACCCGCGAACCCGCGGCTTTGCTCGCGTAATAGTTGAAATACGCCGAGTGATATTTGTATGTCTAATTTTTATTAGAAGAAATTATACTTTTAGGAATAATTCAAAAATTAATAATTAAGCCACAGTTTGACTAAACTTCATTATTACACTACAGTAGGCAGAAATGAGACTTGAATTAATAAAAAGAACTAAAACTAATTCAAAATAAATGGTAATTTAGAAGGTATTTTGAACATTTCATACGCACATTTCAGTATTCATTTGAAGTTTTGAATTTTTTAGAAACCTTCTTAGTACGCATTTACATCTTAAAATTAACCATCATGTCAAGTGTCACTAACATAAAATGCTTATGTTGAAACAGAGACTTTCACCATTAATTTGCCAAAATTAATTTTGAAATCGGTTTGGTATTTTCTAATATTCCATAGAAAAGGTAATTTAGAAAGTTGTTAATGGCTTTTTTATAGAAAGTTTGTTGTTCTTGTCAACTCCAGGTGATAGTGGCATAAGCATAAAATATATCCTGCGTGTGATTATAGACTGTCATCATTGATTCGCAACCATTACTTTTGTCATCGGTTTATTATTTCCTGAGATTGCATAGATATCGTAATTTAGGACTTTTAGTACGCTTTTCGATCCTTCCCTCCGCTTCACCTCTTTCTCTCTTTCACCTCTTCACCTCAGCCCTTCAGTGATACAAAAGTCGCATTTTTAGAACGTTTTTTGCTCTTGCATCCCCTTTGGGGTTGTGGCCACCGACATGAAATATCGGCTATGTTGGATCAAAGGCTGTCACCATCATATTGACACCATTATTTTTAAAATCGGTTCGATACTTCCAGAGATTGCGTAAAAATCGCCATTTAGAACGTTTTTTAGAACCCTTTTCGCGAATTTTCACAGCCTTTTTAATTTCGAATTTTTTAAGAAATGTCGTTAGAGATCATTTATATCTTATACGTAACTACCATTCCAAATTTCATGTTTCTACGACCTTCAGTAACACAAAAATCGCATTTTTAGAACGTTTTTTGCTTCTGCACCCCCTTTGGTGGCATCGACTTAAGATATAGACTATGTTCGAACATGGACTAACACCGTCATTTTGATATCATTACTTTTGAAACCCGTTCGGTAGTTCTAGGGATTACCACCTACAAACAAACAATTTTTACGTATTTATAATATTACTAGGGGGGCTCTGCCCCCTGCAAGCTACGCTCGCCAATCCCCGTTTAGACACCGCAGAATCTAAAAACATGCTAATCTGATGGGTTTTAAAAATATTAGAGAAGATAGAATTATACTGAAAAAAGCTGTGCAGATCTCCCTGTAAACGGGTTTCCATTCAATTCCCTTTGATTGCAAAAATTTAAGGGCGAATCGGTTGCTGTTAAGACATCCAATGGTTGTTTTCGTTTTTGATTAAAGAGGATCAGTTAAAAATTTGAAAAGAAGCTAAAATAAAATAAATTAAGTATACAGAGTCTTTGTCTCCCGGTACTTTAAAATAATCTCTATAACAATAGCCTAAGTCATGTGACTATCATCAACAGTTCCAGGCGGACCACTTCGCTTTTTATACTCTAAGTGCCATTTTGGTACTTTAATGTTAGCCAGCCATAGGTGATAAGTCGCCAAATATTATTCTATCGCCATCATTTCATCTATATTATAATAGTTCAAGTCATCAACTGCCATAAACAAATACGGTCTGATCCCTTCGCCGTTCATATGAAATTTTGGCACAGATGTCGTATACGTCCCATATTGGCACAATTTTTTAACGACGCCAATTTGGAGAACGCATCAACAGCATAAACAACAACATCCGGCTTACCATATCAAGCAGAATAACGATACTTTGGCGCCAGTTAAGTGCCCGTTCCGTATATGACATTGGCGTCAAAAAAAAATCGCGCCAATATGGGACCGTAAGTTTTCCATTTTGATTTAAAAATCAAAATTTTTTTTTCGAATAAAACTACATAAAATTTTCCATGGTT
This sequence comes from Maratus speciosus, assembly GCA_963932465.1. Lineage (NCBI taxonomy): Eukaryota > Metazoa > Arthropoda > Arachnida > Araneae > Salticidae > Maratus > Maratus speciosus. Next base: position 143,628,859 of record OZ010800.1, read on the forward strand.
GCAAAGAATTCGTGGTACTGTTACGCTAGCCGGATGCAAATCTCGTCAATAGCTTTTTTAAAACTCGCCAGTTAACTTTTTCTTTCTTTCTTTTTTTTTTTTTTTTTTTTTTTTGAGTGCTAATATTTGGCCAGATGTCATATATGCGCAGGTTTGGCGTGATTTTTTTTTTTTTTTCTTTTCACGAAAATTTGGCGAAAACCTCGTTTTCAAATACCAGTTACATATGCATTTTTGGTATTACTTAGTTATCCCGTCGACCAAAAATCTATCGCCAAACTATAAGATTAAATGCCAATAATGGTTGATCGTAAATGTCACATTCACTTGACTTTAAGCAAGTTACACGTGTTTATGTCATCAAGTGATTTTTATTTCGACTTTTTATTTGTATGTTTATTAATGTTATTCTAATTTATTTGTTCTTTCGTTATTTAAAATAAAAATTATGTCAATTTGTATAATTTGGCGAGTGTTTTGGCGATTTATGTAATTTGGCGAAATTGGTCGACGGAATAACTAAGTAGTACCGTATTTTTTAATTATTTTCTATTATTTTCTAAAGGAAATATAAAAAACAATTAATAATTATAGAACAAAATAATTTATATAATTTATAAAAAAAAATAAAAGTAAATAAACATTTATTATTAAATAAACAACAATAGCCGGGTTACCATGTCAACCTTTTCTGAAATATGAAAAAAAAAATATATTTGTTTACTTAAAATTTGAGTTGCCATCATTAGAAAAATGTATATAAAATTAGAAAAAAATTAATATTTCGAAAACTAATTCGAATTTAAAAATTCTAATACCAGTTTTGAAATCTGCGGATCAATCCTGATTTTTGGTGTTAATTTCATCACAAAGTATTCCATATTTTAGGAGAAATCGCTTGAAACATAATCAGTTGTTTAATCAGTCGATTCATATATCCGCTTCATAAATTCATTTCATATATCCGTTTCATAAATTCGTTTCATTAGGATTTTATATATATAGGGTAGAAATAAAAGTAAATAAAAACTAATATTCAAATAAACAACAATAGCCGGGTTGTCATGTCAACCTTTTCTGAAATATAAAAAAAAAAAATATCTGTTTGATTAAAATTTGAGTTGTCATCATCAGAAAAATGTATATAAAATTTGAAAAAAATTAATATTTCGAAAACTAATTCGAATTTAAAAATTCTAATACCAGTTTTGAGATCTACGGATCAATGCTGATTTTTGGTGCTAATGTTATCGCAAAGTATTCCATATTTTAGGAGAAATCGCTTGAAACATAATCAGTTGTTTAATCAGTCGATTCATATATCCTTTTCATAAATTCGTTTCATATATCCGTTTCATAAATTCGTTTCATTTGGATTTTATATATATAGGGTAGATATAGATTTGGTTCTTTTTTTAAAGGATACCATGCATGCGAGTTTTCGTTTATTTATTTATTTTTAAGGGGGCAACAGTACTTGCGAAATCCTATGGAAAACAGCTGATATTGAAGTACCTTTTACTCGAGAACTACCAAAGCGATTTCAGTATACAATAGAGCCCCCATAATGAACACTCCCGAGTAGCGGACACATTTTCGATCCCCAACTCCTATGAATTCATTTCATATTGAGCTCACAGTACCAAACTTAAACCCCAACATTCAGTTAAAAATCGCCTTGTATATGAGATTGTTTGAAATGTGAGATAATGAGATCGTTTTTGAAAAAAACTGTAATGATAAATATTTTTAAATGATTTAATTTTCATATTATATTCCTATGTGTTTGGCTCTTTTTTTTAAAGAATATCATGCATGCGAGTTTTTATACTTTTTAGGTGCGTTCATAATTATATAAATGCGTAGCATCTATAGTCGTCAGTCTGTCGCCCGTCTGCATATAACAGCGCAAAAACTACCCAACCGAATCGTTTGAAATTTAAAATATATAATTTTTGCGTAATTTTGTCGACTCATTTCAAATTTTATGAAAATCGGATGTATAGTTTAAATACAGGGATAGTCAAAAGTTTCGGTTACATGACGGCCAATGGGGAAAAATTATTTCAAGTACATTTTAATCATGTTACAGCCTTTCGAACAGAATGAAATGGATATGCACTTATGAAGTGCATTAAAATATACATGTACAATATGCGGTGCAAAAAATATTTATAAAACTAGATATAGTATGAACGCACCTCAGTTGCCACGTTTGACGTGCAATTTCCAACTTTTTTTTTTTTTAAGAGGGTAACAGCACTTGTGAAATCCTACGGCAAACAGCTGATACTGAAATACCTTTTACTCGAGAACTACCGAAGCGATTTCAATATACAATAGAGCCTTCATAACGGACACTCCCGAATAGCGGACACATTTTTGATCCCCTACTCCTATGTATTTGTACATTTTTAACACCTAATAGTGGAAGCATTTCTGCGCTTCCGTGGTATCCGTTATTCAGAGATTTCACTGGCATATCTATATTATAAAGGACAAACGTATCTGTGCGTAACGCATACGTCATTTTGCGAATGGCAACACTTTGAAATTTGAAATAAAATTTTGGTTTTGCAATTTTCTCTGCTACAAATTTTTAAACTTCTAAACATCGCCCATTTTAAATTTTTTTCACCGTCGTATAAGGGAAAAAATGCTCTTTTAAATGCAATTTGTTTGAAAGTTGTATCTCAATTTAAATTTAAGATATTAATTTTTTTTTTTTAGTTTTTATTACTTTTTTGTAACAGTGGCAACTGAAGTACTCCATTTCTGTTGAAAGTAAAGGGGAAAAACGGAAAATAGTAGATTGCTGTATCTTTTTGTTGCCATTTTCTCATAAAAACTGAATTTTTTTTTTAGAAATTAAAATACGTGCTATGACAAGAATATCATTTGTTATATAAAACCCGGTGAGTTTTGGCTTTATCAATTAAATGATTTTTAGTTTATTGTAATTTAACTTTACGAACGATACAACACTTTCTCCTTAGAAAAAATGTATTTTAAAGAATATTTGTGTGACTTATTTCAGTGTTCGAAAGCCATGGTGGTCCGCTGGTCCGAGACCACCAAAAATTCAATCGGACCACTAATTTGAAAAATTTAGTGGTCCACAGGACCAGTAGGTATCCTTTCTTCCTTCTCTGACAGGTTAATGTAAATTTTCCCATCTCTGAGAATACTGCAACCAAACACAAATCACACAATTTTATTTTATTAAAATAATAATAATAAATTGCATTAAAAAACGTTACAGTCGGTTGAAATAAATAATCGGAAATAAAATATCTAATTAATAATTTTACAGTTTTTGTTTATGTAGTTTATTTAATTTTTAACAAATTATAATTTTACATTTTATTATGCTGAAAATTTTGGGTAGCCGCAAAGGAAGTTTGGTTTATATTGTGCAGTGTTGAATTCAGGGGGTGGACATTCCCCCCTGGAGCAATGAGATGTCCTTCCCCCGGAAGATTTGAGATTTTGTACTTACAATGGTCAAAAAGTGCAATCCCCCCCCCCCCCCCCAGAGTCTCAGAAAACCCTCCAGAAGAAAAATGTCTGAATTCATCACTGATATTCTAGAAGATGAGATGAGGGGTTACTCAAAGGGTTAAAGGGGCTTAATAGAATTTTATTAGCGGGCCAGTGATAATGACTTCGGACCAGTAAACTTTTATGGACTTTTTTTAATCAATTCTACCGCTGCTTATTTCCTCCGCATTTACTTAATTCGTATCAAAAATGTGAAAGAATGCAATTTTATTAATCCATGTGTAATTACATTTTCCGAATTTGGGGAAAATATAAATGAATGATAAAACATGGAGCTATTATAAACAAAAAAATGAAATCATATAAACCATTAGAAACTTGAGATTGTTTTGCCGAGCTTTTTAAATGACGTCATTGCTTTCTGCTGGGTTTGCCCATTATTGTGCGATAATGATGTCATTTGCATACCGTTCTATAGATGTTGTTTAAGACGGGATCGTAAAGGTGGGATGCTTTAATGGATGCAATTGACGTCATTTTATATAAAAAAAAGCGTATATTTTAATTCTTCAAACTGAAATATGTTTTGTAAAAGTGCGTCATTTTCACCCCAGCTGCTTTGAAATTCTTCACAGGTGAAAATGCTTTATCTTTGAAAATAACGTAATCGAAATCACACACTGATAAAACGCAATATTTTACAAACATTTATAGTGACTTTATAGAACAGTAACAGACAGTGTGCATGCTCTTTGTCCGAAGAATAGCGATTTATGTTCTAGAACTTGATGATTCTCACTTGGATAAATTCGCTTAGCCGAGTTAGACAAGCAATCAAAGGAGATCTTGGTAATAATTCGAGATTTAAAATAATATCAGGTTCCCCAAAGTTTTGTCCAAAATTCTCTCTACTAATAAAATTTTATTGTTATTCTTTAAGACATGTCACTACAATTTTATCAAAATAACATAATTTGCTTGATTTAATTTTTCATAATTTTATATAATCTATAAATTTAAAACACAAGAATGTTTTTTAGTCATCTTCCCTGAGCTTTCTGCAGAACCAAATTTACTAATAATTTTTTTAACTGAAAGCTGATCATTTGTAGATGTGCCCGCACTAGCTGTATTTTTTTTTACTATTCCATTGTTATATTTTAATTTAAAAGTATTCTATGAAATATACATAAAGCACAAATAACTGTACAAAAATTACTTAATAATGTTTATTTATATTTATTCATGTGATTATCTGATAAAAATTGTTGTATGGAGTTTAATGGCGCAAAACCCCATTAGGGACGTAATATTTTGAACGGAAAATGACGTATACTGCTTTTGAAAACACACATTTTCCTTATAAAGTTTTCATATTTTTTTCCTTTTCTACACTGTTAAAAATTTTGCAGCATTCTGGCAGGTCATTCGACCGTTTTTTGAAAAAACGGTTTCATAACCACTATTTAACTATATTCTGACCATGAAATGGCCAATAATATGGTCAGAATAGTGTTAAAATTACGGTTGTGTAACCGTTTTCGGAAAAAACGGTCAAATGACCTGCCAGAATGCTGCAAATTTTTAACAGTGTATGTGTACTAAGTTTCAGACACTAGGTGAAATGCTTAGGTAAGTGAAAATGACGTCGAAAACCATGATTTTCTTAGATAAAACTAAACTTTTTAACACAAATGTGTCAAAAAAACATAAATTACGGCAATTTTTACACTCCGGTAGAATCTCGAGTTAAGAGTATGATTGTTCATATGCAAAGATTTTGTTGACAATCGTGACTTCATGATTTGAGTTAAAATGATTTTCAAATGATCAAATTAAAATGTCATTTTTTTGAAAAAAAGGGTGATTTCGCGTATGAGAAGTTAATTTTTAAATTTATCGCTTGGAGCTAGTTTAAGACAGATTAATCCGTTTGCTCTTTAAACAACATAAAGAGTTCATCATTTTCTTACGACTAATATTCCGTAAACAAAAATAAAACTTCCACTATGATTAAATAAATAAAATAATATAAATAAAACACAAATTTAACAGACATGTAATTCAACTACGCGCTTAAAGCTCTGAAATTATCAGAAAATAAAAGAATGCCATAAGTAGCAAAATCTTGGGCTAATAGCTCTTAGCATGCGGCTAACACGAAAAAATCGCTTTTGATAAATTTCTAAAGTTTCTTTGATTGTATAATTCATATTTTTCATATGAAAAATGCTTTTTTATTTTTATTGGACAATCTAAAAAACATATTGCATGTAAAAAATATATATATATATATTACTTTTCAATTAAAAAAATTGGTTTTGACCTATATGCTGTAAACCAGGGAAGCCCGGGTACGATCTCCTAGTATATATAAAGTAGTAAGAAGAGGCATAGATGAGGGGCGTGTCCAGGTATCAATCAAAGCAGCAGGTGGGGTCTGAAGGCGGAGAGTCGATAGCGAATGTAACAATGAGCGAGCTGGACCGTCGCCATCGTCTGATGTATTAAACACCCGGCTCTCCTGAAGCGGCTGGTCGATGTCTTTCACTTAACGAAAATAGCTTTAAAATTTTTCTCATCAGATTTTCCGTGCTTGGGGCTACCTCCATCCAAAACGTCTCAGTCCTGTTCCTCCTGTTGCACGACGGCAGTGAAAGCAGGTTTTGTTAGCAATAGCTAGACTATAAACTAATCTGATCGTTCGCGAACAAATAAAAATAAACTAGAGAACAGGAATTCTGCGTTTTCAGAATTTAGTGTCGCCCCGGCATTTCCATTACTTCATTTTCTTCTGGTGGGCTGGTGGCTTCTATTATTATGAAACAGCCATTATAAATGAAGCGTTAAAAAAAATTATGGCCATTTTTTTTTTTCCATTCTGACCAGAAAATCAGAGTTCTAACTTTTTACGGCAGCTCTTTCATCTTCACCTAACGCTTCATTTATAACGGCTGTTTCATAATAATAGAAGCCACCAGTCCATCAGAAGAAAATAACTCGGTTAAGCGTCACTCGGATAATCGGGACTCTACTGCAAAACATATTTCAGTTTTAAGACTTAAAGCACATGCTTTTATTTTATGTAAAATGACGTCATTTGCATTAATATAGAAACCTAAAATTAAATATAGTTTATAATAGCTCTCTGTTTTATCATAAATCCTTCATTTATATTTTTCTCAAAGTAGCACGTATTTTAATAATTTTTTTTAAATTTTTTTTATTAATTTTTTTTCCATTTTATGAAAAAATGGCAACAAAAAGATATAATTGCTATTTTTCAGCAATTTTTTCTTTACTTTCTACAGAAATGGCGTACTTGAGTTGTCAAAATGAAACAAATGTCGCTAAAAACTACAAAAAAATTAATATTTCAAAAACAAATAGAGATGCAGTTTTCAAACAAATTGCATTAAAAAGTACTTTTTTTCCCCAATACGATGGTATAAAAACTGAAAATGTGCGATGTTTAGAAATTTTAAAAAATGCTATAGAGCATTTAATTGTACAATGATACATCATCTTTGTTTGTTGCTAGCGTCTGTAAGCTAACGTTATTTTTTGGACACAAAATAAGCTGGGAGAAAGAACTAGCATACCGTACCGGGGCTAAAAAATGTAGTAGTCACGGCTATACAATTCTACTTTATTTATTTCTTTTTAATTAACGTTGCTAAAAAAATAATTGATTTTACTGAAATCAAAACTTTCGAAATATAGTTAATTTAAAAAAAAAAAGATACTTCAATAATTCCCGAGAAAAATAATGGTACAAAATAATGCATCAATTAAATATTTCCCATAGGATTTCGCAACGGTTGTCATATACTTTTTCCTTGTTTTAGTAGAATAATAATTTAATGCTTTCCGCTGCTTGAATTACAAGTAGTTCTGTGACCTTTCGCTAATTCTTCTTTCGTTCCTAGACGTTTGTTGCTACTCTTGAAGGTTCAACGCTTTCTTCACCAAATATGCCAGAGATTACATGACTTTTTTTTTTTTTTCTAAATATCATACCAATTACCTTTCTTTCTTTATAGTTATAGATGTCAAAATGTGCCTATGTTGTTTACTTCCTCCAGAACTTACCTTATTCAGATGATGAAAGTTCCAAGCTAAAGTTAAACCACATATCAATATGTCTAAATGGTTTTCTTTTCTTTTTGCATACGGTAGCTGAGGTCAATCCTGAGCGCTTTTTACTTTTAGATTTTTATTCTAGCTTTTTTTTTTTTTTTTTTTTCGTATGGGTTTTACTTTTGAGGTTACTTTCGAGGCAGAATAACAAAAACAGATTTAATAGAAAGTGATCTCATAAAAATATTCTGCAACCTAAATCGAAAAAGTAAAAATGGCGCAATTCCAAATCAACCTCAGCAATCTTGTGCAAAGAAAAAAAAATTAGAATAAAAAATAAATCATTCAAATATATGGAAATGCGAACAAGAAATTTGAAAAGAACGTTCCTGTAGGTTTAACATACCAACATATAAGTAACCACCATGACAAATTCCAAGCTTATAAACCAACTGTAACCAATAAATTACAATTTAAGAACAGGTTTTGATGCTGCAACCTTTTACATTCGGAATTTTTAAAATACTGTTTTGGGCAAGCATTTACAGAGAGCGTAAAGTAACAGTCATACCAAATTTCAAGTATCTAGCCCTAACAATTCGAAATAAATCGTAATTTAGTTCGTTTTAAGAAAGTTTTCCCTCATTTCATTCTTTTAAATTTCGAATTTTTTAGAAATCGTTCTTAGTGAGCTTTAACATCTTAAAAGTAACCACCATGACAAATTCCAGGCTTCTATACCAACTGTATCACATAAATCGCAATCTTAGAACGTTTTTTGCGCCTGCGCCCTTTTAAATTTCAAATTAAAAAAAAACTGTTCTGGGCGAGCATTTACGTCTCAAAAGCACGTCTCTCGTCTTTATCCATGCACAATTTTAATTTTCTAGCCCTAAAAACTCCAAATAAATCGTAATTTAGAACGTTTTAGAACGCTTTCCGCTTATTTCACACTTTTAACCCTTTGCACTCGAGGGCACCGAAGCGGAGACATAATCTTTCTTTGCTAAATTTGTTTTTGGCACGAGTAATAAAGGAAAATATAATGTACCTTATTTAGAGCATTTTTGAAATTGTGTACTTGAACGAAAGTTCTTTTAAAAAAGTGGTGCCAATCGAATAGAATTTGTGTAAAAGACGCCGAGCGCAAAGGGTTAAATTTCGAATTTTTTAGAAACCGCTCATAGCAAGTATTTACAACTTAAAAGTACACACTACACAAAATTTCAAATTTCTAACCCAGACAATATCACAAAAATCGCAATTTTAGAACGTTTTTTGCTCCTGCACCTCGTTGGTAATTTTTGTACCTTCATAATACCTCGTTTTGTACCTATGTGCGCAGATATATTGGAGCAAGAGAGAGTCGCCAGCATTTTGCGACCATTATTTTTTTAATTCGTTAGGTAGTTCCAGAGATTACCTCCTACAAACAAACAAATAATTGTTACTTCTTTATAATATTTGCATAGATAAAGGAAAACATATCTCTCTGTCGCTGACTTTGATTATTCAACGGATTACAATAACAACAACAGCAAAAAACAAACAAAAAGAAAACACACACACACATAAAATTCGCTTTTCTCCATTCCATCTGGTCATCTGCGTCAGGATGTTGAGTCTCAACGACGCCACTGGACAGCAGCTACTAATTTTAGTATTGTCACATTTTAGGTAGATTTCGTATGAAATACTACCTATTGGGATCGTTCCTATGTTGGAATTTCTGAAAAAATTTTGCAGATCTACATCGATCATGATCCTTAGAACCCAAAACCACCCTTCGTAAAAGACTTTATATATATTCTCTCTCTCTCTCTCTCTCTCTCTCTCTCTCTCTCTCTATATATATATATATATAACACTTTCTTCTGGACACGATAACTTCCACAATTCTGCACAAATCTCTTCCAAACTGATACATAAAATCAAGGGACATAAAATCTCGGTCAAGTTCGTTAATGGGCAAAATCGGGCCAAGGGGATGGAAATAGGGAGGGGTTTTGTGAAAACCGAAAAAACACCATAACTTCTTAATTTTTGTACATATCAAATCAGTTTAAAGTTTTTATTACTTCTAAAAATAGGGCCAAAACTTTATGCATCACAGATTTTTGATAAAATGAAAAATGGGCTCAAAGGGCGCAAAAAATAGGGTTTTTGGGAGAAAAAAATTCCTAACTTCGTCAATTCTGAAGATATCAAATCCAATTAATTTTATTATACATCTCCTTAATATTATCTACAGCTTTTATATTCACAAGTTTTTGATAGGACCAATTCGTACCGCATAAAAAAAAATAAAAAAAAAAATAAAAATGAAAACAAAAAAGGGGGGGTTGAAGAAGAAAAATTTTCATAACTCCGTCAATTCTCAAGATATAAAATCTCCATGAATTTATCATATATCTTCTTAATATTGTCTTCAACATTTATATAGACAAGTTTTGATAGAACCAGTTCTTACAGCAAAAACAAATTAAAAATCATGCATTTCCGTTTATTTATTTGCTTAAATTAAAAGTACATAGTGGTTGAAGAAAAAAATCATCTTATTAAGGGTGTATTCAAATCCAAACTGTTTATTTTCTTACTCATTTTAGGTAGATTTCGTATGAAATACTACCTATTGGGATCGTTCCTATGTTGGAATTTCTGAAAAATTTTTGCAGATCTGCACCGATCATGACCCCTAGAACCCAAAACCACCCTCAGTAAAAAACTTTATCTATCTATCTATCTATCTATCTATCTATGTATCTATCTATCTATCTATATATATATATCACCTTTTTCTGGACACGATAACTTTCGTAATTCTGCACCAATCTCTTCCAAACTGATACATAAAATCAATGGCCATAAAATCTCGGTCAAGTTCGTTAATGGGCAAAATCGGACCAAGGGGATAGAAATAGGGAGGGCCCATAACTTCTTAATTTTTGTACATATCAAATCAGTTTAAAGTTTTTATTACTTCTAAAAATAGGGTCAAAAATTTATGTATCACAGATTTTTGATAAAGTTGAAAATGGGCTCAAGGGGTGCAAAAAATAGGTTTTTTGGGAGAAAAAAAATCATAACTTCGTCAATTCTCAAGATATCAAATCCAATTAATTTTATTATAAATCTCCTTAACATTATCTACAACTTTTATATTCACAAGTTTTTGATAGGACCAATTCGTACCGCAAAAAAAATTAAAAACGAAAACAAAAAGGGGGTTTGAAGAAGAAAAAAATCCCTAACTCCGTCAATTCAAAAGATATAAAATTCCCATGAATTTATCATATATCTTCTTAATTTTGTCTACAACATCTATATAGACAAGTTTTGGATAGAACCAATTCTTACAGCAAAACAAATTAAAAATACATAGCGGTTGACGAAAAAAAATCATCTTAGTAAGGGTGTATTCAAATCCAAACTGCTTATTTTCTGACTCATTTTACAATTCATTTTTGCTCTCAAAGGCTTCCAATTGGTACGTTTTCTTACTCAGAAACTATATAAACTACCGTAATGGTCGATTGTTTGATAGAGGCAGAATATATTTTTTTTAAATGCTGTTAAAAAGGGCACTTTGAACTGAATCTACCGAAGTGGATTGTGTTGGAAAAATCATTGTCACTCAAATCAAAACTGCTTATTTTCTGACTCATTTTTAAATTCATTTTTGCTTTCAAACGCATTTAATTGGTAGATTAGCTTATTGAGAAACTATATAATGTACTGTAATGATCGATTTTTGGATAGAGGCAGAATATATTTCAAAAAATGATGTCAAAGTGGGCATTTTGAACGGAATTTCCCTAAGCGATTGTGTTAGAAACGAAAAATATTGTTCTTCTGAGAAAATAATTGTTTATATATCAAGTTTTAATTAATTGAACAAAAAATAAAAACACAGGTCGCTTATAAATCTCTTCAAAAATCACGTCAGCAAGTTTCATATTTTTTTTATATGAAAAATGAATCTGGAATTGAATATGTCGAGTTGTTGAGCATGGAAAAGTATTTTTTTGAATACCGCCCTAACACGATTCTTATAAAACCAGCTATTATATGAAAATGAAATAAAAACTCGTCAAAAGCGGCCAGATAAAATTGTTAAAGTGGATTTATCTCTAATCATGATTTAGTTTTTGTTTGTGAAATTAGTATATTTGACTTCGAAATCTACCTCTGCCTGTAGGCCGGGCCGGCAGGGATTTTTTAAATTCAGTTTTGCTCTCAAACGTGTTCAAATGGTAGATTCTCTTATTTAGAAACTATATAATGTACAGTAATGATCGATTTTTTGATAGAGGCAGAATATATTTCAAAAAATGATGTCAAAGGGGGCATTTTGAACAGAATTTCCCGAAACGATTGTGTTAGAAACGAAAAATATTGCCCTACTGAGAAAATAATTGTTTATTAATCAAGTTTTAATTAATTGAAAGAAAAATAAAAACACAGGTCGCTTATAAATCTTTTCAAAAATCACGTCAGCAAGTTTCATATTTTTTTTAATTAAAAATTAATCTGAAAATGTGCCAGAAAATTTCGAGTTGTTGAGCATGGAAAAGTATTTTTTTTAATTCCGCCTTAACATGATTCTGATAAAACCAGCTATTATATAAAAATGAAATAAAAACTCGTAAAAAGCAGACAGATAGAACTGTTAAAGTGGATTTATATCTAATCATCATTTAGTTTTTGTTTGTGAAATTAGTATACTTAACTTCGAAATCTACCTCTGTCTGTAGGCCGGGCCGGCAGGGATTTTTCTTTTTTTTTCAATTCATGTGTTTGCCAATTTGGTACTCTGCTTGGCGGAAATAAGACTCATTTTTCTGTGATGGAGCCTTATACGTATCTCTCTTTTCCATTAATAAATTAATTTCCATGGATTTTGTTGACTTCTGCCGTCCTTTTAAAATAGCTACGCGGGATGACAATATAATGGTTCTTGGCTATTGTTCCGCAATGTATTTATAATATCTTCGCTACATTGAATTACCAAGCTGACCAGTCATTCTCCCCCTTCTCTCTGTGTGTATATGAAAGAGATCAGTAATTAGTTTCGGTTTTGCGTCAATTGAGCGCTTATAGATTCCAGTGCCATCTATCGCTACTATTTGGAACTAAAACAGGGAATCGCAGTAAAAAAAAATTCCTGGCATCCCTCTTGCAAGAATTTTTTTATTAGCTCTTACCAGTTGCAAGTTATTAAATTTTATTAACAGTCAGTCCATTTGAGGACATCCGGTATATACTATATATACATATAAAATATGAATGGTAATTTCGTTCCGGCTGCTTATGACTTGAGTTCCGCTGAATAGATTTTGATGGTATATGCACTATTAGTTGATTTTCTAGGCAAGGTTTTTGTATATAATATATCATTCTACGTTGCTCAGATATAGAATTATGGGGGAAATTTTCATCTGATGAACCCGATTATGAAAGATTAACCTTTCTAAAAGAATTCTGCTAAACGGATTTCAATGGAACTTGCACTATTGGATAACTTTTCAGGAAGTGTTTTAGTAGTATATAACATATCGTTCTACGTTGCTCCATGCCATTATATAGTTATGGAGGACTGTTCTGTAATCAGGTGGATACGATTTTTAAAGTTTAGCCTTTTAAATAAGTTATACAGCACGGATTTTGATGGGACTTGCAGTGTTAGTTAGAGAAAGTTTTAGTATATAACATATCGTTCTACATTGCATAGTTATAAAATTATAGAGGAAAGTTTTATAATCGCATGAGCCCAATTATGAAAGCCTTTTTAAAAAGTTCTGGCTGGCATTGCTCGAACTTTCCCAACAACAAGAGATAGGGGCACGTATATATCATATATAACGTTATCATTTTAGGGTGGAAAGGGGTAGTCTGACACATGATATCGCAAGGTATCTCTAGGGCGAGGGGGGGGGGGGGGCTGTTGTCTTTTGATATCGATATCATTTCTGATCCAACCAAAATTTTCTCTTTTTATTTGTAGCACGGTCTTTACATGAAAATAGTATGTTATTTTTATTTTTAGTCTGTTATCTATCTTTATGAAAATAACAAAGTTATTATAAAAATCTTTAAATTATTATAAAATTATTTAATTTCACAATATATAATACCCCCAACGTTTGGCATTCTTCTTCTTCTTCATATGTGTATGCATATATAATCGTTGTTCGAGAAACCATATGCGAAGTATATTTGAAATGACCTGTTTTGTTGATAAGAATTTCTATCTGCCCTCTCTCCTCCCCTCCTAATCCGTGAGGGGCAAATACAAGAAGACATTATTACTGTTGAATGAATTATGTAACAAAAAGCTATTATAAAAAACTTTTAAATAGTAACTATTTCTTTTAAGTGTTATTTGATATAAAGCTATTTCATTCATATGTAAAATAATATTTTATTCACTTCTCTTCATTTCAATCAATAAGTATCTCTCTATTCTAAAAAAAAATAAAAAAAAAATAAATAAAATAACTAACGCTGTCACCGGCGCCGGTTTTGAATTTTTTGTGACCGGAGGTCTTTCTTCTTTAATATTAACAAAAATATGAAAATCGGTGGTATTATAGAGAAATGTTTGATAAACACGCTGATGCAGACAGTTTTCAAATCGAAGAATTATATTAAGGGATATTTAATGCTAAAGTTGGACAAAATCGTTCCATTAAAAAAGTTTTATAGGAGCAAAGACTGAAAATGGTAATTTAATCATTTTTAGATCATTTTATGCGTCAGAATTTCCCGGTGTGCAGACTGCATTTACTTTTTAATTTAACTCATTTTTGAGGTTTTATTTCTATTTTAAATTCAAATTTTCAGCATTTCGAGAGATATTTTTTACATATTTTAGAAAATTGTATTAATTTAAACTGTTGCCAACTGTATAAACATCGGAAACAATGTTTGCTTCAAATTAAAAATTTATTTTACACGTCACTATTATAAACAGAAAATATAAAAAGCAGGAACTTATTGAAAATCACATCATAAAAACTATATTTACACGTAAATTTTAAAAGAGAAAGAATATTGTAAAATAACAAATTCATTGACATGCGTTAGAAGTCTTAAATAGGAGAAATTACGTCACATTTACGTCACATTACACTTATTACGTAAAATGAACAACAAATAATATTGCAAAAGAGTTTAAACTTAAAAATTGCGCGAGACATTTAATTGGTTTTTTAAGATATTTTCGACTATTTTTATTAGGACATCGCAAATAATATTTCATTTCTAATAAAAGTATTTTCATGTGAATATTGGAAAGAGAAAGAAAAGTTTGGTGAAAATTACGTTAGATTAAAAACGATATATTTAAAGTGTCTTATTTTTTAAAAAAACTTTCTTTTCGTTTTGCTAAAAAATACCAGGAGAAAAAGGCTCTGTTTATCTAAATTAATAAATGGCCTTAAAATTCCCCAATCAAAGAGAAATGAATAGAAACCCCTTTATAGGTAGATCGCAACTGTTTTTTAAATTATAATTCAATCTTCCGAAATCTCTTTAAAGCCGGTCAAATTAGAGTCGTACTTTTAGAGTCTGCGGTGTCTGAACGGGGATTGGCGAGTGTAGCTCGTAGGGGCAGCGCCCCCTAGCTCTAAAAATAAATGTAGCTATTTTTTTTATATCATTCCAAACAAAAGAAATAAATTCCAAAAAGCAAAGAATTTTTAGACATTAATAACGATATCATTACGGAAGGGGGGGGGGGGGGGAGATGGTAACGTGTGATATCGGAACGGGGATCGCCCAAAATTACTAAAAAGTTGATAGCGTTATATATGCACAGCCCCATGTCGGTGGCTTATTACAAAAATCGTCTGTAAATGAAAGGTAGTTGTATGAGGAGATTCACACAATATTGTCTCGAGCAAAAACTAGCGATTTATCTAGTTTAACAACAAAAATTAATACAAAGTTGATTATTAAAATTCAAAATATGTGTTTTATTATGAAAACACCTACATGTGGCTACCTCACTCCTAGACGTAAATAAACACTATAAAATAGGCTTATTATTCGAACCGAAAACTCCCTTGTTAACTTAACTTGCATTCGGTCAAGGTTTATTTTTCCTTTATACTTTTTTTTAAATATATTTTTTACAACTAATGTACAGTCGTGGAAAAAAAAAAAACTAAACACCCCCTAGTAACTCTGCAACTAGTAATTATAATAGAAGAAAGTTACTGGTACCAAACGATTGGAAGTAAAGTTTACCTTTAAATGATGTATGTAAAATTTGTTTATGGGCCATTTACAAATCAAAACCAGACGAAACTTTATTTTTTTCAATAGCAACACCCAATTTTGGCACTATATTTTAAACATTCCGTTCAAACTATGCCTGGAAACGAAATTTCAAGTCATTTGGGTGATAAGTTTTGAATTATAAACATTCAAAATTTAGAGCTTCTAATGTTAAATTACATTTTCATATTTTTATTAATATCTTCGGAAATTATAATCCTTATGTGATAATTTTTAGTGTGGTTATAAATACTAAGAACCTTAAACATAAATGCATTGAATTTGCAATTTAAAAAAAATTTATAATATGAATTTTGAAATTAATATTCGAAAAAAAAATTATGAATTGCAAGATTGCAACTTACAATTTTTTTGATAGATTCATACGTATTATGTCCTGCTTCACGCGAATTCTCAATTTCAAATTTTTCTTCCAAGTAGTTTTCGAATTATGATTAAAAAACGTCAAAATAATTGTTTAGGGGGCCGTCTACGATGTGCAGAAAAGCATAATTTGAAATATATATCTTTTACTCATTTTATTGCAACATTTATGGGCTGGCAATAGTCAAAACATATTACACGAGTGAAATGGTCATATTTGCGAGTATTCTGAAGAATTTGAATAATCAAAAATCAAACTTCAATTTGGATACAGCCCCTGAAATAGGCTCATTTTAAAATAATTAATTTCTCTGAAACTAATCGTACGAATTTCATAAATTTTTTTATTTAGACTAATTGAAGGGTGTAGAATTTATATATGGTGTCAAACTTGGGTATTGCTATTGAAAAAAAAAAAACGAAGTTTGGGTTCGTTTTGATATGTAGATGGCCTCCTAAACAAATTTTATATACGTCATGTAAAATTAGACTTTATTTCCAATCGTTTGGTACCGGTAACTTTCTTTCTACAACAATTTCATGCACAGTTAGTAGGGGTGTTTACTTTTTTTCTACGATTGTACGTTGATAACTGGTGATACTAGCCCTTTGGAATCATAGCGTAATCTACCGAAAGAAATCCATCATCTACTCGTACGGCATATTACTTATCATTTTCTGATCTGAAATTTTTAAATAAAAGAGACCGCTGATAGAATTCCCGTTTCAGATGCGTTGATAGAAAAAAAAAATCTTATGCAATGTATTTGATAATTAAAAAAGAGAAAAGGAAAAGAAAGAAATGGTAAAAAGAGATGGCAAAAAAAAAAAAAACACTCATAAGGTATGTGACTACCCTCAAATCGCTGTTTTTGCGAACTAGGGGTCTCTGACCCCTACGAGCTTCGTTCCTCAACCACCGTTCAGACTAAAAATCCGTTAATTGTATCGGCTTATAAAAGATTACGGAAGATTGAATTATAATTAAAAAACCAGTGGTGATATCCCTGTAAATGGGTTTCCGTTTATTTCTCTTTTAATGAAGGATTTTAAGGCCAAAAAAGCAATTGTGAATTACGGTTTTCATGTTTAATTAAATAAGATTCGTTAAACGTCTGAAAATTAGCTAATGTAAAATGAACTAAGTGAACAGAGTTTTTGCTTCCAGGTATTTTTTAATACAGCTATAAGAAAATGATTTTAAATCACACGTTTTAAATCTGACGTAATTTTAACCAAACTTTTCTTTTTGTAATATTCACCTGAAAATATTTCAATTGTTAGAAAGGAAATATTATTATGTGCGCTGCCTTTGGCAACAATAGTTAAAAAGATTATCTCGAAATATGAAATAAATCTCACGTGTACGTGTGAATATATATTTTAATTTAAACTTTTTGGCAATATTATTTGGCTATTTGAAATAGGACGTAATTGCAACCGCATTTACTGCTTTTAAAACACGTTAAATAATTAATTGTTTTATAGTTTTTTTCTTTTTTCTTTTTAAATATTCACGTGTGTGTAGTTCATAGTGTATAAACAATTTTTATGACGTAATTTTTAATATTTTCCTGCTTTTAACACGTAATCTTTTAATTCTAATTTCATAAGGGTTTTTTCTGTGTATAATAGTCACGTGTAAATAAATTTTCAGTTAAAAGAAATAATATTATTTGAAAAGTTTTTACAATTTAAAATAGTAACCTTTTCTAAAATATGTAAAAATTATCTTTGGAAAATTTGAGTTTAAAATGGAAATAAATCCTCAAAAAATGAGTCAAATAAAAAAAAAAAAAAATGTAGTCTGCACACCGGGAACTTCTAATGTATAAAATGATCTAAAAATTATTAAATTCCTATGTATAGTTTTTGCTCCTGCAAAACTTTTTTAGTGGAACTATTTTGGCCAACTTTAACATTAAATATCTCTTACAATAATTCTTCGATTTGAAAACTGTCTGCACCAGCGCTTTTATCAAACATTTCCCTGTAATATAACAGATTTTCGTATTTTTGTATGGAATATTTTTCTTAATATTAACGAAAAAAGACCTCCGGTCACAAAAAATTCAAAACCGGCGGCGGCAGCGGTGACAGCGTTAGTTACTTTTTTTAGAATAGATAAATTAAAGTTCAAACATTTAGGATTCCACAAATGTCTTACTTTTGATTTAGCGATCATTAGAAGCAAAGTTATAGCCCAAAATATAAACCGGAAATGAACTTTCTGAAATAGGAAGTGACCGTTTAAAAAGCCACAGGTAAACAATACATTTTAATACACAAATATACACTGCTCAAAACAATTAAAGGATATTGCAGTTTTAGGTGGATTTTGTATCTGGTAAACTGTTTAGCTGATTGATACATGGTCGACAGACATAGTAGGTTATATGAGAATAAATTACACATGTTTGGCAGAAAAAAATGCATTTTATTGCGATTTGTGTACTAAAGGAAAAAAACACAATTTGTGCATATGAGAAAAAAAGAAAAGGTGTTTTCTTCAAAGAAAATCATTTTCAGTAGGGGGTATGGTTTCCACGGGCGGCCAGCAACGTTGAACACCTTTGAGGCATGGACTCAATGAGGCTATTAATGACGAGTTGGGGTATTCTGCCCCACTCTTCCAGAAGAGCTCTTTCCAGTTCTTGGAGAGTTTGTGGGGGTTGTTGGCGGCCAGAAACTCGTCTTCCTAGAGCGTCCCAAACGTGCTCGATTGGATTCATGTCTGGAGAACACGCTGGCCATTCCATTCGAACGATTCCTTCCTCGAAAAGGAAATCCTCCACCAGGTTTGCACGATGTGGCCTGCAGTTATCGTCCATTAAAATGCAGTTATCTCCGATTGCTGCAGCGTAAGGGACTACAATAGGTCTGAGGATCTCATCCCTATATCGGCGACCAGTCAGAGCTCCCTCTCGAATGATGTAGAGGTCAGTGCGCCCGTCAATGGAGATGCCACCATACACCAACACTCCTCCACCGCCAAATCTGACACTTTCGTGCACGAACGCAGGATTATTCCTACTGCCACGGTCCCTCCAGATGAAAATACGCCTATTATCCGGATGCACAGAAAAACGGGACTCGTCAGAAAACAGAATATTGCTCCATTCATTTCTCCTCCAGTTGACATGCTCGGTTGCCCACTCCCTGCGGTCGCGACGATGCCTTGATGTTAATCTAACACATACCATCGGTCGGCGAGCATACAGACCTACAGCATGGATCCGGTTTCGGACAGTCTGAGTTGAAATCGTGGTGCCTGTAGCCGAGCGAAGATGTTGTTGGAGAAGAGTAACGTTCATGGTTCGGTGTCTCCGAGCTGCTAACGCTAAATACCGATCTTCATTGGGCGTTGTTGCCCGTCTATGACCTTGCCCTGGTCTTCGGCCTGCACATCCACTCTCCAAAAAACGGTTCCAGATCCTGGAAATGACACTTTGTGACACTCCAATGGCTTGCGCTACTTCGGCTTGAGTGTGGCCCCCTTCTAACCTACCAACAATTCTCAAAGCTTCTGAATCTGTCAAATGACTTCGCTGAGACATCGTACTCATCGAAACAAAGCAATCACTGAATGCCGATCATCCTTGTCTTCATTCTCTTTTATCCAGTTGAAAGTCAAATTTCATTCGCTGCCGCTGAAGCGACGTTTTTGACGTCGAACTCAAAATTTGCATACTCCACAGTTTGAAAACCAGAAAAATTTGCATTTGTGATTCTCTTCTTCTATTTTCGGAAAAAAAAATTTCGTTTATATCTTTATTTTATATAAAACTTCAAATATCCTTTAATTGTTTTGAGCAGTGTATAATATGCAATATATACACAAATATGTAAGCACAAATATATAATATGCAATATATACACAAATATGTAAGCACATATATGTAAGCTACAAATATCTTGGATTTTAAATTTGTAAACTGTATACATAATTTTTTGTGCTACATCAAAATCTTATTTTTTAAATTTGCGTTTTCTGGAAAATTGCGTTTTTCATTGTGTACGTTAACGAGAAACACCATTTCTTAAAAAGTTTTTAAGATATTGAAATAAAATTTTGTTACAATTTTCTGCTGATCTATTGGTATGTTATGAAGCAAAATATAGCTTGTAAGTTTCTATATATTAATTTAGGAGTTATCTTTATTGAAAAATACACATTTTTCTTTAAAAAAATGATGTTTTGTGAATAAAATTTGGTACATGGTAATAAATTTAAGAGGTATTGCAAATCTTTTGCTTCATAAGACAAGTAAGTGGTTTGCTAATATATTGTTGAAAAAAAAGTGAAATATATTGAATAGGTTTCATTATAGAAGGTTTGGCATAAATGGAATCCATTATTAAAATTTGAATAAGTATTGCCTAAATTTGAAAAGTTAATTAAAATTCCTTTAAAAATTTATATGAATTCATAGTTTTATTCCCTGTTTTAACTAAAAACACATGTGTTTGATAAGAAAGTCTAATTTTACAACAAAAAAAAAGTGCCCGAAGGTAGGCACATACATTAAATAAATATGAAAGAAAATCTTGTTTTGATTATATCAATTTCATTCACACTACAAAAGTTTCAGACCGCAAAATTCATCTGTTCATCTTCAGATACAAACACGTGATTTCGAATCTAAATGTATAAATTCGCCAAGTTCCGATTATATAGACGTAATAAATAAATAAATAAATAAAGCACCACCGTTTGCTATTTCACCTCGAAATTGCCACATAGAGATGCGAGAGGTAAATATTCGGATGGGAATTGCGTTTATTTTCCGAATACGAATGCAATTTTTGTAATAGGGGTCATTTAAATAGTCAAAATTGTACCAACTATCGTCTTTTGAATCATAGCAAAGTTTTGTCAGTACAGTAGAACCTCTTTTACCCGAAACTCTTTTAACCGAAACTCTCGATTAACCGAAATCCATTTTAAAGCTTTTTTTTTTCTTACTATCACATTCCTTGTGTGTAAAATCCATTTTGAAAGTTTTTTTTGTTGTTTAAACTAACGTATTCCTTGTGTGCAAGCAGTCCTTTACGAACTATGAGTACATATAAATATTTTCGATCCCCTTTCTTAGAGTAACTTTGAATTTAACTTGAGCTCCCGTAAGCTGCGGAGTAGAACGAAGGAAAAGATCAAATTAGCAATTCTGAAGCTTTTGAATATTTTGCAAAAGGTTTGGCATGGCTGGAGCAGCAGAAAGATTGTGATACTGCTGAACTAATAATATTAAAAAACTCCGTAGACAAACAAAACATTTTTTCAAACCCTTGTGAAATATGTAAAAGGTACTTAATTTCAAAATTAAAATTCAGATAATTCATTCTTGTTTCAGTTTTACTATTGCTTTATCTTTATTAAGCAGTTGTTACCATAATACGAAATATTGTATATGCATTTCGCCTTAATCTTAAAATTGAAGCATTCTCGATTATCCGAAAATTTCGATTTTCCGAAAGAGGGTCGGTACCAATTACTTCGGATAATCGAGGTTCTACTGTATTTGGATTCCATATTTGTATCAAATCCGCCCGCTAAATGATTTAATTTATGTACAGTCGTGGGGAAAAAAAGTAAACACCCCCTACTAATTCTGCAACAAGTTATCGTAGCAGAAAGTTACTAGTATCAAACGGTGGAAATAAAGTCTATTTTTGAATGATGTACATAAAATTTGCTTGAGGGTCATCCACATATCAAAACAAACCCAAACTTTGTTTTTTTAGTGGCAATACCCAAGTTTGACACCATAAATAAATTCTACACCCTTCAATCAGGCTGAATATAAATTTTCATGAAATTCGTACACTTAGTTTCAGAGAAATGAATTATTTTAAAATGAGTCTATTTTAGGGGACGTATTCAAATGGCAGTTTGGTACTCGATTGTTGAAAAGCTACAGAATGACTATGTAACTTCTATTAATGTATTGTTTCTTGCCAATATGACTATTTTACTCATTTAATATGTTTTGAATATTACCAGTCCAAATGTTTCAATAAAATTAGTAAAATACATTTTTTTTCAAATTATGCTTTTCTGCACATCATAGATGGCCCAAAACATCATTTTGACGTTTTTTAAGCATAATTCGAAAACTACTTGGAAGAAAAATTTTAAATTGAGAATTCGCATAAAGCAGGAGATAATAAATATAAATCTATATAAAAAAGTTTTAGGTTGCAATTCATATTTTCCTCGAATATTAATTTCATAATTCATATTATAAAATTTTTAAAATTGCAAATTCAATGTATTTATGTTTGGGTTATTTAGTATTATAACTACATACAAAATTATCATATTAGGATTATAATTTCATGAGAAATTAATGAAAATATGAAAAAGGAATTTAGCGTTAGAAGCTCTAAATTTTAAATGTTTATGTATCAAAAACTTATCATAACAATGACAAAATTTCGTTTTAGGCACAGTTTGAACAGAAGATTTAAAATATAGTGTCAAAATTTTGTGCTGCTATTAAAAAAACAAAGTTTGGTCTGTTTTTGATATGTAGATGACCCCTAAGCAAATTTTACATACATTATATAAAAGTAGACTTTATTTCCAATCGTTTGGCATCAGTAACTTTCTCCTACTATAATTTGTTGCACAGTTATAATAAGGGGTGTTTACTTTTTTTTTTTTTCCCACGACTATATTTTTTTCTAATTCTTACCGCGTTGCATATATGTAGCATGCCGAAAAATCAATGTTACTTATATAGGGGGCTTTAAAGGGCGATTTTATTTACTGCTGCAACTCCCAACACAGCAGTTAATTTAAATTGTTAATAGAATTCTGAAAAGGCGGCGATACTGAGTTCTTTTTCACCCGACTGCCAAGAAGGGTTATGTGTTTCACTCGTATCTGGGTATGTGGATTTCTTTATACTCTCCAAACATCCTAACGCTGGATGGATTTTAATGAATGAGGTCTCTATCGATTCTTCTTAACCGTCCGATGGTTATAGGCTAGCTTTTGTTTTTATAAATTCAAAATGGCGGCCATAAAATACCAAAATGGCAATAGAGACGAAAAAAAAAATTTTACGCACCCTATTGAGTGGCCTATCATTGGATAGGTCTTTCAAAATGAAGACGATGTTTCATTGACTATTTTACAGTCAGAAGCTCTGTTTAAATATTACACAACCTGAAAGTTGTGTAGGTAGGATCTCTAGCTTTGCTGCAACTCTAACCATCATAGACATCTATAGGCATCATCAAGACAGTATTTATAGATAGGAACTAACAATTAAACACAACTTAAAAGGCATCAATACAAGTACATAAAAAATAGGTAAGTAATATAAAAAAATAGTTTCCCATTAATGAGAAATAATTAATCAATTCGCTTTTTACGCTGTCGGGCTTTTTGATTTTTTAAATTTCGGGCTTTTTGATTTTTTTAATTTAACTTTTACTTGTTCATTTCAAAGTTTTATTTATCATTTTTTCCGTTTCGCATTGTTATTGCTAAAATGAACTTCGTAAATTTCGTAAAATTAGAAAGGCTGGAGACGTTCAAATATAGAATTTTTTTCAAAGGTACACTGAAAAAAAATAAATACCACCTCCACCTAGAATGAATAGGAAGTCGTTTTCTGAACCCCTAAACTAGAAATATAGATTTCCGAGCTGTGCGAATAGGGTAAACAATGAATGATCTGAAACAATAAAAGCTGGATAGACGAAATGATCTAGAATTTCTAGTCTCTTGTTTTCTAGGTGACGAAACGATAATGAATTGTTTCAGTGGCGAGAAATTATCGCTTGATTTCTGGAATGGTATCACAAATTAGAATTATAGTTACTAAAACTAACCTCTTGTGTTCGCATCTGTTTGCAGAAATTTTTAAATAAGTTTGACCACGAGAATGTAGGAAAACACTCTTGAATTCTAGTAGGAGACTCTAGAATTCTCTATCAAAGGGAACTAGAATTTATAGAAATGGCATGGAACTATTTTTTTCTAGAGCCACAATTTTAATTCTAGAGGCCAGAACCATATTTTTTTCTCAGTGTGAGTTCGTAGGCTTTACCATTTTATAAGAAAATTGACAATATTTATAAAGAAATATATATATTTTTTTGTTTAGTGCAAATTTTTAAAAAATGCCTTTTGGTCAATAACTTTTTATTTGTATGTCCTAAATATTTTTTTATTCTTTTTTGCATGTGTAAAATGATGTATTCTAACATCAGAGTAAATATTTCTTCAAATCGGAGTTTTTGAAACAAAAAGGGTTAAATCTTCGTGGAGTTGATGCTAATATTAAATCCGTGGGAGAAACTTTAATTTATATATTTCCTGAAAAATTATCCAATGAAATGTTTCTCTTTTAATAATATGCAATAGGCTAAAAAGAAAAAGAAAACAACAACAAAAAAATCATGCGTCAAGCATAGATTATGAAACACTTTCCAACACATTCAGACTAATATAACAAAACTTCACCGTATAACAAGGTTAAATAGGATGTCTAATTGAACCCTTTGAAAACGCATAACCCATTTGAAAACCCAATTTCAGAAATTACCATCTACACTCGGAAAATCATCTGGATTCTTTGAGCAGCCCTGTATAAGGTGTAAAAAAATCAAAAAAATTGGATTTTTTTTATTTAAATCGGATTTTTTTAAAATTTAAATCGGATTTTTTTTATTTAAATCAGTTTTTTTTTTTTCCCCCCAACGTTCAAATACTGAATAGCTACCAAGAGTTTTAGGTTTCCAAAACAATTAAACCACTAATTGCTAACATAATCTATGTTTTTAGACTTTAATTAATTAAATTATAATTATTAGTTGGTAATTACAGAAATTAAAACTGCAAATTAGTAGTTTCATTAGTTAGTATCATGCAATAATTACATAGAGTAATATTGTAATAATTATGTAAAACTTTATTAAATACTAGTGATATTTAACATTTATTAAAATTATTAATAACTGCATTTAATATTAAATAGTTAACACTACTTCAAAAAAATAATTATTAAACAATTAACTCTCTAATTAGGAACATATTATACATTTTTAAACTTTAATTATTAAAATGATAATTAATATTGTAGTATTAATTTTACAAAGAAAAAGGGGCAGAATGCTAGTTCCAAAAAAAGACACTTTCATGAGGAAATATATTAGTAATGTGCTTAGTAATGATATAAGGGAAAAAAAAAAAGAATTTTTTGTATGATAAATAAAGTGTCCTTAATTTATAATAATTTTATGAATCACAAATTGAAAAACACAGTCTAACCTCTATTTAACGAAGTCGCTAAATCCTGGAAAAAGTTCGTTATATGGAAAATTCGTTAAATAGAGATTCACCTTTTAAAATACTTTAAACTACATAAAACAGATTTTAAATTCGTAAACACTAAATATTTTTACTAAAAGCAATTAATCACATTTTTTTTTTAATAAATTATATCGATTTGTTTTATTTATTTTACCCACCAATATTCATCATCAATTAATTTTTTCTATGTGTTTAAATCTTTGAAATCTGCAAGGAAAACAAAACATTGTCCAGGAATACACTGTATTTTCTGTTTAAAGTAAATAGTTACGAATTTTAATGACCTTATCGTATTTATTATTAATATAACAAATAATTTTAACCATATATTAACTTATGCGTCCTTAAATTTAGTTTCTGAAAAACTCTGTTAATTTTGTCTGAGTTTTTTCTTTTAAATAGTGCTTTCTCTCGTAATACGCCTCGCATCTTTGCAATGCACCAAAAACCCCTTCATGCGTATTTTCTTCTAGCTATAATCCGCGTCGGATTGTTTCAAATGATTTTAGCATTTCATCATACGAAGTTTTGTTAATATCATCATGATCATTTCCATCATCATCATATACGTCTTCATTGAAATTCATTCCTGTATTGTTTTTTAGGTGCGTTCGTAATTATATAAATACGTAGCACCTATAGTCGTCGTTCAGTCCGTCCGTCCGTCTGTCCGTCCGTCCGTCTGTCCGCATGTAACAGAGCAAAAACTACCCAACCGAATGGTCTGAAATTTCAAATATATGATTGTTGCAAAATTTTGTCGAGCCATTTCAAATTTTATGAAAATCGGATGTATAGTTTAATTACAGGGACAGTCAAAAGTTTTTCTTTACATTACGGCCAATGGGAAAAATTATTGAAAGTGCATTTTAATGATATTAGAGCCTTCCGAATGATCTGAAATTTTAAAGATATAACTGTTGCAAAATTTTGTCGAGCCATTTCAAATTTTATGAAAATCGGATGTATAGTTTAATTACAGGGACAGTCAAAAGTTTTTCTTTACATTACGGCCAATGGGAAAAATTATTGAAAGTGCATTTTAATGATATTAGAGCCTTCCGAATGATCTGAAATTTTAAAGATATAACTGTTGCAAAATTTTGTCGAGCCATTTCAAATTTTAGGAAAATCGGATGTATAGTTTAATTACAGGGACAGTCAAAAGTTTTTCTTTACATTACGGCCAATGGGAAAAATTATTGCAAGTGCATTTTAATGATATTACAGCCTTCCGAATGATCTGAAAATTTAAAGATATAACTGTTGCAAAATTTTGTCGAGCCATTTCAGATTTTAGGAAAATCGGATGTATAGTTTAATTACAGGGACAGTCAAAAGTTTTTCTTTACATTACGGCCAATGGGAAAAATTATTGCAAGTGCATTTTAATGATATTACAGCCTTCCGAATGGTCTGAAATTTCAAAGATATAATTGTTGCAAAGTTTTGTTGAGCTATTTCAAATTTTAGGAAAATCGGATGTATAGTTTAATTACAGGGACAGTCGAAAGTGTTCCGTTACATTACGGGGAATGGGGAAAATTATTGCAAGTGCATTTTAATGATATTACAGCCTTCCGAATGGTCTGAAATTTTAAAGATATAATTGTTGCAAAGTTTTGTTGAGCTATTTCAAATTTTAGGAAAATCGGATATATAGTTTAATTACAGGGACAGTCAAAAGTGTTCCGTTACATTACGGGGAATGGGAAAAAATTATTGGAAGTGCATTTTAATGATGTATCAGACTATGCGCTTTATGAAGTGCAAAAAAGTATACATTCAGTACAATATGGGGTACAAAAAATAATTATAAAACTAGTTATAGTACGAACGCACCTCATTTGCCACGTTTGACGAGCAATTTCCAACTTGTTTATTTTTCACACTGTCGAAAATATCCAATTCGGATAGTGTTTCCGAGGTCTCAATTTCAAAATTAAGTTAAATACAATCATAAATCAGCACATCATGGTTAATTTCTTCTTTTTTTCTCATCTGTATCCACATTTTTTAAAGTTACTCTAAGGGATTATCGTCTACGTCCTCCGTACTTACCGAATTCTCACTGCTGACAAAGAAGGTGCCTGGTAAAACCAGTTCAAGGTCATTGAACATCATAAAATGTGTTTAAAGAAAGAATAAGTTAAAATGTCCAGAAATATTTTGAGAAATGGGGAGGGAAAAAAAATTAGATTACAAGAAAAAGGTGGTTAAATAGAGAATACACTTCGCTATTTGGAGGTTATTTTACGAAGAAATTCGCAAAACGTTCTTGGTTCCAAGGAAAAGTTCGCAAAATAGAGAAATTCGCAAAATAGAGGTTCGTTAAATAGAGGTCCGACTGTACAATTAAATAACAACATGTTTTAATAATATCCTGTTTTTCTAAAGAAAAAAAGTTTTATTATTTTTTCAAGATCTTGGGCACATGAATTTAGAAATACTGATGAAAGGGGAAGTTTTTAAAAGAAATCTCTGGCTACAGCTACATGTGAATGTAATTTTTTTTTTTTTTTTTTTTTTAAGGCAGGGTGCATTTTGCCAATTTCAAAAGGGGCGGGGTGTGGCACCCTTAAAAAATGGCCTAGAAGAAACAGTAATTAGAGAATTAATAAAAACTGCAAATAAGTAATTTCATTATTTAGTAGCACAAATAACAAAAGTAACAAATATTATTTACATCTCATTTTGCATTTGTACTTTAAAAAATTACTTTTAAGGACAGCCAGTTATATCTGAAATCCTCAAAATATTTATATAACAGCCTGATTACCTTTCAGTGGGGATTATTAGCTTTCAATGGTCCATTTTTTTTTTTCTTTTTAAGAAAAATTTTGCTGCCTTTTCAATCCCTAATTATTTTTTTTATTTAGTATATATCAGTTACAAAGTTATAAAAAAAAAGAACATTTATTCAAGCTATACCGAAGAAGCTCTTGCTGTGCTTAACATTTTTATACCAATTAGTTATTTTTCTCTTATGCATTTAGCTGTTGAGCAGATGTCACTCTTTCATTCTTCTTTGACTAGAGATTGTTATTTTTTTATTATTACAAAAGTAGAACGAGAAACTAAGACACTGACTATTTATTGTTTTAATTGCAGAAATTTATTACATTTGCTGTTTATTTTATATAAAATAATGCATAGATGATTAACTAAAGGAAATTATGGCATTACAAATTATATTAGATTTAAATATCATTTTTAAATGAAACTGCTTTATGTTGGATAAAAACAATGCTTTTTACAAACTAAATTGTTTTTAATTTTTTACAATACTCTATTAAGCTTAAAAACAATTATTTAAAGGTCTTTTTTTGTTTATTCATAAGTCAAAATACCCGTATTAAATCACTGATTTAAATCAACTGATTAAAATCGTTGACACCCTATTAGATTTAAATATCATTTTTAAATTAAATGCTTTTCATGTTTGTTAGATAAAAACCATGCTTTTTACAAACTTACTGTACTTAATTTTTCACAATACTCAGGAATTACGCTTAGAAACAATTATTTAAAGCTTTGTTTTGTGTATTCATAAGTCACAATACCTGTAGAAACTTTTCCAATTATGTTCATTTTAGATTTGAATACTTTTTTATGGCATTTTAAACATTTAGAAAATTTTTGAATTTAATCAAGTGATTTTTTTTAAAAAAAATCACTTGATTTAAATCATGGTTTAAATCGCTGATTTAAATCAACTGATTTAAATCGTTGACACCCTAGCCCTGTATAGAATATATAGATTTGTATCTATAAACTACATGCATGCAAAAATTGGGTTCAATTAGGAAATACATACCACGAGTTAAAAAATTCCCCTTTAGCAATTTCCGCTAATAAGAAGAATGGTATGTAAAGTCTTTTGTGTAACCCTGTATACGGGGTACATAATTTAGATACAACGAGTAACATGCAAAAAATGAGTTAATTTTAAAAGTTCAGACAGAAATTGAAAACGCACTTGCAGCAATTATGACTCAAAAACAGTACTGTAACCGATTTCTTTTGTATGTACCTGTCAATGAACGATACTTGCTATGAACGCCCTATTCTATAGCAATCTTCTTGTCATGAAATTCCGTGATTTATATCCATTTCAATACATTTGAAATACAGTCAAACCTCGTAAACACGAACACGCTTAACGAGAATTACTTTTAGCACGAACTGTTTTCGATTGCCCCATCCAATTGTATGTAATGCATTTAACTTCGATTAACACGAACAAAAAAAGTTTCCCCTTGAGAGTTCGCGTTAACGAGGTTCGACTGTGTGTCATTAAAATACACTGCTAACGATTTTTTCACCATAGACCTTAATGTAACGAAATTCTTTTGGGATTCCCCCCTATGGTAACCCCCTTATAGATATGGATATGCATTAAATGCTTGACATTTACGATAAGCCATTATTGGCATCTAATCTTATAGTTTGGCGATATTTTTTTGGTTGGCGGCATGATCGTGTAGAACCGAATTATGTAAAAGAAACATCCTTATAACTCGAAAAATTATAATTGTATTAACTAACGGTTTACTGCGTCGGATTAAGTGTCTCATTTCCAATTAAAATATATCTTTGAATTGAAATTTAAATGAAATACAGGGTCATGAACAATCGAAGAGTGAGAAAAATAGAATTACAAATATCTCGGCAACTCATTATCTGATCAAGTTCATTCATGATGAAAAATTTATGTTTTTTATTGTCTTTTATATTCACTCATTCAAATAAACAATTTCGAAAATTTTTGTATACCTTTTATGAAGAACGAATATTTCGAGAATCCGAAAAAAATAGTTCTGGATAATCGAGGTTACTGATATTCAATAGGCTTCTTCCCATTGTTACTTCCTAAGTACTCACAGAATTTCAAGTCTCTATCTCAATTTGTTCGGAAGATGGAGTGTTTACAGACACACACACATACAGACGAACGGCAATTTTTTTTTTCTAAAAATATTTTTTTCGGAATCTCTAGTGTCTGAAACGTGTAAATCCGTCAAAAATTTTTTTTCGATTTTTAAAACGATTACAAGACTTACCCTATACTACGTATGATGGGTAAGTAAAACTATATTCATACACGAAAAGAAGACACAATTCTTTCTTGAATGGTACCTCTAGCATATCTCTGCGATAATTTGGTGATAAAATAGCATGTGATGGTGTGGTTTTTTTTTCTTTTCTGCGACTGTACACTTAAAACACAAATTTTATTCTAATATTCACAAATTTTATAACAGTCTTGCTCTTGCTTTCAAAGTGGAACCTAAATAAATTTGTATTTAAAGAATTTTTATATTTTTAATACGAAGTTGTATTTACCTAATACAAAATCTTGAAATTTTCAACAGTATAATCATCTAAAAAATATTTTTTTTTTTTTGAACAATAAAAAGGAAATTTTAGGTTCAATATATGGGGCATTCTCACAATCTTTTGACTTTCATGTCCCTGAATAATAATTTTTATTTTAATGCAATTTTTTGTGTTTTTTTTTATTTCATATACTGGGGAACATCCCATTGCATGATTCCACAACACTATTAACGAGATAAATAAGTTTTGGACGATGATGGGGGTCCAAACACCTGAAAAACTCCTATACCGTCCCGTGTCCCTGACGCTGATTTTTAAGTTTGGAGCTGTCTGGATAAAATTGTTTCAATAAAAATAATTCGATGTAATTTTTTTTTAAACTGGAAGTATTTTTTTATATAAATATGTAGCTAAAAATTAACCTGCGCACATTTTTAGGGTTGTTATTATTTTTTAAACTCTGTCCCTGGATTTTAGATTCCTTACCATCCCTCTTCTAAAATTATACAGAAAATCATTTCAGATGCAGCCACAGAATTTTTTTCAAGTTTTTTCTCATGCAGAAATACGCTAGACAAATAATGTCTAAAATTCTTTGGCAGGAAATTTACTGTAGAGTTTAAATCAGCATTTAAATATCAATTTCAAGCATCGTGGTATTCTCACTTTCATTATTGGTATTCTCACCGTCCCAAGGTCTTGCACTTTTCGAGGTAAATTAAAAAAAAATAATAATAATAATTTAATCCAATGTTAACAACTGTTTCTAAAAATCAATGAACATTGTGGCTGTCACTTAGTCTTAACATGATTTCCCCAAAAATAGGTGGTAATTTTCCTTACCGTTCCATCCTTACCGTCCCTTTTTTTACCATTTCTTCCCTTTTTTCCAATACCATCCCCTTTTTTTACCTTACCGTCCCTTCTTTAATACACCTTTAAGACAATGTTATACAAAAATTCTGTATTAAAAGTACTACATTGTTATTATTTCTTATTTGAATGTCCTGTGGGTACTATGCAAATTCATTATAAGTAAAAATTTAGAAGAAAATAACAAGTTTTAGTGGTAAAATGGTAAGGAAAATTAAACTCGCAAGTTTAACTTAAACCTCAGTTAAATAAAACATTTTTCGCTGCTGACCATTTTTCGTTTATTTTGAATCGTTAAAGCATTCGTCTATCAGATTAAAATGTTATTTTAGCAAGTTTAATTTTGTCAGATTTTTTTTCTCAAAAGTCAAAAGATTGTGAGAATGCCCCATATATAGACCAACATGAAACATATGTTTTGAAAAATTAAAGAAAAAATAATCAGAAGCTTTTGAGATATCCTGCGCGTTATGCCCAAAAACCTCATTTGGAGAAAAATGATTTCAAAGCAGTGTTGAATTCAGACACTTTTTTCCGGGAGGGATTTATGTGGCTCCGAGGGAGACATTATAGATTTCCGGGGCGGAATTTGCACTTTTTGGCCATTGAAAACAAAAAAATCTCAAATCTTCTGGGTGTGTGTGTGTGTGTGGGGGGGGGGGGGGGGGAACAACTCATTGTTCCGGGGAAATGCCCCCCCCCCCCCATCGGGCCAACCCCTGAATTCAACACTGTTTCAAAGTTTCAGAAACGCCGCTTCAGCTATTGAGCGGGTATAATTCAAAAAGCCGTAACTTCTGTTCTAATGGGAATTTCAAAGAAACAATTATATCAAAATGTTCAGAGAAAATAGGAGTTTTTAGATAGGAGAACTTCTAAAAAATTTAAAATTTCGAAAAATTTGAAGCTTTAAGAGTCCATAGAGACCCCTTAAACAGCATACTCACATAGCAACAATTATGGATATTAAGTGGAATGCCTTTCTTTGAATTTAGCATGGAATGACAGTGATCAGAGAATAATAATAGATTGCATCAATTGATTGTGTATAAGGTTAGGAATCTTTCCCCAAGCTCAGGATACAACCGCTCCCTGTTGATTGGTCAAAATCAAAATTGAATCAGCATCTTTTTATGTCAAGGCCTAACGGAATAGGATGAAATTCCGTGTATTCTTTTCCTGAACAGACATCACAGAAATCGTGAAAAACACAGCACAGCCACCCGTTGAGTGATATATACCCAAACCTTATCAGCATCTATTTATCTCAAGGTTTAACACAATATCAAGTTTGATGAAATTCCGTGCATTGGTTCTTGAGATACTGCTATTTTGGAAATCGTGAAAAATTCAGAACAGCAACGCCACCTATTAAACGATTTACACTGAAACTTTATCTACATCTATTTATGTCAAATTCTAACATAATATGAAGTTTGATGAAATTCCATGTATTAGTTCTTGAGATATAGCTATTTTTAATAACATGAAAAATGCATAGCAGCGCCACCCGTTACGCACCAAAACCTAATCAGCAGCCGTTTACGGTAAGGTCTAAATGAATCTGAAGTTTTATTAAATTCTATGCGTTCGTGAGTTAGAGCGTCCATAAAGACAGACACACACACAGACTCACGAACATACATTTTCTAAATAGAGTCAAATCGTGTTCAGGACCTTCTAAAACGTACAAATCCGTCGAAAACCGGAAGTCGGATTTTCTCACGAATCCAATACTTTCTTCTTTTATTCAATTCCTACTGTTAGTTCACACTCTCCCTATATTTATTTATTTATTTATTTATATATATATCTTGTTCAAATTTTCAATCGTTAATAAAATACTTATTATTCATCCAATCAATCTCAAATAATTTTTTTCAACTTGTAGTGGATGACACTTGATGTTAATCCATTTTTTTTTCAAATAGTTATTCATTAACCTTTAACTTATGTCACGCGGTCTCCCAGACCCCGCGACTCCCAGCTGTAAACACTTTTACAGCTTTATACTTTTCTGTACTGAAGTTAAATAATATGAATAAAATACTTTTTTCATGCAATTTAATTCACATGCTCCTAAGAGAAGTACAACGATATTGTTAGGACAAAATTTAAGTAAATTCAACCATTTGAGTTATTTTTTTTATTCTTTTTATTCGAGGGGTCTGAGAGACCGGATAACATCAGTTGTGTGATAAATTTTAGTCACATCAGTTAAAGGTTAATTAAATTTTAATTAATTAATTTTAGTTTTACATGGGAGGCAAAATGGAGGCCATTGGTTATTGAAGCATTTAATGCATCTTCATATTTATAAGGGGGGTTATCATAAGGGGCCCCTGTTCTGTCGCCAAATACCGCCAAATTTGTCGGCCAAAATGAGTCGCCAAAAGTGACGCCAACTTGGCGATATCTCTAATATTTCGCCAAATTCCCATAGACTTCCATTGTAAACCTACTTGCTTATAGAAAATCAACAAATTGAGATATTTTAATGCAACAAAAACTCATATTAGGTTAAGGGATTATATTAAATTTTTCTTTGATGACCTAAGTAGGAATTGACTTTAAAAACTAAATTTTTATATTACTTGCAAAGAAGAAAGTAATAATGATGTTACGATAATATTATTTGAATGCATCCTACTATTGCCTGGGGTAATGGTAAACGCACTGAGGCGGTAATAAAAAAACCGAATCGATAACAATTACAACTGCTGTAAAGGCATAGTGATTCTTAATCTTCTAGTATGTTATGGTTACATTCTATAAGAACAACCGAATTCAGGTTTGACCTTGTTTCAAACATAATTTCTCATTTCTAAACCGGATACTACAAGTCGTATATCGGAATATAATTTTTTCTCGAATGTTATTGCACTTTTATTTCGTCACTTGCTGCAAACGTCCAAGACAATGCACTTGCCTCAAGTGAAATTAATTTTCATTTCATCAAGTGATTTGCTAAGTTTCATTTTCTCTATCTTTTAACCCCTTCGAGACGAGCGTCACGTATACGTGACGCATAAGGCGCTCAGAATCCTTGATTATTCCAACCAGTTATTTTTTATTGTAAATTTTACCTTATTTAATCAGGGCACTTTCTCAATTTAGTGCTTTAAACATTTGGTTTTCATTATTAAACGTACTTTGCTTTTTAGCAATTTTTTAAACCTTTAAAGGGGGGATGGGATTTTTAGTCCTTAATTACATAAATACGTAGCACCTATAGACGTCGTTCGATCCATCTGTCTGTCCGTCCGTCCGCATATAACAGAGCAAAAACTACCTAACCGAATGATCTGAAATCTTAAATATATAATTGCTGTAAAATTTTGTCGAGTCGTTTCAAATTTTATGAAAATCGAATGCATGTTTAATGATAGGGACAGTCAAAAGTTTTCCGTTACATGACGGACAATGGGAAAAAATTATTTCAATTGCATTTTAATGATGTTACAGCCTTTCGAACAGAATGAAATTGATATGTACTTATGAAGTGCAGTACAATATGCGGTGCAACAAATATTTATAAAGCTAGTTGTAGTAGGAACGCACCTCATTTGCCACATTTAACGTGCAATTTCCAACATTTTTTTTTTTTTTTTTTTTTGAAAAAAATCGATTTTTTAAAAAACATTTTTCTATACCCTGTAGTCTGTAGATTATCTCTGTAACACGATTTGGGCGGATTCGAAGTTCTTTCGAAGTTATTGAAAGCTCTAGTGCAACGCGTCACAGACTTACATTGTTCTAGTGTAGTACATTGTTCTAACTATAAACGCATTTTACACAAAATGACTTTTTACAAACTGGGCGAGATAAGAACGTAAAAACAATTAAACCGATGTTGCTAATTTTTTTTTCTAAATTATAGGTGATATAATTTACAGGAAGGAGCTTGGAACCTTATCAGTCATTTTTATAAAAAGAATAGATTTTTTTATACGAACGGCAAAGAGCAAAAAAAGGCCTCAGAAATAGTCATTTTTTTTTTCAAATGGCAGCCGTTTTGTTGATATACAACTTTTTCACCTCAAAGTGCTTTAAACTCCAGACAATCTTATCTACTTTCATAATCCTCAAGGAAAATTGATTGCAGATGACTCTGGCGATCTAGCGGATCACACCCGATTGGAAGTGCACGGCGTGCACGGCTAGGGCATCCACCCACGCAACTGAAGCCACATCATCAATTTGTTATTTAAAAAAATGAAATGTTCTTCAAATGATAATAAATAACGTGCAAAAAACTTGCGGCTAAAATCTTTATTCCTATTTAAATGAAAAAAAAATACTAAAACACACCAATTTTTGGCCTTCTAGAGTCTAATCCCCCCTTAATAACTGTACTCTGTAAGTAGTAAAACGAGTAGTAATAAAACATGATAATACCAGTGCCGATAAAAATTGATAAAATATCTTTATTTAAGATTGACGATCTTTTCGTCGCACCAACGGCGACATTTTCAAAATCATTCACGATATTAAATATTTTCACAATGAAAATATTTTCTATCGAGAATTATATAATTATCAAATTATATAAATCGCCAAACTACTCCCAAAATTATACAGATTGGCATAATTTTTATTTTAAATAACGAAAGAACAAATGAATGAGTAAAAGTTTAATAAAAATACAAATAAAACGTCGAATTAAAAATCACTTGATGACGCAACCAACACGTGTAACGTGTTTAATGTCAAGTGAATGTGACATTTATTATAAATCATTATTGGCATTTCATCTTATAGTTTGGCGATAGTTTTTTGGTCGACGGGATAATCAAGTAGTACTGAATTGCGTAAAAGGACTATACTTATAACTCCAAAAATGATAATTCTGTTAACTAACAGTTTACTGCGTCAGATTAAGCGTCTTATTTCCAATTGAAATACATCTTTGAATTGAAAATTGAATGAAATACAGGATCATGAAAAATCGAAGAGTGTGGAAAATAGGATTATAAGTATATCGGCAACTCATTATCCGATCGACTTCATTTTTCATGCAAAATTTTTGTTTTTTTATTGTCTTTTATATCCACTCCTTAAAATAAACACTTTCGAAAATTTTTATATACCTTTTATCAGGGCTAATATTTCGAGCGTCCGAAAAAATAGCTCCGGATAATCGAGGTTAATGATATTCAATAAGCTTCTTCCCATTATTACATACTAAGTACACACCAAATTTCAAACCTCTATCTCAATTTGTTCGGGAGATAGAGCGTTTACAGACACCACACACACGCATAGACGGACGGCAAAATTTTCTTTCTAAGAATATGTTTTTCGGAATCTTCGGTGTCTGAAACGTGTAAATCCGTCAAAAAATTTTTTTCAATTTTTAAAACGATTACAAGACTTACCTTATACTACGTATGATGGGTAAGTAAAAGCAATGAAAATTTTGTTTCAGTTTTCAACTACATATTTGTGCGAAACAAACATTTTCGTTGTCTCACAACAATTAAAACTTTGTACCTGTTTTAAGTTCAAATATAAACGACACTCCGTCTTCCAGTAAGATATGAAGCCCCACCAGTGGCCGAGAGGTTCTGCTCTCGAAGCTGGTAGACGGGAGGTGCTGGGTTCGATCCCAATCGCGCCCGTCGGCCTAATCGTTCGGAGTTTTCGTGGTTTTCTTCGAGCCGTGGATCTTCCATGCGTTAATACGGATTAGTTTCCCTTAGAAAGACCCCCACGGAGGGCACTCCCCCCGGGCCTATATCCCTCGTGTAGATAATTGGCCGTCAAAAATCAACCCAACCCAGTAAGATA
Source organism: Maratus speciosus (assembly GCA_963932465.1). Lineage (NCBI taxonomy): Eukaryota > Metazoa > Arthropoda > Arachnida > Araneae > Salticidae > Maratus > Maratus speciosus. Next base: position 143,666,435 of record OZ010800.1, read on the forward strand.
TGAACATATGCCAGAAACATATGAACTTACTTTAAGCCCCCGAATTATAAATAAGAAATTTGCCCCTCTTCATTAATTATCTTCGTCAATGTATGAAGATATCCAAAACAACTTATAGAATAACAATTCGATTTTTAAATAGATTTTTAAATAAAACTTATTTAATAAATTGGTAGTTCAAGGTTTTTTTTTTTTTTTTTTTTTTTTTTTTTTTTTTTTTTGTAAAATATTCACAAGCATAATTAGATTAATTAACAAAAAATATTCACAAGCATAATTAGATTAATTAACAAAAAATATTCTTATGGAAACTTCACAATTCTTACAAGAACAATGTCAGTAAATATACTCTGATCTTATCTGTAACTGACAAGGGAACCACTTACTTTTGGTGCTGCTCACACCCTGCATCGAGACCTGCTGCGTTTTGTAGCCCCATACATGAAAGTTAGAGAACCGATAAAATTTCTCTGTTAAAATCATATATTATATACTTTTTTCTACTTTTATTTTTTTATTATTACATATTTATTTATTAATTTCACGCCAAAAGTGGGCTAAGTCGCCAAATAGGGCGCTACAATTTTTCCGCCCGCTTTATCTAAAGAGTAAATGTACAGAACATATTACTAGAATTATATTAGATAGCGATTTTTTTTTTTAATAATTGATAGCATAAGAAACAAATATTAGGTTTTTATTTTTTTTTCTATGCAGACGATAAATATATAAGTAATAATTATTATTCTATAAAAGCTTCGAAGATCATTGAAAACTATTTTTTAGTGAAGTACAAAATAAGCAAACTATTTTGTTTTGAAATCGAATGAAATAAAGTTTCGAATGTTTAAAATGAAATGTTGCTGTATTAAATGGACCTTCGGTAAAAGTAATCATAAAGTAAATTAATACTTTTACACAATTTAGGAAAATTACTGTGGCGAAATAGGTCGGACATTGCAATTTCTAGCTATTACAAATTCAGCTATGACATTTGGATAGGGCTGCCGAAAGCTCTGCTTTTGAAAATAAACTCCAACTGTTTCCCCGCCAAAAATGTGAATATAAAGTTGCAATTTTTCAAAATCAAATTCCTGGGTTTTTGAAGGAATTTTCAAACTTTTTTCAATATTTTATACTTATTATTAACTAATTTTTATTTTTAAATGCTTTAAAAAAAAAATCAATGTTAATAGTCCGATAAGTGGTCTCAAAAATTGCATTTTCAGAAAGTTATGCTGCTGTATAACCAAGAAATATTATTTTAACAGAAACATTTTATCGATTCTCAAATTTCATAATATAGGGCTTTAAAATGCATCAGCTCTCAATGTTAGGTGCGAGCAGCACCAAGAGTGGTTCCCTTGTGAGAAGTGTTTTGTAGTTGCAAATTTTTCGCAAAACTTTTTTTAATAAGAGAATAGTTAAATCCATGTAAATGCATGATAAAATAACCCCATTAAAAAATATTTAGCTTCGACTGTTTCGCTGTGCTAACTGAATGGGATCCAGCGAAGTATTTTGTATGAAAAGTACCTTATACTTTTATAAGTAGATGAATTAATTAAATTTTATATTGCATTTTTCTTTAATGGGACTTAAAAGTCCCATCGGAGCATAAAAAATGAAGAACAAACACCACATTAAAAATGCTTAATACTTAAATACGCTTTAATTATTTTTTAATACTTAAATTAACTTTAACCCCATATGAGCCTACATTAGTCACTCAAAAAGACCCGGATGATAATGTTAATCGTATGGGGAAGTTATTTTCAAATATCTCGCTTAAATTTTGATATTTTCGAATGATTTTTTGCATAGGATAGCTGAGGACGATCTACAACCGGGCTAGTTTTTACTTTTTCGATTTTGGTTATAGTTATTTTTATATTAGGATAGTTTCAGTTTCAGAACCGGTTCAAACCGGTTCCGAAAATAAAAGTAATTTTTAAAAAAATATATGAAGCCAAAATAAAAAAAGTAAAAACTAGCCCGGTTGTAGATCGTCCTCAACTATCCTATGCAAAAAATCATTCGAAAATATCAAAATTTAAGCGAGATATTTGAAAATAACTTCTCCATAGGATTAACATTATCATCCGGGTCTTTTTGAGTGACTAGTGTAGGCTCTTAAGCACCTTATTCAATTTAGTGATAGTAATGCTGAATACCAGATATATTGAATTTCGTTATTTTCAACCAATGAGAATAGCAATTAGCGACGACGCAAAAAAACAGATGCTTACAAGGAATGTCTCCATACGAGCAGGGTTCTCGCTGCCGCTCGCCATTGCGCCAAATCGTGGCAAAATGTTTCATTTGGTGAGTAAACTAACAATCAGGCTCGCCAAATTGCGAGTGCTCAATTTCTGCTCCGTTTGTGTGTGTGGCAGTACTGCCGAGACTTATCCGCGTTTCTGAACGATTGATGTTGCTTTAACATGTTCGATCGTACCGTGCCATTTACATTGCTTCTCATTGAGATACCGAGTGAATATCAATTCAGTTTAGCAACAGCCAAAGACACAAAAAAGATTATGCGATAGGTTTTTGACAGTTAATCACTGTCCATGCGCCGGCGTCGCTCTGGTAAAAACATAAACAAAATGACTCGCAACAAGTGCCAAATATTGAAAAGTTTTGCTGCAATGTGGTATTGAAATTAACCATACTATTTATTAGCTGTAGTACGTAAAGTATCATTGGCCGGTCAATTTTTTCTCTCGATCGAAATCTCATAGCAATTTTTAGTATATGTTTTTACAACGGTAAATCAAAGATAGCTGTTTTTAACTTTTATTCAGACTGCTAAGACGATGTAACAGTAGTAATTTACGATAATTATTTTACGATTTGGAAAAAATAGCCTGACAAGTTGAAGAAAATTATTGACTATTTTACAGACGAAATCCAAGAAAACGAAAATTTTGAAGGGTTTTTTTTGTTTGTTTGTTTTGTGGAAACTAAACATGCATTAATACAGATTACAAAACAATAATAAGAGCTGAATTTAAACATACTCCACATCAGCTCACGGCGACAAAATTTAGACGGGAGGGGGGGGGGGGGATGCGGGTAAGGGGAAGCATCAACTTAAATTTTGTGAGTATTGTTTTTGAGATTTTGAAAATATTGCAAATGTTGCAGAATCGATAAGCTTCAAAAAGAGAGAAAAAGTTAAGTACCCAATTCAGTGTTCCTTAGGGCCTGATTATAGCCTATGCAAAATTACACCACTTTTTGGTAACAGTATTTTTCCGCATTAAACCTTATTTAATCGCATAATTTTAAGATTAAATAAGGCTGACTGGCCCGCCGGGCAACCGACCTGCAGGTCTGTGCGCCCTAAACCAGGTAAAGCTGCTCCCTCCCTTAGGTGAAGCTAATAGTTTTAAAATTTGCTATACGCATTACATATGAAAAGTCTTAAATCATTTAATAAATTTTTTTTTTAATCACTTTTTTGAATCATTTTTTATTAATGATTTTTATTTCTCTTTGCAAGGCAGAAGAATTGATTTTTTTTTCTTGAAAGTTTCTTTGCTTCAGAGGACCATTTAAATCTTTTAAAACCTAATGTGTATGTTCTGTAATTTTCTTTGTGACCAATAGCGACATGGTCTGCCCCAAGAATTCTCAGCCTGTCTGGTACCAAACAGCGCGGCCTCTCTTTAAATATATATTACGTATTTTATTTTATTTAGTTTTTTGTAAAATCATTTATCAAGTATTTTTTTGAAATGTGTAGGCTTCGTGTATTCGTACAATGCTGTGATTGTAATTTCCCCTATATATATGTGTATTATATTGATTTTTGCGCTTGATGTGCAAAAGTATTTATAAAGAATATTTTCGGCGAAGAAAATGTAATTCAAACATTCTTTTTTGTTAAAAATTACATTTTAATATGAAAACGGAACTGTTTCAATATTGTCTATAAATGTGATAATTAGAACGGCGGTCAGCTATTTTGTATATACGTTAGAACATAGGACTGTTTTGTTTGTTTTGTTAATTTTAAATCGATTTTTCACGCAGTCATCGAGCTCGTATTTCAGACAAAATCGTGTTAAAGATATATGACAAGATTTTCCCCTTCGTTGACTGTTTTTTCTACTTTCGTCGGGAAATTCCGTTGAAAACGCCACCTTTGACAATGTTTTCTGTAAGATCTATTATGTTTACAAAAAATCCGGAAAACGTCTTTCGATTACAAAGTTTCTGAATAACAACACATGCCAGTTCTTGAGCAAAAATTCATTAAAATGCATGTCATAAAATTGCCCCTTTGGATTTAAGAACAGCCTTAAGAAATAAAATCATAAAAATTTCAGGTTCATTTAAGAATATTATCACGGGCCCAGGCAACACCGGGTAGGTCAGCTAGTCTATACTAATAAAAGGAAGTTTAACTCTGTGTGTGATGGCTAGTGAAATATATTACACGTAGAAGTCTGAAAATTTGGATGAAGGTAGTCCAAAGACAGGTCCTGATACACATGGAGCTCAGATTTTTAATTTTTTATGACCGGCGACCCCTTAGCACCTTTCAGTTTGTATGCCCTGAATTGCTCAGAACTTGCCCCTTTTTAACCGATCTTCTTCGTTTTGGGGCCCCTTTCCCATTTAATTATTCTCCGTTTCTACATTCCAGTTAAGACACTGGACCCCTTGAAATTTTTCTGCGCCATGCATTTTCCACACCCTAATATTGTCAACCAATCAATGCATAACTTTAAAATTGAGACTTGGACTCCTCTCCCTGGGCCAGCACCCTCATATTTTTATTGGGCACTTAGTGCCCTTTTTTAAGAATTCCCCCCATTTTTTTTTTTTCGCGCTTCTTTAAGATTTTATTCGAATGAATAATAAATACCCTATGCTTAATTTCGACTTATTGAGATCTAAAGCGCTAAGTACTAGAACCTTTTAACATGTTTCCATCTTAGGGCCCTGCTCTCAACTATCAGTTGGCCCCTTTTGGACCTCCTATTATATCTCCCTTAAAAATGGTCTGATTCAATAACTTTTTTTTTGTAACAACATGATAGGAAATCCAGCTACTACGCGAACAACATAAAAATTTTTCAGACTTCAGCTACCACCAAATTTTAAAATTAATCGCCTTTTTGGGGCCCTTGCCCAGCTACATTCCAGTTGAGACCCTGGACCGCTGGGGCTTGGTACAAGGCCAGTTTAAGTTTTTGTGCCCTAAATTGTTAATAAATCGCCCCTTTTAATCCGTCCTTCGTTTTTGGGGCTCTTTTTCCATTTGGCTTTTTTTTTCGTTTCTACATTTCAGTTCAGACACTAGCCCCCTAGGGTAACTTTTTGTTCGCCATGCATTTTTCACCCACTAATTCTGTTACATTCTCATTGCATAACTTCAAAATTGAGTCTTGGTCTTCTCTCCATGGGGGTCTTCTCCCCTTTCTCTCTTTATTGGGGTTCTAGAGCTCTTTTTCAAAGCATTTCTTTGAAGTTTTTTTCTAATGATTAATACTTATACCCAGTGGTGGGATTCAGCCGGTTCACACCGGTTTGGTAGAACCGGTTGTTAATTTATCTTGAGTTCGGCAAACCGGTTGTTAAAATGATACTTTAAATGCGAAAATCGCATTTACATTAATTTGCTTTCTTTAAATGTTTATCTGCACAACATTGTTTTGTAGGCATAACTTTGTGATAAGTCCTGATTAATTTCATTTAATAAAATAATATTTCATTTGGAACAATAATATATTTTTTCTTCGTCACTCCTGTAAGAGAAAATTCAGCTTAAACGAAATTTTAAAGAATTTTGGTAACTAAATTGACAGTCCTAGGCTAATCCCAGTTATATGGTAAGGTTATTGAAAATTACACTAACTACTTATCTATACTAACAAAAGAAAGTTTTGCTCTGTCTGTGTGTGTGCGATGGCTAGCAAAATCTACGGCACGTACGAGACTGAAATTTTTTGTGAGGCTAACTCAAAATGTCTCCTCATGCACCTGAAACACAGAATTTTAAAATTCTAATAATTTGCTGAGTTATTAATTAAAAATCGCAACTCACTCTCATTTAAAACTCAACTTGGTCCTAGCGAGAAAGAAAAAACTCTGGCGTACGCACCAGAAGCCTTATTTATGCATCAGTTGAAAATGAATAACGAAAAGAAGAAATTTCGGGGTATTTTGTCATTATTTATTAACTTACATCGGCCAAACCGCTTAGTAAAGTTAAAAATGAAAGACATATGCTGAAAGATCTACGTCTCAAATGCCGCAATCAATTAAAAAAAATATCGCAGTTAACCGTTTGAAAAACAATTTTCAAAAAAGGTCGTTTTTTCGAATAACTTTTTCTCCCTTATTGCAATGCCCCTCCAGGGCGCAATTTTGGAGGTACCGACAAACCAAAAATATGTTCTTAAAGTGAAACCCTTTTCTAATCGGTGGTGCAATTGGTAACAAATATGAATTTTAACCCTTTCAAATACACCGGTAAACGCAGGTCACTTCGCGCGTCACGATATTTTTTCTATGCTAAAAATAACTAAACGGCCGTATTCTTTTTTTAGCGTCTTAATAAATAGACCAGATTTACATCACCTACAAAAATTTTGAAACGTTCGAACGGGTAGAAATATTTCTTACCAAATAAAATGTGTGAAAGTTTCGACGAAATTAGCAAAAATCTGAGTGTTTCGTTGGGGTTTCGCTCCTTCAGGGCGAAATTTTAGAGCTACTGACAAACCAATAATATTTTCGTAAATCTGAAACCATCTTCTTATCGATGGGACAATCGGTTTTAAAAAATAGGAATTTTAACCCTTACAAATACACCGGCAAATGCAGGTCATTTTATGCCTCAAGGAGACGATATTTTTCTACGCTAAAAGTAATTAAATGACCGCATTTGAATACAATCTTTTAAGAGTATCTCAAATTCAGATGGTATTGAGATTCTCAATAGATCAGATTTACATCATCTACAAAAATTTTGACACATTCGGACGGGTAGAAATATTTTTTTACAAAATAAAATGTGTGAAATTTCGACGAAATCAATGAAAACCTGGGCGTTTCTTCGCGGTTTCGCTCGCTTTCGGTTTCATCACGGGGCCAGGCAACGCTGTTATTCGAATAAACGGTACTTTGCTTTGGCACGGAATGTTCCCTGTTATCGCTGATCTATAGCTAATACTTAAATCGTCAGGTTTAGATATATACTTACAAGTGGACATTTTTTTATATTGTTCTTCATATTTTAGCAGTTTTTTAAATGAAAGTAGTTATTTTCATAAATGCAACAAATCCAAAATTTTGATAAGTTCCCCTAGTCTTATAATTTATATTTAGAAAAATATTTTTCCAGCTCTAACAAATGAAAAGACACTGTATGGTCTAAACTTGCCGAATCATGATTCTTTGTATTTTACGAATTTCCAACGTTGTCTGGCCGGTTTTTTTTTTTTTTTTTTTTTTTTTTTTTTTTTTTTTTACTAAGAAATGGTAAAAATTCCTAAAATTCCTAAATGTCATAACTCGAGAAGTTTTGGTCTTGCAAAAATTTGTCTCACTAGCTATAGCATAGATAATATTTTTCTATATATGTTATATACAACTTTAGGTCATGAACATGGGTTAATTCTTAAACTTACATTTCTGCTATTTTTATATTATATTGTTTATTGTTTTGATGTATTTTCTGATAGAAATTATGATCATGGTTTCATGATTGCCGAATATTTATTAACGTCCTTTTATAGGGCAACATGTTGGAGGATTTTTTTCACCATACCAAAGGATCAAAGTTTTTTTTTAACAATGTTCTTATACTATTGGAAAGTGTTTCATAATCTATGTGTGATGCTTCATTTTTCTTTCATTTTTGTACATCAAAAATCATTCGAGCAGCAAACCGGTTGTTAAATTATTTTAATCCCATCACTGCTTATACTCTATACTTAATTTCGACTAATTGAAAATCTAAAGCGCTAAGTACTAGGACCTTTTATCGTGTTTTCATCTTAGGCCTTGCTCTCAATTATCAATAAGCTCCTTTTGGTCCCCTATAAAAATGGTCCGATTCACTAGGATTTTTTCCATAACTATTTCTTAGGTGCCCCAGCTACTACATGAATAACAAAAAAATTACTCACACTTCAGCTATCACCAATTTTGAATATTAATCGCCTTCTTAGGGTCCTTGGTGCAGTTTCATTAAAATTATCTGATAGTATTGCAATTTTCTTTAGCATAGTTCTAGGGTCCTCTGGCTACTTTGAAAACCACTAAAAAATTTCTTTTACTCCAGCTACCACTTTTTTCGAATATTAATCTTCTTTTACGGCATCAACTTACGTTTACTCACTACAGCCGTGAATTAAAATTCGCGCTATTGTTAAAGGTAAGTGGTTAACTTTAGAGGGATGGGATTTCCTCCGTAAATTAAATATCACGTTAATGCTAAAGGTAATTCGTTAAATTTACAGGGGGTGGGGCAACAAGCACCTTCCACTGCTTCGGGGTGCATTCTTTCCTCGAATTCTAGGGGGCCGATTTCAACGGGAATTGGTTAATTCAACCTAGATTACGATTCAGCTCTGTATTATGAAAATTTGTCTTAGACTTCATTTACTAACATTTTCGAACATTAATGGTGCATTCTTTTCTCGGGTTCAATATGTCCGATTTCAACGGTAAATGGATAATTAAGCTTAGCTTACTATTCAGCTACTTTCTGCATTGTGAAAGTTTATCTTAGACTTCTGTTACCACCATTTTCGAACATTAACGGCGCATTTTTTTTCTCGGCTGTTATGGGCTCTATTTCAACGGAAATTGGTCCATTCAACTTAGCTTACGATTGTTTTAAAGATTATAGTTCCACCGCCAGGATCCGCATTCTTATCTCGGGTTCTATAGCTCGATTACTACAGGGTTTACTCATTCAATTTTCGATTGTCTCCGTCGCGTACGGAATACTCCTGTCATACACTGCCTTTGGTAGCGGGGACCCAGGCCACAGTTTCGTTCTGAAAGAGGTTTGTCGGGAACACACTAGACGCTGCCGAAGGCAGTGCGCCACCCCTAAAACCATGTTCATTTGAATTACTTATGAATATATAAAATCATACAAACTTGATTTTTGTTTACGTTATTATAACGGGCCCGGTCAACGCCGGTCGGGTCAGCTAGTTACACACACACACACACACACACACACACACACATATATATATATATATATGTGTGTGTGTGTGTGTAACTTCCAAACAAAATTACGCAGAACTTTTTTGAGAGACAAGAGGGCGCACAAACTTTGCTTGCTCCAGGACGCTGAATATGTAGCTACGCCACTGACCGGAAGTCGAATTTTTTCACGAATCCAATACTTTTTTCTTGTATATAGAAGAAACTAAAAACAATATTACGATAATATTATTTAAATACATCCTACTATTGCCTGGGGTAATGGTAAACGCACTGAAGCGGTAATAAAACCGAATCGTTAACAATTACAACTACTGTAAAAGCAAAGTGATGCTTAATCTTCTAGTATGTTATGAATTATGGTTACATACTAAAAGAACAACCGAGTTCAGGTTTTGACCTTGATTCAATCATAAATTCTCATTTCTCAACCGAGTCGTCTAAAGGAATCATTTCTTCTCGAAAGTTATTGCACTTTTATTTCATCATTATCTACAAACGTCCAAGACAACGAACTTGCCTCAAGTGAAATGAATTTTCATCTCATCAAGTGATTTACTAACTTCCATGTTCTCTTTACCTGTTAAAGACATTGCGTTTAAGACCCGCAATCCAATGAAACGTTTTGAAAAGGGAATGCTTTAAACATTCGGTTTTCATTATTAATAAAGATCGACCGAAAATTTGGTTTCGTTTTCGGTTTAAAATCTCAGTTTCGCCTTAAATTCGGTTTCGGCGAAAATACTGCCAAAAATTCGGCCGAAACGAAATTCTACCGAAACTATCTATATTCCAAAAATCTCGTTTCTTCCTTCGGAAATTTTCAACATGACTCATTGATTTGAACTGTATCGGCTCAATTTGAGCCGATACAGTTCAAATCAATGAGTCATCAATCAAATCAATGTGGCACTCTTTATTGATTGCTATGAACTTCACCGTTTATGGTCACGTCACCGTTCAACACCGTTGAACTTCACCGCTATCAGTCATGACTGACTCAAGACGTGAATGCAAATTATAAAGCAAGCAATGCATATAGGGTTAAACTTTGAAGACGATTTCCACGTGCACATTAAAAGCGGTAGACTGAACACTAATGAAAATTTTTAGTTTGAAACCGCAGAAGTGTTTCGAATACTCCTTGAGAAAATTCTAATTTAACAGATGACGATTTACAAAAATCATTATAAAAGATAAATCAAAGTATGTATACCGAAAACATTTTTTATTAGATGAAATTCGTATAATTAGAAAATCATTCTGTGTCGTTGATGAATTAATTACATTTTATTTTATATGGAAATAAAAAGGTTTGGTTAAAGGCACAGAGAGTCAACTTGGGCCATACGTATAATTAGTTAATAATTAGTATATATATTTATGTATGTATTAATTAATGAAAAAAATTGGGGCATTTTAGTTAGTAACATTACCGAAATTCGGTTTCGGTTTCAGTCTTAAAATTCTGTTTCGTTCTATCCTTAATTATTAACCCTTTGCGGTCGTATTAAGTTTATACATTGGTATCATGCTGGTCGGAATTAATTTTCGTTGAACGAACAGTAATACATAATAGGCAAGATTATAAAGGAAAAACAAAATTTGTTCATTCTTTTGTAAACTTTAGATATAGGTAACACAATAATAGGTTTTAATTTTGTGCAAAAAATATATTTTATATAGTTGTCGATCGTGTGGTATATTTCAGAGCAGTCTTGCATCGGCAGCCCTTCATTTTACTTACCCATCATACATAGTATAGGATAAGTCATGTAATCGTTTTAAAAATCGAAAAAAAAAAATTGACGGATTTACACGTTTCGACACTGGAGATTCCGAAAAACATGTTCAGGAAAAAAAATTGCCGTCCTTCTGCCTGTCTGTGTGTGAGTCTGTAAACGCTCTATTTCCCGAGCAAATTGAGATAGAGACTTGAAATGTGGTGTGTACTTAGTATGTAATACTGAGAAGAAGCCTATTGAATTTCAGTAACCTCAATTATCCGGAGAACTATTTTTTTCGGACTCTCGAAATATTCTGATATAAAAGGTATGTAAAAATTTTCGAAATTGTTTATTTTAAGGAATGAATATAAATTACAATAAAAAAACATAAATTTTGCATAAAGAATGAAGTCGATCGGATAATGAGTTGACGAAATATTTGTAATTCTATTTTCCACATTCTTCGATTTATCATGACACTGTTTTTCATTGAAATTTCAGTTCAAAGGTATATTTTAATTGGAAATGAGACGCTTAATCCGACGCAGTAAACTGTTAGTTAATAGGATTATCATTTTTAAAGTTATAAGAATGTTTCTTTTACACAATTCAGTAATATACCATTTAAAGTTTATGACGTCATCGAGCCACGATTGTAAACAATGTTACTTTCCGAACAAATTGAGATAGAGGCTTGCAATTTGGTATGTATTTAGAATGTAATAGTGCGACAAAACCTATTAAATTTCAGTAACCTCGATTATCCGGAACTATTTTTTCGGACTTTCGAAATATTCGTTCTGATGAAGTGTATAGAAAAATTTTCGGAATAATTTCTTTTAACCCCTTCGGGACGAGCGTCTTTTACAGAATTTTTAAACTTTTATCACCGGTTTTTCAAAACAGAAATTTTGCCTAATTGAATGGGGAAAATACCCGAATTAGATAAGGGAAAGTTTACAATAAAAATTTACTGGTAAGAATAATCACAGATTCTGAGCAGCTTACGCGGCACGTATACCGGTCGCTCGTCCCCAAGAGGTTAAAGAATGAATGTAACATAAATTTTATATAAAGAATGAAGTCGATCGGACAATCACTTGCCTTGATATTTGTGAAAATAATTTCCACATTATTTTATATTATGCATGGGTAAGTATTACGTTGGCCCCCAACGATTAGTTTCCGTTTGAACATACAGAATAATCTTTGGACTTGACATCTTATACCGTATCTGTTTGAAACTACTTTCGATTTCACGGTACATTCCTTTCGGACTCTTTCTTTTTGTCATTTTAGAGTATTATTTAAAAAATATTTTAATAAGTGAAAATGCCTCATGACACTTCAACACAATTTGCAAATTATTATTTAGAACTCTGCGCACTTCCGAAGCTTGTAGACTTAAGGGGTCCAGATAAGCGAAATTCGAAAAAAAAAATCGATTTTCACTTTTTTATATCTTTAAATATGTGACGCTCGATTCTCTCTAATCGTCAGAGGTGTATTCCTTGGTTAATGGATCATAATTCTTTTAACACAGAAATTGTAGTTTATTTACAGAGCACATATAAAGACGTTATAGATGACACCACACTATATACAATTATGTACAGATTATAAATTTGAAGGTTTCAAGTGCACAATACTGACTCAATATTCATTCTCACTACTTCCATATTTATTTTACGCACATAAATCTTTACTTCACCAACTACTAAAATTATAATACTCCGGTGCTCGTAGCACCTGACACACTTTCATATCAAATCTCTCTTATATATCAAAACTCTCGCCGGCCCACATGCACGGCCTACCTCTACATTTCTCAAAAACCTCTTCCAACTCTGAAAAACAGTGTCCCTCCTTCCTCTCCGCGCCCACGTATCACGTGACAATGGCGCTAGCAGAAACTAAAAGAAAAGTTCTCCAGACATCACAAAATAATTTAAACTTTTATCTTTTCAACGATGTATCACACATTTATGTATATATATATATATATAAAACTGTTCGAATTATTCATTCTTTATAGCGTATTTCACAGCTTAATGGTCATTTAAATCTTTAATTGACTTTTTCTCAAAACTTGGATTTTTCATGTTCGTGTTCCTTTTTTTCAATATCTATTAAACTTAAGAACTCAGATTTTTTTTTAATACTTTTATTATGTTATATTGTACACGTTAACACAGGGATTATTTATTTATTTTAGGCAGTGAAATCTTACCAAAAATGCTAATTTAAAAATGACTTTCAATAAATAATTAATAATTAATTTTGAGTTTCAATTAGAAAGAAAATAGTCTATTAAAATACGTAAATCATGTTATTCAAACTACTCTAAAAAATCTAGACCTCTATCTTTCACCATTTCTGAGAAAAAGGTACATAAATTTGGTGAATTTAACATGGCGGAGATAGGGCTTTCCCGGTCCCCTTTAATATAAGATCAATAGGGTTCTTTGCTGTGATGGCTAAGAGCAGGCACACGACTGGAACGGTAAACTACAGTGAAACTTCTTTAAAGGCCACCCCTATTCAAGGGCCACCTCTATTAAGGGCCAATATTTTTAGGAACGAAAATTTTCCCCATAGACATAATGTTAATTTTATTCCTATTAGGGGCCGCACATACCCCTCATAAAGGCCATTTTTTTCACATGTACCTTAAATACTAAACAGGTGTAACGAATTCCTGAACGAAAAGATAAGAGTTCAGCAAACAACTGCACTTAAAACAAAAAAGGCAGGGGGAGATGTGGAGGATTTAGTAACACACTTTTCCACAAGTGAGATAAACAGGTGTTTCTCACACATTGTTTGACCTTTCAACCTGTAGGGGTTGGGTTGGAGGGAAACTTGACCCTTTGCTGTGGGCACACAAATGATAACAGGTTATCTAGAAAAACTGATTTCACATTTACTAAAACTGTGAATGCATATTGAAGCACAATTTTTACACTAGAAATTTTAAGCTCAGGCTTATGTAAAATTTAAAATTATGGCACCCAAATCAAGCCAAAGAGTACATTTGGATTTGAATGACAAAATCAAAGTTCTTAATTGTCATGATCAAAGAACATCTGCAAGAAAATTGGTTTCACAGTTTAATTGCAGCAAGAGTCAATTAAACAATATTGTTAAAAATAAAGAGAACTTACTGAAAGAATATGCAGATTTTAAAAATCGAGGTATAAAAAGAAAGAGAAATGAAAAATTTGGTCACCCCTATTCAAGGGCCATCTCTCATAAGGGCCAGCTTTCAGTGGAACGGCAAGTGGCCCTTACAGAGAGGTTTCACTGTAGTTGGATGCAGTGACGTAACTTATATGGGCCCGTGGGGGGGGGGGGGCGGAAAATCAAATGATTGGGGGGAGGGCCCACCCAATCATTTGATCTTTCCACTCACCCAATTTCAATTGATTTAATTCGTTATTTATTTATTTAACAGCTGAAATTACTTTTTTTTTTTCCACAAAATAATTATGTTTGAAAAAATGGTAAGGGCATTAATTAGACTTACATGAGTACTGAAAGCCCCTTCAGCCGATGCATAATTAATTTTCTCAGAAAAACAAATTTCCTTCATTGTTTGACATATGTTTTAATGTCTTGAAATGATAAAGCAATTAGGTGACTAAACTGTATGTTTTTCTTGCCATTTAGTTTTTTGCACTTTCAGTAGTTAGCAATTTGCATGATATTTATAACAAATATTAATGTATTTATAAAGTATAACTCATAAAAATATAATTTAATAAAATTATTTATTAAATTATACTAATTTTATATTTTGTTTAGAGAAAAAAAAAACATAATTTAACTTCGAATTATCATCCTTAGTTATTTTATCCGCTTCCGCCTCTGTCTCCACACAAAAACGCACAAAGAGGAAAAAATTGTATGCGATATTTTACTAAAGAATTTTTGAGCTCACCCAATTTTTTTTCAAAAGTTGGCCCTTCTGGTTGGATGTGTCAATCCCAAAACTTTCTTCTATATCATATATTTTAATATTTCAAAATGTTGCTACAAATGTCACTATTTCATTTTTGTTAGTTCAATACTGTATCATCATTGACTTTCATCTTAAATTTCTGCTTCAGCCCATTAATCGGAATAAAAACGAGCTAATCTCGATCGTGATAATTATTAAGGGGTCTCAGGACTCTTAAAATTGGAAAAAATGAAAAAAGAAGACCATTTACAACATTTAATATCTTAAAATGTATTTGATTTTAAGACGCAATTTTAATTGGAATAAAATATATAAGTATGTTCTTTCATTTCATGTACTTAAAAAATTATAAGATGCAGAATTAGCATTTACAGGGGGCTCCAAACTGTTAGGCATTTGACAAGCAAAAAATCGGCATAGCACCTTATGCGCACGATTACAAAGTAAGTATTGCAACTAGAAGGAAACTTTTGGTGCCTACTTATACTTCAGATTGTAATAATGACCCTGAACCTAAATAAATTTGTATTTAAAGCTTTTTTATATTTTTAATACAAAGTTGTATTTAGCTAATGCAAAATTAAGAAAATTTCAACATTTTAATCACCTTAAAAAATATTGTTTTGAACAATAAAAAAAGAAATTTTAGGTTCAGTTTATACAGACTAACATGAAACATACGTTTTGAAAATTTCATGAAAAAATATTCATAAGTTTGAGATATCGTGCGCGTTATGCCCAAAAACGTCATTTGGAGAAAAATGGCTTCAAAGTTTCCGAAACGACGCTTCAACTATTGAACGTGTATAAATGTAAAAGCCATAACTTCAGTTCTAATAGGAATTTCAAGGAAACAATTACATCAAAATGTTCAGAAAAGATAGGAGTTTAACACCTAAAAAAATTAAAATTTCGAAAATTTTAAAGCTTTAAGAGTCCTGAGACCTCTTAAAATAAAGTTTTCCATTATTCTGTTGTATATCAGCTACTCGTGAATAGTCGGCTTATCAGGATGGGAAGTTCCCGTCGCTTCACGTGCCGCCGGTGTACAATAGAACTACGAAAAATCAAGAAAATAACACAAAAATAGGTATTATAGTGCTCCCTTTGGGCGGAATACTTCCTAATTCAGGGAGGACCTTCTTGCCATGGCCAAAAGCATAAAAAATTTAGTTCAATTCTATGCATAAGTTCATACACTTTTCGATGGTACAATATTGAAAATGGCACAAAAATCTCTATTACAGCGCCCCCTTCCGGCGGAATTTTTCCAAATTAAGGGCGGACCTGCTTGCCATAGCCAAAAACTTTTTTTTTTTTAATCTGGTTCAATTCTATGCATAACCTTTTGATAATACAATTGTGACAGACACACGGACAGACATTATCTATAAACATGTTTTTGGGGATCTCTGACCCCTAAAACGTGTAAATCCGTCGAGAACCAGAAGTCGAAAAAAATTTCGATTATAATACTTTCTTCTATTTAAGACAGAAGAAAGTATAAAAAGGCTGTGGTGGCTGAGGGTAGACATATGACCGCAACGGATTAAAGGCACTTTTCTACGATTATTAGCTATTTGTTAAACGTTTAACCCCTAAATGCGCGATTTGTTATTTTGTTCCGAAAAAATTATGTATGATTCTCTGAAAGGTTTATTACACAGGAAAAATAATGAAAAAAAAAAGATATATATTTTTCATATAATACGCCAATCTTTTCTTCTGTTGCATATCTGCAATACAAGTAAAAACTACTGTCGTGTGGCTGTTTTACGCTAAAATAATGCAAATTAGTAAATACTTTAATAAATATGTCTCCAAATACCTTATTTTATATAATTATTTATTTTATAAAACTTAACCTTTAACCCTTTAAGTCACATAATGGAATACGTTCTAGAAATTACGTAGTTGAGAGAATCTGACTTTACACCTGAAAGTTTCAATGGTTCATTTCACTTTATTTAAATACGGAATACCAATTTTTTAATTAAAGCAAATATTGCTATTTTAATTTTCTGGTGTGCATTAGGTATATGCGAATAAAAAAAATCTATTACATTCAAAACAGTGTTGTTTACATATATGAAAAGCTGCGCACTAAAGGGTTAAGGCTATTTTGAAATCCAAATAAACTATTTATGACAAATTTTGAACACTTTCCAACGTGGTTGAAAAGTGTTCAAAATTTGTCATAAGTAGCCTTAACTCTGTAGTGCGCAGCTTTGCATATATGCAAACAACATTGTTTTGAATTTAATAGATTTTTTTTATTTGCATATACCTAATTCACACCATAAAATTAAAATAGCAATTTGCTGTAATTAAAAAACAAACATTCCGTATTCAAATAAAGCGAAATTAACCATGGAAACTTTCTAGTGTAAAGTCAGATTCTCTCAACTACATAATTTGTAGAACGTATTGTATTATGTGACTTAAAGGGTTAACGGTTAAGTTTTATAAAATAAATAATTACGTCCAACGTGGTTGAAAGGTGTTTATGATTTCGGTTTGTCTGTTGTCCGTACTCTAACTTCTAATTAGCGTTGATAGGTGTCCCGATTTCCGCGGAATGTCCCGTTGTTTAGAGACGCGTAACACACTGCCCAAAGCCCCGATTTTTTCCGGATGCACCAATTCTTTAGCTTTTATAGCACCATGCTATTCGTTCGTCTGCATAGAGTGGAACTTAATAAGTAAAACCTGTGAATGTAGAACCTGTGTATAACGAAAAATTTGGATAGTCCTTACCTAAAGGGATATCTGACAAATATACCGGCCTAGACGAAACCCTGCCTTAAACGGAATTTTCTGCAGTTCTTAGTAGTTTTGTTTTCAAAAGTTTTATTGTACTTTGTTAAAAAAAACACTGCGTAAACGGAACCTGTTTATAACGGAATTCAGTTTTAAAACTAAAAATTCCATTGTCCGTACGATAGAAATATTATGCAATTATACTTGCTAAATTGGAATTTTGTTGCAGCACCTAGCGATTCCGCTTTTACATGTTTTACTATACAAGATTCTTGTCTTTTTAACACTTTCCAACATTGTTGAAAAGTTTTTAATGAATTCAACTTGCCTGTCTGTCCGCCTGTCTGTCTGTCTGTCTGTCTGTTCGCCCGTCTGTCTTATCGCACTCTAACTCGGATAAGTATTTTCCGATTGCCATGAAACTGATATATGTTATAGAGCTTTACAATGGCATGTTCGGGATTGAAAATGAAGTGTTTAGCATTTACTGTTCGTTTACAGGTACATTCAAAAGAATTCCGTTTCATGACCGTTTATGGGGAAAAATCGTTTGCGGTGTGTTTTAATAATCCAACTTTGCAACATAGTTGAAAAGTGTTTATGAATTCAGTTTGTCTGCCAACTCGTCCGTCTGTCTGTCCGTGCTCTAACTCGCGTAAATATTATCCAATTGCCATGAAATTGCTATATGTTATAAGGGTTTACAGTGGTATGTTCGGTGATGAAAATGAAGTGCGTAGCATTTACAGTTCGTTGACAGGCACGCTCAAAAGAATTCCATTACATTAAGGTCTATGGGGGAAAATCGTTTGCGGTGTATTTCAATGATATGACACTGTTTTAAACATACTGAAATTTATATATATCACTGAGGTGTACGTAGAGATGGGAATTCTCGGAAAAAACCCGGAAAAGTTGGGTAAAAAACCGGGTTTTTTCAGTTTTTCTTCCGAAGGGCTATTTTTCAACTTTTCCAAATTGGAAAAACTGAAATTTTATTTATAAAATAATGTAGTCAAAATTTTATAATTTCTACATTCTGTTACTTTTATTTATATTTTTTTCATATTTAGTGTAGAGGTCTGCACGGGCCCGGGCTTGGCCCGAGGCCCGTACCCGGCCCGGGCCGGCGGAATGAAGGCGAATTTTCAAACGGGTCGGGCCGAGCCGGCAGAATTAGGACAATTTTTTCAACGGGCCGGGCCGGGTCGGGCCAACAGACAAAATAAACGGGCCGGGCCGGCAAAAAAATTAATCGGGCCTATCGGCCCGATATATAAGAATTACGAGCCATTTTCAATGAATGTGATTTTCTCGAGAAGTATAAATGTGCGGCACGAGCCGATGCGAGTTTAACAACATCGATACAGAAATGTAAGATGTCCATCGTAGAGATCGGCATCGTACAGTTACAAGATGTCTGGTTCCGAGTTTAATTTTTTTTTTCAGCAGACTCGTGCCGGGACGGAACTAGTCTTAATCGATCTCAGGATGTGTAGAACAATCATTGTGTTTTGTAGTATTAAGAGTGATAATGAAGTTCGCTTAACAGTATCTTTGGAAATATACCTTAAGGTGGTTCTCATATTCACTGCTCAACAATGCGAAGCTTTCAGACACATTTTCTGGCAATTTTTTTTTACTATAAAGGCATAAAGTTGACAGGCCTGCCTATTGAAGGCATTTGGAAACGAATAGCTTTTTCCATATTTGATAAATTACTTACAGAGATAACAGAGATTCCTGTCACGTGACTGTACGTTTTCCTCCTTTCTTGTGCTATCGCTTCCGGAAATTCGATTCAAAACGCTAACTTTGACAGTATTTTCAGAACGATATATTGCTTTTATCTATGAAAAAAAAAACGACATTTATATAGCTTCTGAATAAGAATACCTGCCAATCTTACGTGTTACCGAAAAGAAAAGAATTCCTAAATGTGTCGAAATGGATTTGAGAAAAGCCTTAAAAATGAGGGAAATATTTTCACAAGTCTACTTTTTATTATACAGCTTCAAAAGTTATCATGTTTTTAATCCTTTATTCTGAACTACATTAATATTTTAATGAATCCTTATTTCCATTTTGAAATGTCAGTAGACACGATGACTAAAACACTGTAAGTAATCGTTAATGTTAACTATTGTGTGTTTTCTGTTTTGCGAACATCATAGTAATGTATAAAATATACTGTAAAATGTTCCCATAAATATGTATGTAGTATTCATTAAAAGAATCTTAATTGTATGTTGAGAAAAAACGGATTTTTTTTTTTGTAGAAATTGTGTCGGGCCGGGCCGGCCGGGCCTGTTTTCACTGATTTTTGTACGGGCCGGGCCGAGAACTGTAAAAATGCAAACGGGCCGGGCCGGGCTCGGGCCGAACTTTCAATTTTTACACCGGGCCGGGCCAAGATAGCTTTCGTTCGGGCCGGGCCGGGCCGGGCCCGGGCCTGGAAATTCCGGCCCGTGCAGACCTCTAATTTAGTGTCCCTTATGAAAACCTTAACATGGAAAATCTTATCTGTAAGCAGGGATCTCTTTAGAAAGAATTTGAGTCTCTTAAACTCCTTCACAGAGATCTTCTTCACAGTTTTTTCTCCTTAAAACATATGACCTTTAACAAAATTCTTTCTCTTAAAAATAGACATTTCAGAATTTTTTTACAATCTCCAAATTAAATCCTTCACAAACGTAATGATTTTAGAATTTAAAAAAACCTGTTGTATAATAGTTGCAATAACCAATGAATCTATTATCTAGCTGTTTATATGTAAAAAACACCATCTCAA
This sequence comes from Maratus speciosus, assembly GCA_963932465.1. Lineage (NCBI taxonomy): Eukaryota > Metazoa > Arthropoda > Arachnida > Araneae > Salticidae > Maratus > Maratus speciosus. Next base: position 143,686,878 of record OZ010800.1, read on the forward strand.
TAATGTCTAAATAAGAACTTAAAAATGATAATTTCTAATTTACAAAATTCTGGTTACATTTTTTACATTTCATTCACAGTTTTTACAAGTTCACAATTTCACAAAAAGATGATTGTGTGAAAAAAAAATCTAAGCAAATCCCTGGTAAGATAATTAAATGCAACTTCTCTCGTTAAAAATGAAAATTCGTGTGCAAAAGTATTTCAATATTATACCAATAAATGAAAATGGTAAGATGAAAATTTAATGTAAAATTTGAAACATGAATTTATTTTTATTCGCATGGCTGTAATTTTTCACTTTGTTAGAAAAGTTTTTTTGATAATAACATGCAGTTGAAATTATGCATAATTTTTTTCTTTTCTTGAAATATAGATTCTTAGAGTTGTCTAAATATATTTTCAAAAAATATAAATACGTACAAACTTTACAAAGAAAATGCAAGCAAATCTCTGAAAAATCTAGTTGAAAACAACTTTTAAACATATGGAAAAAATATATATATCGCTTTCAATATTAAGGATCTAAAGCTTATTAAAACATAGTTTGGGTTTAGTCTGGAAAGCTGTACCAAAACTACATATACAGGAAATGAAAACTGAAACTGTAAGGGGGGGGGAGTAATATTGTAAAATAATACCAATATTTAAACAATAGAAGATTTGAAAATGATAATAGTATTTATAATAATGCCAGAATTACTATAATTTGTTTCTTTTACACTGGCATCCTTTATGTATTTGAAAACCAGAACTATGTAGATGAGATGTACAATACAGTTTAAAACTGCTTTACAACAACAGCGATATTGATTGAAACAAAAGATTTTTTTGTTGTTGTTTTTTAAATTAGTTCTACTGATATAATTAAACAAGTGCTACTGAAAAATCATTTCAACAGACACATGGTATGTTACAAACACTGGTGTTAAATTAAGCAAAAAAAGCTACTGTCAGAATTCTGAGACTGAAAGGATAAACATTTAAAATCTGGCTTTTTTTTCTCTCTCTCTCTCTTTTTCAATAACATATTCACATGTAAAGGGAAAATAGTTTTTTTTTTTAGTGTGCATAAATATTGAAAAAGTTTATTATTGTATACTTTTTAAGAAAATATAACTTATTTTTGAGAAAAATTTATAGGGAATCAATTTTTCCAATTTTTCCAGAAAAAAACCGGTTTTTTTTCGCCACTTCAAATTTTCTGGAAAATTTACATCTCTAGGTGTACTACTACAAGATGCTTACTGTAGAATCTGGTGTAGCTATAATGTGTATCTATGTACCTTTTGTGTGTCCCTGTTCATAGACAGGGACACAAAAATGTATTTGGCGACAGTACCGCCTATCAAGAATAATTACTAGAAGTGCGTTTTCATTTGTGTAACGCGTTTTAAAATTTAACTTTTTTTTTCAGATTATTGGATGTGTTTAAATTCTACAGGTTCTATACAAGGCTACACAAGTACTCTCAAGTACATTTCTGTTTTTTGACGAATGGCTGAATAGAAATTTTCAACTCCTCTATGCGTGATCCCTTTATGTACTGAATTACGAATTCGTGAAAATTTTATCTTCTAAAGCATTGTTCGTGAATTGTTTAAACTACTTTAGAGAAGATTTACATAATCATTTAATAAACTTTAAAAGCATTTAGTAGGATTTATTAAGTTTGAATTTATAGGGATTTTGTGCACTATTTATGACCCCACTCAAACCTTTTATTCTAAATATTTTTCTTGGTATTTTGCAGAATTAGGAAATGTACAAATATAATGTTCTTACAATAGAAATATTTCCGAATTGAAAAAAACCGCCGCTCCCAACGCCAAGCTGAAAAGATGCAAAGGTAAAAGAAATCATCCTTTTAGAAATATTTTTGTTTTGTGTAACCCATAATGCTTTTGGAACAAGATAAAGTAATGTATCTATAACTCATTCCAAACTGCATTGCAACTAATCGATGTATTAAATGAATTTTATAATAAGTTATTTTAGTAGTACTTATAAGTACCTTCAGTACATAAAGGGTTAAGGGGGTCCGGGACACATTTTCAAAAAATTTTTATTTATTGAGTTAAAATTTTGAATTTTTTTGTGATGCTTAACCATATCATTTGTAAACAAAATCAAATGATAAAACTTCTCATTGCTTTTTTAAAAAATTTTTTAATTTAAAATTTATGAAAAAAGTGGTATAACTTAAAATCGTTATAACTCGAAATATTATTTGTAGAATTTAAATTGTTTTTCATTTAAATAAACAGAAATATATATTTTTTAATTTCGAGCCAGCAATTTAAAAAATATTAATTTTTAAAAAAATTTAAAATATTTAACGAAAAAATTACAAAAACAGTGGTGCAACTTAAAAAAAAAAAAAAAACATATTTTCAAAAGTAAATATTTTTTTCAAATATAGTGGCCCAAAAGTAAAGTAAAATAATTGAAAAAGATATGTTCCGAGTTTCAACCCTGTATCTTTAACCAACCAAAATCTCGAATTATAAGAATTTAAATATGATAAATGGTGAAGAAAAACGCAATTTTACAAGAACTCGTTTCCTTGTTAACCATAGCTTGAAAGGCGGATTTTGAAAACAAACCAAAACGAAAAAAAATTAATATTTCCAGTTCTAATTAAGATAGAAACATGATTTAAACATCATTTTAAGCAGAAAACGATAGAGAATTTTTTAATCCAATAAAAAAAAAATTGAAAATTTGAAGATTTTTGTGTCCCGGACCCCCTTAATTGAATTAACTTTTAGCGTACTACGTAGTATAGATACAAATCTATAGATCATATACAGGGCTGCACGAAGAAATTCGAATATTTTTCGCACTCTTGAAGGTCGTTGCATAAAATGGGTTTCCAAATGCGCTATGCATTTTCTAAGTTTGCTTTTTGAGACACATCTCTCACCTTAATAAACTGAAAAGTTTTGCTACAGTATTTTGAATATCTTGGAAACTGTTTCATAATCGATGTTTGAAACGCAGGATTTTTCGTTCTCGTTTTTTTTTTTTTTTTTTTTTTTTTTTTTTTTTTTTTTTTTTTACTACAATAAGACTTGCTAAAACGGAATGGCAATGGACAGCTGAACAATTCTGTTTGAAACAGGCATTCCTTTTAGCAGGTATAAACGTATGGAATTCCTACTGTAACGGCAAATAAGTTTTTACGTTTAATACAGGTTTCGTAATACACCGGTTCTATCATACACAGGATTTACTATATTTTTATGTTTCGATTTAGAAGCCGCTGTCCCGCTTTTTTTTTTTTTTTTGTCTTACTGTCCCCATTTTTGTCAGACTGGACCTGAGAACACTAGAACACTTTTTTTTTTCATTTGCGACCTTGTCCCCTTACGAACACGTGTTTACATTGGCTGAGGACGGGCTGTTATTTTTTCTAGCTCGAAACGCGTCCTGCGTGTTGTTTTGATTTTATGGTGATTTCTATAAAGTTTTATTATTTTAATATTTTAACTAGATCTAACTCTAGTAAACATAGATCAGTTTCAACACACGTGACCACCCATTTTCACTAACCAACCAAAATCACCGATCTTTTAGGCAATAGTCGCTTAACCAATCAAAATGGAAAAAAACCGGAAACACCGATAGGCAAACAAAGGCTGCCAAGTTGGTTGCTAGGATGAGACGTCAGTTGAAACTGATCTATACTCGTATTGCCCTGTAATTTTTATATGCTATTGACACTTACTATAACACAATCGCTATAGAAAACTAGTCGTTGAGGGCCACCGTAATATTTACACAGGATGGATATACATAATATAAAATACGAAAATAAAATTGCGTAAAAGTAACATCCTTATAACTCCAAAAATGTTAATCCTATTAACTAACAGTTTAGTGTGTCCGATTAAGCGTCTCATTTCCAATTAAAATATATCTTTGAATTGAAATTGAAATGAAATAAAGTGTCATGAAAAATCGAAGAGTGTGAAAATAGGATTACTAATATCTCGGCAACTGATTATCCGACCGACTTCCTTCTTTATGCAAAATTTATGTTTTTTTATTGTAATTAATATTCACTCCTTAAAATAAACAGTTTCGAAAATTTTTATATATATTTTATACGAACGAATATTTCGAGAGTCCGAAAAAAATAGATCCGGATAATCGCGAGGTTCCTGAAATTCTATAGGCTTCATCTCATTATTACATACTAAATACACAACAAAGTTCAAGCCTCCATCTCAATTTGTTCGGGAGATAGAGCGTTTACAGACAGACAGACGGACGGCAAATTTTTTTTTCTTCTAAAAATATGCTTTTCGAAATCGCCAATGTCTGAAACGTGTAAATTCATCCAAAAAAAAAAAAAAAAATCGAATTTTAAAACGATTACAAGACTTACCCTATACTACGTATGATGGGTAAGTAATGAAGTGTGTAGCATTTAAAGTTCCTTTTCATTTACATACAGTCACATATATCCATGACATTTACAGTGACTTTACATATTCCGTTATATTAAGGTCAATAGGAAAAAAATCATTTCTAGGGCGTTTTAACGTTTTATTGCATGATTTCTTTATTTTGTTCGGAAAACATTATATCTGAGTCTACTTTTGTTAATGATCTACTAGAAAAAGAGGGAAAAAAATTATTGATGTTTCTGTTGGCCACTCCTGAGTTACCTAACAACTAGTGTGTTGTGGCCATCACAAATCTTTCTTCTATATAAATATCATAAACGGCACTAATTGATATCAAGGTATACCTGAATTTAAAGTTTGATGAAAATTCGTGCATTAGTTCTTGCAGTGTTGAATTCAGACACTTTTCTCCGGGAGGGATTTCTCGTTGAGGGGGTGGACATTATAGAGTTCCTGGGTGTGAAAATGCATTTTTTGACCATTGAAAGCACAAAATCTCAAATCTTCCGGGGGGGGGGGGGGCTCATCTCATTGTTCCGGAGAAGATGTCCCCCCGGGCCACCTCCTGAATTCAACACCGAGTTCTTGAGAGAGCTGTAATGGAAATTCTGAAAAATGTAGCATAGAAGCGCCACCTGTTGAGCGATTTCCACCAAAACATAAACAGCACTAATTCATATCAAGGTATACCTGAATGTGAAATTTGTTGAAAATCCAAGCATTAGGTCTTGAGATAGAGCTATTACGGAAGTCGCAAAAAAATGCAGCATAGCATCGCCACCTGTTGAGCGATTTACACCAAATGTATAAAACGTCAATTCATGTCAAGAATTAACTATATCTGAAGTTTGGTGAAAATCCGTGCATTAGTTCTGGAGATTGAGCTATTATGGAAATCGTGAAAAATGCTGCATAGCAGCGCCACGTGTTGAGCGATTTACTCCAAAAACTAATCAGCACCGATTTATATCAGGGACTAACTGAGTATAAATTTTTATTAAATTCTGTGCATTAGTTCTTGAGGTAGAGTGTGCACAAATATACTATTCACATACTGACAGACAGACTGACTCACAGACAGACATTTTGTAAAAACATGTTTTTCGGAATCTCTGACCCCTAAAACGTGTAAATCCGTAGAAAACCGTAAGTTGAAAATTTTCACGATTCCAATACTTTCTTCTTGTAAAGATAAAAGAAAATAAAAAACGCTTAATAAATTATTATTTTAAATTACATATACTTACTTTAAAGTGTCTACACTGCACAGTAACAACTATTCAACGATTTAATAATTTTTATAATACTTTTAGTACTTTGTAGAATTAATAATGACTACTTCAAAAAGATAGAGAGAAAACGCCAGTCGAGCCCGTCAACAAATCTCTCCGTAATAACAAATCAGAACAAAAATAGACTTCACGACCTTAAATGTATGTTATCACACATGGTATAAGTAACACATAATAGTTCACCAAAAGACCAATACAAAGCGCTCAATAGCAAAAAAAGATCATGTAACTCCTGAGTTACACTATGCATTTAAGGGTTAATAATTTTACACCAAACGTAATGAAATTGATATATGCATATATGAAGTGCACTAAAACATGCATTCTGTAGAATATGGGGTGCAAAGCATTTATTATTTATTTACAAGGCCACACAAAAGAATTCCGTTACATGCAAAAACTGTAATTTGAATTATGTTACACTATTTCAAATGCAGTGGGTGATCGGTTAAGGAGATGATGGACGTAAAAAAATTTATTTTATTTTCGTCATAGAGATAGGAAATTTGGAACATATGTTATATATTCCCGCGGCCTCCATCTTGGATTTCTCGGCGATGTTTTGTTGGCGTTTATCTGTAAGGCAACCCCGACGAGTGACGTGTTCTGGCAACCTCGTTAAGCCTAATATGCGCATAAATCTGATTGGCGACATTTACTTTTTCACGCCAAGAAAAAATCCAAGATGGCGGCCGCGGGAATATATAACATCTATTCCGGAAATTTTGTGGAAATACACATTTCATCTTAAGTATATAGAACACCTAAGAAGAATTTCCAATCTCGTTATAATTTTAGGATTTATTGAAAAATTTAAAAATTTAAACAAAATTTTAAAATGCTCCATGCGTCTTAGTTTTAAAATATTTCCTCAATTTTTCATTTTAATCACTCAAAACTCTATTACAAACAAATCTGTGTATCGATTTTTTAATCCCTTGAATGGTTAATTTTTTTAGAGATTATTTTTCTGAATTCCATATTGATTTTCATCAAAATTTTGCCTTTTGATAAGTTAAATATCAAATTTAATTATCTTAATGAAGTCGAATTTTAAAATGCATACATAGTTTCTTTTTAAACAGCATCCGGATTCTTTCTTATCAAATTCTTGAATTTTGATCAACAAGTAAGACGTATGGAGCATTTCCAAAATCTAAAAATGCTGAAAAATCTATTTTGAGGTAAACAGATTTAAAATATAGTAAGAGGCCGAAAAAATGTGTGTACAAAATTCCAACGCTTGTAACTGTGCGAAAAATAATCGCATCGGTATGCGGTTTTTTGCAAATGGCTTAGAACAAACTGGAGAGTAATAATATGCATAAAAAATAATTTTCTGCTTTTGGGTCGATTTTTGCTGAAATAAAGGTCCACGGGTCCCCTTTAGGGGGCACAGGACCTTTAAATTTCCAAAAAATCAGTTTTCGGTTTTTGCTTAATTCTGAATGTTTTAAAAACGTTTAACAATATGCAAAAAACTGTATTCAAAAATCTGTATTATTTCTTGAGTTATAATCATTTCTAGACAGTGAGTATAATGGAAGGTCCGTAGATACTGAAACTTTGAAAAGCGTTTTCTCAAATTAACAAATTTGGAGTTTGCGCGCAGTGTTACTTTTAAACTATGTAAGCTAGAGCTTTAAAAAAATTAACCAAATACGAGTATCCTTATAGTCTACAGGATAAAACAAAAAAAAAAATTACATATTTTTTTTTTTTTGTTGTTGTTGTTGTTGTTGTTTTTTGCATTTGAAAAACTTGTAAAAATTTTTTGAGATTTTTGAACTTTTTTTTTATTTTGTGCTAAAATTAAATTTTAAACAAAACTTTTTGCGTATATTTTGGTTTTAAGTTAGAAGTAGGTATGTTATGATTCTATTTTGTTCAAAAATTGTTTTCACTATGCATAATTTAGAGTTTTATCATGCGCGCAGCATTTAATCACGCATTAGTGAGATTAATTTTTAAATTTAAAATTTAAATATTAATTTTGTACATACAACATTTATTTTTCTGGATAATGTAGTTAAGGATATATATTTTAGGCAGTAAAGGGAAAAAAAGATCTTAATTGCATATTGTTTGTGTTTTGGTACTTTGAAGAAGGCGATGTTTCTGATTGTTTCGAAAAACTCAAAGGTCCATGGTCCCCTTAACGAACTGTGCGGTTTACGAACAGATCGGTTAACGAACACTTTCGCGAGAAATTTTTATGTTCGGATAACGAACACCTGACAAAACAAAGCCAAGAAGAAGCAATGCTGTGTTTCAGATTTGCCGAGCTGTATTTAATTGCATATATTGTCGACTTAGAGAACATTTTAACAGTTTATATTAGACAGTTTTGTTTGTTATAGTTGTTAGGTGCGTTCGTAATTATATAAATACGTAGCACCTATAGTCGTCGTTCAGTCCGTCTGTCTGTCCGTCCGTCCGCAGATAATAGAGCAAAAACTACCCAACCGAATGGTCTGAAATTTTAAATATATGATTGTTGTAAAATTTTCTCGAGCCATTTCAAATTTTATGAAAATCGGATGTATAGTTAAATTACAGGGACAGTCAAAAGTTTTTCTTTACATTACGGCCAATGGGAAAAATTATTGCACGTGCATTTTAATGATGTTAAAGCTTTCCGAATGGTCTCAAATTTTAAACATATAATTATTGCGACATTTTGTCGAGCCATTTCAAATTTTATGAAAATCGGATGTATAGTTTAATGACAGGGACAGTCAAAAGTTTTTCTTTACATTAAAGCCAATGGGAAAAATTATTGCAAGTGCATTTTAATGATGTTACAGCTTTCCGAATGGGCTGAAATTTTAAATATATAATTGCTGCAAAATTTTGTCGAGCCATTTCAAATTTCATGAAAATCGGATGTATAGCTTAATTACAGGGACAGTCAAATGTTTTCCGTTACATTAAGGGGAATGGGAAAAAATTATTGCAAGTGCATTTTAATGATGCTACAGACTATGCACTTATGAATTGCAAATAAATACACATTCAGTACAATATGGGGTGCAAAAAATAAATATAAAACTAGCTATAGTACGAACGCACCTCATTTGCCACGTTTGACGAGCAATTTCCAATTTGTTTATTACAGTTGTCGTTGAACATTTTAACAGTTGTACAGTTGTAATTTGGGCGCTCTACATTTTAGGGCTCCCAAATTGAAATGAACAGATCAGAAACATTAATTTTTATATTTTGGTTCCCTTTTTAAAGAAATATTTTTGCAAATTAATTAATTTAATTTAAATTTAGTTCGCAAATCAGGCTGTAGCCTCCACTTGAGCTTTGTCGGGTCCTTCAGTAAACACGAACTTTTAAAGAAGTGGGGAATTTTTGAAAGGTCAAATTGACAAATTGATATGATTTAATGTCGTAGTCAATGAGAGTAATCCCCAAAAGTTTTTACAAAGGGCATGTCATTTATTTTGTTTAAAGCGAAAAGACACGGACAAAGCCGTCAAAATACGATCTGTTCATACCACTCACCCTCAAGAAAAGTGACACATCTCGACAAAAGTAAATTTCACAGGAGAGGCAAAAAAAAATTTGCATGATTTTTCTGCGACATGAAAGTATAGCACTTAGATCTGCATGCAGGCGTAAAAAAATGCATAAAAGTGTAAAACCCTTAAGAATGAAGACATAGGATGAGGTTTGGAGGGTTGGATAAATTTACCTCTCCACGCAATCCAACCCTCTTCTGTTGTCACGAATGGACGAATAGCGTAATAAAGTGATTTTCCGTATCACTACACTTGTGAAACTTTTTGTGTAGCAAGACACACCTATGGCAGACCTATTAGTGGAATAAAACGCAAAATGAATTTCGAGATGTGTCACTTTTCTTGCAGTGGAGCGATATTCAATAAAGACTTATATTAAATCTATTATAAAGGGAAGATTTATATTATTTGTATACATTATTTAAGCTTTTAAGAACGAATTAATTGAATTCTCATACAAATCAATACCAAATCTATGATCGGTTGACGAACAATTCGATTAGCGAACACTGTTTTGGAGCGGATTAAGTTCGTTAACCGATCACCCACTGTATAATGAAATTGATATACATTACTGAGGTTTACTATACAACACTATCAAAAATAGCAGGTGTTTTTTTTAATCTGCAAAAATGTACTAAAATCAAGAACGAAAATATACAACAACCTCTTCAGAGTCACCGAAGATTTCGAAAAGCGTTCCTTTACCTTTAAAACCCCTCAGAAAATTATTTAGCTTCAAAATTTAAAGAAGAATTTATAAAAATAAATTTTTATGAGCTGCCCTTCCTTTTTCGAAATGTTTCTGAACAGCTTTTACCATACAATAATCAGCTTTCTCAAATCGGAATACAGTATAACTTCAAAAATCCGGTATCATGGGGACCGAGTCTATACCGGATTTTTGAAGGATTGTCAAAAGTAGTAATTAGGAATATCAAAAGTAGTACTATATTCTTAATGGTACCTTTAGCCATAATTTATTTCATTATTAAGTGATAATTATGTAAGAAAAAGGGAAAATGAAACTTAAAAATAAACTTATACATTAATTGATATTTGCTATGTTTCAGAAAAAAGAATCTAATAAAGAGTGAAATTATTCCTTCTCGTGTAATTTTGGAAACATCGATGTCAATTTTGTTTGTATAATCTTTTTGGCTGTTTTTTAAAAAGTTTTTCTTGTATTTTATACAAATGAATAATTTCTTTGACAGCTCTATTTCGGAAATACAGTCTTGTTCTGTAAAGCAGATATTAATTCTCCAGTTAAATTTATGCATTTTTCTTGTGATACCTTTTCTTCTACCTGTTGTTCATCCTCGTCTTCGGATCTGTTACTAGCGTTATCGACAGTTCCATTTAGCCCAGCGTCAGAAGAGAGACTCCAAAGAACTTGTATACTAGTCTCCACGCCGTTGCTGAGCAACAGTGCAGATCCCAGAAAATTTGTTCCGAAAATAATCGCCTCTGACAAATGAAAAAAACGTAAAATACTATTTTTTTTTCATTTTTTTTTTCGATCTTGAAGTTTTTAATTCATAAACAATTGCTATTTTTCTTCTACCATAACTTGAAAGTATAAAAGAAAAGGGAAGGGGAAAAGATTATTTGGTGCCGGATTTTTGGTCTCACTGTATCACTTTTTTCGATGTTATCCATTATCAGGTAAATATTTTGATATTCAGAAAACATGTTTAACAGACAAACATAGATTATTAACAGCATTAACAATAAATATGAAAATTAACATTATTTTGTTACAGTTGCATGAAAAAATTCGATTATGCAGCTGAAAATGTTTACTTGAGAATGGATAGAATCCGAAAAACCGATTTTTCGGGTACAGGGAACTGATGAATACATTGTAAAAGCCACCATGAAACGGTTCCGAAAATAACGGGCAGCTAATTTTTTTTTTGGAAAATTTTCGTTAAATTTCAAAAATAATTTTTTTTTTTTTTTTTTTTTAGATTTCTAAGGATAAAGAATCGGAATCTTCGGTGACTCGGAACAGATTATTATATTATTGTGTATCTTCAAAAATCCGGCATTCAGAAATCCGGCATCAAAAATATCTTTTTCCCTTCCTTTTTCTATTACACTTTCAAGTTATGGTAGAAGAAAAATAGCAATTGTTTATGAATTAAAAACTCCAAAATCGGAAGAAAAATAAAAAAAAATAATAACATTTGACAATTTTTTTCATTTGTCAGAAGCAATTATTTTCTGAACAAATTTTCTGGGAGCTGCACTGTTGCTCAGCAACGGCGTGGAGATTAGTACACAAGTTCTCTCGAGTCTCTCTTCTGAGGCTGTGTTAAATAGAACTGTCCATAACGCTAGTAATAGCTCCGAAGACGAGGATGAACAACAGGCAGAAGAAAATGTGCCATTAGAAAAATGTGTAAATTTAACTTGAGAATTACTATCTGCTTCAGAGAACAAGACTGTATTCCCGAAATAAATCCGTAATAGAAATTCTTCATTTGTATAAAATACAAGAAAAATCTGTTAAAGAACGGCCAAAAAAATTGACATAGATGTGCCTGAAATTACACGAGAAGAAATAATTTCACTCTTTATTAGATTTTTTTTTTTCTGTAACATAGAAAATATCAATTAATGTAAGTTTATTTTTATATTTAATTTTCTCTTTTTCTTACATAATTATCATTTAATAATGAAATAAATTATCGTTAAAGGCGCCATTAAGAATATAGTACTACTTTTGACAATCCTTCAAAAATCCGGAATTTTCAAAAATCCGGCATAGAGACTATGCCGGATCCCTAGGTCCCGGTGATGCCGGATTTTTGAAGTTATACTGTATTTGCGTTCATGATTATTGTGCATTTTTGTAGATTAAGAAACATCTGTCATTTTTTACACTGACTTTTCACTTAGTATAGAATATCATGCACAGAGCATTTATCCTTCATTTGCAGGAACTCACAAAAGTTTTCAGATATGGAACTGTATCCGAAGTACTGTCTATTAACGATAATTGCTAGAAGTGCGTTTCCAGTTATGGTATGCGTTTTTAAGTTTAACTAAATTTTTGCATATTACGTAGTATTTATAAATGCTATAGATGACATACAGGCCTGCACACACACACACACACAAAAAAAAAAAAAAAAAAATCCGTAATCATTTCTGAGTATAAACGCGAATTGCTTAAGCCTGGTCCTCACTCAGTTTCCGAATTTCCCTCGGTAATGTTAAAAGTCTGTGGGAGTTTGATACATTCTTATATTTAAAATATCTCCTCGGGATATTATTTGGTTGAGCAAAATGTTCTGGGAAATTTTTAATCTAATAGTTACCAGAATTTTTATCGAATATGATGGTCGTGCCATCAATGCCGAGCTCTTATTACCAGCTGTTGGATCGCGTCTACTGCAAATTGGTGCAGAAGTATCCACCCACGATTGCTTCCGCAGAAAGCGCGCTTTGTTTCAGCAGGAGAATGTCAAAGCGCACGTGGCCCAGAGGACCAAGGACAAGTTTGCACAGTTGGACGGCGTCGAAATTCTTCCACACCCCGCCTACACTCCAGACGTGGCTCCATCCGATTATGGCCTCTTTCGATCAATGCAACACTTTTCCAAGGGCCGTCGATTTGAATCCTTTAATGAAGTTGAAGAAGCATGCCAAGAGTTTTTTGATTCCAAGGAGCTTCCATGGTTCTTCCAGCAAATCCGGAATCTGGCAGAAAATCGTGGCCTATGATGTTCTCTACTTTGAAGAATAGTCCTTGTTGCTTTTGTTGTTAATTTGCGCATAACAACGCAACTTTCACAAATTTTCCAGGACTTTTTGCTCAGCCTAGTAAAATTTTTAGCTCCCGGTACGGTATGCAATTTCTTTCTCCCAGATTATTTTGTGTCGTCTCCAAAAAAAAAAAAAAATAATAATAACGTTACCTTACAGAAGTCAGCCGTAAAACAAAGCAGTACGATTAAATACTCTATAGCAATTTTTTTAATTCATCGCACTTTTTCAATTTTTATACCGTCGTATTGGAAAGAAAAAAGTACTTTTAAATGCAATTTGTTTGAAAACTGCATCTCCATTTATTTTTGAAATATTAATTTTTTTGTAATTTTTGGAGCCATTTGCTTAATATTGGCAACGGAAGTACTCCATTTCTGTAGAAAGTAAAGGAAAAATAGTTGTAAAATATTAATTATATACTTTTGCTTCCATTTTTGTGATTAAAATACATGCTATTTTGAAAAAAATATTTAAGCGAATGATTTCTGTTAAAACATGGAGCTATTATAAACTATATTTAATTTTAAGTATCTGTATTAATGATACAAACAAATGAAGGCCTATGAATCATTAGACAACCGATTTTTTTTAATTTTTGTTGAATTTCTTTAATGACGGCATCTTTTTTCTGCATTTGTGTATTATTTCGCGATAGTGATGTCCTATGCCTACTTTACTGTAGATGTTTAAGAGTGGATCGTAAATGGGGAATTCTTAAGCGGATGCGAATGACGTCATTTTACATAAATTAAAAGAGTGTGCTATAAGTCTTAAAATTGAAATATGTTTTGTACTATTTATATATACATACATTTTTTTTCATCGGGGGCAACACTAAATTCTGAAAAAGCAGAATTCCTGTTTTCTAGTTTATTTCTTTTTTCTGTGTGCTCTTCTTAAAGGATCTCTCTCTCTTTTTTTTTTTTTTTTTTTCAGTTGTGAAAATATTTCTGAAATCTATGCTTAATTTAATATTTTATGTGTTAAAAGCGGGCGAACTGGGAGTAAAATTTTAACACTTACACAAAATTAAGCATAGATTTTAGAAATATTTTGAGAACTCTGAAAAAAAGAGACGTCCTTTAAGAAGAGCACACAGTAAACAAAAACAAAAAATATTAATATCACGAGGAGATACCGGGTGAGCAAAAAGTCCGTATAAACTTTAAAACTTCATAAAAACAGAAAAAATAATCCAAATGAAAAACTGTTTGCAGGATTAGCATCTATAGGTCACGGGAATTTTTTTGACAGACATAAAAAATAACTCAAAAAACAGTCGACAGATGGCGCTGATTCGTGCGATTTTAGTGGAAATATGCAAATGAAACGGCTATAAGAACTTGCGCTCATAATCCAGAGATGCGAAATTTGGTTTTCCATAAGACTTTTAGCATTAGTTCGAAATCCGACAATTTCATTGGCTATCGGTGAAGCGAACTTCTTTCCCTGAAAGGAAAAGATCCATTTTACGAGTAACAGCGCTGCTACTAATTTAATCTATTGCATTTCTTGATAATAATAACTTGATGCAGTAAAAAAAGCTTATGAATTTCTCATACTGAGCACGGAATCAATTGTTATACATTTAATACCATAATATATAATTAATTATTAAATTTGATTTAATTTTCTAGTAAGAAAATTATTAACAATTCTCATTGACTTAGTTAAATTATGATAAAATAATAAGATTGTTATAATAAGCTGCTTAGCACCTTTTTTTTTTACTCAGATGTTTGCAATCAGTATTAAAGTTCTAGCAGCTTAACTAAAAGTAAGTAATTGAAGTTCCATCTAGATATATAAAAATATTTTTCTATGTCAGTTTAAAAGATACTATTATTGCATTTAAATAAATATTTTATTTTAATTATATAACATTAGCTCCTAAGTGGTATTATGTAGTAAAATTTAATCACAATATTATATTTCGAATAAAAATTGTAAAGCTACTGATAATAAGTTAATAAATAAAGATAGAAACAAAAATCTCCATAATAATAATAATAATAATCGTTATTTTAAATATATATACGTTGCAACTAATAGCAAAATATTTTTCATTGTTCATGTTTGATGTATATTACATTTTTATTGCAACATATATATACATATAATAAAACTTTTTGTGAATAATTATTAAATCACAGATATATATATATATTTGTTTTTGTTGCATTTTTACCATACATTCAATTATTTAAAGTATAGTAATTTACTGTCTTCAATGGTTAAATTATCATTGAAATATATATTATTAATGTAATTTATATATAAAAGATAAATAATTAATTTTTAAAGATGAATAATTTAATAATTTAATTCTGTTAATTATTTATATGTTACTGGAGTTCTAGCATAAAAGTAATTTTCATGAAAGTTTAGAAGATATTAAAATTAAATTTTAATAAATATTCATTTTAAACATACAGTTTATATATGATAAGAATTTAGAAGTATTGAATATAAAAAAAAAAAAAAAAAAAAAAATTAGAAAGCAGCTGATAAATTGATAAATATTTTTATATATGAAAGATAATACTTAATTTTGAGAAATGAACACTTTAACAAATTACTTCTGCTAATTCTATATATATATATATATATATATATATATATATATATATATATATATATAACTTAGTAAAGTTCCAACAAAAAATATTTTTAATGTAAGGTAAGATTATATTATTATTACATTATTATTAAAAATAGATTAAATTAATTTTTTAATTTAATTATTTAAATTTATTTAAAAAAATCTAATTGACAATTTTTTTTTTTTCAAAGGAACTGGTGATAAAGATCAACTGATTTTAACTAACTGACTTAAGGGTGTTCTCAAATCCAAAAAGGCAACTTTCTGATATAAGTTTTAATTTATTTTTGTTCGAAAATGCATGCAAGTAGCTGGTGTTGTTGTTCAGAAACTATGTAATTGTGCTGTTTTTTCCATTTTTTTTTTTTTTTTTTTTTTTTTTTTTTTTTGCAAACGCAATAGGTCTTTCAGAAAATAGTATCAAAGTGGGCATTTTGAACCGAATTTCCGCTCCATGGAAGAAAGAGCACTGAAGAGCGGGCGAAAAACGTGTTTGTCACGTGATCAAAATCGCTTATATTTCAATAGGTAATGGATTGATAAAAAATGGAAAATGCAGTTCAATTCCAAATCGCTTCCATGGCCAGGCTTTCCAATTTTATACCTTTTCGTTAAAAAATGAATTTGTAAATGTGTCAAAACGTTTTGCGCTTGTTGAGCAGAGCAGTTAAGAACAGCTTTAAGAAAATATTATTATTACTCTTTAATGTATTAAAGAAATTTATTTATTAGAAAAATACCGTATAAGTCATATGAATTTTAAAATTTAATTCAACTATCTGCATAACATTTGCAATTAAAAAAATGGTAATCTAAATAACAGATAAATTTAAAATGATCAGAACTTTATAAAAATCTAACATGAAAATACTTTTAATGTAAGCCTAGGAGATTTATTATTGCATTTTAATAAATGTTTACTTTAATTACTAAAAAATAGATTAAATGAATTTTATAATTTAATTATTTAAATATTTAAATATATTTTTAAAAAATCTAATTGACAAAAAAATTACAACCTAACTCGTAATAAAGATCAACTGATTTTAACTGACTTAAGAAAATATTATTATTATTCTTTAATTATTAAAGAAATTTATTTATTAGAAAAATACCCTATAAGTAATATGAATTTTAAAATTTAATTATCTGTATAATATTTGCGATAAAAATTTTTCAAAGCAACCTAAGTAACAGATAAATTTAAAATGATCAGAACTTTATTAAGTTCTAACATGAAAATGCTTTTAATGTAAGCCTAGGAAATTTATTATTGCATTTTAATAAATGTTTACTTTAATTATTAAAAAATAGATTAACTCATTTTTTTTAATTTTATTTAATTTATTTTAAAAAATCTAATTGATAAAAAAAAATTACAAAAGAACTGGTAATAAAGATCGATTGATTTTAACTAACTGACTTAATAAAAATCAAAACAAAACTCTAAAAAGGTGAAAACGCCAGCGAAAGGACAGAACACGCAACTTTAGGATTACAAATGCAAAATCTTAACCAGCCCTAGTCTTGACCACTGGGCTAGATCATTCATGCGTTTTGAGTTACCAAAATACGATGTGCCGGCTTTACACAGTATTTTACTCTTGCACTTGTCCTTTCAGGGAAAAAAGTTCCGTTCAATTTCATTGGCTATCGGTGAAGCGATAGCCAATGAAATCGCAGAATTTCACACTAATGCTAAAAGTCTTATGGAAAGTCAAATTTCGCTCCAGAGATAGTTCACTTAAAATAACTTCACCAACAAAGCTTTTGTCCTTCATACTCTGCATCCTTGATCAAGTACACGGCTCACAACCGTGAATTAGTTCTGGATTACGAGCGCAAGTTCTTATAACCGTTTCATTTGCATATTTCCACCGAAATCGCACGAACCAGCGCCATCTGTCGGCTGTTTTTTTTTAGTTATTTTTTATTTCTGTCTTTAAAAAAATTCCGTGACCTATAGATGCTAATCCTGCAATCAGTTTTTCATTTGGATTATTTTGTCGGTTTTTATGAATTTTTAAAGTTTATACGGACTTTTTGCTCACCCGGTATTTTAAATATAAGAATGCATCAAATGTCCATAGACTTAACGTTACCGAAGGGTGAACCGAAGGGGAAACAGAGTGACAAGAAGCCTTAAAGGTGGTTTTTCATTAACATTCGTACCGTGAATGGGTCCAATCGACCCATTTCTATAATTCATTTCATTCGATTCGAACCAGAATTTTTTTCGTAAAGTAAGGTACACAAAAGGCACCACAAACTAATATAAATAAATACATTAAATATTTTTTAAAGCGAATTCTGGTGTGAAATGTTTTTATTAAGGTTGAGTGAAATTTCAACAGGGTAGGAAGATTAAGTTGTGCATGTTCAAGCTGGACTGAATTTAACATACTAATGGATTTTTGTAGAATATAAATAAAATCATATACAGTGCCACGCAAAGAAAAGGATACATAACCATCTATGAACGTTAACTTCTCGAAATGTGATTTCAGTAGTAAAATTTTATTCAGCTTAAAACATGCTTACAACTACTGAATAAAATTTTAGCTAAATATGTAGCGTGTATAAAAATCTGCAAGTAATATACAGGGCTGTCTAAAAGAAGGCAAGTATATTTTCGTCCATTGGTATAGTAATGTCTAAATGTGAATTTTCAACCTATTATGCGTTTTCTTACTAAATTTAAGGAGTCTCAGGACTCTTAAAATTAGAAAAAATGAAAAAAAAAAGTACCATTTTCAACATTTAATATCTTAAAATGTATGAGATTTTAAAGCATATTTTTAATTGGTATAAAAGATATAAGAATGTTCTTTCATTTCAAGCATTTAAAAACTGTAAGACACAGAATTAGTATTTATAGGGGGCTCCAAACTGTCAGACATTTGTCGAGTAGAAAATTGGTATGACAGCTTACGTGGCACGATTAGAAAACAAATTTTGGAACTAGAATGTAATATTTTGTGCCTAATTATACTTCAGATTGTAATAATGACCTTCAACCTAACTAAATTTTTATTTAGAGCATTTTTATATTTTTAGTACAAAGTTGTATTGAGCTAATACAAAATTTTGAAAATTTCAACAGTATAATCACCTAAAGAATTTTTTTTTTCGAACAACAAAACTTAAATTTTAGGTTCTGTTTATCCAGACTAACATGAGACATACGTTTTGAAAATTACATGAAAAATATTCAGAAGTTTTTGAGATATCCAGCGCATTATGCCCAAAAACGTCATTTGGAGAAAGATGACTTCAAAGTTTCGGAAACGCCGCTTCAGCTGTTGAGCGGAATTCTAAAAGCCATAACTTCTGTTCTAATGGGAATTTCAAGAAAACAATTATATCAAAATGTTCAGAAAAGATAAGAGTTTTCCGTCTAAAGAAATTAAAATTCGTAAAATTTTGAAGCTTTAAGAGTCCTGAGCCTCTTAAGCCTACTACGTTACAATATCAAATACAGAGCTGCACAAAAGAATTGGAGTACTTTTCAGGCTGTGGATGGTAACTGCCGAAATCTGGTTTTCAAATATGTTATGCGTTTTCTAGGTATTATCTTATTTACTTTATTTTAAAGCAAAGTTTTGTTAAAGGATTCTGAAAATGTTGGAAAATGTTTCATAATCTATGCTTAACGTATGATTTTTTTTCTTATATTTAATTAATTTTTGTTCGCAAACGTATCAAATTAGCAAGTGCTTTTTTCGGGAATTTCGTAATCGAACTATTTTTTCCATTTTTCGGTAAAGGCAGACATTTCTGAAAATTCTGTCAAAGCGTTTTGTACCAAATTTCAGGGCGTGACAGATCAGGAAAGGAAAAAAACTGCCGGTCTGTAATGGTAATAGTTTACAATATTTTATAACTCAAGATGCAATTCCTTTATCAGAAAATGAAGAAAAAAAACCTGTTCGATTGCAAACGATTTCAATAATCACGATTTTAGGTTTAAAAATGAGTCCATAAATACGTTAGAAAATTTGGCGCTTTTGAGCGTGGAAAAATATTTTTTTGAGAAACTCTTTTTGAGACTGTAGTAAGAAAAAAGGATTTATGTATGCGCGTTTAGAGAGGTTAATTAAACATATTTACAGAGAGAAAATGGAAATGTTTCTTTAAATGAAGAAACCAAAATTTATGAATGTAAATTTTATTCTAATAAATATTCATATTTATTATGAATTCCTATTTTATCTAGTTTTATGTTTTCCCACTGTTTAAGTATTATTTCCTTGCAGTCATTATAAAATACATAAAAATGAGGCTTTGAGGTAATTAGAAAAATTAGATCAATTGTATTTTAGCAAATGCAGAAAATATAGAATAAAATTGTTGAGTAAAGTTGAAATCAAAATAAATTATATTGAACCATTTCTGTTTTATTGTAATCTGAGCTAGTTAGATGTGCCAATCCCAAAACTTTCTTCTGTCTAAAACATCTTAATATTTCAAAATGTAGTTACAAATGTCAATACTTTAATATTATAAGTTCAATACTATGCCAACTTTGACTTCCATCTTAAATTTCTGCTTCAGTCAATTAATTGGAGTAAAAACAAGTTCTTCGCAATCGTGATTTATTAAAAGCAATAATTTTCCGTTATTCTGGTGTACATCATCCGTTCGTGAACAGCCGGCTTATCAAGATACGAAATTCCCGTCGCTTTACGAGCCACCGGTGTACAATAGAACTACGAAAATCACTCTTATAGTGCTCCCTTTCGGAGGAATATTTCCAAATTAAGGGCGGACCTTCTTGGCATGGCCAAAAACATACACAAAAAATTTGGTTCAATTCTATACATGACTTCATACACTTTTCGATGGTACAATAATGAAAATGACATAAAAATCGTTATTACAGCGCCCCCTTCTGGCGGAATTTTTCCAAATTCAGACAGGACCTGCTTGCCATAGCAAAAAACTAAAAAAAAAAAAAAAAAAAAGAAAAAAGAAAAAAAAGAAAAAAGAAATTGGTTCAATTCTATGCATAACTTCATACACTTTTTGATAGTTTTGATGGTACAGTGGCGACATACGGACACACGGGCAGACAGACATTTTCTATAAGCATGTTTTTGGGGATTTGTGAACCCTGAAACGTGTAAATCCGGCGAAAAAAAAATTGGATTACAATACTAATACTTTCTTCTATTGAAGATAGAAGAAAGTAAAAATGAAATGAGGTTTGACACGGAGATATGATGCAATCTGACCCAAAAGTGCAATCTACGCAGGACAAATTACTCCACGGATATATGTACCAGTTATATCAAAAAATTCAATCCGTCTTTCCTATTTGAATTAATTGTTAATTATACTTTCCCATTCCTATTGCAAAAACGTCACAAGCAAACTAGCATAAAACAGCAAAAAGAATAATCAGCATGATTTCTTTCAGTAATGTATGTATTTAAAAACAGATTAATAAGTTATCTACCCTACTTTCCAAAAGTCCCAGTGCACCTAGATCGTTATTATTATACGCTAAGAAATCAGGAAGTACTATATCTTACATAACTTTCACCTCCTTCTAAACAAGGCAGAAGGTGAAGCATGATAAACGTCTCTCTCAGTCCAAGAGAATAGGTCGAATTGTCTACTGTCCAGTCTCTTTTTATTTTTTCTTCTTCTTCTTCTTAATTTGTTTTTGACCCAGATTGGCTACTGTTCATATTGTGTTTGGTGGAAAATCATGTTTTGGATTGCATGTAAATAATAACACCTTCAAAGAAATAAAAAGATTTTCTTTCTCTTTCTTTGCAAGACAATGGTCCGGTTTATCCCTTTATTTATTGACGCCCGGCATTTTAAGAATGTTTGTTTTGAAAAATCAATTTCAAAATTAAACATACAATGTAAAACAAAAGCAATAAAAAAAAAAGCAGTTAAACCATCTTTTATTTTAGTTCTTCACTAAGAATGAGCTCTAGGTTGGTTGGTTGGTTGGTTGTATTTATGACGGCCAATTATCTACACGAGGGATATAGGCCCAGGGGGAGTGCCCTTCGTGGGTGTCTTTCTAAGGGAACCTAACCCGTATTAACGCTTGGAAATCCAAGGTTCGAAGAAAACCACGAAAACTCCGAACGATTAGGCCGACGGGCGCGATTGGGGTCGAACCCAGCACCTCCTGTCTACCAGCTTCGAGAGCAGAACCTCCCGGCCACTGGTGGGGCAATGAGCTCTAGGAATCTAAACCTTTGTGGAAATTCTAATATACACGTAAACACACGCGTATATATATATATATATGGAATAGATTTAAAAATAGCGAAAACAAATTCCGTTAACCTCAAAATGTTAAAATATGCCAATATTTCCATAATCGGGTTTTATCATGTTTAAATATGTTTTTTCTAACTCATATGACATTATATGCTCACCTGCTGACGTCCGTTGTATTTCCAATATGACGTAACATTCACTTTTTTAATTCGTCTAACTATTTCTTTCATTTTTCACGTGGAAATTTTACAGAAAAGTTATCGCGTAATATTAACTTCTTTTTTTTTTTTTTTAATTCGTCAAACTATTTATTTCATTTTCATTTTTCACTTGGAAATCTTGCAATTGAAAAGTAAATTGACCAATCGTGTTATGCCCAAAAACGTCATTAGGCGAAAAATGACTTCAAAATTTCGGAAACGCCACTTTAGCTATTGAGCGGATATAATTCTAAAAGCCGTAACTACTTTTCTAATGTGAATTTCAAGAAAACAATTATATCAAAATGTTCAGAAAAGAGGGGAGTAACAAATAAAAAAATTAAATTTTCGAAGGTTTAGGAGTTTTAAGAGTTCTTAATCCTTAACTGCTGGAGAATGGAACAAACCATTAAAATAAATCAGCGGCGGGGGGGGGGGGGGGGGGGAGGTATGCGATAATCACATCTCTTTTTGAACTATTCCTAAGAGTCTATCTATACAATATTTTGGGAATATTGTAACATAATGAATCATTGCATGTTTTATCTTTTTACATAAAATTTCTATGGATTCATTAATTATTGATTCGTAATAGATTGACGTACGTTTAATTATTTTAGCTTTATCAAAATGCATTTTGACTGTTTCCTCTTGTTTTAACCTTTTATCTACTGACGGTAATATAAGGACCATTAAAATAACTTGTTATAAAATTCATGTAATACATCGATTAGTCGTAATGCAGTTTAGAATGAGCTATAGATACATTACTTTATCGTGTTCGAAAAGCATTATGGGTTACACAAAACAAAAATATTTTTAACAGGATGATTTATTTTGTCTTTGCATCTTTTCAGCTTTTTTGGCGTTGGTAGGGGAAATTTTTCATTTCGGAAATATTTCTATATTTCTATTGTAAGAACATTATATTTGTACATTTCCTAATTCTACAAAATACTAAGAAAAATATTTGAAATAAAAGATTTGAGTGGGGTTATAAAAGTTGCACAAAATCCCTATAAATTCAAGTTTAATGAATCTTTCTAAATCCTTCAATCCATCTAAAATCCTTCTAGAATTTATTACATGATTATGTAAATCTTCTAATGTAGTTTAAACAATTCATGAAAAATGCTTTAGAAGATAAAATTTTCATGAATTCATATTTCAGTACATAAAGGGTTAATCTTGAATGCGCAATTTTAGCTTTATTGAACTTAATATCTGAAATACAGTAGAGCGGCGATTATCGGAACTCCAATTAACCGAACTTTCAATTATCCGAACGGCCTATTTCTCTGAAATTTTTTTTAAACCGAACTTCCATTTATTCGAACAGCCTATTTCTCTCAAAAAAATTTTGTAATGATGATGAGATTGTGGATGAAATTTAAGATGAAAAAGAAATTGAAGAAATGAAAACGACCCAGAATCTCTGAAAATGACCCAGGTCCTATCACATAACGAAACCTTTGAATGTTTGGAAACAGCTATGAAATGACTCGAACGGCAGAAGAACTCTGATTCTATTCAACTAATGTATTTAAGAAGAATTCGAGATATGGTAGCAATGGAAAGAACGTCTTCTCTGAAGCAAGTAACAATCGAAAGCTTTTTTGCTTAAATTATAATCTTTGGAGTTCAGCAAATTATAAAAAGAGAAAAAGAAAATTTTAAATGATAGAAAAGTAAAAAAAAAAAAAAAAAGTTTTTAAACACGCTAGCACTAACTGGTGCTGCCAGTCCTAAGCCTGAATAAAGTGTGAAGGTTTTAGTATAAACAGAAACATTCCTTAAACTGTCTGCCCATTTATCCGAAATTTTGCCTATCCGAACTAGGGTCGGTCCCGACTTGTTCGGATAATCGGCGCTCTACTGTATGTTCTTTCAAACAAGTTTTGAATTCCCTTAAGGTCATACTTATATATACTCTTTTACTTAATAACATTTCTTATCATTTTCATTTATTTCTTTAGTGACTGGAATTCTGTAGATTCCGGAGGATTCTACCATCGGCACTGGATCCATCTTTTCATGCAACAAAGTTATCAATTTTAAACGTACAGTCGTGGGAAAAAAAAGTAAACACCCCCTACTAACTCCTCAACAAATTATCGTAGAAGAAAGTTACTGGTACCGAACGATTGGAAATAAAGTCTACTTTTAAATGATGTATATAAAATTTTCTTAGGGGGCCATCTACATATTAAGAAGAACCATAACTTTGTTTTTTTCAATAGCAGTACCCAATTCTGACTGCATAAATGAACTCTACACCTTTCAATTAGCCTAAAAACGAATTTTTATGCAATTCGTACCATAAGTTTCCGAGAAATTAATTATTTTAAAACGAGCGTATTTTAATGGCTGTATCCAAATTGAAGTTCCGTACTGGATTGTTCACCGAGAGAGCCCCTTCCTTGATCAAGGCACCTTAAGCGCCACTCAAGGAGTCAATGAAGCGTGTTAGATTACAGTACAGCAGAATAAATTTCAAAATGTCTAACCACTTCCATCATAGGCGGCCCCTTAAACCATCATTTTGCCGTTTTTAAAGCATAATTTGAAAACTACTTGGAATAAAAATGTGAAATTTTTGAATTTCCATAAAGCAGGACTTAATAAATCTAAATCCATCAAAAAAATTGTAGGTTGCAATTCATAATTTTTTCGAATATTAATTTCATAATTCATAATTCATATCATAAAATTATAAAAATTGCAAATTCAGCTTATTTATGTTTGGGTATATTAGTATTATTACTACAAAAAAAAATTAGCACATTAGGAGCCTAATTTCGGGAGATATAAATAAAAATATGAAAATGTAATTTAACATTAGAAGCTCTAAATTTTGAATGTTTATAATTCAAAAACTTATCATTCAAATGACTTGAAATTTGGTGTCTAAGCATAGTTTGAACGGAAGATTTGAAATATCTCGTTAAAATTGGGCATTGCCATTGAAAAAAATGAAGTTTGGATTCGTTTTAATATGTAGATGACCCCCTAAGAAAATTTTATATACATCATTTAAAAGTAGACTTTATTTCCAATCGTTCGGTACCAGTAACTTTCTTCTACGATGATTTGCTGAGGAGTTAGTAGGGGGTGTTTACTTTTTTTTCCATGACTGTACGTTAATAATTAATGAATCGATAGAAATTTTATGTAAAAAAGATAATACATGCAGTGATTCATCCTACAATGTTCCCAAATTATGATAATAGACTCTTAGGAATAGTTCAAAACCAGATGTGATTATCACATACCTCAATCCTTCCCCTCCCCTCTGTTTTATTTTAATGGTTTGTTCCATTCTCCAGCAGTTAAGGGATATACAGGATGCCCATAATTAAACGACCCTACTTTAAAGTTGTCTACAGACAGAACTATTGTTCATAAAGTTGTGAAATTTTTTAAAAGACATAATAAAGCGGTGGGAATTTGTTTAAGCTTAAAAAAATATAAATAAAAACAGTTCAAAATTTCGCCAAAAGAGGGCGATTTTTAATAAATTACACATTTAGCATTACGATAGTTTAGAAATTTTATTTACAGAATGTTCATGATTAAACGACCCTATTTTAAAGTTGTCTACAAGACGAAACTGTTGTTCAGATTGTTGTGAAATTTTTTGGAGGACATAATAAAGGTATGGAAATTTGTTTCAGTGAAAAAGAAAATAGGCGGCCGTTTTTTAACGAATTAATCCATTTAATATACATTTACGATAGTTTAACAAATTTTGTTATAACCAAACATGTTCTGCATAACTTTCATCATTTTCAGATACCACCTGGAATTCTAAGATAGAATGTTCCACAATTGACCGCAGTGTGTTCTGGGAAATGCTAGAAACCTGTCGTGAAATGCTGTTTTTAGAATAAGGTTAAGTTAATAAATAAAATTACTAAACTACCGTAATGCTAAATGTGTAATTTAATAAAAATCGCCCTCTGGTGGCGAAATTTTAAACTTTTTTTCAGCTTAAACAAATTCCTATCCCTTTATTATGTCTTTTACAAAGTTTCACAACTTTATGAACAATAGTTTTGTCTGTAGACAGCTTTAAAGTAGGGTCGTTTAATTATGGACACCCTGTATTTCATTGATTTTATCATTGTGTATTTGTGTTCGTTTGTAACCCTGATGATGAGCAAGGGTTTGATCGAAAGCGCTCGGTTTATATGAAAATACAGTTTTGTATGTAAAGTATATATTTTAAACAACTTCAGTAAAGTTTATATAAAATGATGTATCGCATTCTTGCTTCAAAAGTGGCATAACTCAAAAAACTTCGCTTTTCAGGAAACGCGAAAAACTATTTCCGGGCTGTGGAATGATCAATGGCCATCTTGCAAACACAACTGCTACTTGGTGGCTGGATTTTTACTGCACTATCTGGTACTTTAGATGCTTGATAGAGGCGTAAAAACAAAGTAGAATGGCTGCCATAATTCAAAAAACCCAATTTTTGAGTTGTGCCACTTTTGAAGCAAGGGTGCGATATGTGTATTTAGAATTATATACTTTTTAGTTACCTGTTTGTGTTATAATTTAAATCTGGATTCTATGAGTATGTTTTTATCATATCTCAAGTTTTTTACAACAAATATTTTGATAGCACTGAAACGAATTCTCAAAATTTAGTACACTAGTCAGAATGTATGCGTACAACAAGGGATAAATTATTACGCCTTACGCACTTCGGGGCACGAAGTTTTCCCTAGACGAGGGCACACCGGCCCTCGGGTCCGACCCTGAGTAGGATGACCGCGCCAGTAGTTGATCAAATTTTTGAAATGCTAGGGTCGAACCAGAAATAAGGTTCCCATCAAATTTACAAATAGACAACATTGTTTATTCTCATAGAAATTTACATCTTTGAAAAGAAGAAAGTTTGCACTATTTCTCTACATAATCGCCATCTTTTTTTACGCATTTTTGTAGACAGTGCTCTAATTTCTTTATCCCAATGTCGTAGAACTCCGCCGCCGTCGCCAACCCGTTGAGGAAGCCTTTGACCTCTTCTCTGACGTCATTGTCGCTCCGGAAGCGTTGACCACCCAAGTGTTCCTTTAACTTGGGGATCAAGTAATAATCACTAGGTGCGAGTTACGATAATCGTCATCTCGAAACGGCCTCCGAAACTGACGGTCTTCCACTCCGTTCTTCATCGTGGGCTTCCTTCCGACCGGCACTAAATTCCCTGCACCCCTTTCGGACGTGTTGTACGGACATACACGTCTCGCCATATAACTCTGTCAACATACGATGAATATCGACGGGTGGAGTCCCTTTGACGTGCAAAAAGCGAATTACGGAACGAATCTCGCACTTGGCGGGATGAACAATGGGAACCTCTATCTCGGACGGCTGCTGAGCCAAGAATGAACGGCGCATCAAAGCGCGGCCGAGGGAATCGCGAGTGCGAGAACAGCCGCGCATAGCGCTGATGCCATACTTCGCCTCGCAGCTTCCCGTGTGGCTGGAGCTCTTTGGGAACCTTATTTCTGGATTGACCCTCGTATTACGCCATTTCAGGCGGAAATGTGTTTTACACGCGGCACTAGACATAATGTTTTTGTTTGAATGTTGGAGCACACGTGTTGTAACATGGTTGTCAGCTGCTTGATGTAAGAGAAGTCATTTTGCGAATTTTTTTTTAATTAGAAAATGTAAAAATTTAGTTTTTCATTAGTTGGAGACCATTACGGTAAGTTAAAATAATCCACTTCCATCTTGCTTCTTTCAAATAATAGTTTTATATGAATTATTGTAAGCTATTTTCGACTGATTTCTTCGATTGATCACCTACTTTGAAAATGGCAATTAAAGAAACTATTTACTTTTAATTTTGTTGCTATTTAATTTCAGAGGATTTCATTTTTACCCATTATAGGACATTCAATAAGGGTTGTAGTAATCATGTTAGTTTACTTCTAAAACTTAAAGGAGACACAGTACTTTTTAAACCACTTTTTCAATTTTGAATAATACTGTAATATACTGTAATATCTGTAGTAACATTATATTTAATACTATAAAGCAAATATAATTTCATATAATTTCAAAAAAAAAAAAAAAATCTTGTAGAACAGCCTATTTAACTAAAATTTAAATTAAAAAAAAATAATTTTTTTTTTTAAATCCCTACTACTTTTTTAAATATGAATATTTTTGCTTCAAATTTTTTTTTCGTAATCCTAAAAAAATACTACATAAAATTGTGCATGGATTTAAGATTCAGGGTTATAGTTATTTTTTTTTTAAGAATTTCAATTATTTTTGCTTGATTTTTTTAATATACAAAAGAGAAAAAGATTGATATTAAATGTAATATTCCATACATCTAAAAATCTATGCACAGTTTTATGTAGTATAATCTAAGATCTAAGGAATATGGAAAAAAAAAATTTAAGCAAAAATATTCATATTTAAAAAAGTAGTAGGGATTTAAATTTTTTTTTCTTTTTTTTAAATTTAAATTTTAGTTAAATAGGCTGTTCTACACGATTTTTTTTTTTGAAATTATATGAAATTATATTTGCTTTATAGTACCTAATATCTGTAGTGACATTATATTTAAGTATATTAAAGTATTATTCAAAATCGAAAAAGTAGTTTAAAAAGGTACTGTGTCCACTTAAAATGAAGGAAATAGAATAAAAACAACGTAGCACCGACCTTATTTGATCAACTACTGTCTGGGACACTCAATGTATTATGTGCGCACAGCTATTACCATTTATACTATTACCTATTTCCAGTCATGTGAATAATGGCGCCCTTCATTGAAGCAAGCCTGTCCAATCTTTCAGTAAGATTCCAGGCTTAATTTGCATTACATCTTTTCAAAATTTCATCATTTTTTTTTCTGAGCTTTTCTGATTTATTTGTAGATAATATTTTTAAATTAAGTATGCAGTTTGAATTGGTTTTTATCTTTTAAATACTTTATTTCTAACCAAACATGTAAATGCAAAAATTGCGATCTTACACAATAGGGTGTTTTTCGCTTACTTTACACTTCATCGTTTGCTGCTAAATTCTAAATGGTCTATTAACTTTCTTTATCTTTATTTTGCATGTTTATTCATCTTTTAAAATCGGCTTACACAAAAGAAACTGACGTGCTGTGGCCATTACAAAACTTTTTTCTGTGCCATTTTAACCCTTTATGTCCGTAATTATGAATTCCTGAAAATTTCATCTTCTGAAGCATTTTTCGCGAATTTTTGAAACCACATTAGACGATTTTAATATATTTAGAAGGATTTTGCCGATTAAAACCAATTAATTAAATTTGAATTGATAGGGAATTTGTACAATATTTAAAACTCTACTTAAATATGTTATTTATTTATTTTTTTTTTTTAGTATTTTGTAGAATTAGGAAATGTACAAATATAATGTTCTTACAATAGAAATAGAGAAATATTTCCAAACTGAAACTACCACCCCCCCCCCCCCCCCCCCCACACACACACACACACACATCCAATCGTTCAACGCTAAAAAAGCTGAAAAGATACAAAGACAAAAGAAATCATCTTTTTTAAAATATTTTTGCTTTGTACAACCAATAATGCTTTTGGAACAAGATAAAGTAAAGTATCTATAACTCATTCTAAACTGCATTACTACTAATCGATGTATTAAATGAATTTTATAACAAGTTATTTTAATGGTACTTTAAAATACCGCCCGGGTATAAAGGATTAATATGGAAATTTATAATAACATCAACAATTTTAAATATAAAACACGGTGTATTTCTTCGAATTTAACATGAAGTTACAGCGATCAGTGAATTAAAAGAAAATCAGAACATTAGCGTTCCCTGTAAGGTATTAACATTTAAAATTATATCAACATATGCCCTTTAAATCATTAAATTCAAACGTGAAACTTTGTATGTTTCTACGCAATAGAAAGTAAGATACAACTATAACGTTCAATGCAAAAAGCATCAGACTAATATTCCGTAATTGGGTTCACAGCCAAAAATTGGATTAAAAAATGAGCAATTCTAGAAACAATGTAGTTAAGGAGTCTCGGGACTCTTACAGCTTCAAAATTTTCGAAATTTTTATTTTCTTAGATGTTAAACTCCTATAGTTTCTGAACATTTTGTTAAAATAGTTTTCTTCAAATTCCCATTAGAACAGAAGTTATGGCTTTTAGAATTATACCCGCTTAACAGCTGAAGTGACGTTTCCGAAACTTTGAAGTCATTTTTCTCCAAATGACGTTTTTCGGCATAACGCGCAGGATATCTCAAAAATTTCTGAATATTTTTCATGCAATTTTCAAAACATATGTTTCATGTTAGTCTGTATAAACTGAACCTAAAATTTCCTTTTATTGTTCAAAAAAATATTTTTTTAGGTGATTATACTGTTGAAATTTTCAAAATTTTGTGTGAGCTAAATACAACTTTGTATTAAATATATAAAAATGCTTTAAATACAAATGTATTTAGGTTCAGGTTGATTACTAGAATCTGAAGTATAAATAGGCATCAAAATTTTCATTCTAGTTGCAATATTTATTTTGTAATCCTGCGCGTAAGCTGCAATACCAATTTTCTGCTCGTCAAATGCCTGACAGTTTGGAGCCCCCTGTAAATGCTAATTCTGCATCTTTCAACTTTTTAAATACATAAAATGAAAGAAGATACTTAAATCTTTCATCCTCCCCAAAAAATTGTGTTTGAAATCATACACGTTTTAAGATATTAAATGTTGAATATGGTCTCTTTTTTTCATTATTTTTAATTTTAAGAGTCCTGAGACCCCTTAATGCTGTATAACAGTTACAAGAGTGGAGTTAATAATAATGCAAGCTATGTTCGCTAAAATGTATCAATTTCTGACGGACCCGATTGGGAATCTTTTCTCAAGCATAGTACAGCAGCACCCCCTGTTCAGTAATCAATGTCAAAATTGAATCAGCATCTATTTATGTCAACATCTAGCGGAATATGAAATTTAATGAAATTCCCTGAATTAATTATTGAGATACAGAAAACGAAATCGTTAACACCACGCATAGCAGCGCCACCTGCTGGGGGGCATATACCAAGGCCCAATCAGTATCTATTTATATCAAGGTCTAAGAGAATGTGAAGTTTGATAACATTCCGCGCAGTAGTTCTTCAAGTATAACTAACATGGAAATCGTGAAAAATACTGCATGACAGCGCCACCTGTTGGGTGATATGCACGTAAACATAAATGAGCACGAATTTATGTTAAGGTCTAAAACTAAATCCGAAATTTGATTAAATTCCATGCGTTAGTTTTTAGATAGAGCAACAAAAGACACAAAATGTGACACAATTGTAAGACACAAAATTTGTCTCTTACACAGAATAACAGATAGACAAACATATCCCAAAAGTGTTCAAATTGTGTTCAAGACATCCCAAAACATGTAAATTAATCAAAAAACGGAAGTCGAAATTTTCACAATTCAAATACTTTCGTCTTACGTATATAGAATACAGATGAGACGGGCTCAGACCAGGCTCGAAAATCCCGAAACATTTGGTAATATTTAACATTAATACTTATTTCAGATTAATAAAAACGTGATTAATATATTTGTTTATTATAAGATTATAAAAACCACGGCAGGGTTAAGAATTTTCTACTGCCTGCTTCCAACACCGTGGTCGAACGGATTCGAATTTCAAATCGCAGGTCTGGTGCTCCGAAAAAATAACCCGATCTTTAATACAAACTAGAGTTAAACTGCTATGCACTCTGTTTATTCACCTGCTACTATAGACGTGCTGAATCACATCTGAAATGATCCTATCTTTCGAAGATAACTTTAATGCTCGAGGTTTTTTGTAGTGCGATTTGGCAACAGATCGTTTATCAGCAATGACATCTTTTTTTATCACCTGATTTAAAGCTCTAGTGAGTTTAAACATGCCGAATCTATTTTGTAGCATTCTATTCGTCTTTCGAAATCTATTTCTTGCTGTCTTGTCACTTATTTTAATGAATGTGAGATTTTTTACATAACAGTAGTTTGGCCGAACACGAGAAATGGAAAAGCTGCAAAATAATAGAGGGAAAAAAAGAGAAAGTGAAGAAAGAAGAAACGCCATTATTAGCTATTAGAGAGCTGTTTCTTTCAGATAACGATCAATCACTATTTGTTAAGTCATCGTTTTAAATTCATAAGATCTTTTCAAATCATTTCAAACAATATGAGATTTTTACAGAAGAGTACTTCGTTTGTGGTAGAGTGAGAGAAGCTCGGAAATGGAACTGAGCTGTGAAATACAAGGAAAAACAAGTAAAAATTGAATTTTAAAAATCAAAAAACCCGACTGCGTAAAAAGCGAACTAATTAATTATTTCTCATCAATGTGAAACTTTTTTTTTATATTACTTACCTATTTTTTTTACTTACTTGTATTGATGACTTTTAAGTTGTGTTTAATTGTTAGTTCCTATCTATAAACACTGTTTTGATAAGGACTATAGATGTCTATGATGGTTAGAGTTGCAGTAAAGCTAGAGACCCTACCTACACAACTTCCAGGTTGTGTAATAAACTGGTATCAAAAATTAAGGAAAAGTCACAAAATGCTAATTTTCAAATACGCGAACACTCAAAAAGAAATAATATAATTCGAGTAATTACTATCTCTACAACACAGCTAGCCCATATAACATCTCATTCAGGTCACACATGGTCACAAGTGTCACAGTCACTACGTTGAAGCAAAAAAATAGGAAATTCCATACATCTCATTATGAGTCTCAAATGATCACTATATGTGACTCCACTGAGAAGTCAGTGTGACTGCTGCTTTGTGACGAGTCACCATGTGACTTTACAATGTAGTTACATTGTGACTCTCATGTGACTGTCATTTGTAGACTCAATTTCAAAGTCATCGTGAACGCTGCATTGCGATAAGTTACCAAATAATGTCACATTAAAGTCGCATGATGACTTTCAGGTGACAGAGAGACTGTGAAGTCACCATTATGCTCTTTTTGGAAAAGTCATCATGTGAATTTAATGTGACATTATTTGGTGACTTATCACGATGCAGCGTTCACGATGACTTTGAAATTGAGTCTACAAATGACAGTCACATAGTCACAATGTAACTACATTGTAAAGTCACATGGTGACTCGTCACAAAGCAGCAGTCACATTGACTTCTCAGTGGAGTCACATATAGTGATCATTTGAGACTCATAATGAGATGCATGGAATTTTCTATTTTTTTTTTTGCTCCACCGTAGTGACTGTGATTCTTATGACCATGTGTGACCTGAATGAGATGTTATATGGGCTAGCTGTGTTGTAGAGATAGTAATTACTCGAATTATATTATTTCCTTTTGAGTGTTCGCGTATTTGAAAATTAGCATTTTGTGACTTTTCCTTAATTTTTGATAACCAGTGTATTTAAACGGAGCTTCTGACTGTGAAATAGTCAATGAAACATCGTCTTAATTTTGAAAGATCTATCCAATGATATGCTATTCAATAGGGTGCGTAAATTTTTTATTTTTCGTCTCTACCGCCATTTTGTATTTTACGGCCACCATTTTGCAATTTATAAAAACAAAACCTAGCCTATAACCATCGGACGGTTAAGACGAATTGGTAGAGACCTCATTCATTAAAATCCCTCCAGCTGTAGGGATGTTTCGAGGGTATCAAGAAATCCACACACCCAGATACGCGTGAAACACATAACCCTTCTTGGCAGTCGGGTAAAAACCCGTCACATTTAAGAAAAGTTACTAGGTGCTTCCTAATTATATAAATACATAGCACTTATAGGCATCGTCTGGTCCGTCCGTCTGTCTGTCTGTCTCTCCGCACAGAACAGCGCAAAAACTACCCAACCAAATAGTTTGAAATTTAATATATAGGATCGTTGCAGAATTTTTTCGAGTCATTTCAGATTGTATGAAAATCGAATCAAAACTTAAAAAAAAATATTAATAAAAGTTTTCTTCATGCTATTAAATCCTATCCTGCGTCATGAATTCAATGATACCCCGTGATAAGTCATGATTCTAGGCTGCCGTGGTGATGATGTCCTATTTAAAATGGAGTCCTATTATTTCCGTATGACTGAATTGAGTCTATCGAATCGTAATAGATATTGTATTCCTGCATTTTTCCATAGGCGTGCAACAGCTATGGCACCAAGATCTGAATATTTATAAAACTATTTATAGTACGAACGCACTTCATTTGCCTACGTTTGGCGTACAATTTCCGACTTCTTATCGTTATCAACGACAGAATGCTATTTCGTTCAGGTAACGATAATAGTCAAAACATACCCTGCACTGATTGAATCGTCATCATTTTAAGATCATAATCATTTATGTAGATCATTTATTATATATTTTTAAATTACTTGGGGGCCCGCCCCCTTCTCGCTACGTTCACCCCCCCCCCTCCACCCCGTAATCGCTTCGTTATTCCATTCAGTATCGCGAAGCAATCCCTTTTTTCTAGCCTTTTTCTTCCCTTTTTTCTAACTCTTGACGTAATCGTTTCCCGTTTCCATTCTGGATAGCTTCGCGATCCCTTATTTTCTATGCATTCATTCAATTTTTAGATTCCACTTTGTAAAAACGCGCTCCTCCCCAACTCCTGACAATTTTATTTCCTTATCTCCAAGCACATAATCATTAGAGCTTGCAGAGTTTCATAATTATAAGAATTATTAAATATAAAATTTTATATATAAAATAATAGTAAAAAATAATAGCTTAAAAATAATGTAAATAGTCCAATTAAGCTCTATTCATAAGCTAATATTAGTTTTTGTTGCATTGAAATATCTCAATTTGTAGATTTTCTGAAAGCAATTATGGATTTCAATGGGAGTCTATGGAAATTTGGCGAAATGCTGAAAATAAAGCCAAGTTGGCGTCACTTTCGGCGACTAATTTTGGTCGCCAAATTTGGCGATATATCGCCAAGTTGGCGATAAATCTAGCGATGTTCGGTAACAGAGCCGCTGATAATTCCCCTTATAGCGTCAGAAAGTTCTGACCAATCAGATGCGTTTCGCGGTATCTATGCAGATTTTCATTGGTCCATTTCCAAATTCTTACTTTTTTCTATATATAGAAGGATTTATCAAGAATTATTTAGGGGGATATTTTCCTTTTCAGGGAGAGCGAATGCAATTAAAAGATATCGATTATCTGGCCTTGCATTACGCGCTTCTGGCATATAATTATAAAATTGTAATTAAAATTAAGTTAAATTAAATTCTGTGCTATTTTCAGATTTTCTTTGTGCACCATTAAGAAAAAATAAATAAATTTTTATTTTCGTAATTTTTTTAAATTTTATCGCCAGAGTAAGAGGAAGGAAGCAAAATATGTTTTCTGTATAATACTATTTAAAAAGATTTTTTTTTTCAGGCTTCAGAATTCAGTGAACCCATTTATGTCTGAATTTTTGTTTTCTCAAATTTGTTGATAAAATTAAAATGTTGCAAAATGAACTGAAAAAATACTAAAAAAAATTACTTTTATTTATTTATTTATTTGATAAAATGTAAACGTACTAAATATGGGAATATGCACAACATTTATATGCATAATTAAATGTTTTGTCTAAATTTATACAAAATAAGCTTTTTAAATTGCATATTGTGTACTGTAATTAGTATTTTTGTGAGCTAGTAAAAAAAGTATATTTATTTCCTTACATAGACTAATAACATTATAGGTATTATTATGAATAAACTAAGAATAACCGTATTTGAGGCTTAAAAACAATTTATTTCGTAATCGTCTTGAAAAGGACTTTACATAAATAACTGTCCCCTAAATGGCTAATAAAAATAGGTACCCATTCGTGCCTACCTCCCTATATACAAAAAAATGCATTATGCGTTACAAAAATGCATAAAAAATAGGCTTGAACATATAATTTCACAATTTAAAAAACATACGTACTATTTCAAAGAAGTCTACAAGCTAAGGTTATGACTTAATTCGGATCCTTGATAGGAAAAATACAAATAAACTTACTTTTAACATTTCGCCATCTTGAACAATGAAAAATCTATAAACACAGAAAAAGACATGCCTTTAAGCAAATCTATATCCATCTGTGATGGTTGCATGATAAAATGTGAAAGAATATTATCATACTTCATTTTTTTTTGTAGCTCTGAAATAATATTAATATTCCAATCATTTATCTTGTGATCAAATAGTACACTGAATTGTAGCCACAAAAGACCATGCCGACATGACAATCACTTTAAAAAGTGATTCGTTAAATAAATATTTCATAAATAATTGATAGTCAAAAGAAAGAAAATAAAAGCAAAGGTATTACCTGAAATGACCTAAAAAACAAAACAGTGGTGAATGCAAAATAAAAGGGAGAGTACATAGGAATCATCTTCGAAAAAAAAATCTTATTTAAAAGAATCCTCTTGAAGAAGATATTTTACAATGGTTATCTCCTCTTAATAGACCCGTTTATTTTTAGGATGAATTAGTAAACAATCGAAGTTTTTCGATAAGCACATAATATGAGAAAATATAATAAATGATTCTCTTGGGGAATAGGGAGGCTCTTGTTTTTACAAATCGAATCAATCATCTGATTGTAGAACCGATTCAAAAAAAAAAAAAAAAAAAAAAAAAAAAGGAAGTTAGCACCAGTGGAATCGAAAATAAACAACCGCTGCCACATAGCAATCAGCAGGGTTCGCGTAGTTTTATAAACGATTCGTTATTGCATCTCCGTTGGTGGAAATATTATCCACCCTAGTCACAAGCAGAAGGAATTATACATTCCATCAAAATCATCATAATATTAGAAAAATTCTCTTTCATTTACTACTTTCGCTGCGTGCATATGAATCTTCACAGAATGGCAAGGCCCAACCATTCTACCTTGAAATATAAAACAGACTGAGAAAAGGCACAGGCTGCATAGAAGAGGGGAAAAGGGTTGCTGTAATAATTGAAACTCACCAATTGGTAGGAACAAACATACTAGAATCTTGCGTTGGCACAATTCGACACGTTATAGGATATGAAAAACTGCTCCAGTTAGATTAAATTTTTATAGATTTCTTTAAGATAAGATGCCAAATAATAGTAAAGTGTTACAATTTTTGAAATTACGTATTAAACTGATTTGAATATGACTGGCTAGGGACGGGGCTACAAAGGGGAAATAATTTCACAAATAGAAAGTCGTAGAACGTTGCAGAGAATTCTTTTCCCGGAAGTACAGATTTCAAAACTATGTTTATCATTTTAAAATGAAACGAAATGTTACGTAAGAAAGAAAAGCTTACAGGGGAAGATTTAAAAGGAAGGAAATAAAATAATTTTAGAATGCTAATTTTAATATTCAATGAATTAAATAAAAATATGGCGGTGGTTGTAAATAACCACAACACCACGCTTTATCTCTGGGTAATAGATAAAGACATTTATAGATAATTATTTCATACATTTTTTAAATTATAAAGAAGAAGAAAATTATACATATTTATTAAAACTCGAAGCGTCCCAAAACTGGGACGCTAGGCATAAATGAGTTAAAACTAGTATTTGTGGCCACAACTTTCAAAATGAGAATTAAATAGACTGCAACCAAAATTAAATGAAAATCTCTATTCGTTCTTGAGATACACTATATAGTCATTAATCACCGGACACTTTTAATTTTAGACATTTTGGCGAATATTTAAAGGTATACTTTTCGAATTCTTCAGGAACTTCGGGATTATAAAGAATATGTTTAACATCATATTTATCAATGCCGATTTGATAAGGAGGACAATTAAGGGGGCCAACAAAATTTCAAAGATAAATAATAATATTTTGGATAGCCCTGTAAAATAAAATATACGAAATGATTTATCGCTACAGCATATAAATAATGTGTACATTGTACGAAATGTGTATTCATTTGTGTAAAGAATAGCGCTTTTATTCACGGAGATAAAAAGAATAATTTAATTTGTCAGTTGATTACAGAAGCTGTTTTTCCTACTCAATCTAAATCATTTTATGATTTATTGAAAATGTTATTATATTGTTTGATAAAATAATAATATATATCTCATCAGATTTATTTTACTGAGGTTTTAATTTTTCGCCAAATTGTGTCTTATATTTATATTTTTAGAGTAAGGTTGGCGTGTTTTATCTGATATATGCCAATTGAACAAAACTCGAATACACGACTGTTTTGTGTCAGAAGTTTACTACGAAAATATTAACGTAAGAGATACCTCCCTGCCTTTAATTATACCTGGCCTTAGGGCTGGGAATATGTAAAGAACCGTCAATAAAAGGAATATGGTTGTACTAATGCCAAGTGACTTGTATTTTCTAAGTTACTCTCGACTTTCAGGTCCTGCAAACAGTTTCCAGCTTCTCGATTACCCGCAGGATGAGAACTCACAGTTTTGGGTTCTTGTCGAACGGGATGTACTACAAGATGCATTTTATGGCTAAATTCAGAATTTGAATTCATGGGGGGGGGGTCTCCCCTCATAGGCAGTATTTATTGAAATCTGGTTTCCAAATCTATTATGTCCTTTTCAAACTGTTTATGTAATGTATCTTTTTTAACTTATTAAACTGACACATTTTCTTAAAGTATTCTGGAAGTGTTGGAAAGTGTTTCATAATCCATGCTTGAAGCATGATTTTTCTTTCTTGTTTACCTTTCGTAAGCGTTTCAGTTATTATTAAAATTGCGAAACGTATCATTTTTTAAATTCAAGATTATTATTATTTTTTTTTTTCATTTGAACACTTAAAGATACAGTAGAGCGCCGATCATCCGAACAAGTTGGAACCGACCCTAGTTTGGATAAGCAAAAGTTCGGATAAATGGACAGACAATTTAAGGGATGTTTCTGACTATACTAAAACCTTCACACGTTATCTAAGCTTAGGACTAACGGCACCAGTTAGTGCTGGCATGTTTAATTTTTTTTTTTTTTTTTTACATTTTTGTCACCATTAAAAAAATTCTTTCCTTTTATAGCATTTTCTGAACTCCAGAGATTATAATCTAAGCAAAAAGCTTTTCATTGTTATTTGCTTCAACAAAGACATTCTTTTCAATGCTTCTATATTTCTAATTCTTCTTAAATACTTTAGTTGGATAGGATCAACGTTCTTCTGCCGTTCGAGCCATTTCATAGCTGTTTCCAAACATTCAAAGGCTTCGTTATGTGATAGACCTGGATTATTTTCAGAGCATTCGTTTTCATTTTCTTCTTCATCATGAATCGCATTCACAATCTCATCATCATTTAGAATCTGATATCCAGGATCATGTACCTCACGATTTAACCACTCGTTAATTTCATTTTCGTTATAGCTTCTCCCCATCTCCTTTATTTTTACTTTCGTCTATCTTTACAAGAAGAAAGTATTGGATTCATGAAAATTTTCGAATTCCAGTTTTCGACGGATTTGCACGTTTTAGGGGTCAGAGATCCCGAAAAACACGTTTTTACAAAATGTTTGTCTGTCCGTGTGCCCGTCTGTCTTTAGATTCAGTTAGTCCCTGATATAAATTGATGCTGCTAACTTTTTGGTGTAAATCGCCCAATAGGTGGCGCTGTTATGCTGCATTATTCATGATTATCGCAATAGCTCTATTTCAGAAACTAATGCACGAATTTTTATCAAACTTCATATTCAGTTAGTGCTTGATATAATTTGGTGCTGATAACTTTATGGTGTAAATTACCCAATAGGTGGCGCTGTTATGCTGCATTATTCATGATTACCACAATAGCTCTATCTCAGAAACTAATGCAAGAGTTTTCATCAAACTTTAGATTCAGTTAGCCCCTGATATAAATTGATCCTGATAAGTTTTTAGTATAAATTGCCCAACAGGTGCCATTGCTGTGCAGAACTTTTCACGATTTCCGCAATAGCTCTATCTCAAAGACTAATGTACGGATTTTCATCAAACTTCAAATTCAATTAGAAGTTCACGCAAGTTGTTGCCGATTAGATTTTGCTGTAAATCACATAACCGGTGGTGGTGCTGTCCCGAATTTGTCAGGAAGTATTAACATGCATGAGATAGAAGAAAATTTTGGGATTGCCACATCCGACTAGTTTTCTGATTCTTCTTCTAATTCCTCATTTTCCTATCCACTATCAGTCTTTTTCTTTATTAACCATTTGGAAAAAGGGTCATTGTCCTCGTCAGGGTAGGGAATCAAAAGCATATCTGAAGGTTTTTATTGGTTAAATCATCATTTTATTCGTTTTCTGATTGGTCAATACAGTAATCTGTATTTCCCTTTACTTTCACCCTCCGAGCGTCTTGCAAAAGGGTAAAATTGTAATTTTGTTTTCTTTGCATTTTGTTTTAAATGCTAAGAAAATATGATTCTTTCAACATTATAAAAAAAAACTCATTTATAAATATGAATGTAATCCTTGAGTGTATTAATCATTCTTCAATATATTTAAAATTCATTAAATCTAAAGAATTATATTATTTTAAATATTGCTTGTATTGCTGTGAAACCTGGAGTGAACGGATGGTCTTAGTGAACGGAATATTACGCCCCAAACACTTAGAGGGTTCAACAGAGTGTTGCCACTATGACAAAAAAGTAATAAAAACTTTAAAAAAAATGAAAAACTCAGAAACAAATTGAAATACAGCTTTCAAACAAATTGCATTTAAAAGTACATTTTTTTCTCTATACGACGATATAAAAAGTAATATTGTGAGATGTTTAGAAGTTTAAGAAATAAATTTCATTTAAAATTGGCTGTCAGATTTCCAAGAAATCTGATGATGGAAAAGCCTTTTCCCGAACAGCCAATGAAATGCTTGGATAATACGCAAGTTTCAGGTGGATAATACGTACGAGTCGCAGGCGATTTCTGTCGCTTGCAATTTTTACGTGTAATAACACTATTAATGTTTAATTCATGGCGTACGTAATGTAGGATCAACTCCGTGCTATTTTTTATGTCTTAAATTTTAGTCTTTGAAAAAATCATTTTCCAAATGGTCGTTGTACTTTGTTAAATTGCATTTTTTTTTATTAATTTTTTTTTTCCCAAGCCAGTGGATAATTGGGAATTCGGTTTAAAATTTTTTGGGGAGAAATAGGCTGTTCAGATAACTGGAAGTTCGGTTAAAAAAATTTTTGAAATAGGTTGTTCGGATAATTGTAATTTCGGTTAATTGGAGCTTCGATAATCGCTCAATTTTATTTAGGTTTTATGGGAACGCTCTACGCCCCGTGGTAGATAGCTTTTTAAAAATAGTGTAAGGAGTTAGTAAAATTATATTTTTCGCAGCCAAATTTAATAATTAAATCGTAATATCCAAATTTGCACCTTTTCCTTTTTTGTTCAAAAAATGCACTCTCATTAGTTTGTCATTCTTAATTATTATTTATCCTTCAATATTCCGATTATACATTATGATATATTATGTGTAAGTACAAAAATAAATTCTATTTTGCAACAATGAAAAATCTTTTACGTAATTGTTGCATTAGAATCGTGTGTGAAATGCTTCCGCTTAAAAAACCTTCATTTCCGTATTTTTCACGTTTAGGAAATCGATCA
Source organism: Maratus speciosus (assembly GCA_963932465.1). NCBI lineage: Eukaryota > Metazoa > Arthropoda > Arachnida > Araneae > Salticidae > Maratus > Maratus speciosus. The sequence goes on from OZ010800.1 coordinate 143,728,566, forward strand.
AGCATTGAGAAGAGAAAGATACCTTGTAAGAAAAATCAAGTTAATAAAAGCAAAATAGCTTAGTTCTATTTCTGTCTTATTGGATTTTGAAGGCCACCGTTTGAGCAAAACGCGGTAACATTTCAATCCATCGTAGAATACTTTTCTTAACAGATCGGCTTTTGATACCTAATAAACCTATTTTCAGAAACATGGAGGTTTTTTAATACAGATGCAGGGTGATTCTAAATTATGATAAGTAAGAATCGATCGAAACAGATTTTTAAGACCGAAACAGAAACAGAATTTCGGTAATCTTTCTATTTTAGGCCGAAAATGAAACCGAAAATGAAAATGTCCAAAAAACATTTTAAAGTAATTAATGCATACATAATTATACATAATAATATACATAATAATATACATAGTTATCCAAGTTGGCTCTCTGTGCCTCTGACCAAAATTTTTTGTTTTCATGTAAACAAAATGTAACTAATTCATCAACGACAAAAAAAAAAAAAAAAAAAAAAAAAAAAAAAAAAAAAAAAAGTTTTCTAATCATGCGAATGTCATCTAATTAAACAAGTTGGAAATTGCTCGTCAAACGTGGCAAATGAGGTGCGTTCGTACTATAACTAGTTTTATAATTATGTTTTGCACCCCATATTGTACTGAATGTATATTTTTTTGCGCTTCATAAGTGCATAGTCTGTAACATCATTAAAATGCACTTACAATAATTTTTCCCCATTCCCCGTAATGTAACGGAAAACTTTTGATTGTTCCTGTAATTAAACTATACATTCGATTTTCATAAAATTTGAAATGGTTCGACAAAATTTTGCAGCAATTATATATTTAAAATTTCAGACCATTCGGAAGGCTGTAAAATCATTAAAATGCATTTGCAATAATTTTTTCCCATTGGCCATAATGTAACGGAAAATTTTTGGGTGTCCCTGTCATTAAACTATACATCCGATTTTCATAAAATTGGAAATGGCTCAACAAAATTTTGCAGCAATTATATATTAAAAATTTCCGACCATTCGGAAGGCTGTAAAATCATTAAAATGCATTTGCTATAATTTTTTCCCATTGGCCGTAATGTAACGGAAAACTTTTGGGTGTCCCTGTAATTAAACTATACATCCGATTTTCATAAAATTGGAAATGGCTCAACAAAATTTTGCAGCAATTATATATTAAAAATTTCCGACCATTCGGAAGGCTGTAAAATCATTAAAATGCATTTGCTATAATTTTTTCCCATTGGCCGTAATGTAAAGAAAAACTTTGGACTGTCCCTGTAATTAAACTATACATCCGATTTTCATAAAATTGGAAATGGCTTGACAAAATTTTGCAGCAATTATATATTAAAAATTTCAGATCATTCGGTCGGGTAGTTTTTGCTCTGTTATATGCGGACGGACAGACAGACGGACGGACAGACGGACGGACAGACAGACAGACTGAACGACGACTATAGGTGCTACGTATTTATATAATTACGAACGCACCTAAAAATGTTTTAGGTATACATTACATACCTCGATTTATAATTTATAATGATTTTTGTACAATTAATTCGTCAACGACAAAAATTGGTTTTATAATTATACGAATTTCATCCAATTAAAAAATATTTCAGGTATACATACCTCGATTTATCATTTATAATGATTTTCGCACAATTAATTCGTCAACGACAAAAATTGGTTGTATAATTATACGAATTTCATCCAATTGAAAAATATTTTAGGTATGTATATCTCGATTTATCTTTTATAATGATTTTTGTAAATTTTCATCTGTTGTGCTAGAACTTTCTCAAAGAGTCTTCGAAACACTTCTGCGGTTTCAAACTAAAACAATTCTATTACAGTTATGCCTGCAGCTTTTAATGAGCACATGAAAAGCGTTTTCAAAATCTAATCAAATATGCATTTCTTGATTTATAATTTGCTCGCACGTGTTGAGTTAGTGATGACAGATAAAGTTCATAGCAATTAATAAAGAGCGTCTCATTTCAATCGATGCCACTCAAATCAATGAATCATGTTGAAAATTTCCGAAAGAAGAAACGCGATTTTTGGAATACAGCCTAGCAAAGAAAGAAACAGCGAGCCATCAGCTGGAAAAAAGATGGCAGCCAGCACTGCATCAGCGTAAAGTGCAATGGTGCCATTGCTTAAACCCGTATAAAAGTGTCCGTGCGGAATGCAGCTGGCCCATCAGTGATGGCCAACAGCAGGCCAGCATTGGTATGCCATCACATTACTTCAATCCGGCACATTTCCTGCAGTGCTAGGATCTATCCCACTGCTATTCCTTTGCTGGCTCAGCACTTTCCCTTACAAAAATTTCCTATAGAATTCTATAAAAATACAAAGTATTATGGCTCTTTTTTCTATAAGCTAGTTTCCCCAAGAGCTATAGAAATACCTGCAGAAGTGTCTATAATAGAAGTGTCTATTGAAATATTTGAACTTGCAGCGGTTTCCATGTGGCCACCCTCCCAAGTACTAACCGTGCTCGATGCTGTTTGTTTTTCGTGGTCCTATATGAACAAGTACTTTCAGCGTGTGCTACGACCGCTCGTAATTTTCAAGCTCTCGTTACACTATTTCAAGTTTGTTTCTTTTGTGATTTGCATTCCGAATCATTAAACTAGTATAGAAATTATTGTATTGTTTAGAAATCCTATATATTTTATACGCTTTTTTTTATTATTGATTCTGAACTGTGTAAATTATGAAAACTGAAATCCTTTGTAACTTAGTAAAACCAGATTTAAGCAGAAAAAAATGTGCGTTGAAATAAAAAAATTATTTATTTATTCATTTACTTATTTATTTTGTTGGTGCCAGCGGTGCTACACTGTAAAAAAATTTCGGACCGTTTCAGGAAATTATCTTGAAACATTTCGCATATTTTACCGGAATTCCCAATTTCTTTATGTCCCACGCCAATTACGGCAATAATTCGTGTAATATTTTTGAGAGGTTTCAGCTTTTCCGTTACTACGTTCTGCGCATGCGTACTTAGTGTTCAATCTTCCATTAGCCATTTTGATAAATAAGGAATAATAAAAAACAGCTGCCTAGGCACTTAGAGACAAATGTATTCTGAACAAATGCCATTCTTTGTTTGGATAACAACCAGTAAAGTAAGTAGCTAGTTTAAACCTTTTTGAAGTATATTGATTATTATTTATAGTGTCTGATTAGGAAATAATTATTCTTTGTAATAAAAACTGAATGCATCTCCCAATTGAGAAAATGTTTTTTTATTAAAATGTATACATAAGTAATATTTTTCAATTTTCTTTTGAAATAAGCTTCCTAATATTTAATACGAGTAATGCATTAATAAGTTTAAAACATTATCAAATCCCTTTTTTAAGATAAACATAATATTTTATTTAAAAACTTTCACAGAATTGTAGTATAATCAAATTCAATTATGCTGTTCAAAATTAATATTTTTAATAATTTATGAAATAAAACGTATTTAAATATTCGACAAACGGTTTTTATAATGTTTGTATTGCTTCATGAAATCTGGCTTTTTTAACCCTTTAAAGGGTACTGTTTGCACGGCGCAAACACCAAAAATTCACAAATTTGCCATAAGTATTTTCGAATAGAAAATTTTGCTTTTATATTTTGGAGATTTTACACGTAAAAATCATTATAGTAAAATACTGGATGTAAAACATCGTAATTTTGACATATATCAGTGCGGTTCAAAGGATTAATGCATTTGGAATCATAGAGCAGATTGAAATCATAGAGTATTTTTATTTATGTATTTTTTAAATAATAAAATCAAGTCCATGTTCATCTTTTGTTAGCTTTCAAAGATTTATGTATTTTATTAATCAGCTTTTGTACTTTCTTTAATTTATAAATTAATTAAAATGTCCTTTAAAAACATCACTAAGCCTATGTTATATGTAAATTGTTTTCAAAAATCTTATCCGTTGATAGAACCATATATTGTCTTTTTTTTCGTTTAGTTAATTATAAACAAAATTATTTTAATAAATTTGTGCCGTAGGGGCAGTTGAAATAATTTTAAAATTTTTAATGTACCGCCTTTCCTATTTATAAAATATGATATATGTAAAATAAGTGTAATGTACTATTTCTCTCATTTTATTATGTAAAATTTGGAAGAAAAAAAAATTAACACATAAAAGTAGTTTTTGCACGTTTTATACTTATCTTTTGTATTGTTTATCGAATCTTCTAGCAAGGATGTAAATTATTAAACAAGAAAAAAATTGATTAAAAGGAATTTTTATATTTTCTAAAAACTTATGATTTTAATAAAGGAACAAAAATAATGTTTGTATTTAAAAAAAATCTAATTAACAGTTTTACACTTTATTTACTCGCGCAAGTCCGAGATCAGAACTCATTTTTAGAAAATACTTTTTAGCTCACAGGCTATCAAAGCCGTAGAGCTAATATGCCCGCAGGTTCTGTATGTACGTACGTATGTATGTACGTAACGCGATAACTCTTGATAGAAATATCCGATTTGCTTCTTTTTTTTTCCTACGATCATTCTGATAAGGTGCTTCCCTGATTAGTTTTGGGGGTTCATTGGTTAAGTATAAAGATGGGGTACGGGGGGCTAATACCCCCTTAATTTAGATAAATGTGTTTTTCTACCCGATTTGCTTCAAATGTGGTATACCGATTTATTCTAATAAGGCGCTTCCCTGATGATATTTGGAGGTTCATTGGTTAAGTATAAAGATGTGAAACAGGAGGGGTTGGGGATAACCCCTCCCTTAATTTATTTTTTGAGGGGCATTATTCTTTGAAATAAGAGTATAATATACAATTAGTATGAATAGCCTGTGAGCTCAATGCCATCAGTTTAACTAGGCACTTTTTAATTATATGTTTAGTCATGAGTTTCGATTAATATATTTTTATTGTACAGCTTCGATTTTGTTACCTGATAAATAAAAAATAATATTTTCAGAATTAATGCGCTTTCAGCTTGATTCTCGTGCTACATTTAAAAACTAACACTAAAGTTTAATTTTGTACGATGTATGAGAATTGCATCAAGCAAAATATGTTAAAACTATATGAAATTAAATTTATTACTTCAGAAGGCAACCAAGAAAGCTAATAGCATGTAAAAACTGAATTATTAATATTAATTAGCTATAGTGATAAGCAGTTTTAGAAATTTAAAAATCACGCTGTCTCGCAACGCCGCCGACGAGGAATTTTACCCGGCGCGCACCTGTAGTTGCTGCCCGTAGCAAAGCTGAAAATTCAAGGCAGAAAAAATAAATTCTTATCTATGTTTTTTTTTAGATGTTTCTCAGAGGTTGAATTCTTAAAAAAAATAATAGTTTATCAATATGAAATTAAAATAAACAAGTTGGAAAGTGCACGTCATACTTGCAAATGAGGTGAGTTCGTACTGTAACGAGTAAATCTGCAGATCAGGAGCCTCAACGTCATCTTTGCAAGTCATTGTTTTTTAACACTCATTGCATAATATTCAACTTCCTACAAATCGCTTTTTAAAGTTTTCAAATTACATAAATATTTATGAGCATACAAGATACTTCGTAAAGTTTCAGAAATTAAAAGTGTTAAACAAGTGGTTGTACATTGATGTTCTGAAATTCTGATGAGCTACTTATTCTGGTAACTTTTTAAATAAAAATTGCATTTCTTCAGGGGGGCTCTGCCCCCCTGAACCCCCGTAGTCTATTTAAATTTACATTCGTAATTTTTTATTGATTGTGCGGATGGTTATAGTATATCTTAGATTTTTTTACGCTGTGATTTATAAGGATAAGCATAAGTTTTTTTTATAAATTAATAAAATTTAAATTTAAAATAAAATATTCATGTTAACCGTACACAGACAATAAATCTTGAAGTGACGCCAAAAATGTAACCATAAAATCCGCTACATTCGGCACAACACAACGACGTGCTTAAACGGATGAAGTCAAAGAATTTGGTCCCTGTTCCTCGTGCTTGTTTTGTTTGGGCCGAATGAGGGCATTTAAATCTGAGCGATAACGCACATCGTATTGCAAACTGTTTTTACGGCATACTGCATTTCCATCTATCTCTTTCCTCCGTGAATAATAGTTAATTTTATTTTACCCAAGATCTTTTTATTCCAGCATCTTTGTTTTCGATAAATGACGTCTAATTCACCTGCGTACTTACTCAAAACTTTTCATCTTGTTATATTAAGAAATACTCGAGAGTTTTCTTTTTATTTTTAATATGTCGCCATATTAATTTTTCTATTCTTAATTTTATTTTTCATTTTCCTGTTTCACGACAAAACATTTCAATTGAAAATTGTTTAAAAGAAAATATTATTCCGGGTTTTGATTTTCTTGGCAACAATTAAAGAAATATTGGTAAATGTTATGGGAAAATGTTACGTTATTCTCTATGAAAATAATGATCTTTTGTATTTTTAAGCAAAATATTTCAATAAAATAAATGAAATATTGCCTATTATTATTTCTGGGCTAAAATCCTTCTATATGCAAAGATACAAATGCATTAATTCATCTGTTTTGACATTGGCTTTACTCAAGCATTATACACGCAATTATACTAATATTATTAGGACCAAATACGTTGCTAGGCAACAGAGAAAGAAAAGGAAAAAAAATGAAATATGCATTATGTCAATTTGATAAAACAAAATCCTTTATATTATTGGAAAACATGCATAAAATTCCCCCCAATATTATAAACCTAATTTAAAAAATCTCGCAAATATATTGACATAATTTATTGGAATAATTTAATGTTATTTAAAAATTTCAGCATCAAAAATTTACCATTTAAATCCATTTTTCATATGAGCCATTTTTTTCAACAAATGAAAATCTGAAAATCGTCTGACTTGCCATTGAAAAGCATTATAGAGCAAAATAAAATGTTCCATATTTCCCGAACGAATGAACCAAATTTAACCAAAAACTATACAGCTAAGTCCGGGTACCTCATCAACATGCCCAGTGAATTTCAAGCCGATCGGATGCTTTTTGCGGCAGTTATCGCGGAACAGACAGACAGACTAACAGACAGACAGACTAACAGAAACCAAAACTTTTCGTGTCTCCACAGTAAGCCTTCACTGACGTTTCGGCAACTAGTTTTAGAAATATTTTCGCACCGCATATTGTACTGAATGTATGTTTTAGTGCTCTTCATAAGTGCATATCCATTTCATTCTGTTCGAAAAGCTGTAACATTATTAAAATGCACTTCAAATAATTTTTTCCCATTGGTCGTCCTGTAACGGAAAACTTTTGACTGTCCCTGTCATTAAACTATAGATCCGATTTTCATAAAATTTGAAACGACTCGACAAAATATTGCAACAATTATATATTTAAAATTTCAAACCTTTCGGTTAGGTAGTTTTTATTCTGTTATATGCAAACGGACGGACAGGCAGACAGACGGACCGAAGGACGATTATAGGTGCTACGTATTTATATGATTACGAATACACATAAAAAGGTACTTGAAATTTGTTTGCCATATTTAATGTTGAAAAAAGCGAGTAGATCTGAAAATAGTGATTGATTTTATTTTTCCACATTTTTTATGTAATATGAAATTATTTTTTATGTTGATATTAACGTTTCATAACATGACTTTTTTTTTTTTGTATTGAAAAATTTCTTTTTTTCCACCGAGCTTGCATTTATGAACAAATATAATACACTTATATTGTTTCTTAACCTTGAACGTAGCAAATTTTCCGGAGGGTTCCGGACAAAAGTGGTGGCATTAAGATGCCACGGCTTTTTGCTGTTACGTTTCATAACAAAGTAGTGAAACATTCCAACTTTTCAGAAACATTCCGTAATATATACTCCGAAACCTTTCATAACTGTTATGAAAGGTTTCGTAGTATATATTACGGAATGTTTCACTACTTTGCTATGAAAGGTTTCGGAGTATATATTACGGAATGTTTCTGAAAAATTGGAATGTTTCACTACTTTGTTGTGAAACGTAACAGCAAAAAGCCGTGGCATCTAAATGCCACCACTTTTTTCCGGAACCTTCCGGAAAATTTTTTACAGTGTATATTATTTACAGTTACATAAAAAAATTATCTTCACAGCTTAAATTGTGTTAAGATATTCATTTTAGATGTGTGTTCAAATACTCTATGTTTTCGATATTCGCAACGCCACCTAGCGTAAGGGTTCACAGCAATAATACTGCAAAAGTTCGTGCACTTCCATGCAGTGGTGGGCCAGCGCAAGAGATAAAACGGAGGCCCATCAAAATTTTATCTGATGATTTCCAACAGCAAAACTGACTGAAGCTGTTCAGCAGTGGACATGCAGTGGTAGACCATTAGCCAGCACTTCTCCATCATTGAAAGTACCTATCTTGCTGCTGGCCAGCAATTTCCTCTTTGCTGGGAGATAGTTTTGGTCCGGCCGAATTTTCGGAAAAACTCAAATTTCGGGCCGAAACCGAAAACTAAACCGAATTTTCGGCCGGTCTCTAATAATAAGTATAAAAATAAAAATAGTTTTATAAAAACACACTTTTATAAACATTCAACGTTCATCTTGAAAATCACGCCTAATTTTTTGACTGCAATTCATTTTTTCCCCAAACATTTCTGTTACAATGCATTAATTGGGCGTGGGTACCAAACTAGATTATGGAAAATATCCTGTTTTTTTACTTTCGTCTGTCTTTACAAGAAGAAAATATTGGATTCGCAAAAATTTTTTAATTCCGGTATTTGACTGATTTACACGATGGGAATATGCACAACATTTATATGCATAATTAAATGTTTTGTCTAAATTTATACAAAATAAGCTTTTTAAATTGCATATTCTGTACTGTAATTAGTATTTTTATGAACTAGTAAAAATATATATTTATTTCTTTACATAGACTAATAACATTATAAGTATTATTATGAATAAACTAAGAATAACCGTATTTGAGGATTAAAAACAATTTATTTCGCAATCATCATGAAAAGGACTTTACATAAATAACTGTCCCCTAAATGGCTAATAAAAATAGGTACCCATTCGTGCCTAGCTCCCTATATACAAAAATGCGTTATGCGTTACAAAAATGCATAAAAAATAGGCTTGAACATATAATTTCACAATTTAAATAAACAGTCAAGTGCGAGCATTACACACGCACAGAAGGTTCCGTAGAATAGATATATGAATTTGTAATTGTAAAATAAAAATAAAAAAGTTACTAAAAGAATACTAAGACTTTGTAAAAAACTATACAACGTAGCGTTGGGTATAACTGTATATATTAGAAAAGTGTAAATGGGTATACCATGAAAGTTCAAAGACGTATGGAACCTAAATAATATAAATTTAGCTATTCGTATAATTTTTTTTTAATATTATCCTAATCTGTTTATGATGAACTTTATTCGGTACTGACAATAAAAGCAGTGCATAGTTAAACTTCATTTGGCATTTCAGGAAACTAAATTCAGCGTAGTAATAACCTTTATTTCTACAATGTAGCTAAAACAAAAACTTTGTTTAAAGTTTAACTTTGGCATTGTGCAAAGCGCGCTTCGAATTGAGGTCTCAAAGTTGCAACGCAACCATGGTCAGTGCCGCGATTTTCCAGATAGGTATTTTATTAACTTTTAAAGTCACTCGAGGCGTATTGAGAGATACAATCAATGCAAACTATAGCGAATCCCACAGTATTTATGCGATTCATTCTAATTAAATCTTTCGAGTCCGATGCCCTTAAAAAACGGACACCTAATTTTAATTCCAAAACAGACAAACGGCACCAAGAATATTTAATTAAAATTTTCCTTTTATCATGTACGTGAAAAAAGCAAGTTTGCATTTTCTAATAAATTCTTTTATAAATTCTGGTGTCAGTTCATTATTTCATAAGTTTATAAATAGAATTACTCCGTGCCGGAAAGGATTAAGTGGTCGCAGGACTCTTAAAGCTTCATAATTTAAGAAATTTTAATTTATTTAGATGTTAAACTCCTATCTTTTATGAATATTTTGATATAATTGTTTCCTTGAAATTCCCATTAGAACAGCAGTTTCGGCTTTTAGAATTATACCCGCTCAATAGCTGAAGCGGCGTTTCCGAAACTTTAAAGTAATTATTTTCCAAATGGCATTTATTGGGCATAACGCGCATGATAAATCAAAAACTTCTAAATATTTTTTCATGAAATTTTCAAAACATACATTTCATGTTAATCTGTATAAACTGAACCTAAAATTTCCTTTTTATTGTTCAAAAAAATATTTTTTTAGGCGATTTTACTGTTGAAATTTTCAAAATTTTGTATTAGCTAAATGCAACATTGCATTAAAAATATAAAAATGCTTTAAATACAAATTTATTTAAGTTCAGGGAAGTTCTGAAGTATAAATAAGCACCAAAATTTTCATTCTAGTTGCAATATTTATTTTGTAATCCTGCGCGTAAACTGTTATGCCAATTTTTTGTTCGACAAATGTATAACAGTTTCGAGCCCCTTATAAATATTAATTCTGCATCTTGCAATTTTTTAAATACGTGAAACGAAAGAATATACTTATATCTTTCATCCCAATTAAAATTGTGTTTTAAAATCATATACATTTTAAGACATTAAATGTTGAAAATGGTCTTTTTTTCATTTTTTCCACTTTTTAGAGTCCCGAGACCCTTAAATTAGTACGTTTTTAACAATTTGACGATTATTGCTTTCATACTGTTACTGGACATTACATTACACGTATATATCATTAAAAGTTGTTAACTAGGCATAGAGTACGCCGCCCCTGTCCTTGTGTATGTCCAAACTGACCGTACCTTTAACGGTTAATATCTCGGCTAATTACCGATGATTTTCTTCGAAAATCATTATCAACAATGCTTTTATTCTTCTGTAAGGATAGGTATATTCAGCGATGCTCAACAATTTTTCTGAATGCCCGTAAGTCGAAATTTGTGTATAACAGAAAAATGCTAATTACTCAAAAACTATGTGACCTAGGGTAATCGCTATACTTTTCCGGCAAGGTTTATATTAACGTCTACTACCTCTAATTTTTTCATAATTTTAGTTTCAGTAGATTCGGAATTAGATAGGGGGGGGACATATTTTTGGGCTACATTTTCAACAATATCTTTGCAAATATAATACCTAAAATTAAAAGGAACGTATTTTTGAGTTCAGCGTTACAAAAGCTTTCACAGGATACCCCACATGAAATACAAAGAAAAGATTTTTTTTTCAAGTAGCATAATTAGCCCCTCTACTTTTTTTACTAAATATATTTATGAATGTTTATTCAATGGTCTTTATTACTTCCCCGAATTTGAGCTTTCCCCGTTCCATAGTGTACGAGTAAAATGCCTGTGACAGACAGACAGACAGGCGGACAGACACAGGAGTGATCTTATAATGGTTCCGTTTTTACTTTTTAAGTACGGAACCCTAAAAAACATACGTACTATTTCAAAGAAGTCTACAAGCTAAGGTTATGACTTATTAATTCGGATCCTTGATAGGAAAAATACAAATAAACTTACTTTTAACATTTCGCCATCTTGAACAATGAAAAATCTATAAACACAGAAAAAGACCTGCTTTTAAGCAAATCTATATCCATCTGTAATGGTTGCATCATAAAATGTGAAATAATAATATCACACTTCTCTTTTTTTTTTTTTTTTTTTGCAGATCTGAAATAATATTAATATTCCAATAATTTATCTTGTGATCAAAGAGTACACTGAATTGTAGCCACAAAAGACTACGCCGACATGACAATCACTTTAAAAAGTGATTCGTTAAATAAGTATTTCATAAGTACTTTATAGTCAAAAGAAAGAAAATAATAATACCTGAAATGACCTGAAAAAACAAAACAGTGGTGAATGCAAAATAAAAAGGAGAGCACTGAGGAATCATCTTCGAAAAAAATCTTTATTTAAAAGAATCTTCTTGAAGAAAATATTTTACAATGGTTATCTCCTCTTAATAGACCCATTTATTTTTAGGATGAATGAGTAAACAATCGAAGTTTTTCGATAAGCACATAATATGAAAAAATATAATAAATGATTCTCTTGGGGAATATGGAGGCTCTTGTTTTTACAAAACGAATCAATCATCTGATTGTAGCACCGATTCTTAAAAAAAAAAAAAAAAAAAAAAAAAAACGGAAGTTAGCACCAGTGGAATCGAAAATAAATAACCGCTGTCGCATAGCAATCAGCAGAGTTCACGTAGTTTTATAAATGATTCGTTATTGCATCTCCGTTGGTGGAAATATTATCCACCCTTATCACAAGCAGGAGGAATTATACATTCCATCAAAATCATCATAATATTAAATAAATTCTCTTTCATTTACTACTTTCGCTGCATGCATATGAATCTTCACAGAATGGCAAGGCCCAACCATTCTACCTTGAAATATAAACCAGACTGAGAAAAACGCACAGGCTGTGTAGAAGAGGGGAAAAGGGTTGCTGTAATAATTGAAACTCGCCAACTGGCAGGAACAAACATATTAGAATCTTGCGTTGGCACAATTCGAAACGGTATAGGATATGAAAAACTGCTTCAGTTAGATTAAATTTTTATAAATTTCTTTAAGATAAGATGCCAAATAATAGTAAAGTATTACAATTTTTGAAATTACGTATTATACTGATTTGAATATGACTGGCTAGGGGCGGGGCTACAAAGGGGAAATGTCTTCAGAAATAGAAAGTCGTAGAACGTTCCAGAGAATTCTTTTCCCGGAAGTACAGATTTCAAAACTATGTTTATCATTTTAAAATGAAACGAAATGTTACGTAAGAAAGAAAAACTTACAGGGAACGATTTAAAAGGAAGGAAATAAAATAATTTTAGAATGCTAATTTTAATATTCAATGAATTAAATAAAAATATGGCAGTGTTTGTAAATAACCACAACACCATCTTATGCTGTCATCTCTGGGTAATAGATAAAGACATTTATAGATAATTATTTCATACTTTTTTTAAATTATAAAGAAGAAGAAAATTATACATATTTATTAAAATTCGAAGCGTCCCAAAAATGGGACGCTAGGCATAAATGAGTTGAAACTAGTATTTGTGGCCACAACTTTCAAAATGAGAATTAAATCGACTGCAACCAAAATTAAATGAAAATCTCTATTCGTTCTTGAGATACACTATATAGCCATTAATCACCGGACATTTTTAATTTTAGACATTTTGGCGAATATTTAAAGGTATACTTTTCGAATTCTTCTGGAATTTCGGGATTATAAAGAATATGTTCGACCTCATATTTATCAATGTCGATTTGATAAGGAGGACAATTAAGGGGGCCAACAAAATTTCAAAGATAAATAATAATATTTTGGATAACCCTCACACTTAGAAATGAATACTGAGATTTCACGAAATTTTCTTTGTTTTTGACGAAACGGTTTCCTGGAATATGCTCCGAGCGAACATTTCGTCAAATTGATGAAATTACTTTCTTCACTTGTTTGACGATATAAATTTCCTCAAAAGTTTCGTCAAAAAAGGGCTGGTGGCGCCATCTATTGAACAGTTTGGAAGCTCCTCTACCAAGGGAAGAAAAAAATCACTTCTCGTTTTCCTCGGCGTGATTTGAACCCGCGGACTTTGGGGTGGGGGACACTTGCTCTACCGACCAGGCTATTGGGGACTTACATGAATGTGCTTTTAGACTGATCTAATGAAAGCTGCCGCGTGATTATATTTTTATAAGATAGATTGGAATTTTATCAGTGCTGAAAGTTTTAAGGAAGGCTAATTTATTATTATGTTTTTCTCATGGTCAATGAATAATTATAATATGGCTTGATTAAATCATTTATTAGTGAAATTTTCTTTGCTCAATGAATGGTTAGAATATGGTCTGGTTAATTTGTTGCACACAAATAACGAACTGTGAAGTGCATATTGCGTGAGATTTTATCACGTTGAATAGATGGATAAGATTTTAACACTTTACTGTTTATAAAAGAGAGAGGGATCAATTATGTTTATTTTTAATCTGATTAAAAACAGAATATACTTCTTAAATAAATTTTTAAAAAAGATATCCCGGATCTTTGAAATTTTATTGATTAAATTTTCTTTTTGGATGTTTTTGAACACAGGAAATATATTCTTTTCGAATTAAAACATAACGAACAACAACATAAGTAATAATAATAATAATAAGCGTTCCTAAAAATTTTAACAGCTAAAAAAATAACTTATGAAGAAACAATAACTACCTATATTTCAGTATTTTCTGAAAAGCACTAAAAAGTGCTGTTTTAAAAATAAATTATTACGGGACTAATACAAACAAGCAAATATCTGCTTGCTTAAATCGCAGGATTTGAGGAGGTACAGCAACAGTTTCCTTAAAATGCATTGAGTCTGACCGTGATTGAGGAAAAACTTTCGTCAAACATCTGAGAGTTTACCTTTCCTTAAAAGTCACGTGATGATGATAGGAAATGATCGTCAAAAACGACGAAATACAGCTTGAAGATTGCTAAATCGTCAAAAGTCAGAATTCTATTTCTGAGAGTGCTGTAAAATAAAATATACGAAATGATCTATCGCTACAGCATATAAATAATGTGTACATTGCACAAAATGTGTATTCATTTGTGTAAAGAATAGCGCTTATATTCACGGAGATAAAAAGAATAATTTAATTTGTCAGTTGATTACAGAAGCTGTTTTTCCTACTCAATCTAAATCATTTTATGATTTATTGAAAATGTTATTATATTGTTTGATAAAATAATAATATATATCACATCAGATTTATTTTACTGAGGTTTTAATTTTTCGCCAAATTGTGTCTTATTTTTATATTTTTAGTGTAAGGTTGGCGTGTTTTATCTGATATATGCCAATTGAACAAAACTCGAATACACGACTGTTTTGTGGCAGAAGTTTACTACGAAAATATTAACGTAAGAGATACCTCCCTGCCTTTCATTATACCTGGCCTTAGGGCTGGGAATATGTAAAGAACCGCCAATAAAAGGAATATGGTTGTGCTAATGCCAAGTGACTTGTATTTTATGAGTTACTCTCGACTTTCAGGTCCTGCAAACAGTTTTCAGCTTCTCGATTACCCGCAGGATGAGAACTCACACTTTTGGGTTCTTGTCGAACGGGATGCTACAAGATGCATTTTACGGCTAAAATCAGAATTTGAATGCATGGGGGGTTTCTCCCCTCATAGGCAGTATTTATTGAAATCTGGTTTCCAAATCTATTATGCCCTTTCCAAACTGTTTATGTAATGTATCTTTTTTAACTTATTAAACTGAGACATTTTCTTAGGGTATTCTGGAAGTGTTGGAAAGTATTTCATAATCCATGCTTGAAGCATGATTTTTCTTTCTTGTTTACCTTTCGTAAGCGTTTCAGTTATTATTAAAATTGCGAAACGTATCATTTTTTAAATTCAAGATTATTATTATTATTATTATTATTATTATTTTTGAACACTTAAAGATACAGTAGAGCGCCGATTATCCGAACAAGTTGGAACCGACTCTAGTTTGGATAAGCAAAAGTTCGGATAAATGGACAGACAATTTAAGGGATGTTTCTGACTATACTAAAACCTGCACACGTTATCTAAGCTTAGGACTAACGGCACCAGTTAGTGCTGGCATGTTTAATTTTTTTTTTTTTTTTACATTTTTATCATTAAAAAAATTGTTTCCCTTTATAGCATTTTCTGAACTCTAGAGTTATAATTATATATAAGAGAGAGTTATAATTATATATAATTATTATATATAAGTTATAAGAACTCTATAATTTAAGCAAAAAACTTTTGATTGTTGCTTGCTTCAACAAAGACTTTCTTTTCAATGCTTCTATATTTCTAATTCTTCTTAAATACTTTAGTTGGATAGGATCAACGTTCTTCTGCCATTTGAGCCATTTCATAGCTGTTTCCAAATATTCAAAGGCTTCGTTATGTGATGGACCTGGGTTATTTTCAGAACATTCGTTTTCATTTTCTTCTTCATCATGAATCGCATTCACAATCTCATCATCCTTTAAAATCTGATATCCAGGGTCATGTACTTCACGATTTAACCACTCGTTAATTTCATTTTCATTATAGCTTCTCCCCATCTCCTTTATTTTTACTTTCTTCTATCTTTACAAGAAGAAAGTATGGATTCATGAAAATTTTCGAATTCCAGTTTTCGACGGATTTATACGTTTTAGGGGTCAGAGATCCCGAAAAACACGTTTTTACAAAATGTTTGTCTGTCCGTGTGCCCGTCTGTCTTTAGATTCAGTTAGTCCCTGATATAAATTGCTGCTGATTACTTTTTGGTGTCAATCGCCCAGCAAGCCGCGCTGCTATGCTGCATTATTCATGATTTCCACAATAGCTATATCTCAAGAACTAAAGCACGGATTTTCAGAAAACTTTAGATTATGTTAGTCCTTGATATATCTTTGTGCTGCTAACTTTTTGGTGTAAATCGCCCAATATGTGGCGCTGTTATGCTGCATTATTCATGATTATCGCAATAGCTCTACCTCAGAAACTAATGCACGAATTTTTATCAAACTTCATATTCAGTTAGTGCTTGATATAATTTGATGCTGATAACTTTATGGTCTAAATTACCCAATAGGCGACGCTGTTATGCTGCATTATTAATGATTATCGCAATAGGTCTTAGAGGTCTGCACGGACCGGAATTTCCAGGCCCGGTGTAAAAATTGAAAATTCGGCCCGAGCCCGGCCCGGCTCGACCCATTTGCATTTTTACAGTTCTCGGCCCGGCCCGTACAAAAATCAATGAAAACAGGCCAGGCCCGACTCAATTTCTAAAAAAAAAAATCCGTTTTTTCTCGACATACAATTAAGATTTTTTTTATGAATACTATACATACATATTTATGGGAACATTTTACAGCATATTTTAAATTACTATGTGTTCGCAAAACAGAAAACACACAATAGTAAACATTAATGATTACTTACAGTGTTTTAGTCATCGTCTCTATAGACATTTCAAAAAATTCAAATAAGGATTCATTAAAAAATCAATGTAGTTTAGAATAAAGGGTTAAAAACATGATAACTTTTGAAGCTGTATAATAAAAAAGTAGATTTGTGAAAATATTTCTCTCATTTTTAAGGCTTTTCTCAAATCCAAAGGAGCTACATTTCGACACATTTATGAATTCATTTCTTTTCAGAAACACGTAAGATTGGCTGGTATTCTTATTCAGAAACTATGTAAATGCCGTTTTTTCATAGATAAAAGCAATATATCTTTCCGAAAATACTGCCAAAGTTAGCATTTTGAATTGAATTTCCGGAAGCGATAGCACAGAAAAAGAAAAAAACGTACAGTCACGTGACAAGCATCTCTGTTATCTCTGTAAGTAATTTATCAAATATGGAGAAAGCTATTCGTTTCCTTCAATATAGGCCTTCAATAGTCAGGCTTGTCAATTTTATGCCTTTATAGTTAAAAATCTGTCTGAAAGTTTCGCATTGTTAAGCAGTGAATATGAGAACAACCTTAAGGTATATGTCCAAAAATACCGTTAACAGAAGTTCATTATCACTATTTATACTTTTACAAAATGTAATGCCTGTCCTACACATCCTGAGATCGATTAAAACCAGTTCCGTCCCTGCACGAGTCTGCTGAAAAAAATTAAACCCGGAATCAGACGTCTTGTCACAGTACGATGCCGATCTCTACGATGGACGTGTAACATTTCTGTATTGATGTTGTTAAACTCCCATCGGCACGTCATGCACATTTATACTTCTCGAGAAAATCCAATTCATTGAAAATGGCTCGTATTTTATCTGCTTCGCTGGAATTCTTATATCGGGCCGATAGGCCCGATAATTTTTTAGGTGGATTTCGTAAGAAATACTACCTATTGCAGTCGTTACCATGATGCGACTTTTGAAAAATTCCTTCATAACTTTTCATTATAGGACACCAGGAACCCAAAACCACCCCCCACTTAAAAAGTTTATATATATATATATATATATATATATATATATATGAATGATGTATGTATGTAAGTACTAAATTTTGTCCGCACGATAAAAGTCGCAATTATGCACGGGTTGTCCTCAAACTCGCCAACAACTTTGATATGACTAATATCTCGGCGGGGATTGAAAATGGGCGAAATCGGCCCAAGGGGGTGGAAATATAGAGGGTTCAAAATTTTGAATACTGTCTTAACATGAATCTGATAAAACCAGCTCTTACACAACAATGGCTGGAAAAAAATAGTTTTTCGTTATAGCAGTTGCCAACAATTAAAAAAAAAAAACAATAAAATTCTCACCACAACAATTACTTTTCTTTTGCAAACTTTTCACGTGTAAAATTAAATAGTTTGACAAATTGAAAACAAATTGAATATTACGTCATAAGTTTTCTAGAGCAAGATTTCAGCATGAAAACTCAAAATAAAATAAATAGTTTGACGAATTAAAGAAATATGTATATTGCGTCATATGGGAAATATAATAGACCTCAGCAGGTGAATATGTAACGCCATGTAAGTTTGAAGAAAAGTATTAAAACATGATAAAAACCGGACTATGGAAATATTAACACATTTTAACACTTTAAGGTTCTCTGAATTTTTTGTAGCCATTTTATAAACCTATTCCATATACATGTGTGTGTGTTTGTGTATATTATAATTTTCACAAAAACTTTAGCTCCCTACAGCTCACTCTTTGTGAAGAAACTGGGTTTTATCTCTAATCTTGATTTAAGTTTTGTTGGAGAATTTAGTACTTAACATCGAAATCTACCTCCGCCTGTAGGCCCGAGCCGGCAGGAATTTTTTTTATCGGCCCAGCCCGGCTCTGCACGCCCGTTCAATTTTTTTGCCGGCCCGGTCCGTTGAAAAAATTGTCCTAATTCTGCCGGCCCGTTTGAAAATTCACCTTCATTCCGCCAGCCCAGGCCGGGCCCGTGCAGACCTCTAATAGGTCTATCTCAAAAACTAATGCATGAATTTTCATGAAACTTCCTATTCAGATTGTGCTTGATATAATTTGGTGCTGATAACTTTATGGTGTAAATTACCCAATAGGTGGCGCTGTTATGCTGCATTATTAATGATTTTCGCAATAGGTCTGTCTCAGAAACTAATGCATGAATTTACTCCAAACTTTAGATTCAGTTAGTCCCTGATATAAATTGATCCTTATAAGTTTTTAGTGTAAATTGCCCAACAAGTGCCATTGCTATGCAGAACTTTTCACGATTTCCGCAATAGCTCTATCTCGAAGACTAATGTACGGATTTTCATCAAACTTCAAACTCAATTAGAAGTTCACGCAAGTTGTTGCTGATTAGATTTTGCTGTAAATCACATAAACTGTGGCGGTGCTGTCCCGTATTTATCAGGAAGTATTAACATGTGTGAGATAGAAGAAAGTTTTGAGATTGCCACATCCGACTAGTTTTCTGATTCTTCTTCTAGTTCCTCATTTTCCCATCCACTGTCAGTCTTTTTCTTTATTTAATTTTTTTTCCAAGCCAGTGGATAATTGGGAGTTCGGTTTAAAAAATATTTGGAAGAAATAGGTTGTTCGGATAACTGGAAGTTCGATTAAAAAAAAAAAAGAGAGAAATAGGTTGTTCGGATAATTGTAATTTCGGTTAATCGGAGCTCCGGTAATCGCTCAACTTTATTTAGATTTTATGGGAGCGCTCTACGCCCCTTGGTAGATAGCTTTTTAAAAATAATGTAAGGAGTTAGTAAAATTATATTTTTCGCAGCCAAATTTAATAATTAAATCGTAATATCCGAATTTGCCCTTTTTCCTTTTTTGTTCAAAAAATGCACTCTCATTAGTTTGTCGTTCTTAATTATTATTTGTCCTTCAATATTCCGATCATACATTATGATATATATTATGTGTAAGGACAAAAATAAATTTTATTTTGTAACAACGAAAAGTCTTTGACGTAATTATTGCATTAGAATCGTGCGTGAAATGCTTCCGCTTAAAAAACCTTCATTTCCGTATTTTTCAAGTTTAGGAAATCGATCAAGCACTGC
The DNA here is from genome assembly GCA_963932465.1 of Maratus speciosus. Taxonomy (NCBI): domain Eukaryota; kingdom Metazoa; phylum Arthropoda; class Arachnida; order Araneae; family Salticidae; genus Maratus; species Maratus speciosus. The sequence goes on from OZ010800.1 coordinate 143,748,699, forward strand.
GAAGAGAAAGATACCTTCTAAGAAAAATCAAGTTAGTAAAAGCAAAATAGCTATCTTTGTCTTATTGGATTTTGAAGGCTGCCGTTTGAGCAAAACACGCTATCATTTCAATCCATCGTAGCATACTGTACTTTTCTTAACAGATCGGCTTTTGATACCTAATAAACCTATTTTTAGGTAGATTTCGTAATGAAATACTACCTATTACATTCTCCTCTGTGTTGGAATTTCCGAAAATTTTTTGCAGATCTACACCGATCATGACCCCCAGAACCCAAAACAATCCTCAGTAAAAATCTTTATATATATATATGTCTATATGTCTATCTATCTATCTAACTATATATATATATATATATATATATATATATATCACTTTCTTCTGGACACGATAACTTCCACAATTCAGCACAAATATCTTCCAAACTGATACATAAAATCAAGGGGCATAAAATCTCGCTCAAGTTCGTTAATGTGCGAAATCGGAACAAGAGGATGGAAATAGGGAGGGGTTTTGGGAAAACCGAAAAAAACCCATAACTTCTTAATTTTTGTACGTATCAAATCGGTTTAAAGTTTTATTACTTCTAAAAATACGGCAAAAAATTTATGTATCACAGATTTTTGACAAAATTAAAAATGGGCTCAAGGGGCGTAAAAAATAAGATTTTTGGAAGAAAAAAATTCATAACTTTGTCAGTTCTGAAGATATCAAATCCAATTAATTTTATTATAAATCTCCTTAATATTATCTACAAATTTTATATTCACAAGTTTTTGATGGGACCAATTCGTACCGCAAAAAAATTAAAAACGAAAACAAAAAGGGGGGGTTGAAGAAGAAATAAATCCATAACCCCGTCAATTCACAAGATATAAAATGAATTCATATATCGTCTTAATATTGTCTTCTGCATTTATATAGACAAGTTTTTGATAGGACCAATTCTTACAGCAAAAACAAATTAAAAATGCCTAGCGGTTGAAGAAAATAATCATCTTATTTAGGGTGTATTCAAATCCAAACTGCTTATTTTCTGACTCATTTTTAAATTCATTTTAGCTCTCAAACGTACGGAATTGGTAGATTCTCTTATTCAGAAACTATATAATGTACGGTAATGATCGATTTTTTGATAGAGGCAGAATATATTTCAAAAGATGATGTCAAAGTGGGCATTTTGAACCGAGTTTCCCGAAGCGATTGTGTTAGAAACGAAAAATATTGTCCTATTGATTGAACGAAAAATAAAAACTATAAATCTCTTCAAAAATCACGTCAGCAAATTTCATATTTTGTCTATTAAAAGTGAGTATTATTATTCTTTTTTTTAATACCGCCTTAACATGATTCTGATAAAACCAGCTACTATATAAAAATGAAATAAAAACTCGTCAAAAGTGGCCAGATAAAATTATTAAAGTGGGTTTATATCTAATCATGATTTAGTTTTTGTTGGTGAAATTACTATTCTTAACTTCGAAATCTACCTCCACCTGTAGGCCGGGCCGGCAGGGATTTTTTTTAGAAACATGGATTTTTTTAAATACAGATACAGAGTGATTCTAAATTATGTAATAATAAATAAGAATCGACCGTAACAAATTTTCAAGACCTAAACCGAAACAGAATTTCGGTAATCTTTCTATTTTCGGCCGAAAATGAAAACAAAAACGAAAATGTCCAAAAAATATTTTTAAGTAATTAATACATACATAATTATTCGTGTGGTCTAAAGTTGGCTCTCTGTGCCTCTGAGCAAAATTTTTTGTTTTCATGTAAAATAAAATGTAATTAATTCATCAACGACAAAAAAAGTTTTCTAATCATACGAATGTCACCTAATTAAAAAATGTTTTAGGTATACATTACATACCTCGATTTATCATTTATAATGATTTTTGTACAATTAATTCATCAACGACAAAAAATGTCTTTCTAATCATACGAATTGCATCTAATTAAAAAATGTTTTTAGGTATACATTACATACCTCGATTTATCATTTATAATGATTTTCCTACAATTAATTCATCGACGACAAAAATTGATTTTCTAACTGTACGAATTTCATGTAATTAAAAAATATTTTAGGTATGTATACCTCGATTTATCATTCATAATGATTTTCGTACAATTAATTTGTCAACGACAAAAATTGGTTTTCTAATTATACGAATTTCAACCAATTAAAAAATATTTTAGATATACATACCACGATTTATCATTTATAATGATTTTCGCACAAGTAATTTGTCAACGACAAAAATTAGTTTTCTAATTATACGAATTTCATCCAATTAAAAAATATTTTAGGTATACATACCTCGATTTATCATTTATAATGATTTTCGTACAATTATTTCGTCAACGACAAAAATTGGTTTTCTAATTATACGAATTTCATCCAATTAAAAAATATTTTAGGTATAGATACCACGATTTATCATTTATAATGATTTTCGTACAATTATTTCGTCAACGGCAAAAATTGGTTTTCTAATTATACGAATTTCATCCAATTAAAAAATATTTTAGGTATACATACTACGATTTATCATTTATAATGATTTTCGTACAATTAATTTGTCAACGACAAAAATTAGTTTTCTAATTATACGAATTTCATCCAATTAAAAAATATTTTAGGTATACATACCTCGATTTATCATTTATAATGACTTTCGTACAATTATTTCGTCAACGACAAAAATTGGTTTTCTAATTATACGAATTTCATGTAATTAAAAAATCTTTTAGGTGTGTATTTATCTTTTATAATGATTTTTGTAAATTTTCATCTGTTGTGCTAGAACTTTCTCAAAGAGTCTTCGAAACACTTCTGCGTTTTCAAGCTAAAGCAATTCTATTACAGTTATGCATGCAGCTTTTAATAAGCACATGAAAAGCGTTTTCAAAATTTAATGAAATACGCATTTCTTGCTTTATAATTTGCTCGCACGTGTTGAGTCAGTGATGACTGATAAAGTTCATAGCAATAAGTAAAGAGCGTCTCATTTCAGTCGATGCCACTCAAATCATTGAATCATGTTGAAAATTTCCGAAAGAAGAAACGCGATTTTTGGAATACAGATAGTTTCGATCCTGCCGAATTTTCGGCAGCATTTTCGCCGATTGCGAATTTTCGGCGAAACTCAGATTTCGGACCGAAACCGAAAACTAAACCGAATTTTCGGCCGGTCTGTAATAATAAGTATAAAAATAAAAATAGTTTTATAAAAACACTCTTTTATAAACATTTACTGTTCATCTTGACAATCACGTCTAATTTTTTGACTGCAATTAATTTTTCCCCAAAAATTTCTGTTACAATGCATTAATCGGACGTGGGTACCGAACTAGATTATAAAAAAATGCCCTGTTTTTTTTTTCTTGTTTGTTTTTTACTTTCGTCTGTATTTACAAGAAGAAAGTATTGGATTCGTAAAATTTTTCGAATTGCGGTATTTGACGGATTTACACTTTTTAGGGGTCACAGAGATCCCGAAAAACATGTTTTTACAACATGTCTGTCTGTGTGCGTGTGGGACACACATTTTGTGGGTGCTCTAGCTCAAGAACTACCGAACGGAATTTAGTAAATCTTTAGATTCAATTAGTACCCGATATAAATTGGTGTTGATTACTTTTTGGTGTAAATCGCCCTGCAGGAGGCGCTGCTATGCTGCATTAGTCATGATTTCCACAAAAGCTATATATCAGGAACTAAAGAACGGATTTTCCGAAAACTTCAGATTCAGTTAGTCCTTGATATAATTTGGTGCTGATAACGTTTTGGTGTAAATCGCCCGATAGGTGGCGTTGCTATGCTGCATTATTTATGATTACCGCAATAGCTCTATATCGAGAACTACTGCACGAATTTACATCAAACTTCAGATTTAGTTAGCCCCTGATATAAATGAGTGCTGTTTAGTTTTTGGTGTAAATCTCTCAACAGTTGGCGCTACTATCCAGCATTTTTCACAATTTCCGTAACAGCTCTATCCCAAAAACTAATGCACGGATTTTCATCAAACTTCAAATTCAATTAGAAATTGACATAAATTGTAGCTGATTAGATTTTGGTGTAAATCCCCTAACCGGTGGCGCTGCTGCAATGCCTTTTTCAGGAAGTATTTACATGTATGAGATAGCATAAAGTTTCGGGATAGCCACATCCAACTAGTTTTACTCTTAGTGTTAAACACAAGCAAGTGCATTTTGATAGTGTTTTCAATTCCGTTAACTAGGAGTGAGTAAGTAATGTAAATTGGGACTTACCCTTTTTCAGGATACTTATCCGTTTATCGTGAAAATCCACGTTTTACTTTTAATCCAATACGTATTAGTTGAGTATATTATTCACTTTATCTTTGTAGAAAATTGTATTCTGTAATGCACAACTTTTTATACTTCCTTTAATTAAAGTAATTGTAGACTATTATGTAGATTAAATGAAGAAGTGGTAGCATTTAAGTTTTTTAATTCACACTATATAGATTGTAAATAAGAGAGCCTTTTTATATGCCTCTTTGCTGGATTAGCTACATGTTCAGAATGAAAGAAAATGTTTGCATTACAAGATACAAAAGAATAACAATAAATCAGTTCACTGTAGTTTAAAAGTCTCAATTTAGCCACTGAACAAGTCATTATCTTTATAGGAATTTCAAGGTGAAATGCATTAGTATTATAAAGAGATTTGGGGCATTCTCACAATCTTTTGACTTTCGGGAATAAAAATCTCGTGAAATTAAACTTGCTAAAATAACATTTTAATCTGATAGACGAATGCCTTAATAATTGAAAATAAAGAATAAATGGTCAGCAGCGAAAAAGTTTTTTATCTAACTGAGGTTTAAGTTAAACTTGCGAGTTTAATTTTCCTTACCATTTTACCACTATAACTTTTTATTTTCTTCTAAATTTTTACTTATAATGAATTTGCATAGTACCCACAGGACGTTCAAATAAAAAATAATAAAAATGTAGTACTTTTAATACAGAATTTTTGTACAACATCGTCTTAATAAGGTGTTAAAGAAGGGACGGTAAGGTAAAAAAAGGGGACGGTATAGGAAAAAAGGGACGGTAAGGAAAATTACCACGTATGTTTAGGCAAATCATGTTAAGACTAAGTGACAGCCACAATGTTCATTGATTTTTAGAAACAGTTGTTAACATTGGATTATTTTTTATTTTTTTTTTTTTTATTTATCTCGAAAAGTGCAGGAATAAACCTTGGGGATGGTAAGACTACCAATAAAGCCACGATCTTGAAATTGATATTTATATGCTGATTTAAATTCTGCAGTAAATTTCCTGCTAAAGAATTTTAGAAATTCTTTCTCTAGCATACTTCTGCATGAGAAAAAACTTTAAAATTATGTGGCTACATCTGAAGTAATTTTCTGTATAAGTTAACAAGAGTTACGGTAAGGATGGAAAACCCAGAGACAGAGTTCAAAAAATAATATCAACCGTAAAATTGTGTGCAGGTTAATTTTTTGCTACATATTTATACAAAACAATTGTCGCAGTTTCGGAAAAAGTTACATCGAATTACTTTTATTGAAATAATTTTATACAGACAGTTCCAAACTTAAAAATCAGCACCAGGGACACGGGACGGTACAGGAGTTTTCCTGGTATTTGGACCCCCAACCAGGGTTGGAAAAAAACCAGGTTTTTTTGTAAAAAACCAAAAAAACCGGTTTATTTGGTTTAAACCAGGTTTTTTTGGTTTAAACCAGGTTTTTTTAAATATAATTTCCTATTGCATACAGATGCATATCTGTTGATAAAATAAACATTTTTGAATATTATATAAGTAATATAATTTTTAAAAATATTTAAATTAAATAATTACAGTCAATTATATAGAAAATTGAAATCATTTCTAATTTAAACACTATTAGTAACAGCTATGTCTTATGTTCAAAGTAAACTGCTCTACACAGTGAAACATTGATATCTTGAAAATCGTATGAAGAATCCTTTGATTAATAATATAATCAATCAATAAACATTTGATGCAGTTTCATGAATATAATATATCATTCTATGGTTGTTATTATTTTTATTTTTTTAATATTGAAATACTTCTGGTTATTTTGTTTTCTGAGTGATAACTCCAAGTGTCCAAGTCAACATTTTTGGCCATTAGATTCAGCAACTAACAGAAAAGATTGATTGGTATTATTGAAATGCTATAACTAACACTGAATTTTTGCAAGCTGTGTTATTCAATTTGATATCTTAAGTTACTCTTTTAAATTCTTTAAGGACAATCTTCCCCAATCCCAATCCAGGTTGGTTGGTTGATTTTTGACGGCCGATTATCTACTCTTGGGATATAGGCCCTAGGGGGAATGCCCTTCGTGGGGGTCTTTCTAAGGGAACCTAACCCGTATTAACGCTTGGAAATCCAAGGTTCTAAGAAAACCACGAAAACTCCGAATGATTAGGCCGACGGACGCGATTGGGATCGAACCCAGCACCTCCCGTCTACCAGTTTCGAGAGCAGAACCTCTCAGCCACTCAATCCCAATCCAGAAAATTTTCTTTTACAACTTAACCAAAATCTTAAAGATCATTGTATTTTGTTATTAAACTGCTGTAAATAATCTGCATTTTTTAAATGAAAATATTTTATGCTAAATATTGAATATTATTTATCTATTTTATCTTTTCTAATTTCATACGTTTTAAGAAAAATCTTTAGGGTACCAGATATGTTCATCAGCACATGCTAATTTTCATTCTACATGCATAGAAACATGACCTAGGCTTATTATGTCTCATGTTGACTGCTTAGATGAAGTGTTAAAAGTAGAAATTACTTCTATCAATAATTTAAAACAATTAAATTACAAAAAAGAGAAAATATTATATTAGATTTTTTCTAAAAAAACCAAATGGTTTTTTTGACAAAAAAACCAATTGGTTTAAACCGTGGTTTAAACCATGCCAACCCTGCCCCCAACATCGTCCAAAACTTATTTATCTCGTTAATATTGTTTTGCAATCATGCAATGGGATGTCCCCCACTATATGAAATAAAAAAACACAAAAAAATGTATTGAAATAAAAATTATTATTCAGGGACATAAAAGTCAAAAGATTGTTAGAATGCCCCATTTATGGCTAAATTGAAACGATGTATTGTTTATGTAACTGAAGAAATTAGTTTATTTTTAGCACAGTTATGCATCTTGATGATTTATGTCCATCAAATTTATTAAAAAAACGAATGATTCTTGCTCTGTTTCTATTTTAACATAGGGCAACGGGCAAAAAATATGTATTATTTTAAGTGTCTTTTTAGGATTTCTAAATTGATTTCTGGACTTATAATTGTAAAATAATTAATATTAATAGACCAGGGAACCGTCTTCACAAACTATCGAGTTCACGGCTGAAATTCCAGTATTAGTTAAAACTCGATTAGTATATTAAAATGCAACTGGTCTGCCAAGTCATATCTCGGTGGAAACCACCTGCAGACCCGATTTGATCGGTTGACTGGTAGGTTTACCATTATCTTTTCTTCCACCCAAAGATATGAGAACATGGAGGACTGGGAACATGAAAACACAATGCTAAACCTACCAGCCAACCAGCAAAATTAGGTCTGCAGGTTGTTTCCACGAAGTTATGACTTACCAGACCACTTGCATTTTAATGTGCTTATCGAGTTTTAACCAATCCTAAAATTACAGCCGTGAACTCGATGAGGTGTTAGTTTGTGCAGCCCCCCCCCCCCCCCCCGGTCTATAAACTATTAATTCATAAAATTGTGTTTTTAAAAAATATATATTGTAATCTTAATTTTTTATTTATAATTTAGTTTTCTACGTTTCAGCCTTTAAAATGTTTCATTGTTGCAATTTATGGCATCCATTTGGCCTAGTTTGGCGATCGTTTACTGCCGCATCATTAAATACATTGTCATTTCAACTCCCATAAAATTGTACGCGTTACAGAAACTATTTGGTGATTTAATAAAGCCTGTGTCGGGCTGACGAAAAAAACCCCTTGTAATCAGGGTCGTGCAAAGCGGGGGGCGAAGGGGGCGATCGCCCCGGGTGCGGAAATTGAAGGGGCGCCACATTTATCTACAAACCTCGTTTTTTCTTCTTTGTTTTCTTAAAAGAAATCATATTAGTATATTGGGAATTTTTTTTCCCAATGAAAGCACGTCCATTTTTCGTTTCAAAGTTATTGCATTGGCCCTTGCCTTACACCCAAATACAAATTTATGAATATAAACTTCTTTCTTTTAAAAATTTGTTTTAGGCTTTTTTCTTAGTCTCTTTCGTTAACCTTCTCTTTTCTGAGTGTGGAATTTTCTTTCTGTACCTTGTAACAAAAACGTATACTCTCAATAAGCATGGGGTTTCCTTCTGCGAATACAAAACGGTTGCAAACTATTATATACATTTTTTCTACACCCATTTTTCCCATTCCCTTTGCCAAAATATAAATGGAATTTTCTCTTATGTTAATTAGTTGTTTGGAAATTCTGAATTAAAATTAATCATATAGTTTCGAAATAAACGTGAAATATGTATTCAGTAGAACTTGTTTTTTTTCTGCACTTTAAAATTTTGTGACACATGTCATCAAGAAATAATGTGCGTGTGTATGAGGGGGGGGGGGGGGGGGGGGATTGCCAAATTGAAACTTTGCCCCGTGAGCAATTTTCTCTTCTCACGGTGTTGCTTGTAATTAATGTTTTAATCTATAATTAAGTTAAAAATTAAATTTAAAAAATCAAAAAATCCCGACTGCGTAAAAAGCGAACTAATTAATTATTTCTCATCAATGTGAAACTATTTTTTTTTCAATTCCCACTATTAGCTCACATTCTCGCTATATATATCTTGTTCAAATTTTCAATCGTTAATAAGATACATATTATTCATCCAATCAAGCTCAAATAGTTTTTTTTAAACTTGTAGTGGATGACACTTGATGTTAATCCAGTTTTTTTCAAATATTAATTCATTAATTAAGTTAAATTAATTAAATTTCAATAATCGAGAGAGCCTTCTTGATCAGGGTATTTTAAGACCGAGAGAGCCCTCTTCTTGATCAAGGCATTTTAAGCGCAACTCAAGAGAAAAGAAGAATTGGAGGAAAAAAAAAAATATGTTATTGACTTAAGTAGGAATTGACTTAAAATATTTTTTTATATTACTTCTTTATATTACTTACCTATTTTTTTATTTACTTGTATTGATGACTTTATAGTTGTGTTTAATTGTTAGTTCCTATCTATAAACACAGTTTTGATGAGGTCTATAGATGTCTATGATGGTTAGAGTTGCAGTAAAGCTAGACATCCTACCTACACAACCTTCCAGGTTGTATAATATTTAAACGGAGCTTCTGGCTGTAAAATTGTCAATGAAACATCGTCTTCATTTGAAAGGCCTATCCAACGATATGCCACTCAATAGGGTGCGTAATTTTTTTTGTCTCTACCGCCATTTTGAATTTATAAAGACAAAACCTAGCCTATAACCATCGGGCAGTTAAGACGAATTGATAGAGACCTCATTTATTAAAATCCATCCAGCCGTTGGGATGTTTCGAGGGTATAAAGAAATCCACATACACAGATACGCGTGAAACACCCTTCTTTTCAGTCGGGTAATAATAATAAAATGTTGTAATTGTCATCTGAAACACACTTGTGAGCGTAATTTTCGTAATTCCGGCATGCCAGAATTATGATCGATTTTTATTCCACTTTTTCCTATGCATATCAAGAAGTGGTATAAAAATCGATTGCAAAATTACATTTCTACATAAAAAACAAGAAAGAAAAAATCATGCGTACAGCATAGATTATGAAACACTTTCCAACTCATTCAGAATACTATATCGAAACTTAACAGTTCATTAATGTGAATGATGATGTACAAATGAACAATATGGAAGACGCATAACGCATTTTAAAACAACTCAATTTCTGCTATTACCATGAATAGTCCGGAAAAATATACATTTTTTTTGCGTGCAGCCCTGTATAGAATTTATTGATATGTATGTGTACTACATAGAATGCTAAAGTTAGTTCATTTAAAAGCATAGAACAGTTCAAAATTTCCATTCAGTAATTTCAGCCAATCAACGGATGTTGTTGGAAACGTTTGTACAGCTCTGTATGGATCTACACAATTTATACACACCAAGTAACATTTAAAAAATAATTAAATTTACAAACGCACACCACAAGTGAAAATGCACTTCCAGCAATTATGGTTCGCAGGCTTCATTAGTTCAATTATTGCACTTTTTCTTCTGCAGACAAATTCTTTTGAGTGTCCCTGTAAATGAACGATAAATTCTGTGCTCACCATACTCTATATTAAGAACCTTGTAGTACAATTCAGTGGTAAATATCAATTTCAACATGTTTAAAATGGTGTAATATCATTAAAATACATCGCAAACGATTTTCCCCCATAGACTGTCATGTAACGGAATTCCTTTGAGTGTTCCTGTATATGAACCGTAAATGCTACAAACTTCATTTTCAATACCGAACATGCCGTAGTGGTACCTAATAACGCATATCCATTTCATGGCAATCGGACTCGCGCGTTAGTACACGGACAGGTAGACGGACAGACGGACAGTCAAACAGAATTCTCAAACACTTTTCAACTATGTTAGAAAAAGTTAAAAAAGAAGGTCGAGTTAAATGAAAGAGTGTTAAATACAAGGGAAAATCAGGCATGCGGAAAGTAAAGTCAACACGAGCCACAACGTTAATTCCGCGAGTTTGATCTGGTTATCTTGGCAAAACCTGGCCCGGTGTTAGAGCTGTAAGCTCGGCTTGAGCCAAGTGTCTTTAAATTTTTATCGTACACGGCCCGGCCTGTTTAAAATAAATGAAATGAGACACAACCTTTTCCCAGTCCGATTCAATTTCTACAAAAATTGGTGATATTTCTTAACCTAAAATTAATTTCTTTAAAAAAATATTACAGTAGGGAAGATGGGGACACATGTGAACACGGGGCACATGTGAACATCGCACTTTTTCGATAGTTATTGTAAGTTTTTTTATTTGAAAAAAATTACTAAAGATGATAGTACCTGTAGACATATGGTAAAAATTTTTTGAAGCTCTATGACATTTTGTTTGTCGTCTGTAGCCAAAACACTGCTTTTAGATCTCAAAAGTAAAATTTTTGTTCCAAGTTGATAAGCGAATAACTTTATTTATTTATTCATTTATTTGAATTTGAGTGTTTAGCATATACTATGAATACTAATAAACATTTTTGATACAGTTCTTTTTCTTCTAAAATTGAGAAATGTTAATGATTTATCAATTTAACAGAAGCAGCAATATGGGGCACTTGTGAACAGACTAGTTGGGGCAGATATGAACAGTTCATAAGTGGCCCAATAATCTTTCTGTGATTCTATTTCTTTCAGTTAACTTAATGAGAAATTCAGTTCCATTATCTACAAGTTTCCTGAAATAGAAGATATTTTCCTCACACAAAGTTGATTTTGTATTGAAACTTCCACAAAGACATCTTTCAGCAAATATATAAAGAGCAACAAGCTCACTTACGTTCAATTGTACTTTAAATAAATTTAATGTTTTCTAAAATGCAATTAGTGTTATATATTATTTTACTAAACGGTTTACAACAATATTTTTTATGCATTGTTAATGCAAAAGCATTACCTTGAACAACTTTGCACATTTTTCTATTACATTTGTTCTAACCTTTCAATGATGGTTTACTTCCATATCTAAAACAGTTATGTATATGATGCTTTGAATGGAGATAGATACCAGTAATATTTTAAGAAAGTAAAATTTTTAAACTGATAACTACCGTAAAATCCCGATTGTACCCCCCCCCTCTTTCAAAAGCAAAAGAAGTTGGGGGGGGGGGGGTGTTATAGTCGAGATTTTTTTTAATCATTAAAAACCCTTCTTTATCTTTAATTTACAAGTAAATAAGGCAAATACAAGAGAGAGAATCTCTCGTATTTCGGCAGATTTCCGGTAAATAGTAAGTAAATGCCCCCTCCCTAAAATTTCCCCCAAACGAAAATCCTTAAGCAAAATTTAAAAATTTTAATTTCTTTTTTAAAATAGCTTCTTTATTTTTTTTAATTACAACAATGCTTAATGAATCATCTAAGCCTCTCCCCCCCTCCCCCCCAAATCTACTCATTTTCATTCTATAATGTTTTGCTTAAACATATCGCCCAGAAACTAGAGAAATATATATATATATTTCTCTATGGTGAATTAAAAAGGTAATATAACTAATGATTACGATGACAAAAGAATAATAGAATAAAAAGCATGTTAAAGGATATTTTTTCCTTGTGTTAAACTACCCCGCTGATGGGGCACATGTGAACAATTTTTTGAATTTATAAAACTATTAAAAAATGTAAGAAAAACTATACTAGTGATTTAAAAAAAATTACCATGTATAACAGAAAGTTCTATTTACTATTACTAGGGGGCTAGGCCCCCTACGAGCTATGCTCGCCAACCCCCGTCCAGACACCGCAGACTCTAAATGCACGCTAATTTGATCGGCTTTAAAAAGATTTCGAAAGATCGAATTATAATTTAAAAAACAGTGTCTATCTCCCTATAAACGAATTTCTATTCATTTCTCTTTGATTGGGGAATTTTAACGCCAAATCCGCTGCGGTACTACTTGATTATCCTGTCGACCAATTTCGCCAAATTATATAAATCGCCAAACCACTCGCCAAATTATACAAACTGGTATAATTTTTATTTTAAATAACGAAAGAACAAATAAATTCGTACAACATTAATAAAAACACAAATAAAACGTCGAAATAAAAATAACTTGATGACGTATACACGTGTAACAACATTTCAAAATAAGCTAATATAGAAGGAATTAAGTAAAGAGAGTCTTTGTCTCCTGGTATTTTTTAACAAAGCGAAAAGAAAGTTCTTTTAAATGAGACATTTTAAATTAATTCTCAAAATATCAAATAAATGTCTAGCGCAATTTCTAAATTTAAATTTTTTTGCAATATCATTTTGTGTTCATTTTATGTAATAACTATAATGTGGCGTAAATATGACGTAATTTCTCCTAAGACTTCTAACGCATCTTAATGAATTTATTATTTTACAATATCTTTTCTCTTTTAAAATTCACGTGTATACTTTTTATGACGTAATTTTTAATAAGTTCCTGCTTTTTATACGTAATTATTTAATTCTAATTTGAAAGTTGTTTCCTGTTTATAATAGTCACGTGTAAATAAATTTTTAATTTGAAGCAAACATTATTGCTTACGCTTTTTATACAGTTGGCAACAGTTTAAATTAGTACAATTTTCTGAAATCTGTAAAAAATATCTCTAGAAATGCTGAAAATTTGAATTTAAAATAGAAATAAAACCTGAAAAAATGAGTCAAAATAAAAAAATTAATGCAATCTACACTCCGGCAAATTCTAACGCATAAAATGTTCTAAAAATGATTATACTGCCATGCATAGTTTTTGCTGCTATAAAACTTTTTTAGTGTAACGATTTTGTCCAACTTTAGCATTAAATAACTCTTAAAATAATTCTTCGATTTGAAAACTGTCTGCATCAGCGTGTTTATCAAACATTTCTGTATAAAACCACCGATATTCATATTTTTGTATGCATTATTTTTGTTAATATTAACGAAGAAAGGCCTCCGGTCACAAAAAAATCAAAACTGGCGGCGGCGGTGACAGCGGTAGTTACTTTTTTTTAGAATAGAGAGATAAGTAGTTTTTGTTTATAGAAACTGAAAATACTTGTGTCAGAAATTAAATATTATTTGCGCTTTCCTAACAAAAATAGTTGAAAAGTATCCTCTCAAAATATCAAATAAATGTCTAGCGCAATTTCTAAATTTAAACCGTTTTGCAATATTATTTTGTGTTCATTTTATGTAATAACTGAAATGTGACGTAAATATGACGTAATTTCTCCTATTTAAGGCTTCTAACGCATGTTAATAAATTTATTATTTTACAAATTCCTTTCTCTCTTAAAATTCACGTGTAATTATAGTTTCTATGACGTAATTTTTAATAAGTTCCTGCTTTTTGTACATAATTATTTAATTCTAATTCAAAATGTTTTTTTCTGTTTATAATAGTCACGTGTAAATAAATTTTTAATTTATTTACACGTATAAATATTTTTTTTGAAGCAAACATTATTGTTTCCGCTGTTTATACAGTTGGCAACAGTTTAAATTAATATCACTTTCTAGAATCTGTTAAAAATATCTCTAGAAATGCTGAAAATTTGAATTTAAAATAGAAATAAAACCTCAAAAAATGAGTCAAAATAAAAAAAAATAATGCAATCTGCACTCCGGCAAATTCTAACGCATAAAATGATCTAAAAATGATTAAATTCCTATGAATAGTTTTTGCTCCTATAAAACTTTTTTAGTGGAACGATTTTGTCCAACTTTAGCATTAAATATCTCTTAAAATAATTCTTCGATCTGAAAACTGTCTGCATCAGCGTGTTTATCAAACATTTCTGTATAACACTACCGATTTCCATATTTTTGTATGCATTATTTTTCTTAATATTAACGAAGAAAGACCTCCGGTTACAAAAACTTCAAAACCGGCGGCGGCGGCGGCGGCGGCGGTGACAGCGGTAGTTACTTTTTTTTAGAATAGAGAGATTCACGTCAAAATACTTTTGTTAGAAATGAAATATTATGATCATCTTAAAATGTCAAGTAAATGTCTCGCGAAGCTCTATTTGAAGCAAACATTACTGTTTGCGCTGTTTATACAGCTGGCAACAGTTTAAATTAATACAATTTTCTAAAATCTCTCTATTCTAAAAAAAAGTAACTACCGCTGTCACCACCGCCGCCGGTTTTGATTTTTTTGTGACCGGAGGCCTTTCTTCATTAATATTAACAAAAATAATGCATACAAAAATATGAAAATCGGTGGTTTTATGCAGAAATGTTTGATAAACACTCTGATGCAGACAGTTTTCAAATCGAAGAATTATTTTAAGAGTTATTTAATGCTAAAGTTTGACAAAATCGTTCCACTAAAAAAGTTTTATAGCAGCAAAAACTATACATGGCAGTTTACTTATTTTTAGATCATTTTATGCGTTAGAATTTGCCCGAGTGCAGATTGCATTAATTTTAGGTAGCTTTCATTACAAAAAGCTACCTATTGCAGCCGTTCGGAGGAAAGCGATTTCAAAAAATTTTGGTATATTTTCATCGATCATGACCCCCAGACCCCGAAACCACCCTCCGTTCAAAAGTTGATATATATATATATATATATATATATATATATCTGACCTTTGTCATACTGTAACTCTTGAATTTATGAACCGATTTGGATGTAATTCGGTATGTACATAGTACATACCAATGTCTCGACCGAGTTCGTTGGCCAGCTTCATCCGCCATTTTGTTTCAAAATGGCGGTCATTTAAAAAATTTTTAAAAATTTTAAATTTGAAATGTGGTACCAAAGAATTAAAAATGGAAAAATATTTTTTTCTTATGTATTTGACCTTTATACAAAGATTCCGGAGCAGTTTTTGTTTCGTCTATATCTTAAAAAATGGCTGAGTTATAGCATTTTGAATTTCTAGTGTGGCTGACATTTTGAAACGTCCTGAATTTTGTCACGCGATAAAAGGCGTATTTATGAACCGATTTGGATGTAACTTCGTTTGTACATAGTACATACCAATGTCTCGACCGAGTTGGCCAACTTCATCCGCCATCTTGTTTAAAAATGGCAGCTATTTAAATTTTTAAGAAAAATTTTAATTTGAAATGTGGTACCAAAAAATTGGAAATTGAAAAAATATTTTTTCCCTATGTATTTGACCTTGATACAAAGATTCGGGAGCAGTTTTTGTTTCGTCTATATCTTAAAAAATGGCTGAGTTATAGCATTTTGAATTTCTAGCGTGGCTCACATTTTGAAACGTCTCCTGATATTTGTCACGTGATAACAGGCGTATTTATGAACCGATTTGGATGTACCTTTGTGTGTACATAGTACATACAAATATCTCGACCGAGATCGTTGGCCAGCTTCATCCGCCATCTTGTTTTTAAATGGCGGCCATTTAAAAAAAAATTAAATTTAAAATGAGATACCAAAAAATTGGAAAATGAAAAAGATTTTTTTTGTACGTGTTTGACCTTAATACAAAGATTCCGGAACAGTGTTTGTTTCGTCTATATCTAAAAAAATGGCTGAGTTATAGTATTTTGAATTTCTATTGTGGCTGACATTTTAAAACGACTTGATTTTTGTCACGCGATAACAAGCGTATTTATGAACCGATTTGGATGTTACCTGGTCTGTACATAGTACATACCAATGTCTCGACCGAGTTCGTTGGCCTGCTTCATTCGCCATCTTGTTTCAAAAGGGTTGCCATTTAAAAAAAATTAAATTTAAAATTTAAAATGAGGTATTAAAAAATTGGAAAATGAAAAAGATTTTTTATGTGTTTGGCCTTGATACCAGGATTCCGGAGCAGATTTTGTTTCTGAAAATTTGTTCTTTTGTTTATATCTTAAAAAATGGTTGAATTATAGCACTTTGAATTTCTAGTATGGCTAACATTTTGAAACGATCTTGTATTTGTCACGCGATAACACACGTATTCGCCTATTTCCATGTAAGAAGGCATGTGGATAGTATACATCAACATCTCAGCCAAATATAAGTTACTTTAAATAAAAGCAGCTTGGATAAAGCTGACTAATTTCGCGAAATTCTCATTCATAATGATTTAGTATTGATAAAAATTAGTATTGAATCTCCTATATTCGGTTTCCACTATATTGAGCTTCGTGTGTTTGAATAATATAAGTTGGCTTTTTTAAAATAAGGAATTTGAAAGCTACCTCTTCCTAGAGGTCTGCACGGGCCCGGGTTTGGCCCGAGGCCCGTACCCGGCCCGGCGGAATGGAGGAGAATTTTCAAACGAGCCGGGCCGGGCCGGGCCGGCAGAATTAGGACAATTTTTTCAACGGGCCGGGCCGACAGACAAAATAAACTTGCCGGGCCGGGCCGACAAAAAAATTCAACGGGCCTGAAGGGCCGGGCCCGGCTGATAAAAAAAAATTAATCGGGCCGATAGGCCCGATATAAGAATTTGAGAGGAGCAGATAAAATACGAGGTCATTTCCAATGAATATGACTTTTTCGAGAAGTATAAATGTGCGTTACGAGCCGATGCGAGTTTAACAACATCAATACAGAAATGTAACATGTCCATCGTAGAGATCGGCATCGTACAGTTACATGATGCCTGATCCCGGGTTTAATTTTTTTCGGCAGACTTGTGCCGAGACGGAACTGGTCTTAATCTTTCTCAGGATGTGTAGGACAGGCATTATGTTTTGTAAAAGTATTAATAGCGATAATGAACTTCTGTTAACAGTATCTTTGGAAATGTACCTTTAGGTGGTTCTCATATTTACTGCTCAACAATGCGAAAATCTCAGACACATTTTCTGACTCATTTTTAACTATAAAGGCATAAAATTGACAGGCTGGGTATTGAAGGCAATTGGGATCAAATAGCGTTTCCATTTTTCATAAATTACGTACAGAGATAACAGAGACTCTTGTCACGTGACTCTACGTTTTCTCCTTTCCTGTGCTATCGCTTCCGGAAATTCGATTCAAAACGCTAACTTTGGCAGTATTTTCTGAAAGATATATTACTTTTATCTAAAAAAAAAAACGGCATTTACATGGTTTCTGAATAAGAATACCTGCCAATCTCATGCGTTTCCGAAAAGAAATGAATTCATAAATGTATCAAAATGTAGCTCCTTTGGATTTGAGAAAAGCCTTAAAAATGACAGAAATATTTTCACAATCTACCTTTTATTATAAGCTTCAAAAGTTATCATGTTTTTTAACCCTTTATTCTAAACTACAATAACCTTTTAATGAACCCTTATTTAAATTTTGAAACGTCTGTAGAGAGGTTGACTAAAACACTGTAAGTAATCGTTAACGTTTACTATTGTGTGTTTTCTATTTTGCGAACACATAGTAATTTAAAATATACTGTAAAATGTTCCCATAAATATGCATGTAGTATTCATTAAAAGAATCTTAATTGTATGTCGAGAAAAAACGGAATTTTTTGTAGACATTTAGTCGGGCCGGGCCGGGCCTGTTTTCACTGATTTTTGTACGGGCCGGGCCGGGCCGAGAACGGTAAAAATGTAAACGGGCCGGGCCGGGCTCGGGCCGAACTTTCAATTTTTACACCGGGCCGGGCCGGGCCGGGCCGGGCCAAAATAGCTTTCCTTCGGGCCGGTCCGGGCCCGGGCCTGGAAATTCCGGCCCGTGCAGACCTCTACCTCTTCCTCCCGGCACTGGCCGGAAGGACTTTTTTTATTTTGACTCATTTTTTCAGGTTTTATTTCTATTTTAAATTCAAATTTTCAGCATTTCTAGAGATATTTTTTACAGATTTCAGAAAATTGTACTAATTTAAACTGTTGCCAACTGTATAAAAAGCGCAAGCAATAATGTTTGCTTCAAATTAAAAATTTATTTACGCGTGACTATTATAAACAGGAAAAAAACTTTCAAATTAGAATTAAATAATTACGTATAAAAAGCAGGAACTTATTAAAAATTACGTCATAAAAAGTATACACGTGTATTTTAAAAGAGAAAGGATATTGTAAAATAATAAATTCATTAACATGCGTTAGAAGTCTTAGGAGAAATTACGTCATATTTACGTCACGTTATAGTTATTACATAAAATAAACACAAAATAATATTGCAAAAAAGTTTAAATTTAGAAATTGCGCTAGACATTTATTTGATATTTTGAGAATTAATTTAAAATATCTCATTTAAAAAAACTTTCTTTTCGCTTTGTTAAAAATACTAGGAGACAAAGACTCTCTTTACTTAATTCCTTTTATATTAGCTTATTTTAAAATGTTGTTACACGTGTATACGCCATCAAGTTATTTTTATTTCGACGTTTTATTTGTGTTTTTATTAATGCTGTACGAATTTATTTGTTCTTTCGTTATTTAAAATAAAAATTATATCAATTTGTATAATTTGGCGAGTGGTTTGGCGATTTATATAATTTGGCGAAATTGGTCGACAGGATAATCAAGTAGTACCGCAGCGGATTTGGCGTTAAAATTCCCCAATCAAAGAGAAATGAATAGAAATTCGTTTATAGGGAGATCGCCACTGTTTTTTAAATTATAATTCAATCTTTCGAAATCTTTTTAAAGCCGATCAAATTAGCGTGCATTTAGAGTCTGTGGTGTCTGGACGGGGGTTGGCGAGCGTAGCTCGTAGGGGGCCGAGCCCCCTAGTTTGTAAAAAATATCCCTGGAAATGCTGAAAATTTGAATTTAAAATAG
Source organism: Maratus speciosus (assembly GCA_963932465.1). Classification (NCBI taxonomy): domain Eukaryota; kingdom Metazoa; phylum Arthropoda; class Arachnida; order Araneae; family Salticidae; genus Maratus; species Maratus speciosus. The sequence goes on from OZ010800.1 coordinate 143,768,165, forward strand.
AAATAAAACCTCGAAAAATTATTCAAATTAAAAAACTAACTGCAATCTGCACACCGGGAAATTCTGACGCATAAAATGATCTAAAAATGATTAAATTCCTATGTACAGTTTTTGCTCCTGTAAAACTTTTTTAATGGAACGATTTTGTCCAACTTTGGCATTAAATATCTCTTAAAATAATTCTTCGATTTGAAAACTGTCTGCATCAGCGTGTTTATCAAACATTTTTCTATAATACTACCGATTTTCATATTTTTGTATGCAACAGTTTTTTTAATATTAACGAAGAAAGACCTCCGGTCACAAAAAATTCAAAACCGGCGGCGGCGGTGACAGCGGTAGATACTTTTTTTTAGAATAGAGAGATTAATCCAGTTATGAGAAAAAGCTATATTTATGCGAACTGTTCACATGTGCCCCCATCTCACCTACATATTATTCGAAATTTTTACAGCATTTTTGAGACTGTATATCGACAACCTATGGAATGCAGAATAGCAACATTAACTCCTTAACTGTCCCGGACGTATATATACGTCTTTAGAAAATGCATGCATCTATTAAAGGGATGGCGAATTCCATTTATAGCGAGGCAATTTTCACTACCTGAGCCATTATATATAACAGTATAACATGTGCATTTTCTTACTGTTATTTCAGAAAACTAATATACACCTTCTATAATTTCAGAACTATGTGATTTAAGTAAGGTTAAGGTTAAGGTTAAGATTTAAGTAAGGTAAGATTTAAGGCACTGGAGATCGCGGAAGATTTCGTCTGCAGTTAAGGGGTTAATGATTACTTAGCATATTACATTTAAATTTAGATTCATTGAAAAAAAAACTAATGTTGTTTAGGATAAAATAAAAAGATAGTTTTAAAAAATCCTAATTTTGAAGCTCTATAATAATATAAAAAAAAATAGATATAAAAAAAATTTCGCTGTAATTTAATAAACCAAAGTAAATTTGCAAAGATTCCATTAACAAATGTACAAAATAGCTCATATTTTTAGGAAAAAAATAAACATGTCGGCCTGACAAGGCCAGAGTATTATAGAAAATGGAAGACCGGGGCGGACCCGAACCAAATTTAATTAAAGGAAATCGACCTGAGACGGACTCAGACTTTGGGCCAGAACCGGCTCAATGCAGCTTTTTTTATTGAAACAAACAAAAATTGCATTTTTGCAATTTGGAACGATATCGATAAAACTAACGGTTTTGGAATTGGCTATTGAACAATGATTAGAATGGACATCCTGTATCTCTCTATTCTAAAAAAAGTAACTACCACTGTCACCGCCGCCGCCGCCGGTTTTGAATTTTTTGCGACCGGAGGTCTTTCTTCGTTAATATTAAGAAAAATAATGCATACAAAAATATGAAAATCGGTAGTATTATACAGAAATGTTTGATAAACACGCTGATGCAGACAGTTTTCAAATTGAAGAATTATTTTAAGAAATATTTAATGCTAAAGTTGGACAAAATCGTTCCACTAAAGAAGTTTTATAGGAGCAAAAACTATTCATGAGAATTTAATCATTTTTAGATCATTTTATACATTTGAAGTTCCCGGTGTGCAGATTGTATTTCTTTTTTTAATTTGTCTAATTTTTTGAGATTTTATTTCTATTTTAAATTCAAATTTTCAGCATTTCTAAAGATATTATTTACAGATTTTAGAAAGTGATATTAATTTAAACTGTTGCCAAATGTATAAACAGCGGAAACAATAATGTTTGCTTAAAAAAATATATATATATTTATACGTGTAATAAATTAAAAATTTATTTACACGTGACTATTATAAACAGAAAAAACATTTGGAATTAGAATTAAATAATTATGTACAAAAAGCAGGAACTTATTAAAAATTACGTCATAAAAACTATAATTACACGTGAATTTGAAGAGAGAAAGGAATTTGTAAAATAATAAATTTATTAACGTGCGTTAGAAGTCTTAAAAAGGAGAAATTACGTCATATTTACGTCACATTACAGTTATTACATAAAATGAACACAAAATAATGTTGCAAAACGGTTTAAATTTAGAAATTGCGCTAGACATTTATTTGATATTTTGAGCGGATACTTTACAACTATTTTTCGTAGGAAAGCGCAAATAATATTTCATTTCTAACACAAGTATTTTCACGTGAATATTAAAAAGAGAAAGAATAGTTTGGTCAAAATTACGTCAGATTAAAAACGATTAATTTAAAATGTCTCATTTAAAAGAACTTTCTTTTCGCATTGTTAAAAAATACCGGGAGACAAAGATTCTGTTTACTTAATTCCTTTTATATTAGCTCATTTTGAAATGTTGTTACACGTGTCTACGTCATCAAGTTATTTTTATTTCGACGTTTTATTTGTATTTTTATTAATATTGTACTAATTTATTTGTTCTTTCGTTATTTAAAATAAAATTTATGTCAATTTGTATAATTTGGCGAGTGGTTTGGCGATTTATATAATTTGGCGAAATTAGTCGACGGGATAATCAAGTAGTACCGCAGCGGATTTGGTGTTAAAATTTACACAATCAAAGACAAATGAATAGAAATCCGTTTATAGGGAGATCGCCACTGTTTTTTAAATTATAATTCAATCTTTCGAAATCTTTTTAAAGCCGATCACATAGCGTGCATTTAGAGTCTACGGTGTCTGGACGGCGGTTGGCGAGCGTAGCTCGTAGGGGGCCGAGCCCCCTAGTAATCTATAAAAAACCATCCACAAAATGTCTGTATTTCTTCTGTATTTTAGTACTTCAAAAAAACTTTTGGTTTGTTCAATAATATAAAGAATATTTATATCTTTTTAACATTTTTCAACAAAGTTGAAAAGTGTTTATGCATTCGGTTTGTCTGTCCGTCTGTCCACGCTCTAACTCCCGTAAATAGACTCGAATTTTCATGCAACTGATGAAGGTTATTTAGTGTCACCAAAGCATGTTTGATATTGTATAGGAAGTATAGGATTACTAGTTCATTGACAGAGGCACTCAAAAGTATTCCATTACATTAGGGTATATGGGGAAAAATCGTTTGCAGAGTATTTTAATGACATTATGCTATTCCAGATGTATTGAAACTGATATAAATCCCTGAATTTCACTACAATCACGTTAGAAGAGGGCATTAATAGCCTTTTTTTATTCATTTACAGGGACACACAAAAAAATCGGTTACAGTACTGTCTTTGAGTAATAACTGCTGGAGTGTACGATTTGAAATTCGATATGCGCTTTTAAATTTAATTAATTTTTTACATGTTACACGCTATATATAAATTTTATATCTCATGTACAGGGCTGCACAAAAGTATTCACGTAGCATTCTCCTTTTTAGATGAAATTTCTGAAGGGAATTTTCAACTGAAGTACATGTATTTCCAAGGTGAACTAAATTTTAGCATGCATATAGTTAGTAGATACAAATTTATATATCATATACAGAGCTGCTGAAACAATTCCGATAATTTTAAATGATCAGCTGAAAATGGGTTTTGAAATGTGTTATGCGTTTCCATATGGTTGAATTAGCAGTAATATTTTAATTTTTTTAAACGGTGCAGTTTTGTTACATAATTCTGAAGGTGTTGGAAAGTCTTTCATAATCTATGCTTGGCGCATGATTTTTTCTTTCTTGTTTAAAGTTGAAATGCAGTATTTACAAATTATTATATCTGTTCTTACAGGTCCAGTCGCAGGAGCTTTGAGTTACAAATGGAGCATAAGAGCCATAACTTTTACAGGCGTCCTTTTGGTGACCATTACTAATGTTATATGCTTGTTTGCATCGGATATTACTATCGTAACGTTCTTCCTGGGAGGTCTTCAAGGTAAAGTATGCATCAAATATACATTTTCAGTCATATGAAATACAAGACTTTTCGAACTTAAGTTATTCCATTTTACTGTTATGATAGTGGAGGTATAGAAGTAATTAGGATCAGGGGCAACGTGTAACAGATATAACAAGTTGGAAGATGCACGTCAAACGTGGCAAATGAAGTGCGTTCGTACTATAACCAGTTTTATAAATATTTTTTGCACCGCATAGTGTACTGAATGTATATTTTAGTGCACTTCATAAGTGCATTTCAATTTCGTTCTGTTCGAAAGGCTGTAACGTCATTAAAATGCACTTGAAATAATCTTTCCCATTGGCCGTAATGTAACGGAAAACTTTTGACTGTCCCAGTCATTAAACTATACATCCGATTTTCATAAAATTTGAAAGGATTCGACAAAATTTTGCAGCAGTTATATAGTATTTAAAATGTCAGGCCATTCGGTTGAGTAGTGTTTGATCTGTTATATGCGGACGAACAGACAGACAGACGGACGGGCCGAACGACGGCTATAGGTGCTACATATTTATATAATTACGAACGCACCTAAAATATTGACTATGCTAATTATGAAGTCTGACTAATGTGCACTTTTTATGGAGTGAAAATATATCGTCGCCCCAAAACGACAGTAGGATATGATTAAAAAACTGAGTTTCGAGTAAATTCGATTTTTAAAATTTTTCGTTTTTCAATGCTAAATATTTTAGAACGGTAGCTCATGGATTTAGAAAAAAAATGCTAACTACCCTAACTTTTGGTTATATTTCAGGTGGCATTGATAAAAAATTAATTGACATCAGAGAAGAAGGATTAAATTCACTTGTCCTACTGTTGATCTTTATATTTCTCATAATATCTAGGATATAGAATCGGATAGGCAATTTATCCTAGTGTTTACTTGGGAAAATCAACTATTTATATAGGACATTATTAAGAAGTGTAGTGCAGTTTTGCCCCATTTCGAACTCATCAGCGATATCCAATAAAAAAAAAATAGTAAAAAAGGTTTAGTGTAACATTTCTAAATGGAAATTAAGAATAATTTAATAAATATTTAGTGAAAGTACTTACAAAATTCTCAATGAGGGTGTGACTGTGGGCTTAAGGCTGTTCTCAAATCCAAAGGGTCAACTTTCTGACATAACTTTTAATTCCTTTTTGTTCGGAAACGCATGAAACTAGAAAGTGTTGTTGTTCAAAAACTATGTCATCGAACTGTTTTTTTCCGTTTTCTTGTAAACGCAATAGATCTTTCAGAAAATACTGTCAAAGTTGGCATTTTGAACTGAACTTCAGAACGAAAGAAGAAAATCCAGTCAGTAAGGGGTGAGAAATGCCGTGTCGCGTGATCAAAATCGCTTATTTTTTTTATTATTAACCATTTGGAAAAACGGTTATTGTTCTCTGTCAGGGTAGAAAATCAAAAACATATAGGAATCGTTTTATTGGTTGAATCCGCATGTTATTCGTTTTCTGATGGGTCTATACAGTAATCTGTATTTTCCCTTTACTTTCAACAGAGATGGATACTTCCGTTGCCACTATGACAAAAAAGTAATAAAAGCTACAAAAAAAATTAATAACTCAGAAACAAATTGAGATACAGCTTTCAAACAAATTGCATTTAAAAGTACATTTTATTCTCTATACGACGGTGTAAAAAAGTAATATTGTGGGATGTTTAGAAGTTTAAGAATGAAATTTCATTTTAAATGGGTTCAGCAATATTAATGTTTAATCCATGGCGTTACCTAATGAATGACCAGCTCCGTAGAAGTTCAAAAATTTACAGTACCGAAAAATGTAATCCATGGCGTACGTAATGTATGATCAACTCCGTGCGATTTTTTATGTCTTAAATTTTAGTCTTTGAAAAAGTCATTTTCCAAATGGTCGTTGTAATTTGTTAAATTGCATTTATTATTATTATTATTATTATTATTATTATTATTTCTTTTTTCAATCTGGCTTTCGCTAGAGAGTCTTTTACTCGGGACGTGGCTGGGGGCCTACGAACCTTGCTTCCGCAAAAGAATCGAAATAAGTAGAAGAATAAAGGGCTGCGGACGAAAAGAGAAGGTAATTGATAATAGTAATAATAGGTAATAATCAATAGGTAATTGATTGATCAAAAAATGGAAAACACAATTCGATTCCAAATCGCTTCCTTGGTCAGGTTTTCAAATTTTTTATCTTCCCGTTAAAAAATGAATTTGTAAATGTGTCAAAATGTTTTGCGCTTGTTGAGCAGAGCAGTTGAGAACAGCCTTAAAAGGGTGTGGGCGTCAAAATTCTCAAAAATATGCATTTAAAATATTTTCGCTAATAAAATACTGCAAACACAAAGTTAATTCAATTAAATAAAGCAAGCCGCATATTTCTACGGTGATTACATCAGCGGATATTACAATCATTCCGTTGTTTTAACAGTTTCTGCCCTGCCTGTAACTGTAACTTTAAGTTCCATTTATCACAGAATGGATTTTCTTATTATTTTTCATGATAAAATGATATATTTAAACTTTCTTCCGAGATCCGTGTATGGAATTTCGTACAGAGTTTTTATGTTATGATTTTATTGTTTTCGGGATTTTTCAATTTATGTGAAAATTTTAAAAATATACTCATCATAGAGGTAAAAATCACTCTCAAAATCGCTGTTTTTCTTTCACTTTTAAATTTATTATAAATTTTGTAAGTGAAATTTTTATGAATCCTGAAGACAAAATAACAAGAAACTTTTTTGCACACAATAGCGAAAAAAGTAATGAAAGCGGGCAAGTAATTCATGAGTTACATAAAAAATTAAATAAGTACAAAATTTTAAATTTAATTTTTTTTAAACAGTATTTAAAAATTTTAAAAATCTTTTATATCTTAAATGAAGAAAATAAAATTCTGACAAATTGGACCCTTTAAGTGTGGCTGGAAAATAGCTTTATGTGTTTTGGATAGGTAGAATAACATAAAATCTTCCCTCTTTCCTCTATATTGTGATCCGGAACCAGAATTGTTTTTTGCCAATTGAACTAAATATTCACATCTTGTTAATGGCTTAACATGATACACATATGCTTCACTCATATTTTAACGAAATAACAATCATCCATCAGGCAAAAAACACTTGTAATAGAATATTTGCAACAGGAGATTTGCATCAAGTTTTCCATCATACCTAACACAGACACAGAGTGATCAAGTCCAGACTCCAGGCTAGAGATTGACCGAAAATTCGGTTTCGTTTTTGTTTTCGGCCCAAAATCTGAGTTTCGGCGAAAATGTTGCCGAAAATTTGGCCGGACCGAAACTATCTGTATTAAAAAAAAAAAAAAATCCCGTTTCTTTTTTCGGAAATTTTCAACATTATTTATTGATATGGGCTGATCGGCTCAAATGAAACACTATCTATTGCTATGAGCTTCACTGTTTATAATTACCAGCCATGACTGGCTTAAGACGTGAGTGCAAGTTATGAAGCAAGAAATCTATATACGACTCAACTTTGAAGACGCTTTTCACGTGCTCTTTAAAACTGCAGACTTAACAGTAATAGAATATTTTTATTTTGAAACCGCAAAAGTGTTTCGAATACTCTTTAAGAAAGTTCTAGTACAACGGATGATCATTCACAAAAATCATTATAAGAGAAAAATCGAGGTATGGAGGTATACGAGGAATTCGTACACCCCAGAATTAGAACACCTGTTCCCCCTGCAAAACTCATCTAAGATAATTCACTGGGCGTCACTGTGTCCGAGATCTGGACAAATATAAAGTATGCGCATGCGCATAAGTTAAAACCAGTCTCAACAGTCAATCAGTTGAAGCCATTCTCCACAGCTAATCAAAGTGAGTGGTAGTGGCTGTACTTAGCCATAGATAGTTCGAACTCCCTTAGAGAGTTTGTGAAACTCTGTGGTAAATTTTAAATATCCAGTCTGAACGGGGGTATTACATTTCGATGCTACACTACTGTTATCTAGCGACAGCAGATTTACTTTCTGGAGGTGGCATATAATCCTTTTACCCAAATCGGGCTTCTTTGGTTTTCTTGACCAGGTAAATCGATCGCCTCTACATAGTTTTTCTCGGGTCTTGGATTTCCAGGTTATATCTCGTTGACGGTGACAATGGAATCCATCGGCTAGGCGTGTAAGACGAGGTCTAAGTTAGTGATGCGGAACCCAGATATTTCTTTTGGCACTTGTATCAGTGTCTTGAATATTAACGAACTTAACACAGTGTGAACTTTTGAGTGACTATTTCGGATTACTGCCTTTTGTGACGGAGACCAGCTGTTCATCTAGGAATAAGTCCCATTTATAGTTTCACTTTTAGTCTAGTCCTAGTCTTAGCAAGAACTGCAGTATTAATAATTAAGTAAACTCAAAACAATTAAAAGGGAAATTTCAGTGAATAACAGTATCATGAATTGGTAATTATTTTATTCCACGAATAGTAACTATACGCCTCAATGAATTATAATTCTGAGTGTCATTATGAGTGTATATTCTGTTTCTTTTATTTGTTATTTGATATACTCTTTGAATACCATAAAAATTAAAACTAAACAAACTTATTTAAATTGTACTCATCATTAAAATAAACTATATGTTTAATGTTGCATTTGTTTTATTTTGAGTAGTGTTCTAAATTTTATATTTATTTGAAGACAATTTCTTGAAATGATTTAAAGCAACTGATTTAATCGTAATTACGATAGCAATTTTGGAAAGGTTTTTTTTCCCAATAAGAATTGGATAAAACATTATCCTGACTAATCTCAGGGCATCGGAGTGGAATGCAACACAAGCAGTTAAATATGAAGTTTTATCCTATTTGAAGTAGATAAAAGTTTCATTAAAATGGTTTTGTTTCATGAATGAATCTCTAGAACATAATGTTTATAAATTGATCTTGTACAGTCGTGGAAAAAAAGTAAACACCCCCTACTAACTTTCAAACTAATTATAATAAAGGAAAGTTACTTGGTTCCAATCGATTGGAAATAAAGTCTATTTTTAAATTATGTAATATAAAATTTGCTTAGCGGGCCATCTATACAATAAAACCAGACTAAACTTTGTTTTTCTCAATGGCAGCACATAATTTTGACAATATATTTTAAATCTTTGGTTCAAACTGTGCCTAGAACGAAATTTCTAGTCTTTTGAATTATAAACATTCAAATTTAGAGCATCTAATGTAACATTTTCATATTTTTTTAAGTATTTCCTGAAATTATAATCCTAATGTGATAATTTTGTGTATGGTTATATATTACTAAAAAATCTAAACATAAATAGATTGAATTTGTATTCTTTTTAATTTTGTAATGTGAATTGTGAAATTAATATTCGAAAAAAATATGAATTGCAACCTACAATTTTTTTAATAGATTTATATTTATTATGTCCTGCTTTATGCGAATTCTGATTTCAAATTTCTTTTTCAAGTAGTTTTCGAACTATCATTAAAAATCGTCAAAATGATGGTTTAACGAGCCATCTATGATGGGCAGAAAAGCATAATTTAAAAATATATATTTTACTCATTTTATTGAAATATTTGGACTGGCATTAGTCGAAATATATTAAGCGAGTGAAATGGTCATATTGGCAAGAAATAATACATTAAAAGATGTGACAAAGTAATTCTGTAGCATTTCAACAATCGAGTACCGAACTTCAATTTGGATACAGCCCATAAAATATTCTAATTTTGAAATAATTAATTTCTCTGAAACTAATTGTATGAAGTTCATCAAAATTTGGATTTAGGTTAATTAAAGGGTGTAGAATTTATTTATGGCATCTAACTCGGGTATTGCTATTGAAAAAAAAACAAAGTTCGGGTTCGTTTTAATATGTAGATGGCCCCCTAAGCAAAGTTTATATACATCATTTAAAAGTGCACTTTATTTCCAATCGTTTGGTACCTGTAACTTTCTTCTACGATGACTTGTTGCAGAGTTAGCAGAGGGTGTTTACTTTTTTCTTTCCACGACTGTGCCTTAATAAAATTTAAAGGGTATCTAAATATATTTAAAATAACAAGTAAAAATAATAAAGTAAATAATTAACAAAATGTACAACATGGCACATTTACATATTTTATTTATTTATGGAAAGAGAAGCGAAGAATGTAACATTACAAAGCTATATTTCAGAAAGGAAAAGTATTACATATATGACTTAAGGGGACCGGGAAAGCAAAATTCAACCAAAAAACCGATTTTTACTTTTTTATATCATTAAATAGTTTAAACTTTTATCTTTCCAACGATGTTCCACGCATGTTTATATATATATATGTATATATAAAAGTGTTGAAATTATTCATTCTTTTCTAAGAGTACTTCACAGCTTAATGGCCATTTAAATCTTTAATTGACTTTTTCTCAAAACCTTGATTTTTCATGTTTATATTCCTGTTTTTCAATATCTATTAAACTTAAGAACTCAGATTTTTTTAATACTTATATTATGTTATATTGTATAATTTAACACCGAAATTTAATGATTTGTTGAGAATTATTTATTTTAAGCAGTGAAATCTTGCCAAAAATGCTAATTTAATAATGACTTTCAATAAATAATAAATAATTAATTTTGAGTTTCACTTAGAAAGAAAAGGGTCTGTTAAAATACGTAAATCATGTTACTCTAACTGCTCTAAAAAATCTAGACCTCTGTCTTTCACCATTTCTGAGAAAAAGGCACATAAAGTTGGTGAATTTAACATGGCGGAGATGGGGCTTTTCCGGTCCCCTTAAAGTGTTCTGTGTTTTCCACATTATGGAATTTATTTTATCATCTCACAAGTCAATAGTTAAATTTCTTTTAGATACGCTTCAGCTAGGTATTGCAATCCCGCACCTTTCGGATAACTTCATCATCCTGCATAAATAACGTGGTTCCGCGCACAACGATTGCATCTTACTCGTAAGTCAGCCATGATTACGATGAGAAAAGTCAACGTAATAGACAAGAAACGAACAGTTAAGCTGCTCTAAGTCGTTTACTTTGTTTTAAAAGCTTTCCTGTATTTTCTAAAGCAACCGTATCTTGTAGTTTGTAGGAAGTGCCATCCCACAATACAGTAGAATCCTGCACATTTTTAATACTTCAGAATCCCGTCGCGATTCTGTAAATTGTTTGGCAATTTGTGGGTCATTTATGCATTTAAAAATAATAATCTACGATGACAGATGGTATATGGAAAGCCAAAATGATAGAAATCAGTGCCTACCAGTTAGTAGATGCTTTCAGTTATTCAGTGTTCTAATATTAAAACCTTTAGCACAACATCTATCTTTCTTCCAAAGCAACAAATTTAATCAAGACTTGCAGGATCTTATTTTCTATTTAAAACAGTATTTCGTATGTTTAAAAATAATAGATAAAGTTATTTATTTTATTTTATTTTCTACGCAAAAACGAAATCGTATATGTCATCTTTTAAAATAGCAAGTAAATAAAATAAGTAAAGGGACAGTTAGAGTAAAACCTTCATAACGGCCATTCCCGAAGAGAAAACCCCTCTATTTAGCGAACGTTTTTTTTCAATCCCCAACACCTGTATAATTGAATGTTTTCATCTCTGAATAACGGCCGCCCCCAAACTCTGCGGCAGAGGTCTGCACGCGCCCATGCTTGGCCGGAGGCCCGTACCCCGGGCCGAGCCGGCAAAAAAATTGAACGTTACTACCGGGCCGATAAAAAAAAATTAAGCGGAACTTAATCGAAGCCGATAAAATATGAGCCATTTTCAATGAAAGTGACTTTCGCAAGAATAAGTATAAATGTGCGTCACGAGCCGATGCTAGTTTCACAACATCAATACAGAAATGTAACATGTCCAGTGCAGAGATCAGCATCGGACAGTTAAATGTTGTCTGAGCCCTGGCTTAATTTTTTCTGCAGACTCGTGCCGGGCCGAGATCAGGCTTGCATTTTTTTTTTTCTCTACATAGTCGAACAAGGCCGGAACGGGACTTTTATGTTCTCAAGATGTGTAAGGGAGGCAATATGTTTTGTAAAAGTATTAATAGTGATAACGAACTTCTGTTAACGGAATTTTTGGAAATATCCCTTAACCCTTAAATGCGCGATTTTTTATTTTGTTTCTAAAAAATTATATGACTCTCTGAAAAATTTATTACACAGGAAAAATAATGAAAAAAATCAGAACTACGGTTTTCATATAATACGTCAATCTTTTCTTCTGTTGCACATCTGCAATACAAGTAAAAACTACAGTCATGTGGCTGTTTTGCGCTAAAATAATGCAAATTAGTAAATATTTTAATAAGTATGTCTCCAAATACCTTATTTTATAAAACTTAACTTTTAACCCTTTAACTCCCATGATAGAATACGTTCTAGAAATTACGTAGTTCAGAGAATCTGACTTTACACCAGAAAGTTTCAATGGTTAATTTTGCTTTATTTAAATACAGAATGTCTGTTATTAATTAAAGCAAATATTGCTATTTTAATTTTCTGGTGTGAATTAGATATATACCAATAAAAAAGATCTATTACATTCAAAACACTGTTGTTTGCATATATGCAAAGCTGCGCACTAAAGGGTTAAGGTGGTTCTCAAATTCACTGCTCAACAATGAGAAATTTTCTGACACATTTTCTGATTGTTTTTTAACTGTAAAGGCAGGGGGTATTGAAGGGATTTAGAGTGGAACACTGTTTTCCGTTTTTTATAAATAAATTACTTATCGAGGCATAAGAGATTCTCGCCACGTGACTGCAGATTTTTCTCTTTTTCCATGCTATCGCATCTGGAAATTCGATTCAAAACGCTAACTTTGACAGCATTTTCTCAAAGATATATTGCCTTTATCAAAAAATGGATAACGTTATTCGATTACATAGTTCCTGAATAAGAACACCTGCCAATCTTATGCGTTTCCGAAAAGAAATGAATTCAGAAATGTATCAGAAAATAGCTCCTTTGGACTGGAGAAAAGCCTTATTAAATGGCAGAGAAATATTTTTACAAATCTGCTTTTTATTATAGAGCTTCAAAAGTTATCATGTTTTTAACCCTCCTTTATTTCTTTTATTCTAAACTACACTAATTTTTTAATGTAACCTGTATTTGAATGTTGAAACGTCTAAGATTCGAAGTTGTTATTGTGCATTTATTTTGAAATGGTGCATTTTCTGTCTTCCGAACACATACTAATTTTAAAATATACTGTAAAAGTATCCCATAAATATGTGTATAGTATTATTCTTTAACCCCTTGACGGGCGTTGGGATATATTATATATTATAAACAAAATTCGCACAAGAAACTTTTAAACTAAATTTTATAGTTTTAACTTTGGGAGGAAAATGTTTAAAAACTACTTCTCCTTATTTTAAAATAAAATTTTTCGATTATTCGGTGAGAATTCAATATTAAATTATTGCTTTAGAAAAACCTGAATTTTTTGCAGAAATTGAGTCTGGCCTCATTTAATTGATTTTTCCATGGGTCGGGCCTATTTTCACTGATTTTTGAAATGGACGGGCCGGGCTCGGGTCGGGATTGCTTTTTTTCGAGCCGGGCCCGGGCCTGGAAATTCCGGCCAGTGCAGACCTCTACTCTACGGTCCAGAGGTGTCCGTTATTCAGTGATTTTACCGTAAAATATATATAAGTAAAATGAATTTGGAACTTACATTTCATGTCTCGCATTTTCTAGAAAATCTTTTTATGTATTCTTGAATTGTATGCTTGAAATAACCGAGTTAAGTGTAATTAACTCCAACAACAAAAAACAAGAAATACATTTCGTTGAGCAACAATTACTAAAATTGTCATTTTTTCTTCATCATTAGGTTTAGGTGTTGGCATGGCTGTTACTCTGGTTCCAGTTATCATCAACCAGTATTTTTCAAAATACAAAAGCACAGGAGCTGGTATTGCTTGCGCTGGAGCAACAGCGGGATCTTTTGCCCTGCCGCCAATCGTGGAATATGCCATAGAAGAATATGGTTTGCGTGGATCTTTCCTCATGATGGCTGGAATCACGCTGCACGGTGTGCTTGGGGCAGCTCTCATGCGACCAGCAGAGTGGTTGAAGAAGAAAAACATTTCTGTGATAAAAGAAAAGGAACACATTGTAAATGGTGAATGTGGTGACTTAACAAAATTATTTATAGAAAATTTTAATATCATTGTTCAACCCCTTACGCGATGCTACGATAAGTGTAGGCTACTTTTCTTTTAAATTTTGATTGTTTGGTTGCCACCACTTTTTTGAAGTAGAAATATTCACTGTCGCATTCACTCTTAGTCCACACAATTTCCAAAAATATTCCTTTATTTTTTTGTATGCTGCCACCATCGATATAATTACGTGATATCGGGCACGCTGTGAGAGGAATATCAAAACTCATTCAGTTAAACTTAACTAACAATTTATTTACACATTATTTACAAGTAACAAAACAATATTTACAATTAAGAACTCGGAGAGAGATGATCCGGTCCGACATTAAGTTACATATAGAAAATACTTTCTGTGTACTGGTCCGCTTATTAAAATATGCTATATCTCTCTCACACTACGTTAGTTAAATAGATTTATCAGAGATCCTATTTGATCTCTCGTTATATCGGCTCTATCCTCGAAGAGCTCACACAATTTAATACACGCTCTGTCCGAGAAATCTACTCGGCGAAAAACTGACCACCAACTTACATGTCCACACAGTAATTCTACTGATTTCTCTCAGCTATCTCTCTCATGTCCCCAAAAGCCTATACGGGATTTCCTCCCTGCGATCAGGGTCCACTTTCATTCAACGAACCTCAACTGTCACATTCCCGTGACGTCCATTATCTCCCTAGATAAGCGATGGAACTCTTTTGTCTGCCTTACCTCAGGAATGCCTTTGAATAGGAAAGAGAATTTAACCTGAAGACTCTAAGTACATAGAAAGTGACATGAATACAATATATAAGTAAAAAGATAATATCATATAACAGTAATTCGAAATAGTATCTGATCATCAGAACCTTACATTCACCTTATTTATTGGAAGATAAAATGATGCGAGAATAAAGCCAATTACACTATTTAAAAAAAACTGGTAGGAATCAATCTGAATTAAAGAAAAGTAGCAAACACTACCCATGAAAGTCACGGTCGCGATAATTAAGAGGTTAATACTATTGTTTGGAACCTTTCTCAGCATCATTGTTTACTATATATCTACATTATAAAGGACAAACGTGTTCATGAGTAACGCTGACGTCATTTTGCGAATGGCAACACTTGACGATGAAATTTCGGTTTTGCCATTTTTGCTACTGCATTTTTAAAAAGTTTCTAAGCTTCGCACATTTTCATTTTTTACACTGTCATATAGTAAAAAAAAAATCTACTTTCAAATGCAAATTGTTTGAAAACTGTATCCTAATTGACTGATTTATTATGAGTTTTAAAATAATTTTCAAGCATGATTTTTTTAATCTATCTCCAACGCGTGCAGACTCTATTATGAAATAACCCATTTGCACTTAAAACAATATAAATAGTTCAGTATTTGTCTTTTGTCAATTTTTTATAACGAAATTAAAACTTCATCAATCTTTTATAGTAAAAAGTGACTGCCCGTTTGTATTTCACAGCTGCTCCTCCCAGAATGTGGAATATTGGGTGATCAAAGTAACGCCTGTTATTCGCATGTATCCGAAGATGTCAAAAGTGGTCTTAGAATTTTAAAATCTGAATTAGTTTTCGAGATATCAATTTTTTCTGTAATTATGGCAACTAAATTGCTTTATTTTTGTGGATAAAAGGGAGAAAAGAGAAAACGATAGGGATTATCAGATTTCTTTGTTTGACGTCATTTTCAAATTGAATAAACTTAATAGATAGTGAATAGATAGTGGAAATAATATTGCGGTTAAGTTCTATTTTTCAAGAAAATTTCAAGAAGTACAAACTTATTTTCACATATTCAAGCTTCAGGAATCAGTTTATTTTAGAAAGCAAAGAATCGACTGTTGGCTGGAATATTGAGATAAATTCCAATAACGTAAAAAAAAAAAAAAAAAAAAAAAAAAAAAAAAAAAAAATCCATCGTAGCTTTTTTTAAAATTTAAGTTAATGTAGAAAAACAGATTTTGAACTATGTTCTTAAGACGACGATTAAAACTTTTCACCATCATTAGGGTGTCAACGATT
Organism: Maratus speciosus; assembly: GCA_963932465.1. Classification (NCBI taxonomy): domain Eukaryota; kingdom Metazoa; phylum Arthropoda; class Arachnida; order Araneae; family Salticidae; genus Maratus; species Maratus speciosus. Next base: position 143,784,234 of record OZ010800.1, read on the forward strand.
TTAATCAAATTAGTTAAATCAGTGATTAAATCGTGATTTTAATCAAGTGATTTTTTTTTTTAAATCATTGATTAAGTCGAATTTTCTAAATGTTTAAAATGATATGAAAAAGTATTAAAATCTAAGATGAACATTATCTGGAAAGTTTCTGTAGGTATTTTGTCTTATGAATAAAAAAAATAAAACATTCTTTTATTTATTTTTTTTTATGAGTAGATTTGAAGAAGAATAAATGAATGACAACTGTTGAGCGACTATTATAGAAGAAAGTTTAAGAGAAAAAGAATTAATTAGTATAAAAAATGTTAGCACAGAAAGAGCTTCCTTTGGTAGAGTTTGAATAAATGTTTGTATTTTTATTTTTGTTACTTGTGAACTCATATAGGGGAGACTAGAGAGGGTTGACAATACGGGAGGCTTTAACCCACCCATCAGTTCTCATATTTAAAAGAATTTCAGAGTTTTATCAATAGGTGTCAACCAAAGCTACTGGAATGCTCAAACATCAGTTTCTGTTTCATACTGATAACCGAAACAGTTGTGTAAAAAATCAGTTGTGAGGAGTTTTCAACCTAAAACTTGTGTTTTTTAGAAATATTTTGTAAGCTTTTTTCAGATAAAATATATCATAGAAATTTAAGTAAGTAGGTTTTAAGTAATGCAGAAATATCGAGCTTTCATTCCAGGCATAAAGATTATACAGTAAGCTAGGCTTAACATAACAATGCGCTATTCTTTAAAAAAGGACTATGTGGGGAGGCTTGACCCAGTCAGTGTGAGGGAGGGTTGACCAGATGTTCAAGGCTCCCATAACACATTCACGATGAAAAACGAAAACTCCGCTTTTCATTCAAAAACATCATTGACTAAGGGCGTGGCTTCTACCTTACCGAAAATGCATTTATATCATGTTGTTCATATTTTTTTAGATTGTAAGACATTTTATATTAAATTCGTACATTGAAAGATATTTACCGATGCATAAACTTCGGAAACCTATCTAGAAAACCAATTTACAAAAGACTTTCAGAACAGGGAGGAGCTTCTACTGTTTTAAAATTCAGATTTCATAAAAATTGCCCGACGGCAATGTGTTAATTAAGGGGTTTTGGAAATCTTTTTATTATACACTGTGCATAATGAAAGATTAATGGTTATATATAAAAATGAATGTAAATTTATTGTGTAAAGCTACAGTAAAATGGGGTGATGGAAAAGAAAAATTTTAAAACTGATTAAAGAAAGATGTGAAAAATTGCTATAGTATCCACTGCATGAAAAGAATTAATGGAATATAAATGGGAAAGTTGATAGGAACTTTTTTCCATTTAAATATTACTTACACTAGGTAAATAGAAACAGTGGAAAAGACCGGAAAATATGAAAGCAGCAGGCTTAACCGCTTCAGAGTCAGTGGCATGTTTATGAAACCACTTAATTTTAATTTCCAAACGTCACAGTGGCACCAGAATTTTGCTAAAGTCTTTTCCATTTAATATGTATGTGAAATATAGACTTTTTCATATTTCCAAATAAATTTGTTCGTATATTCCGGTGCCAGTAGTCATTTATTTCAACATTTTAGTACTGAAAGTACTTTGCCCCTGAAAGGATTAAAAGATGTTAATGATAAGTTAAGTACGCATGCGGCTGTAAAAGAACATAGCATTGTTCGAAAAACTTCAGGAAGGTATGTAGACAAATTTCAGCATGATGAATAGAGTGAGATGAAGCCAAACTATGTGACAACTAGAGTTGTCAGATATAATGTCACAAAAAGTATGACAAGGAGACAAAAAAAAGTGGGACAGTGGCTGCTAAATCCGGACATAATAATGCGCGAAATCCTATGAAAACGGAACTTGTCTCTAGCAGAATACTGTCTTAAATTTTAAAGTTTCATTTTCCCTGCTGTACAATTATACCTGTTCAGACAAAATCCTGTTTAAAACAAAAATTTTCAACTCTGACTTGCAGTTGCGTCTAAACAGGTTTGTTTAAGCATCATATTTTCAAAAATATTTTTTTTATAATAATTAAAGCATGTAGCATACAGTTATTTAGCTTTTTTTTAAACTGATTTTATTTCTCTTCACAAATATTTCAATATATAAAACAAAGTGGGTCAAGCCTCCCATATAGTGGGTCAACCTTCTCATATGTGGGGAGCCTTGACCCATTATTTTCTCATTATTAAAATCAGTAATTTTTCAAATTTCCTATATATTACACTTATGTAGCAATTTTATTTTGATAACTGATTATATAACGAACAAAATGTTATATAAAACTTTATTCTACGTTCTATATTTCAAAAATAAAAAATCGTTTTGTAAAAAGTGGGTCAACCCTCCACCAAATAAAGAAAATAGTTAGGAATTGAAAGGGTAACAAAGCCTTCTTTTTTTTTAATAATCCCTACTGAGTGTTAATAATAATGCTGCTATTTAATATTTTGAGGATTTCAGATATAACTGTCTATTTTTATATTTACTCTGTATGGATGTATGAATGGGTGTAACTCATTTTCATAATTTTTTTGGTTACACATACATAGTCTTAAGTTTAGATTTATGAGATTAACAGTAATTTTTCTAAGTACAAATGCAAATGAATTGCAAATGATATTTGCTTGTTTTGTTATTTGTGCTACTAACTAATGAAATTATACTTATTTACAGTTTTTATTAATTCTGTAATTACTTACTGTGTATATTATTAATTACCATCTCAGTAATTAAAGCATAAAAATGTATATTATTTTCCTAATTAGAGAGTTGATTGTTTAAATAATTATTAATTTTAAGTAGTGTTAATTTAATATCAATAATTTTAACAAATGTAAATATCAGTAGTATTTAATATGGTTTTATATAATTATTATAAAATATTAATGTAAATAGCATTATTGTACACTTCTAACTAACACAAATGAGTGCAGTTTTTGTAATTACTAATTGTAATTAATTAAAACTTCAAAACGTAGATTATGATAGCAATTAGAGGTTTAATTGCTTTGGAAACCTATTAGTAGCTATTCCGTATTTTAACACAAAGAAAAAAATCATAAAAATCCAATTTAAAATTAAAAAATCTGATTTAAATCAAATAAATCCGATTTTTTTTTTTTTTTTATCATGATTTTTTTACACCCTAACCACCATAAACAAAATGTTTTAGAGAGAAAAGTTATATTTCTCCAGGAACACATTTTAATTCATAAATATAAAATGCTTTTGAATAAATTCTCCAAAACAAAGTCATGTTAAAGTTCACTCAACTGACGTCATTTCTACCAGCTCCAAATTAGAAGTCAAATCTTGGAAGAACTAAATGCTTTTCGTTATAAAAGTTAAATATTTAAAGTTATAGAATACATGCATTTTTATTAAGAAAGCTTTTGACTTAAATTGTAATTAATTAAAGCTTGAAAATGTAGGTTATGATAGCAATTAGAGGTTTAATTGCTTTGGAAACCTGAAACTATTAGTAGCTATTCCGTATTTTAACACAAAGAAAAAAATCATAAAAATCCAATTTAAAATTAAAAAATCTGATTTAAATCAAATAAATCCGATTTTTTTTTTTTTTTTTTTTTTTTTTTAATCATGATTTTTTACACCCTAATCACCATAAACAAAATGTTTTAGAGAGAAAAGTTATATTTCTCCAAAAACACATTTTAATTCATAAATATAAAATGCTTTTGAATAAATTCTCCAAAACAAAGTCATGTATAAGTTCACTCAACTGACGTCATTTCTACCAGCTCCAAATTAGAAGTCAAATCTTGGAAGAACTAAATGCTTTTCGTTATAAAAGTTAAATATTTAAAGTTATACAATATATGCATTTTTATTAAGAAAGCTTTTGACTTAAAGTATAATTAATTAAAGCTTGAAAATGTAGGTTATGATAGCAATTAGAGGTTTAATTGCTTTGGAAACCTAAAACTATTAGTAGCTATTCCGTATTTTAACACATAGAAAAAAATCATAAAAATCCAATTTAAAATTAAAAAATCTGATTTAAATCAAAGAAATCCGACTTTTTTTAATTTTATTTTTTTAATCATGATTTTTTACACTCTAACCACCATATACAAAATGTTTTAGAGAGAAACGTTATATTTCTCCAGGAACACATTTTAATTCATAAATATAAAATGCTTTTGAATAAATTCTCCAAAACAAAGTCATGTATAAGTTTACTCAACTGACGTCATTTCTACCAGCTCCAAATTAGAAGTCAAATCTTGGAAGAACTAAATGCTTTTCGTTATAAAAGTTAAATATTTAAAGTTATAGAATATATGCATTTTTATTAAGAAAGCTTTTGACTTAAATTGTAATTAATTAAAGCTTGAAAATGTAGGTTATGATAGTAATTAGAGGTTTAATTGCTTTGGAAACCTAAAACTATTAGTAGCTATTCCGTATTTTAACACAAAGAAAAAATCATAAAAATCCAAATTAAATTTAAAAAATCTGATTTAAATCAAGAAAATCCGATTTTTCTTATTTTAGTTTTTTGAATCATGATTTTTTTACACCCTAACCACCATAAACAAATGGTTTAGAGAGAAAAGTTATATTTATCCAAGAACACATTCTAATTCATAAATATAAAATGCTTTTGAATAAATTCTCCAAAACAAAGTCATGTATAAGTTCACCCAACTGACGTCATTTCTACCAGCTTCAAATTAGAAGTCAAATCTTGGAAGAACTAAGTGCTTTTCGATATAAAAGTTAAATATTTAAAGTTATAGAATATATGCATTTTTATTAAGAAAGCTTTTGACGTAAATTGTAAATATAATTTATTATTTGAAATATTTAATTTAATAAAATTAAGCCTACAATTGCCTTCTTAGTTTAAAATAACGTTAGATTTCATTTTCCCCGAAAGAATCGAATGATCTCATGCATTTCAAAATCAATTCATGGCGTTGTTCACAAGGTCAACTAGTAAAAAACTATCTTGACCCTTATATACAATACCTTATACTATATAAAGATAAAAAAAAAAAAAAAAAAAAAAAACTTTTATAAGCATCCATAGTTTATCCTGAAAATCAGTCAAATTTCATGAGTGCAATTCATGATTTTTCCGAAACAATTACGTTACAACAATAAAATATTTTAATCCTTATCGGACGCTAGCTTTTTATATACGATTCGCCCCTAGGTTGTAATTATATTCAGTGAATATTCACAGGGCTGCCACTGACGACTATTTTTATATTCTACTTGCACAAACATATTTTAAAAATGAGTTTTTGTATTATATTTCTCTTGCACTAATTGTTCAAGAACAAGTGAAAGTAGTGTTTAAAAAAAGTGGTGCCATCCGAATAACATTCGTGTAAGAGATGCTTATCCCGAATGGGTTATTTTTGTCACCTCACCCGCGCCATACGACCGATGTCACATGGGAGGTGACACAGCACCAATGAGGATTAATTTGCCTTGGGTACCGAACCTGATTATTGAAAATTAACAGTTTTTTTACGTTTGGTAGAAAGCGCGAGCTAGTGAATTCATTAAAAAATATATACAATTTTTGTTCTATTTAAGATATTGCAGCAAGTAAAAAAGCATTATTTAAACTACTTATTCAGTATTTGTAAATTGTTTTCTCAACGTACAATCGTAATTTTATAATTATTAAACTGTAAATTCATAAAAGTGTTTTTGAAAATTATTACACTCTTTATCTTTTATTTTCATTTAATTTTCAACTTTTTAGTGTTTAAAACATTGCATTGTTGCAGTTTAAAAGACAGTTGCCCTTTTTTCGCGAGCGGGGTTTGGCGTCTCATTAAATCCATTTTTGTTGTAACTCCTGCACAATTGTGACCCTTAACCCTTAAATGCCGGGTGCAATATACCCAATTTAGGCTTATAAATACTATTAGAATAATATTGAAGTTGTAATGTCTAATGTTGCCAATAAAATACATTCTGAAAATATTATTAAATCTATTTTCAGCATTTAGATAGCAACACTTGTGCTGTTTAAGAATAAAGATAGATTTATTTTTTCAGTTGTTGATACATGTTCTTTTTGTTTTGTTTGGAAGCTTGCGAAATACCCTATTTTGTTCTGCAGTGAGCAAGTAAAATTTATTTCTTATCATAGTTCTCAAAATTCTTATGTGTTTAATATTATAGAATTTTATCAAGGAAAAATATTTTTTGAAATAAACACCAGTATTACCGATTAATAACAAACAATTTTTTAGCCGTTAACCATACTTAAAACAAAATATGATTTTTTAAGTATTTTTCCCGTAATTTATTTTAAAAAAGAAAGCCGAAAAACATTTTTTAAATAATTTTTGAAAATTCAGGCATTTAAGGGTTAAGAACATTTAGCGTTTCGTCACTTGTGGGCAGGCCAATTGTAAAATGCCTTACGACTAAGTATTAATTTATAATTAAGGGCTAAAGATATTAAAATGCTGTATTGTCATCGTAACCTTTCTATATAATTTTGTACAATTCTAGATTATCAGGAAATAAGTCAAAAATCTATTATAAAATTCCATCTTTACGTGCAAAAAATTTGTCGGATGTGTCAATCCCAAAACTTTCTTCTATCTCATAGAGATACTTCAATATTCCCTATCACAGCGCCAAAAAGAAATGGCAATCTATGTCCATCATGAGGATTCTAAAGATATGAAATTGTGTGCATTAGTTTTCGAGATATGACTGTTGCTAAAATCGTGTAAATCCTGTAAAATGGTGCATAGCAGCACCAACTAATGGGCGATTAAAACCAAAATCGAATCAGTAACAACTTGCGTCAACGTCTGACTGAATCCTAAGATCGATGAAAATTCTTGCATTAATTCTAGAGATAAATCTACTGCGGTAATCGTGAAAAATGCAGCATAGCAGCGCCATCTGTTGGGCGATTTATATCAAAACGTAAACAACAAAAAATTATTTCAAGGACTAATCGAATCTGAGGTTTTGTGAAAATCCGTGCATTAATTCTTGAGATAGAGCTATTGTGAAATCCTGAAAAATGCAGCATAGCAGCGCCATCTATCGAGCGATTTACACCAAAAGTTAAACAGCACCAATTTATGTCACGGACTAACTAAATCTGAGGTTAGATGAAAACACTTATTTTAATTCTTGAGATAGAGCTATTGGTGAAATCGTGAAAAATGCAGCATAGCAGCGCCATCTGTTGGGCGATTTATATCAAAACGTAAACAACAAAAAATTATTTCAAGGACTAATCGAATCTGAGGTTTTGTGAAAATCCGTGCATTAATTCTTGAGATACAGCTATTGCGGAAATCCTGAAAAATGCAGCATAGCAGCGCCATCTATCGAGCGATTTACACCAAAAGTTAAACAGCACCAATTTATGTCACGGACTAACTAAATCTGAAGTTAGATGAAAACACTTATTTTAATTCTTGAGATAGAGCTATTGGTGAAATCGTGAAAAATGCAGCATAGCAGCGCCATCTGTTGGGCGATTTATATCAAAACGTGAACAACAAAAAATTATTTCAAGGACTAATCGAATCTGAGGTTTTGTGAAAATCCGTGCATTAATTCTTGAGATACAGCTATTGCGGAAATCCTGAAAAATGCAGCATAGCAGCGCCATCTATCGAGCGATTTACACCAAAAGTTAAACAGCACCAATTTATGTCACGGACTAACTAAATCTGAAGTTAGATGAAAACACTTATTTTAATTCTTGAGATAGAGCTATTGGTGAAATCGTGAAAAATGCAGCATAGCAGCGCCATCTGTTGGGCGATTTATATCAAAACGTAAACAACAAAAAATTATTTCAAGGACTAATCGAATCTGAGGTTTTGTGAAAATCCGTGCATTAATTCTTGAGATACAGCTATTGCGGAAATCCTGAAAAATGCAGCATAGCAGCGCCATCTATCGAGCGATTTACACCAAAAGTTAAACAGCACCAATTTATGTCACGGACTAACTAAATCTGAAGTTAGATGAAAACACTTATTTTAATTCTTGAGATAGAGCTATTGGTGAAATCGTGAAAAATGCAGCATAGCAGCGCCATCTGTTGGGCGATTTATATCAAAACGTGAACAACAAAAAATTATTTCAAGGACTAATCGAATCTGAGGTTTTGTGAAAATCCGTGCATTAATTCTTGAGATACAGCTATTGCGGAAATCCTGAAAAATGCAGCATAGCAGCGCCATCTATCGAGCGATTTACACCAAAAGTTAAACAGCACCAATTTATGTCACGGACTAACTAAATCTGAAGTTAGATGAAAACACTTATTTTAATTCTTGAGATAGAGCTATTGGTGAAATCGTGAAAAATGCAGCATAGCAGCGCCATCTGTTGGGCGATTTATATCAAAACGTAAACAACAAAAAATTATTTCAAGGACTAATCGAATCTGAGGTTTTGTGAAAATCCGTGCATTAATTCTTGAGATACAGCTATTGCGGAAATCCTGAAAAATGCAGCATAGCAGCGCCATCTATCGAGCGATTTACACCAAAAGTTAAACAGCACCAATTTATGTCACGGACTAACTAAATCTGAAGTTAGATGAAAACACTTATTTTAATTCTTGAGATAGAGCTATTGGTGAAATCGTGAAAAATGCAGCATAGCAGTGCAACCTGTTGGGCGATTTACACAAAAAGTAATCAGCACCAACTTATATCAGGGACTAACTGAATATATTTTTTTATTAAATTCCGTGCATTAGTTCTTGAGATAGAGCGTCCACAAAATGTGTGTCACATACATATAGACAGACAGACTCACAGACAGAAATCTTGTAAAAACATGCTTTTCGGGACTAATAAAATGTGTAAATCCGTTTCAAACAGGAATTCAAAAATTTTCAAGAATTCGATACTTTTTTCTTGTAAAGGTAGAAGAAAGTAACAAGTTGAGTTAAATAAAAGAGTGTAGGCACTTGACACGTGTCTGGCACAGATTTTGTGCCGACTAAAGTGTCTGTCATTTTCAAAATATTTTTTTTAAGCATAAATATTATTCTGCCTCAATCTCAGCGTGCCTCAAATACCTTTTTTGGGTAGTCAAAAAATGGCACTTGACACGTGTCTGGCACAGTTTTTGGGCCGACTAAAGTGTCTGTCATTTTCAAAATATTTTTTTCTAAGTATAAATATTATTCTGTCTCAATCTCAGCGTGTCTCAAATACCTTTTTTGGGTAGTCAAAAAATGGCACTTGACACGTGTCTGGCACAGTTTTTAGGTCACGATCCTTCAGCCAGACATTCGATTTTGAATTCAAGCATTACAAAAGAAGTGTTGCACAAATTTTCAGGGTGCCTCAAATACCTACTCAAAAATGTTCAACAGCTCTCTTACTATTATTTAAAACAATGCATGTTTTTTTCAGTTTTGTATCATATTTTAGACGTCAGCCATCGGTGAATGACGCGTTTTAAACGGAAAGTTTGCTGTCAGCCACCGGTGGCTGAAGTGGCGCTTAACGTGTTAAGCAAATAAATATTTTTGATATATGTTTCTGACTTTCCTGTTTGGAATATATATTATTGTGATATTCAGTCAAATGTTATAAAAGTCAATTATATTATTAATTACGATTTAGATGCATCAGTCATTTACAAATAACATTTATTTCTTTTCTAGGGGACCAAAATCTAAACTTTTTAAAATCGATGTCTTCTGAAAAGCTAAACAGTGAAGAGATCAAAAAGTTGCTAAAAGATATGCCCGATCCTGATGAAATGAAATGTAGATCGAAGAGTGTCAGATTTATATGCAACGACGATAAGGAAAACCATAACGATGAAGATGAAAGCTCATCATTGATAGAGCATTCTACAATTCCTACTATAACTCCGAGAAATAATAATTCAACAGTTTCATCCACTTGTGATTTACCTGAACCGAGAATCAACAAGTCTTCATCTAACCATCAAATTTCCGAAAATAATGTAGAAAGTGACGCTGAAACGTCCCGCTACGGGAAGTTGGAGTTTATAGACTCTGAACCAACTTATGATCCTCAAATAAATTTACAACCGACCAGTGTTACCTCCATTTTGAAAAACGGCGAGACACGTACATCTAATGGTGTATTTTTGACACCTAGTGAAAATTCGTTACAGCGTTGTTCAAAATTAGATTCTCATCTCCAGAAATCGAAATGGGTTCACGGAATAATGGAACCCGTAAAAGCAGCTTGCCAGATCATCAAAAATCCGATGTTTCTGATAATTGCAAGCAATTATTCCGTCTTCTTTTTATCTTACATGACTTATCTCATTGTTATAGTTGACTATTCTTTGGACCTTGGTGTAGACAGGACGGACTCTGTATTTTTAGTATCTGCATTTTCAATTGCTGACCTCTGCGGTCGTCTAGGATCTGGCTGGATTACAGACAGTGGAATAGTAGAAAGAAAACATTTGATGATGGGTAACATGGTGACAGTTGGCGGGCTTCTAATAGCAACTTCTTTCACACATACCTATTTGGCGGTGACAGCTGTAGCTGTAAGCTGTGGCCTTGTAGTTGGAGTCAATCTGATATTATTTTATGCTCTATTAGAAGAATACTTGGGATTGAGGCAGCTTCCTATGGCCATTGGATTGATGAACTTTTCAATAGGAGTAATTTCTCTCATAACGCCTTTACTAACAGGTATGGTTTCCTTAGAGTGCTATTACGCGTGAAAATTTGATGCGACCAAAATGGCTCGCATCTCGGCAGTTTTCCAAGCATTTAATTGGTTGTTCGGAAAAAGGCTTTTCCCTCGTCAATTTTCCTAGCATTTCATTGGCTGTTCCGGCCGACATTGTTCTCATCCATTATGATGTCACCCAAGAGGCGACAAAATTGCTCCCACGGTAAAAAGTTACTAGCTTTTTGAGCAACTCGTTTAAACATAGGTTAACAGTGAGTCGCCCGAAATGAGGGGCAACATTCACGCCTCGTGTAAAGTGGCGTCAAAGTTGCCACTAATTTCGGGTGACTCCATGTTAACCTATGGCTTCAAAAAAGTTGCTCGAAAAGCAAGCAATTTTTTTTATTGTCGGAGCAATTTTATCGTTTGTGATGGCCCCCAAGAATGGGAGCGGAACAATGTTGCCCGGAATAGCCAATCAGATGCTCAGAAAACTGACAAGGAAAAAGCCTTTTTCAGAACAACCAATGAAATGCTTGGAAAACTAACGAGTAGCAGGCAATTATCGTTGCTTCAAATTTTCTCGTGTAATAGCTCTTTAAAACAGTTTATTTAATTTTTCTTCAATTCATAATCTATTGTTTTGTAGGAATTTTTATGTAAAACGCGTCTTTCCGTTTTTAGTGCCAGAAAACACTGAAAATTCAAAATATCTAAACTCGACGAGTTTTAATCATAACTGAGTGGGCTTTTCTTTAAAAAGAACCACGCGCAAATTATATGAAAACATGTGTCATTTGCACAATCCCCACAAATGGCTAATTTTGATGCTATGGCCGCCGGCAGATTTTAATTCGTATTACACAACTGCAAACCCTCCTTTTTTTAAAGTCAAATAAACGTAATTTGGACTAGAAAAAATATTTAACGAAATCCTGTTACCACGTTGTTCAAAATTAGCTTCTTCAATCAATTCAATAAATTTTCTGGTTTCATTTGACTTGAGCAAAACTGGAAGTTTGGCATCTGTGATATTATAATGCGAATTTGATATTTTTTCAAGTAAAATAAAAGCAGAAATTTTATTTAATTAAATCCATTAAAACACGGATGAATCTTTTTATTTTATGTTTTAATGTTTTGCTTGCTTATTATCTTACTTTGTGTCTAAATATCTAATTAAAACACAGATAAATCTCTTTATCTTATATTTTAATGCTTTGTTTGTTTTACAATCTTACTTAGTGTATAAATGTCTAATTAAAACATAGATAAACGCCTTTTTCAAATTTTCGTTTCTTTTTATATCTTTGTGTCTAAATACCAAATGAAAACATATGTAAGTCCTTTAAAACATTGAGAAGTAGCTTTAACTTATGTTTTAATGTTTTGTAATTATTATCTTGCTTTGTGTCTAAATATCTAATTAAAACATAAATAAGGCCCGGGTTTGGCCCGACGCTCGTGCCCGGTTGGCAAACTGAAGTCAAAATTTCCAACAGGCTGGTCCGGCAGATTATAGACAATTTTTTTAACGGGGCCTTGTCAGGCCGAATCAAAAATTACGGGCATGGTCCGTTTATTCTTTCTTCTGCTCCGGTCCGGGCCATTAAAAAGATTAAATGGGCCAACCGGCCAGATATAGAAATTTAAAAGTATCAAACTAAGCCGATAAAATGCGAACAATTTTCAATGGACGAGAATAAGTATAAATGTGCTGCACGATCCGATACTAGATTGACAACATCAATACAGAAAACGCGTCCAGCGTAGAGATCGGCATCGGGCAGTTACATAGTGTCTGAAACAGGGGTTAATCGCTTCAGTAAGACTCGTGTCGTGCCGGGATCAGGCTTACATTTTTTCTACATACTAGGTCTACGTGGGGGAACGTTAGTAGACCTAAGTGGACCTGGTAAGCGAAATTTGAAAAAAAAATCGATTTTTACTTTTTTATATCATTAAATAGTTTAAACATTTATTCTTTCTAGCAATATGTCATACATGTTTACAGATAAAAAAAGAAATGTTGGAATTATTCATTCTTTCTAAGCGTACTGCACAGCTTAAGGGTGTATTCGAAAAAATATTTTTTCACCCTCAACAGCTCGAAATTTTCAGAGACATTTTCAGACTCATTTTTAAAAGTAAAAACATGAAACTTGCTGGGGTGATTTCTGAAGACATGTTTAACATGCCGTGTGATTTCATTTTCAGCTCAATTCATTAGAATTTGATTTTTAAACAATTATTTTCTCAGTATGACCATTTTTTTCATTCCCAGATCGCCCGCTTCGGGAATTCGGTTCAAAACGCCAACTTTGACAGCGTTTTTTACAGTATTTTCTGCATTTATCAAAAAATTAAGAAGCACGGCACATTATATAGTTTCTAAATAAGAGAATTTCCCAATTTGATGCGTTTGAGAGCAAAAATGAATTTTAAAATGAATCAGAAAATAAGCAGTTTGGATTGGAATACACCCTTAATGGCCATTTAAATCTTTGACTTTTTCTCAAAACTTTGATTTTTCATGTTTGTGTTTTTTTTTTTTTTTTCTCAATACCTATTAAACTTAAAAACTCAGCTTTTTTAATACTTATATTATGTTATATTGTATACTTTAACATAGGAATTTAATGATTTGTTGAGAATTATTTATTTTAGGCAGTGAAATCTTACTAAAAATGCTAATTTAAAAATGACTTTCAATAAATAATTAATAATTAATTTTGAGTTTCACTTAGAAAGAAAATGGTCTGTTAAAATACGTAAATCATGTTATTCAAACTACTCTAAAAAATCTAGATCTCTATCTTTCACCATTTCTGATTAAAAGGTACATAAAGTTGGTGAATTTAACATGGCGACTTCCCCGGTCCCCTTAAGAGGCTACTTCAGTCACGCGAAAACACCCGTTCGTTAAGGTTAATCCAATGGGAGAAAGTTTTTAAGATATCGCGTTTGCATTTTAATATTTTTAATTTTTGCATTGGATAGCCGAGTTAAATCGCTACAAAGGCTGTACATTTTGTTCGTGGTTATTTTTAATTCGGACAATTTTCGAAACCGGTTCCGAAAGTGAAGGCATCATCAGAAAAAAAAAAAAAAAAAAAAAAAAAAAAAAAAAAAACTGCAAGCAAAATCGAAAAAGTAAAAAACGGCCTTTGTAGACATCGACCTCAGCTATGCAATGTAAAAAAAAAAAAAATTAACTGAAAATACTGAAATGCAAACGAGATATCTTTAAAAAAATTCTCCCATTGGATTAACATTAGCGAGCCGTCTTTTCGCGTGACTGAAGTAGCCTCGTCGGCCAAGCAATATGTTTTGTAAAACTAATAATAGTAATAATGAACTTTTGGCAACGGAAAATTTGGAAATATACCTTAATAAATTACGTGGGAATATTTAAAAAAATCTCTTCTTTTGTATGTTTAACAATATTTTTTCTTCCATTCTGAACATACATTAATGTTTTTAATGAATCTTTATTTGAATTTAAGAGTCTAATGAGTCTAAGAGATTATTAATGTTACTATTCTGTATGCTGTTGCTTGCAAACATATAGTAATCTAAAATATAATGTTAAATTTTTCCATAAATATTTATGCACTATTCTAGAAAAGAATCTTAATTGCATGTTAAGAAAAATTGGAATTTTTTGTGGAAATTTTGTCGGGTCTGATTTCTTTGATTTTTGCACGGACCAAGCCGGACCTGTTTTCAATTATTTTTGCACGTGCCGGGCCTGAAAATTCCGACCCGTGCAGACGTCTACCTCAGTCTTCCCCAAATAGCACCCCTGGGGTAATCAATCATCAGTGATTATCAGTCAGATAAAGAAAACTACGAATTATTTTCTTGTTCTGAGCTTTTTAAAGATAAGATTATTTTTTTCTTATGAAATTTCTTGTTTAAAGTTGAAAATTTGTCTGTCTGTCTGTAATTCTACACAAATCCACAGTTTAGAATCCAGAATTGTGACATGTTACGTACATGTGTATTAAAACACGACCGAGGCAAATAAAGTAATCCGGAATCGAAATAATTTATGGTTAATTTGTAATAAATAAAAAACCACCCATTCAACAGCAATTTTCTATCAAATTTAAATATTTTCGTTATAGCAGTTGCCAACAATTAAAAATCCACAATAAAATTATTACCACAATAATTACTTTTCTATTGCAAGATTTCCACGTGGAAAATGAAATAAATAGTTTGACGAATATAAAAAAAAGTGAGCATTACGTCACATTGGAAATATAATGGACGCCAGCAGGTGAATATGTAATATCATTATGAGTTTGAAAAAAGGTATAGAAACATGTTCAAAACCCGATTACGGAAATATTGACATATTTTAACATTTTGAGGTTTTCTAAATTTGTTTTCGCCATTTTTAAATCTATTTTATATATATACGTCTGTGTAGTATATGCGTGTATATTAGAATTTCCACAAAGGTTTAGGTCCCTAGAGCTCATTCTCAGGGCCGAAACCAGCCTTTTTTGCACTCGGGGCAAACATGGATTTTAGCGCCACCCCGCCCCCTCCTCTCATCCACAAAATATATTTACAAAGAGAATTTTACTAATTTTATAATAGCCGACTTATTTTCAAATTTAAAATATGTAATAATAAAATATGTAATACTGAACTACGTAATCTGCTTTGCCAAATATTGATTAATTGAAATCTTGAAGATGGAATCGAAAGATTCTGCTTTATACAGGATCCTTATGCCATATCATCCTTCGATTCATCGATGCTTTGGCATACCCCAGATAGGACAAATTTAACAATACCGTGCTAAACATAGACGGGAGAAAAATCGACACACAAAATATTTATTTGGCGCCCCTTCGTCCTGGCACCCGGAGCACATGCGCCCTCTTCCCCCCTCCCCCCCTTTGTTTCGGCCCTGCTCATTAGTGAAGAACTGAAATAAAGATAGCTTTACTATTTTTCTTTATTGTTTTCTTTATACTGCATGTTCAGGGCCGAAACTAACCTTTTTGACGCCAGGGGCAAACATGGATTTTGGCGCCTCCCCCCCCCCCCCCTCTCCACCACAAAGTAAATTTACAAAAAGAATTGTACTAAGTATCTAATAGGCAACTTATTCTTAAACAATTTATTTCCAGTACAAAGTAAATTTTCAAAAAGAATTGTACTAAGTATCTAATTTAGACAGCTTATATTTAAATTTAAAAAATATAAAACTGAACTACGTAATCAGCTTTGTCAAACATTGATTATAATTCATTAAAACATTGGAAGCGGAATCAAAAGGAACTAAATTGCATTTTAATCTTTTTAAACTTTTTTTTTATATAGGCTAAATGGGGTCGATATCTAAAAAAAAAAAAAATTTTACTAAGAATTTTACTTTGTGCATTCCCCCTCTCGTTTGATTTATTGTCGCGGGCAGTCATCACCCATGGCAAGACGGAAAAGAAAAAAAAGGAAGCTCAACGTTGCTCAGCGGAAAAAAAAACAGCTTTCGTGCGATTTTTTTATCAAATAGAAAAGTCAGACTGAGGGGGCCGCTTCGCGCTTGGTAGTTATCCGTAGTGGACAGTGTCCCACGATAGAGACTGACCTTGAAAAACGGTAGCGATTCTCCTACACAGGAAGTGATTTAAAAGATAGTAGGCAAAGGCATAGACATGATACTTTTGGAATGAAAGGATGAAAAAAGCCTAGGAGAACAGTTCTTTTTTCTTATTCATTTGCACTTTTCTTCTGTAGATGAATTTGTTTATCTGTTTGTAAAGTTTAATGCATTTGGTTCAGTTTTCCTTTTAAATTTTTCGGCTGCGAGACATTTTTATACAAATTTCGTATATATATACATTCTTGTATCAAACGTCAAACAAAATCTTCATTTTGGCGCCCCTTCACCTTCTGTTAAAGCGGCGCCCAGAGCACGTGCCCTTCCCTGCCCCCCCCCCCCCCCCCCTAGTTTCGGCCCTGTGTATGTTTAATTTTGAAATTGATTTTTCAAAACAAACTTTCTTAAAATTCCGGGCAACGCCGGGTACTTTAGCTAGTATTTAATATTTCACTCTGGTTTCTCCCCTTAATGATCTTTAAAAATAACCATTTCCACTGACGGTTATAATTTCTGAAAGCTTTATGATTTGACTTTAAACAATTTCAACTTGCTTATATTTTTTTATATCTTATTCATGCTGCTTACCTAATTTTAATTACAAAAGTTAATTAAAATTTACCATTGCATTACAAAATATGCATCAATGTAATTTTTTGTGTCATTATTTATTTTTTAGCTTTAAAAATACATACCCATTCATTATCATAACTTCTCAAGGCTTTACAATTTGGTTTTCAAAATGTAAATATAATTTCATTTTGTTTTCCTATCTCATTCCTACTGCTTAGCCATCTAAAATGCCTGTGAAAATGTTTAACTTTAATATGAAATTTATTTTAAATTTACATATTACAAAGCATGCATGAAATATAATTATTTTACTGTCTCTGTCTGTTGTTAACTTAACAATTGCTTTCGAATATAACGATTCAGTTTGCGATTTGGTTTTAAACATGTACCAGTAAATAACTTCTTCTCTCTATTCTGTTTCTATCTAATTCATACTGCTTATGATTTTGATACAAAAAATCATAAAATAACTATGAAAAATAATTTAAATTTCTTATAATATTGCAATAATTATAAAATTCTATGTGTTTTGGTGTCGCCATCTACAGTTCATCTTAAGAAATATCTGTTGAATACTGGTAATCTCTTAAAGTTTTATAATTTAGTTTTTCAAATGTAAATAATTTCGCTTTGTCATGTCTTATCCTATCTTATACATACTGTTTAGTGGCTTTTAATTATTATGAATATTAATAATGTAAACAGGAGGACAATCTTTTAAATTTTATTATCGCAGTACAAAATTGTAAATATAATCATTTTGGTGTTGCCATCTATTGTTCATCTTGTGAGTCAAAAAACGTTTATAGAAACCATTATTTATTTTTTATTTTTTCGGCAGACTTATTGTACATCGTATGCTTAAACCTTTTTGTACGACGGTTTTTTCATATTCTAAGTTTATTTTATTTTTAACATGTCAAACTTTTAATAATTACAAGGATTTTCCTCTATTTAATTTGCTTCAAAAATTTCACTTATTTCGCCCTAAAAAGCATTACACGCATGCGTAAATTTTTTATAAATTAATGAATATTTATGTAACTTCATTGATTCTAAACGGCTTGTGAACAATGTGTCTTGTATATTTGCTTATGTTATATAATTCAAAATTTTATATTGGATATTTATCATATTTGTGCCACAATTACCGAGTACTTCAGTGAGATGATAACATGAACTAAGACTGCCATTTTATTTTCTTCTTGTTATCTAAGCCTGCCATTATTGTAAGCAAAACTTATCTAAATGATAAAATTTTTAATTTAGCATATTTTCATATAATGTTTTGTTTGTTTTATTATCTTATTTTGCGTCTAAATATTTAATTAAAATATAGATAAGTTCATTAAAATGTAGATAAATCTCTTTATTTTAAGTTTTAATGTTTTTTTTATTATTATTATCTTGTTTTGTGTCTAAATATCTTATTAAAACATAGATAAGTCCATTAAAAAATAGATAATGCACTTTATTTTACATTTTAATATTTTGTTTGTTTTATTATCTTGTTTTGTGTTTCAATATCTAATTAAAACATAGATAAGTCCATTCAAATGTGGATAAATCTCTTTATTTTACGTTTTAATTTTTTTATTATTATTATTTTGTTTATGTTTAAATATCTAATTTAAACATAGATTAGTCCATTAAAATATAGATAGATGTGTATGTTTTAATATTTTGTTTGTTTTATTATGGAGCTTTGTCTCTAAATATCTAATTAAAACATAGATAAGTTCATTAAAAATAGGTAAATGTCTTTATCTTATGTTTTATTATCTTGCTCTGTGTGTAAATACAGATTTCTTTTTATTATTTTTTGTAAGATGTCCTTACTAAAATTTTCATGACTACTACAACTTTTATTGCTGAATTTAAGAAAATTTTGATTTATTTCCGTTTCTTTTCAATTCATAATGCGAAATACGACTGAAAAATTTTAGTTGAATAGCGTTGATCGAACAATGTAATATAAATATAGTTAAGATATTATTGTAACTATTAACCTCTTCTCGACGAGCATTACGTATACGTGCCACATACTGTTCCCCTTTGAATAGAAAAGATTTTCTTATTTAATCGAAAATTTTCAGAGATTCAATAAAGTGGAAAATTCTATTCGGAAAATCTGGTGACTGAAAATTAAAAAAAGGTTAAAGACTCTAGTCGCAGTCAATTTCCGAATTCCCCTCAGTAATGTTAAGTCTACGGGTGTAGAATGCATTCGTATATTTGAACTATCTCCTTGGGTTGTTGGTTGGTTGTGTTTATGATGGTCAACTATCAGCACGAGGGATATACGCCCTAAGGGGGTGGAGGAGGGGGAGTGCTCTCCATTGGAGGGGGGGGGGGTCTTTCTAACGGAACCCAACCCGCATTTACGCTTACAAAAACGAATGGTTCGAAGAAAATCACGAAAACTCCGAACGATTAGGCCGACGGGCGCGATTAGGATCGAACCCAGCACCTTCCGTCTACCAGCTTCGAGAGCAGAACGTCTCGGCCACTGGCGGAGGCCTATTTCCTTGGTAAACTAATATTTTTAACTGCTCTTTTCGTTGTACTCTTCTTAAAAGATGTTTATTTTTCTTAGTTTTCAAAGTATTTCTATAATCTATGCTTATATTTTGTGTGTTAAAAGCTGACGAACTGTGAGTAAGATTTTAACACTTCACTTAAAATTTAGCATGGAATTCAGAAATATTTTCACAACTAAGAAAAAAAGAGGCACTTTAACCCCTTGAGGGGCAAGCAAAAATGCCCCTAAATCAGTGGTTCCCAACCTTTTTATGGCCGCGCGCCCCACCTTAGCGCCTTTAATATCATAATGTCCCCCCTCCTCCCCTGTGCAACGTATAATTTTTATTATACGAAACATTAACTGTTATTCACACTGAAGAAGCCTAAAGAGAGATAATTAAGTGCACCGTAAAAAAAAACACGACCAGTTTTCCTGTAGGTATTGGAAAAATAGTTGTCCTTATCGTACTGGAAAAATTTCCGACCCAGCTCGGAATAAAATCCGTAAAATACCGTTTTATTGACTATTTCCTTTTTTTACGGATTTTATTCCGAGCTGGGTCGGAAAATTTTCCGGCACGATAAGGGCAACTATTTTTCGGATTTCTACAGGAAAAATGGTCGGATTTTTTTTACAGTGTATGATAAATCCTTTCACATATAAAAGGATAAAGGATTTAAAAAAAAATTATAAATATGATTTTAACACAACTCTTTGAATTTCAATCAGACCACATCTCTTCACATTTATATCTAAAACTTTTGTGCAGTTCTTTGGCAACTTACCTCAGCCACAAAAGGGTTAAATAATCCGCATTTTTATCTCCAAGAAATTTCTTGACTTTCTTTTTTCATTTTATTTGATAAAACTGATATATTTGATAGTTGATTTTTGTACTTCATTAAGAACAGGCGAAGTTTTTTAACCACCGAGACTGTATGAATAACATTAATTCACAAATAGCAATTCTGGATTCGCAACTTTATCAATTTTAAGTAACGGTATTTCTTTCCCCTTTTAACATACTTATCTGTTAGTTGGCTTTCTTTTTCCCATTACCGTTAGTTTACCACCATGTCTTATCCATTTTTCAATTTTAAATGCATTTGTCATGTTGTATATACTGTGTATGTAGTATGCACAAGAGCCATAAGATGTTTACCTTTTACCCATTTCCTTCTGTGATGCTCATTTGGGTTCTTATTAATTTTATAAAAGTTGTACGTCGTTAAAATATTACAAACATTTTTTAGTTTAAATGTGTTCAAAATAGTCGATTTTAAGATCCTTCATGTGGCACATTGTACTGAAAATAGAAACACCAGTTTCAATAAATAGTTTAAAAAAAAAAAGAGGTGTGTAACACTAAAATAATATTAAAGGTAGAAAAATTGTAACAGTTTTTAAATAAATAAACGAGTCTAAATTTACAACAAAATTTTTCATACAATTATTCCGGTAACAGTTGTATTTTCAGCTTTTAAGTGGGGAGTTTTCAAAAAAAAAAAAAAAAAAATATTCGGGTATTTTTTAAATTTCATGTATTATTTCTATTTTAAGCATACAACATGACTTTCATTAAAAAATGAAGAAAATCTGAGAGAATGTGTAATTAAAAAATCTGAAATTGCCCCCCTGAAAAGCCAAATTGCCCCTCTGTGGGGCGTATGCCCCACGTTGGGAACCACTGCTCTGAATATTGAATTCTCACCGGAATAATCGAAACATTTTATTTTTAAATAAGGAAAAGCAATTTTTAAACGATTTTCCCCCAAAGTTAAGAATATAAATTTTAGTTAAAATTTTCTGGTGAGAATCTTGTTTAAATTAGGTAGAATATATTTTATTCCACCGCCTCTCAAGGGGTTAAGAAGAGTACACAGAAAGAATAAATTAAAAATATTGATTTTCAGAGGATATACTTTAAATTTGCGAATGCATCTCACGGCCACAGACTTAACATTAACGAGGGGAATTCGGAAGTTAACTGACGAACAGCGTTAAAAAAAAAACCTTAAGTCCTTGAGGAACGGTGAGATATATTATATCCCACCTAATTTAAACAAGATTCGCACCAGAAACTTTTAACTAAATTTTATATTTTTAACTTTGGGAAGTGGGGGATAATGAAAAATTGCTTTTCTTTATTTTAAAATAATTTTTTTCTATAATTCCGATGAGAATTAAATATTACAGAGACATTATTGCTTGCCCCTCAAAAGGTTAAGGCTGCTCGTCACTCAGTTTCCGAATTCCCCTCGGTAATTTTAAGTCTGTGGGCATTTGATGCAATCGCATATTTAAAATATATCCTCTGGAAATCAATATTTTTTATTTCTGTTTTCTGTGTGTTTTTAATAAAGTATATCTCTTTTTTTCTTAATTGTGAAAATATTTCTAAAATCGATGCTTAATTTGTAACAAATATTTAAATATTGCTACACTAGATGGCAGCACTAGACGATAGTTCCTTATTACAGCGGCTGCCAAATAGTTTTATCCCATCATCCCTTGCGTCAGATTTGCTCGCAGAATTGACATGACATCGCGGTGCTTAAGGAGTGCCAACGCGGCGTGCAATGCCGCCGCGCGTAACCTCCAACTAAATATGAATACAAACTAAGAATGAATTTCGAAACAATGCACGGCCTAAAAGTATAATTTGGAAGCTCTGGTGGAGTCCCGAGGGAGAGTTGGAAGCACGAGGTTAAATATAACCTCCATAAAAAAGGGGCGCATAAGGCATCCAAGAATTTTTTTGGTTGCCCTATACTTCGATGTCATGCTCGCAGAATTGAAAAAGAGAGTTCTACGGCACGCAATGGAGAGGTTACGAAATGCCCGCTGTCTTGGTTTTTACCCCGGAGTTAAAAGGAGAGGCGGAGGGAAGTGATGAAATGTTTTCGAATCAGCGGATTTCTTCTGAAGTTCCTAAAGTCTGTACATGTGTATTATAATTGCACATAGTCGTGTTAAATGACGTATCCTTGTATCTTTTATGTGATCTATTAAAAGTTTTGAACTAAATCTTAGAGTGGCTGATCTAATTTTGGAGTGATGAGTCCGTCATTAAATATTGTGGCCCCCTATTTATGAAGGTAGATATAAATTTAAAATTTTATGCGTTAAAAGCAGACGAACTGGGAGTAAAATTTTAACACTTCATATAAAATTAAGCATAGATTTTGGAAATATTTTGAGAACTAGATAAAAAAGAGAAATCCTTTAAGGGGAGTATACACAGGTGGTGTTGGTGTTATTTATGGCGGACGAAGGGATATAGGCCGAAAGTGGTGATGGTGGCCTCCGTGGGGGTCTTTCTAAGGGAGCCTAGCCCGTATTTACGCAAGAAAATCCAAAGTTGGAAGAAAACCCCCGGAAAACTCCGAACAATTAGGCCGACGAGCGCGACTGGATTCGAACCCAGCACCTCCCACCTACCAGCGTTGAGAGCAGAACCTCTCGGCCGCTGGTGGGGCAAAAGAGTACACAGAAAAAAGAAGTTAAAACTATTTATTTCGCGAGGAGATATTTTAAATATATGAATGCATCAAGTGCCCACAGACTTAACATTACCGTGGGAAATTCAGAAACTGAATGACGAGCAGCATTAAAGGAACATTGCTGTCACATTCGACTTTGCTTACCAGGATAGGAAAAATAACGGTAACGAAATGAAATAAAGAACAAGAATAACATTAAAAAAAACTAGTATTTAAAACACACTAGATACTAATCAGCGTACAAATATATAAAATAAATATTCAAACTTAAAATACATATCTAAGTTTTAATATTGATTTTATATATTTGTAAGCCGATTAGTATGTAGTGAGTTTTAAATATTAAATTTGATAGTCCAAGTTTTTATTAAAAAAACTACTTTCAATAAAAAGTTCCCTTTTTTCTATGAAAGAGAAAACTTGTAATACCATTCATTCTGCTTAGTGAGTTATAATTACAATGAAAATCATGACATAATTATGAAATTTATTTTAGTTTTAATAATTCATTGTAGTGTGTGAATGTATGGTTAAATAAATTTCCTAATTTTAGAAATTACTTTTTACAGGATATTTCCGCGACACCATGGGCAGTTACGATCATCTATTCCATTTTCTTGGTTCTTTAGCTATTGTTTGTGGTCTTTTATGGACATTTGAACCCTTTTACAGAAGAAGAAATAAGAAAAAACAAGCACTTAACAATGAACAAGCTTGCTAGCAGTGATTCAAAAGAGACACGAATTCTGCAATAATCGACGAACTGAAACAGTATTTTTACAACAATTATTGCACAAAATTCCATTTGATCAAAAACAATCAATCAAATGAAAATACGAGGGGAAGTCGAAATATAAGCTTCCGTACCATGGGGAGTATTTTTATTCAGGACAAATAATAGACTGCCGGCATAAAGGAAATATGCTTGCTTTACTTTTATATGTATTTATCATAACGCTTATCGAAGCTTAAAAACCTTGTTATAAAAACTATGTTTCCTGCATACGGAAGAGCTGTTTTGCATCTGACGGTCTTCAATTCTTTATTAATTACTACCTTTTTACAGTTTTTTTTTTTTTTTTTTTTTTAAAGTTTACAGGAGAAGTTAGACCCTTCTCCAATGCCGAAGAGAGGGCCATTCGGCACCATGTCGGGACTGTAGGTTTGATGTTGGACAAAACCATGAACATAGAATAGTGAAGTACTTCTCACGAAATAGGTTTTCGAAGAAGAAAACCGTTCCTTGAAAAATGTGTGAAATAGGTGGCGCTGTGTAGCACCGTTCTACTGGGTTCGTCTACTTCAATAATGCTCTACCAATAATCTCTTTGATCATTGAGAGCCGGCCAACGAACGTTGTCCACTAGAGACACTGGTATGTACACGGTTCTATTCTACACCGTTGCCATTGCCTTATCCAATGTCGCGACCACAGACTTCTAATAAAAGTAGACTCCAAATCGGCAACCTTTTCTTGACGCCTACATCTCTGCCCTCCGTCATGTGACGGAAGGCAGATTTAGCGCGCCAAACCGGTTTTTCTTCCACCCAGCTTGTATTTCGTTTCTATGTTTACATTTATTTTATTGCGAGAATGAAATCCATAAGTTGCCAATAAAGGGATTACTGCCAAAATGAGGTACCCTTTTGGCGATGAAAGCAAGAGATGTTGGAGTCAAAACCTTGCCGAAAGAACAATGGAATCGGGCCTCTACTTTTATCTTTACTCTGAGGTCGCGACACGATATTAACACTATTTCGTGAGAAGTCCTTCTATTTCTATGTTCATGGACAGAACGCTCCGTACCGAGGGTGGCAAAGACCTTTGGACCATATACTTTTATGCATTGCTACACCCTTTATCACATAGGCTTATTCATACCGATACGTTCTCACTTCCTTTTTTCGTTCACAATTACTAAAGAGGTCTGCTATCTTTCGGGCACAGTTTGGGCCGCTCATCTGAACTTTCTACTAGCTCTGCACCAACACAATGATTTTGTGCAAGGGCAGACAGTGATGGTACGTCACTATGGATGTTTCTTGTATTGTTTACCCCATTTTTTTTACGACATCCTCAGGAATTAAAGGAGAGGAAACATTTTTTCCGACTTCCCTTCGTATATCATTTCTGGACTCAATGATTTGAATTTATATATATTTCATATTTGCTTCACAACTGTAAAGGAAATGTCTATAGTTGATATATCATTGTGCTGCAATCTGTAAGAAGAAGTTGCTTGTGTACAGAAACTATCTTTTATTATTTTATGTTCCCCCCCCCCTCCCCTAACATTCTCAATATTTTATAATTTTTAAGGCCACCGACATCCTAAGAGCCTAGTCCAGTCATGCGAGGACATTTGTAAGTTAACCTTAAGGTATTTGCCTACGTTAAAATGGTTGTTTTGGTGAAAATTTTCGAATTTTCTTTTATTGTTTTATTTGAAAGAGCAAGTAATTTTAATTTTATTCCTCCGAATACTAGACAGGAGTCATGTCCAATTTAATAAACAGGAAGTAATGAGTCCAATACCGGAAGTGGGCGTACAAAGACCAGGAGAAATGTAAACAAAGTGTCTATGGATGATTTTCTTGCATTTTTTACATAAAAACACTCATAAACAATAATTGACACTTCTAGATTAATTTTATAGATAAGAAACAATAGAGATAAGAAATCGTTAAATGCGATTTCTGGAAAATCAATTTTTCCGTTATTTTCATGTTCGATAAACTCCATTACATAAAATGTTTTAAACATGTTTCAGTGAAATTTTGTCAGAATGCTTACACTGTGACTCATTTTGTTCTGAACTAGTATAAAAGCTTTATATGATAATGTAATTATTTTATAGGTGCTCGAATAAAAACAAAATGGTCAGTTTTCATTGAAAAAAAATGTGTATGTCTTGACCTATTTCGAAATATTTCATTTAATTTTGAAGCGTAAAACTCCTATTGTAAAACTCCTAAAACTGTAAAAACTAGTGTAAAACTCCTAGTTCAATGATGGCGAACCTTTTTAGGTATGCGTGCCAAAAATTTCAAAATTATTCTGTACCAACATTCTAACGTGCCAGAAACATTTTAGCAGATAAAATCCAATAATTAATTTGTAGAGAATTTTTTTTAAAAATATTTGTACACTTATACTAAATTCAATTCCTAACTTATTTTTTGTTATGCTTCATTTACTCAATAATATAGCTATGTCGCATCGAATTCCGTGTTAATAATCTATAAATGAGTATTTTTTTATACTTTCGAATCAGATCATTTTTAGGTGCGTTCGTAATTATATAAATACGTAGCACCTATAGTCGTCGTTCAGTCCGTCTGTCTGTCCGTCCGTCCGCATATAATAGAGCAAAAACTACCCAACCGAATAGTCTGAAATTTTAAATATATGATTGTTGTAAAATTTTGTCGAGCCATTTCAAATTTTATGAAAATCGGATGTATAGTTAAATTACAGGGACAGTCAAAAGTTTTTCTTTACATTACGGCCAATGGGAAAAATTATTGCACGTGCATTTTAATGATGTTAAAGCTTTCCGAATGGTCTCAAATTTTAAACATATAATTATTGCGACATTTTGTCGAGCCATTTCAAATTTTATGAAAATCGGATGTATAGTTTAATTATAGGGACAGTCAAAAGTTTTTCTTTACATTAAAGCCAATGGGAAAAATTATTGCACGTGCATTTTAATGATGTTAAAGCTTTCCGAATGGTCTCAAATTTTAAACATATAATTATTGCGACATTTTGTCGAGCCATTTCAAATTTTATGAAAATCGGATGTATAGTTTAATTACAGGGACAGTCAAAAGTTTTTCTTTACATTAAAGCCAATGGGAAAAATTATTGCAAGTGCATTTTAATGATGTTACAGACTATGCACTTATGAATTGCAAATAAATACACATTCAGTACAATATGGGGTGCAAAAAATAATTATAAAACTAGTTATAGTACGAACGCACCTCATTTGCCACGTTTGACGAGCAATTTCCAATTTGTTAGTTCTTCAGGTAGAAGCAGATTCAATAGATACATAATTATTTTCACTACCAGTTAAAATTCAATTTTCAAAATTAAAATCTAAATATAATTAAAACCTAAAATAACTTAAAACCCTAAACCTAAATGAATAAAGCCTAATTTGAAGTAGAAGCGTGTCAATTAGGTATATTACTATGCAAACTATCTCTTAAAATTCAATTTTCAAAAATAAAACTTTGAAATTGATAGAGAAGCAAAATGATTTGGAAAACCCTATATGTTGAATGGTTTGGCGAGAAAATGACGCTACAGAACGCTTTCATTGTAATTTATAATACCTTAATTCATTCAAAAATAACGGATTATTTTAAAGTAAATTATATACCTGTTTCACAAAACTATACTTTTTGTAAAAAAAAACATAAAATGGATTGTTCTCCATAAACTGATTATAATCTACAATTATTTATTTATTTATTTATTTATTTATTTATTTATTTATTTTGCGTACCAGAGCAGTTTTTTTAAGGGGACAGTGGAGCTTAAAATCCTTAAAAATAATTTTTTTTATTTTTGTAAATTTCAACTTAAATATTATTCAAGGGTACATTATATACATTATGGCATGCATCTATCACAAAAAAATTTAAAAAAAAAATTTATTTTTGAGAAAAAAATGGAATTTTACGCGTCGTCTTAGAAATCTTCGAAATGCCCCATGCGTCTTCCATATCAATGAAAATCCCCAATATTTTTTTATAAAAGTTTAGTTTATATATATAAACAAAATAGAGCATCGAATTTCATATATTTGAATTTAAAGGTAAAAAAAAAAAAAAAAAAAAAAAAAAAAAAAAAAAAAAAATTCGAAAAAATTTCAAAAATTTCAAAAAAAAAAAATTTTTTTTAACCTTTAAATTCAAATATATAAAATTCGATGCTCTATTTTATTTCTATATATAAATCAAACTTTTATAAAAAATATTGGGGATTTTCATTGATATGGAAGACGCATGGGGCATTTCGAAGATTTCTAACACATCACGTAAATTCCATTTTTTTCTGAAAAATAATTTTTTTTTTAAATTTTTTGTGATAGATGCATGCCATAATGTATATAATGTACCCTTGAATAATATTTAAGTTGAAATTTACAAAAATAATTTAAAAAAAAATTTAAGGATTTTAAACTCCACCGTCTCCTTAAATGCCAAGTTCGGCACGCGTGCCACAGGTTCGCCATCTCTGTCCTAGTTCAATGCACTGGTAAGTGTAATAGTAGTATGTAGTACAAAGGAGGGAAATATATTTAGTTAGATTCAAATGCATACTGTCTGGCGTAATTATGACATTTTGCTAAAAAAAAAAAAGGCACAAATCCCCAATTTTTTTAAATGTTATGAAGATATTGTTATGATTTTATGTTTTTTTATCATTCTGTATTACAATTGAACTAAAGATATGTGTATTTATTCATTACTGTACTTTAAAAGAAAAAAAAACTAGAGAACAGGAATTCTGCTTTTTCAGAATTTAGTGTCGCCCCCGGCATTTCCATTACTTCATTTTCTGCTGATGGACTGATAGCTTCCATTATTATGAAACAGCCATTATAAATGAAGCGTTAGGGGAAGATGAAAGAGCAGTCGTAAAAAATTAGAACTCTGATTTTTTGGTCGGAATGAGAAAAAAGAAATGACCATAATTTTTTTTTTCAAAAAAAAATTATGGCCATCCCCCGCCCCCCCCCCCCCCATTCTGAAGTATATATTTTATGGTATAGTTAATAGTGGGCGTAATTAAGACTATTTTACTTATATTTGTTATACTTCTATTTAAATGATTTTACTAAAAATTTAATAAAATATTTAAAATTTTACTTATAATTTTCTGTTTAAATCAGAAATGATATTAACTATGGAGATGAAAAATATATTGAAATAGGTCTTTATTTTTCGCCATAAAATGGATAAAGAAACACAGTTGCAGTTCCGAGGCCAAATTAAATTGTTTGCCATCTTCATCTTGTAATTGGGTGTTTTATAGAGAAATGTTCGATAAATACACTGAAGAAGACAGTTTATAAATGCAAGAATTATTTTAAGATATATTTAATGTTAAGTTGGTCAAAAAGTTTTATAGGAACAAAAGCTTATGTATAGCAGTTTAACCATCTTTTGCAGAGATATTCTTGACAAGCTTGCGGTTCTCAATTTTTCATTCAAAATTTCATTTTCTTTCAATAGAAATTTATTTGATTTTTCAAAAAGTTTTTTTTTCTTTTGTATCGTGGCCATATGGTAAATCAATCAATGCCATTCAATGCTATTATTTACTGAAATAAATGAATTATTAATTTCGAACAATTTCAATCCAATTATTAAGATGTTTTCAGTTATATTAGATGAAATAAAGGGAGATTTGACCCAGGTCAAACATGCCACAAATGCAGTGGGTCAAACATTCCCCCAAGCTACCAATTCAAAAAGTATAAAATCACTTGGAAGTTCTAATAATTAACTATCTTATCTTTTAGAACATTAAATAAAGTACAAGTTTTTAGTCAAAAGATCTTCATTAACTTTACAACTAACATAGGCGATTACGACAGACTTACAGAAAAAATTGTAAAATCCCACTTTTATTTTTTTTACTATCACTACGAATGGCTGTAAAACGAAATTAACTAATAGAAAAGGGTTCGATGATTTAAATTATGGTTTAAATCGCAATTATGGGTCATTCTCCAGAAAGTGTACCTTTTCAACAAAAATATTTTTCAATTTCAAAACCTTGCGTTTCCCTTTTTTTTTTCATTTTTATATCAAACTTTTACTTACTAGAAGTAACCATGAACAATTACTTAATTTTAATTAGTTTACTTATAAATAAAAAATATATATATAACCTTATTCACTGAGATTAGCTTTAATTCACGGAGGTGAGGAATATTCTATAAAAATAGGCTTAATGTATGCTTTTTTTCAAGAAAAGAATTTTTTTTTTTTTTTTTTTTTTTTTTTTTGGTATTACAATTTGCACGTGTTAAGCATATTAAAACAGGTAAACTTGTATTTTTACATTGTTTTACATACCTGAACTTCAAGTGAGAGTGAGAGTTCTCAATAACCACACTTGATTTTTAAAAACAAAATCTATCTTCTTGTTTCTCAACTAAAATCTCAGAATTTCTTTATAGCTGTAAGTAAACAAGATGGATGACTTGTATCATAGGAAATAAAATGTGATGCCAGTACTGACATCGATCAGTGAAAAATGGCATTTTATGTTTGGGTAATGGAGGTGAGAATTTATTCTGTGACAGAATTAATTGTTCTACTAAGACAAACTAAATCACGATATAAAATTTTTAAATGTGCTTAAATATTTAGTATTTGAGACACTTGTGGAAGGAATAATAAATATGTAAATATATTTTTTAAATTAAACAAGTTATTAAACAACATTAACAGCCACGCAAGGTGTGTGACATGCCACGGAGGTGAGAAATCACATACTGTGACTCTCAAAAATAATAAATTGAAAATTATTGTAAAAAAGATGGATACTGATATAAATAGACAATTTTATTGCAATTAAAAAATATAGTTAAATGACTATTTCTTTAAAATTTTTACTCTAAAATGCAGGTGACAGAAATGTTACACTTTTTGAAGAAGTGACCCTTATAATTTTTTAAAAATGAAAAGGGCCTAATTTTTATAAAATTTTCTATTTTCTTTTAAATTGTTCAAGCATATATCTATAATACAAAAGAATAATTAATTTATACATTAACATTTTTTTTTATCCTCTGAAATGTCTATCTGTTTTGGGTTTTGTAAACTCCCAAATAATGATAACACTACATTGCAATAGTAAATTACAGATCTTCTCCACATTTATTAAATCTATTAGCAAGCGACTTGCAGTTACCCAATATATTATTAAACATGTTATTCAAATTAAGAAGCGATTTCGTAACCGTGATTTTGGAAATCTTCAATACAGTAATACCTCGACTTACGCCAGCAATTCGTCCCAACACTAGCGACGTAAGTCGAAAACGACGTAAATCGAGATACATTTAGATAATAAA
The DNA here is from genome assembly GCA_963932465.1 of Maratus speciosus. NCBI lineage: Eukaryota > Metazoa > Arthropoda > Arachnida > Araneae > Salticidae > Maratus > Maratus speciosus. The sequence continues at coordinate 143,815,222 of OZ010800.1, forward strand.
AAGAGGATAAGTAATAAAAATTCTCCAAAATCTAATAATGGACATATTTTATTGTATTTAGGGTTTATGTTACATACATTTAACATTAGCAAAACAATGCGTTTGCAATACAAAAATTCGGAATAAATCAATAAATTGTTAACTTACAATTTATTGCTTTTTTAGCTGCCCCATTCGAGTCTTTCAGGATGCAAAAAAATCTTGCAATAAAGTTTGAAACGGCATTTTCCCCCCCTTACATTTAGAATCTTTTTGTAGCAGCAGAATGAGTTTTCTAAGCTTTTTCTAGTGACATTTTTTATTTGTTTGTCACTATGACTTGACTGTCGCGGGAAAGTTCCCCTACGTAAGAACCAAAAGGCTTCAAGGAAGTTCAAAGCGCGTCTTCATTAAACCGGTATGACTCACGCCGGGCCTGTTAGACCCAGAGTACGTATGATTTTTTTCAATTGTCACCACTTTTTTTTAAAAGTAATTTTAACTTATTTTATCGCAGAATTTTAAAAAATTATCTACGACTAAATAAGGTGACGATTATTATTTGTGTTTATTGGTGACAAAGTAAAAACCATTCATACCCTGAGTATGCGCGCTTTCTTCCGGGTTAAGGATTTTTTTCCTGGCCAGACGACGTAAATGCGGGGTGACGTAAGTCGAGGGGGCGTAAATCGCGGTACTACTGTATAAGGAAACAGATAGCTTTTCTCTTAGTATTACCGCAGGAAGTTCTGTGAAATTCCAGTGTGGAATTCAGTTATGTAAAGAACTATCTAAGTCTTGTAAGAGTAATGAAAGGAAAAAGAGGTAAAATTGATCCTCACATAAAAGATAGTCTTTAACATGGCTATTAAGCGTAATGCTGAAGACATAATAGAAATATTAAAAACTATAGCCACTGCTCCAGAGAACGTGTTCAAAGTAATACTTGCGCTAATCTAATGTAAGGTAGAAAATATTACGATCTGAACTGGATAAGATTCTTTAAAAAAAAAAAAAAAAGTATTAAAATAAACCAAATTATTTTGCGAGCGCTTTCAGCAAGTCGTAACTCCTGCTCCTTTTTTCACATTTACATTGAATTTTATGCTGACAGTTATATCAAAAAGGGAAAAAAGCTGCAATTGATTTTGCAAATCACAAATATAATGATGCATTTTTATTTCTATTTATGAAACTGTCGACCCTTTCACAGCCAACATTTAAAAAATGAAATAAAAACTATGAGGTTTTCACACATCGTATATGCTTATAACTATTTACACTTATAACTTTTCACACTTATAACTATCACTGAAGTGTAGTGGCGTAGTGGTCAGCTCAACACATCTGGCTACCTCGCGGCAGGTCCAGAGTACGGCTTCGGGCTGGGCAAGGTTCACTTAGACATTCATAACTTCGGGGTCGATAAAATAAATACCGAGATTGCTTGGGTGATGGGATGGTGTTGCTTATGGCGGCCAATTATCTACACGAGGGACATGGGGACGAAGGGGGAGGTGCCCCCCGTGTGGGCCTTTCTAAGGGAACCTAACCTGTATTTACGCAAGGAAATCCAAGGTTCAAAGAAAACCACGGAAAACTCCGAACGATTAGACCGACGGGCGCGATTGGGTTCGTGCCCAGCAACTCCTGTCTACCAGCTTTGAGAGCAGAACCTCTCAAGGCCCAAGTATGCTTGAGAACTAAACACCGGGGGTCTCGCGTTAAGCTGACCACCTGGCTGGGACATATTATACTGTATAGCACCTCGGTCCCAAGGTCAAGAAAACAGGATTTGGCACTGAAGGTCCCGATCATTAATGGATCGAAAAAAAAAAGTTTTCTTTTTATTATTATTACTTTTGTTATGACTATCACTATAAGTTTAAATCAAGTTTCTAGTTTTCTTAACAAAACAACAAACCTATTTCGCTACTTCTGATGTTAAATTATATGATTTTAAAAGGCTTACCTGGACGTTTCCACCCATCTTGATTCTAAAATTTCTCTTTTAAAATTTTCTTTCGTCTAAGGGTTGGATTTCGAAATATTTGTGTGTTTGGTGAGGAAATGGTTAAAAACGCAGGCAAAATTTGTTAAATTCTTTTAAATTAAATTAAACTTCTTTTAACTCTTTATCTTCTGACGATACTTATAAGTACCATTAAAATAACTTGTTATAAAATTCATTTAATACATCGATTAGTAGTAATACAGTTTAGAATGAGTTATAGATGCACTACTTTATCTTGTCCCAAAAGCATTCCTGAGTTACACAAAACAAAAATATTTTTAAAAGGATGATTTCTTTTGATTTGGATCTTTTCAGCTTTCTTGGCATTGGGGTGGAGGGGGGAGGATTTTTCAATTCTGAAATATTTCTACATTTCTGTTGTAAGAACATTATATTTGTACATTTCCTAATTCTACAAAATACTAAGAAAAATATTTAAAATAAAAGATTTGAGTGACGTTATAAATATTGCATAAAATCCCTTTAAATTCAATTTTAATGAATCCTTCAATCCGTCTAAAATTCTTCTAAAATTTATTAAATGATTATGTAAGTCTTCTAATGTAGTTTCAAAAATTTACGAAAACTCTTTAGAAAATAAAATTTTCACGAATTCATAATTCAGTACATAAAAGGGTTAAAAATTCTAAAAAGTATGTCCTTCACCAACGATGCCAGTAGCGAAAGGTTTAATTACGGTCCAGGACTGGGGGCCATATTTATATTCATCTGAACCACAATTAACAAAAAGTTTTCTTTGTGGTAGATTTATTTTGAAAATATTCTAGTTTAATAGTGCAATATGACAAGGAATATTTTTCAAAAAGTATATTTCTTGACCCACAATCAAAGGGTTAGTTTAATTCATTCTGGTCTGCGAAACAGAGTTGGTGTTAAAAAAAATTCTGAAATCTTTTATTGTATTTATTTATTTATTTTTGTTGCTGTTTAATTCATTAAATGCATATATTAATAATATTATTTAGTATGCAATTTTTGCAAATGATATGCTAAACATCTGCTTTTTGATAAATAAAAATGTCTTAAATGCCAAAAAAATTCTTAATTTGTTAGGCAATTATTGATTTAAGTAGTGTGAATAATACATTTTTAATAAAAACAAATAGATTAATTTACTCTCTACTTGTAAAATCGCTTTCATTTATATGCTTTACATTCTAAATCATTTTTAAACAGTAAGTATTAACAGCAGGGCTCCCAAATGGTCCGCCAACTGTATATTAATATTATTTTAGAAAATTTTTCTTTTTAGATTTTTCATACAAACCGCCCCGGAATCACCTTTGAAAGTTAATTCTAACGCAAAACTACCATAAAATTTTCTGTTAAAATTTATTGGTATTCAGTTGGTGGACCATTTGGGAGCCCTGTAACAATAAAAAATAGTATTAGCGTTATACAAGATTTGGCTTTTATATATTGAGGAAATTACAAGTTTTATTGTTAAACATAAAAATCTAAAAATCTGCTAGATATTATTATTAATAGTACCGCAGCATCTGCATTCATTCAGTAATAAGAAAAATTATTATCATTAATAAACAAAATAATCTAAAGTAAAAAATAGTATTCATAATAATATCATTTCTTATAATCATTGATTAATTAGGTTTTATTTATTTTAAGTAAACAGCAATGTGTTTCCAATTTGATTTAAATATCATTTATCTTTATTAAAATAAAAAAAATCTTAATTTTTTATTCAATAAAAAAATCTTCCCTGTTTCTTCTACTTTTTTTTTCTTAAGTTTAACTTTACTGTTACACTGGAAAACATTCAGAATTATTGCTGGTGATTAATCTTGCATAGTAGTAAACCTTGATGAAACATAGAAAAACAAAGTTACAAAACCTTGCACTATTGTCGAAAAAGTAAAAAAAAAAAAAAAAAAAAAAAAAAAAAAAAAAAAGTAGCCAATGCCGTTGAAAAAAATATAAATCAAAAATTTTCAAATTATGGCTTAACACTCAAAAAATTTCAACTGAGAACCCGATGTTTTTGAAATGTTTGAACTTAAATGAAAATATTTCCGACACAGTGCTATAAATTTCGCTGCATTAGTATCAGTTTGTAAATATTTACGATCAATATTGATGTTTTTGTATTGCCAACATTACAGTGTGAACTTTCCCTATATATAACCAGCAAATAAAATGTCTGGCCAGTATTGGTTTGCTATTAAGAATATGAACTAGAAATAGATTATTTAATAACTGGGAGAAAATGTAAAAAATTGTAGTATTTATTTTGTACATATATATATTTTACATGCATATACATATATATTTAAATATGAATATGTTATAATATATTGATGAATATATAATATATTTTATAAAATTTCTGAAATGTATAACATATTAAAAAGTGAACAAATATCCTAAATGATCTGTTTTGCTAGTAAGGGATGATTGAATTATTTTATACTTAAGCTTTTATGTAATGTTTTATTCTTTTAAAAATGGTGTCAGTGTGTTGGTGGTGTTTAAATGTACAGTCAGACCTTATTAAGTGCCATTCAAAATCGAAATTCTCATAACTTGTTATACCAGATACTTTAAATTGTTAGATAACTTCCAATATGTATGCATCTATATTATAAAGGACAAACATATCTGTGCGTAACGCTTACGTCATTCTGCGAATGGCAACAATTAGGAATTTGAAATGAAATTTCGGTTTTGCAATTTTCGCTACTGCAAATTTTTAAAATTCTATACATACCAAATTTTTAACTTTTACACTGTCGTATGCAGAGAAAAATTTACCTTTAAATGCAATTTGTTTGAAAGGTGTATCTCAATTTATTTCTGTGATATTAATTTTTTTATAGTTTTTAATACCAATTTTCTAATCGTGGCAACTGAAGTACTGCGTTTCAGTAGAAAGTAAAGGAAAAATATTTGGAAAACAGTAATTATGCCTTTTTGTTGCCATTTTACATAAAATGAACAATAAAATTTAAAAATTTAAAACAAAAACATCTATGTAATAGCAAAAATTTCACTGTCGAATATGAGGAAGAATGTGCTTCCAAATATAATTTGTTTGAAAACTGCATATCATTTTACGTATTAGGAATATTAAGCACTTTAAAAATTTGTGTTAGAATTTTTAAAAGCTGTAACCAAAATAAAAAGAAAAAAAAAGAGAGAGAAAGGTAAAATTTTTTTCCTGAAATAAATGAATAAATAAATAAAAGTTGGGATTACAGGATTAGAGTATATTACATTTAAAGAAGGAACACCGATTTTCAAATAACTTTTTCTTAAACACGGCGCGCTTAATTTTTTTTTCACAAAGCCACTATATATGCAGAATGACTAAGAAAGAAAAATGTCATTTGTCGTGCATTTATTTTAATTCACAAATCTGAAATGTTTCTTCTAGGTTCGCCAAATGACGTCATTTTTATCCAAATTCGTCAAAATGATTTCATGCGAGTTTCAGCAGTTTCGAAATAAAAAGTCAAATCTTAAAAGAACGCAATGCTTTTTACAAATGAATTTTGAAAAGGTGAATTTTAATTTAATAAACTTTTAACCTACTTTATTATATTATTTATTATTTGAAATTCAGTTTTAAATCAAATTAATGTTTTATCTAGATGTATAATAAAACTAGATTTACACTTCAAACAAAAAAAATCGTAAGATCTCATGCAATTTAAATGCAACACGGCGAGTTGCTATGCCAACTAGTATATATAAAAATGCAGATTTTTTTAGCACTTTCCAACAAAGTTGAAAAGTGCTTATGAATTCGGTTTGTCTGGCCGTCTATCTGTCTGTCCGCATTCTAACTCGCGTAAATATACTAAGATCGCCATAAAATTGATACATGCTATTGAGGTTTACAATGGAATGTTCGGTATTAAAAATAAAATGAATGCCTTTTATACTTCATTTACAGGTTCGCTCAAAAGAATTCCATTACATGTCAATGGTGAAAAATCGTTTGCAGTGTATTTTAATGGTGTTACACTATTCCAAATATATTGAAATTTATATGAATCATAGGGATTCACTGTAAGATGCTTACTATTGAATATGATTTTCATAGTCTTTATTGTACGTTTACAGTGACACAGAAAAGAATACGTTTACAGTGCTGTTTTTGAGCAATAATTGCTGGAAGTGAGTATACAATTTTCACACGTGTTTTTAAATTTAACTACTATTTTGCATGTAACTTGAAATATAAATTTTATAGATTATATACTTGGGATGGACAACAGAATTCTTTTACATTTCTGTTTATTGCCGAAAATTACTGAAATGGAATTTTTAAGTTTGTTATGTGTTTCATAACTGAACAAAATATTTGCACGTAGTATATATACAAATGTGCGTTTACAAAGTTTGCTATGTAGTATATACAAATCTATAGATCATACAGGATTGCACAAAAGATTTCTAATAATTTTCCAGCTGTAGATGGCAATTGTTTAACCCTTTAGTGCGCAGCTTTGCATAAATGCAAACAACAGTGTTTTGAATTTAATAGATTTTTTATTAGTATAGGCCTAATTCACACCAGAAAATTAAAATAGCAATATTTGCTTTAAATAATAACAGACTTTCGTTATTTAAATAAAGCGAAATTAACTTTTGAAACTTTCTGGTGTAATGTCAGATTCTCTGGACTACGTAATTTCTAGAACGTATTCTATCATGGGAATTAAATGGTTAAATGTTAAGCTTTATAAAATAAAAAATTATACAAAATAAGGTATTTGGAGACATACTTATTAAAATATTTACTAATTTGCATTATTTTAGCGTAAAACAGCCACACATCAGTAATTTTTACTTATATTGCAGATTGCAGATGTGCAACAGAAGCAAAGATTGACGAAATATGAATCTCTGATTTTTTTTCCTTATTTTTCCTGTGTAATAAACCTTTCAGAGAATCATATGTAATTTTTTTGAAACAAAATAAAAAATCGCGCATTTAAGGGTTAAATTATATTTTTAATTGCGTTATGTACTTTCTAATTTGATTAATCACACTAATTAAATATGCTCCATGCGCATTAAATCTGGCTTTAGGAATCTGGTGCTTTGTTAAATGGTAGCTTTATAACATTGCAACAAATGTTGGTATGTATTTTAAAATTAAACTAATATAGTGAGACAAAATAAAATACTTATTATATTTAGAGTTTTTCATGAAATTTCACTAAAAAAGTTATATGACTACCAAATTTCTCTTTTCTGTACAGTAATGCACATGCATATTAATACTAAGTTCTGAAATATAGCATATTGCAAACAAGAATATTTAATACTATGAAAACTGATTAAAAAATAAGATGCATGGAACATTTTGAATATACTAACTCAACGAAAATTCTCATTTTGAGAAAACGCGATTTAAAATTTTAAGTGTAACTCAAATACGGTGTACAAATTTGAAATGTTTGCAATTTCGCTAGGAATCGTTGAAATTGCGTGCTTTTTTTTTTTTTTTTTTTTTTTTTTTTCCGCGACTGATGCAGTTAAGGTTGTAGTATATTAATAAACCAAATTAAAAAAATCGATTTTTAGTCGATTTTTGCCCAACTGAAGGTTCATGGTCCCCTTCATTGATTTTTAATTCCACATTAATGCCAGTTTCCACCAAATCTTTTAACATATCTTCCCATGCTTCAGGGCTGTTATTGAAAATTGAAATGTTGTCAGCAAACTGAAATGTATAAGGGGCATTCTCACAATTTTATGACTTTTATGTCCCTGAATAATAATTTTTATTTTGGTACATTTTCTTGTGTTTTTTTTATTTCATATACTGGGGAACATCCCACTGCATGATTGCATTACAATATTAACGAGATAAATAAGTTTTGGACGATGTTGAGGGTCCAAATACCAGGAAAACTCCTGTATACGTCCCGTGTCCCTGATGCTGATTTTTAAGTTTGGAGCTGTATAAAAACTTTTCGATAAAAATAATTCGATGTAATTTTTTTCCGAAACTGGGACAATTGTTTTATATAAATATGTAGGAAAAAATTAACCTGCACACATTTTTACGGTTGGTATTATTTTTTTAACTATGTCCCTGGGTTTTATATTCCTTACCATCCCCCTTGCTATACTTATACAGAAAATCACTTCAGATGCAGCCACAGAATTTTTTTCAAGTTTTTTTTTCATGCAGAAGTATGCTAGAGAAAGAATGTCTAAAATTCTTTGATAGGAAATTTACTGCAGAATTTAAATCAGCGCTTAAATATCAATTTCAAGCATCGTGGCTTTATTGGTAGTCTTACCGTCCCCGAGATTTATTCCTGCAATTTTCGAGGTAAATTAAATTTTTTTTTTAAATTTAATCCAACGTAAATAACTGTTTCTAAATATCAATGAACATTGTGGCTATCACTTAGTCTTAACATGATTTGCCTAAAAATAGTGGTAATTTCCTGGCAATCTTTCCTGTTTCAACCTTACCATCCTTTTTCTTGCATTACCGTCCCTTTTTTCCTATATCATCTCCTTTTTTTCCTTCTGTCCCTTCTTTAACTCCCCTTAAAGACAATGTTATACCAAAATTTTGTACTAAAAGTACTACATTGTAATTATTTCTTATTTGAATGTCCTGTGGGTATTATGCAAATTCATTATAAGTAAAAATTTAGAAGAAAATAGAAAGTTATAGCGGTAAAATGGTAAGGAAAATTAAACTCGCAAGTTTAACTTAAACCACAGTTAAATAAAAAAATTTTCGCTGCTGACGATTTTTTCTTTATTTTGAATCATTAAGGCATTCGTCTATCAGATTAAAATGTTATTTCAGCAAGTTTAATTTCACCAGATTTTTATTCCCGAAAGTCAAAAGATTGTGAAAATGCCCCATATACAATAGAATTTTATAACCTCTTTTGTTGGAAGTTTGTTAAAAGGATTCTTGAACAAAGCTTTAAAATGGGAAGGTAAGGATATTTAACTGTTAAAAACACTTTATAAACATTTCTATTGCTTTATTTTCTATCTGAATCTCATTTCTTGTAATAAAATTGCAATCATGAAAAGGAAAAAAAAAAGAAAGAAACTATTTTCTTATGGTATAGGTATTGTATGATTGTATTTGCATTTTAACATTAGATTTGTACTTATAATAAATGTCTATGACTGTGATATATTTGTTTAACAAAATGTATAAAATTTGAAAAAAAAAATGTAAGTGCATATGATTAAATTTTATTCTATTATGTGTCAGTCTTTTATTAATATTCTACCAATTCTTAAACTGTATAATTACCATATTTTCCATATATGCACTATAACTATGCAGTTTCATTCTGTTATTATTAAATGAAATTTGAAACACAGATATTTTGTGCTCCGTATGAGGGGAAGTCAAAGAATAAGTAATGCGTAGGCAACTATGGGCAGTGCAGGACAAATAATAGATTGCGGGCATTAAGAAGTACGCTTACTTAATTTTCCACATAATCATCAAGAAAACTGATATATTTGTGATAACGCTTATCAAAAATTTAAATCCTTTTTACCCGACTGCCAAGAAGGGTTATGGGTATCTGTGTTTCTTTATACCCTCGAAACATCCCAACGGCTAGATGGATTTTAATGAATGAGGTCTATATCGATTCGTCTTCACCATCCAATTGTTATAGGCTGGATTTTGTTTTTATCAATTCAAAATGGCGGTAGAGACGAAAAAAACATATTGAGTGACATGTCATTGGACAGGTCTTTCAAAATGAAGACGATGCTAAATTGACTATTTTACAATCAGAAGCTCCGTTTAAATATTATACAACTTGGAATTCGTGTAGGTAGGATCTCTAGATTTATTGCAACTCTAACCATCATAGACATCTATATGCCTCACCAAAACAGTGTTTATAGATAGGAACTAACAATTAAACACATCTTAAAAGTCATCAATGCACGTAAATAAAAATAAAATAGGTAAGTAATATAAAAAATAGTTTTACATTGATAAGAAATAATTAATTAGTTCGCTTCGTACGCAGTCGTACGCAGTTTTTTGAATTTTTTAATTTAATTTTTACTTGTTGAATCTAGTATGTTGTGGCCATCACAAAACTTTCTTCTGTATAAATCACGTCAATTAAATCATTTAAATAGTACAAGAAATTACATCGATTTAGCTCCAATTCATATATATGAATTTGAAGTTTGATGAAAATTCGTGCATTAGTTTTTGAGATACCGCTTTAGCTGAAATTCTGAAAAATGTAGCATAGCACCGCCACCTGTTGAGCGATTTATACCAAAACATAAGCAGCACTAATTGATATCAAGGTATACCTGAATCTGAAGTTTGATGAAAATTCGTGCATTAGTTATTGAGATAGAGCTGTAGTGGAAATCCCGAAAAATGCAACATAGCAGCGCCACAGCGCTAATTCATACCAAGGTATACCTGAATCTGAAGTTTGATGAAAATCCACGCATTAGTTCTTGAGATAGCGCCATTGCTGAAATCGTGAAAAATTCTGTATATCAGCGCCACCTGTTGGGCGATTTACACCAAAAAGTAGTTGTGGTATAGAAATCTATACACACAGCTTGTTATACAAGTAAAATATTTATACGAAACAGAACAACATATTAATATTCAAGAGAAAATAATAAATGGCATTTTGACAAATATTTCTTTATAAAATAAATAAAGTAAATTTGAAAAAAATCTTAAGAGTATTTAGATAAAGAAAAATCATAATTTATAATAAGTATATGGATGAATATATATGTTTTTGGTATCATTTCATTTGTAAAAATTTAAGGTTTGTGAATATTGAATGTATTTCGTAATATGGCAATTAATTAAATATTTTGTAATATTTTATATGAAAATTAATAGTGTGATAAAAATTCACATATACTTCAGACGAAAATAGGGCAATAAAACTATAGGAAGGGCACATGGACGCCATATAAGACATGTTAATAATAAAGCCAGTCACAATTATTTATGATGCACTTAGCACTGACAGGGCTACTATTTATTCGTATCATCGTGTGTGGCAGAGGGGGTCCGAAGCTCACAGGTGACGTCAGATCCCCGTAAACGAAGAGAAAAAATTAGCTATGCGTTGGAAAAATACGGAGACGCCCAGAAGAGGGGATCAAAAGCGAACCACAGCCAAGAGATCAGGCGCACCAGTAAGAGAGAAGCACCAATCGGCGAATAAAAAATATCATATTGTACTAATGAAATACGCCCATTTTTTGTGGAGGAAGATTTTGAAAAAAAAAAAAGAGACACTTGGATTTTGTCTTCACCTATGTCGCTCCTCCTGAAGGAAGCTCTGGGATTAGTCTTGCGACCAAAGGGGCTAGGTTGATAAGCTGAAGTCTGCTAAATCCTGCATCACCCTGTATCGGATATGGAAAGAAGTTTGGTCTCGGAGGGCTCCAACATTTCTAATGACTATTGATAGATGGAACTCTGCGAAAACTTTTCATCATCCTGAATTGATTATGGACAGAACTCTGACCTAGGAGTGCGACACCATTTTTCTGATTGCCATTAGCGGATGAGATGGGATGCCACACCGAAAAGTTCCAGTTATCACCGTGATTGTATAAAGAGTTCAGCCAAAAGAGACTATATGAACTTTAATGTGCTCGGTCAAAAGTGACTTTCAAAATTTGAAAGGTGCGGACCAAATCTACCTAGTGATAAGAACTATCAGTACTCTTTTAGATCTGAATCTTTCAATTATATTTTTTTTTCTTTCTGCGATACTTCATTTTTCTTCAGGTTTCGGAACAGCTATTTCTTTACATCAAATCTATAACCAATTTGTATGAGGCATTCCATAAATCTTAATTGTGCATGTAGTGCCGATAAGCCCAAGAAACCTTGTGAGTATTATTCGTATATTATCGAATCATTTTTAAGTTATTCATCTCCTTGGATTTTCGGTTACAGACATTCCATTTTTAAGTTGCTTTATTTGATGATAGAATGCTGCACATTGTGCTATCTACCACTGTGTCTTCAAATTTGTGCTCTATGTCATACATCTGAAAATTGAATTCTTCTATACTGTGCAAGAACTGTAAAGATTTAATTTCCAACAATTTCAAACTCTTCTGTTATTAACTGATCAGTTTCCATGATGAACTTAAACTTTATGGATCTAGAGTAAGAAGTAGATGACGTGTGTATTTAGCCTTTATAAAATTTTGACATTCTTCATTATAGCTCTTTTTTATAAGACGAATGTCCGGCTTTTTGAACGATTTTTTAGAATGCGGTTGCTCTTTTAGGGCTTTCAGATATATTTTTTAACACATCCACATCATCCTTTCGTCCAGATTGTCTCAGTTTTAAACACATGGCACGTGTTAATTCATTTGTGTTCCGGGAATACCGAATGCACCCTTTGTCTTTTGATTTCAGGTCCACTTAAATAAAAAAAATTTCTTTGGTCGTCCAACCTTTTTCTGGTAGTCATTATAACTTCTGTCCTGTAAATATATTTCTTGTTAATATGACCATCTCTAATTTTACTTCAAAAAATGTTCTTTAGGCGATGGCAGTTTCTCCATCTTTGATTACTGATAATTATAAAAGAATGGATCAGCCGCTTTATCTAGTCTAACATAACAGATAAGCAATGTTGAAGATTATATTTATATAATACATAGACTATCAGGATATTTTTAGAATTAACAGGGAAAGATTCATGTCCAGTAACATAATTTTGCAAAATCTCCTATAATTCTCTTTTCGAAATTTACACTTCCGTACGTGAAAAAAATTACTTATATTCAAGAGTTGCAAATAGTTACAGCTGAAATTGATTTATTTTATATCTATATTCATACATAATTTAAAAAAAATTATAATACAATGCACCGGCGTGTACAAAATTTTTGGCAGCTTTTTAAAATTTATCATATGATATTAAATTTGCAAATAATTTTTATATTGACTTAATTTTTTTTTAAATATAACACTTCTAAATAACTATCGTAACTGTAAAATACAAAGTATCTACATTGTTGTAAAGATTCCATACTATCATAAAAAAATATTTACAAAATAGTACGTCTTTAGTCAAAATATCATTGGCAATTACAACTACACTGTTAAAAATTTTGCAGCATTCTGGCAGGTCATTCGAACGTTTTCTGAAAAAACGGTATCATAACCATAATTTAACTATATTCTGACCATAAAATGACCAATAATATGGTCAGAGTAGTGTTAAATTATGGTTGTGTAACCGTTTTCGGAAAAAACGGTCAAATGACCTGCCAGAATGCTGCAAATTTTTAACAGTGTACAGTAATCGCCATTCTAAAAAGGTTAAAAGAAAATTTGGTTTTTGAGCCGATTTTTGATGGGGGTTTTTTGGGGAGTTAGGCTGCAATCACTTTACATTTTTTTTTCTCTAATGTGTTAGGTGTTATTTGAAATGTCTAAAAGATAAAAATTACTGCATGTCGATTTTTGGACTTTGTTCTCGCTAGATTTGCAAAATCTTACACTGTGCATCGCGCCGAAACATTAAAATCCAAGCAATGCCACATCTGCACAATCCGCGCGATAACTTAAAACATTGAAATTAAAATAATTCGTTTCCCATTGTAATCTTAAAACTTTTCCCGATTAAAGTATCACAAGGCGAGATAAACAACGCTTTCAAAGGGAAATATCGTTTTACAATACATAACTGGTTTGGTTCACCTGGAAAAGCCTGGAAAAGTGTGCGAAGCCACATAAATATTGCGAAGCCACAAGGCGAGATAAACAACGCTTTCAAAGGGAAATATCGTTTTACAGGCTTCGCAATATGTGGCACGGGTCAACTACACAATAGAATTCTCCCCACCTCCAAACGGTCTGTCGGGGCTCAGATGAGAAGGAAATATTTTCTTCTTTGCACTGGCCTGCTATTGATGCATACAGGAATCCATTTTGTTGCCTAAGTGGAAGCATAAATACAGAATGACTGCACGCGAGAGGAAAGACGCGAATAAAACAATAATAAGTGGAATATTTACGTAGCTTGTGCGTTCTTAAAATGCAGTTACATTTTTTTTTTCAATTTTAAGCCTTCGTGAAGGTTTCAAAATGTATAATATCAATGATTTTTAACCCCTAAAATAACAATTTTTAAATTTAAGAATTTCTTACGATACATATTTATGAATAAGATTATGAAGTTTTAACATCTATCATTGTTTTTCAGTTATACATAAATATTTTTCAACATCAAAGTTAATCAACGCAGTATATAACTGAGATTTTAATTCCCATCAGCAGTATTTGTTTTCTATTTAAAATAAAAGCCACTTTTTATTTATTTATTATATATATGAATACTTTTCATTTTTTAAGGTGGGAGGGGGTATCTTTAAAAATTTTAATGTCATCTAATCCTCCACTCCCTCGCACAGAGTTTAAAATCATGAAATTTTTTTTCTTTTTTGACCATTGGCTTCTTAGTAATGACAATAAGTATCCGCGTAAAATTTTCCTTACCCACAAAACTTAAAACATTTAAAATATTTTTCTCTTTTCTTGTTTCTTTCAAATGTTAAGTTGTGTTAAATGTTAAATAAATAAATCACTTACCCTTCTCCCAAATAAAAAAATAAATTAATAAATAAAATATAAAAATAATTTCAAAATTTTTAGATTATTATACTGTATTTGTTATTCATTAGAATCGTTGATGTTAATTCTCTCCTATCCCCCCGGCAAATAGAGAATAATTAATAGCTGGTATTAATACAAAAAAAATTCTTTTTTTCAGCTTTTGTAGTCTTAAACCCTGTAAAAAAAAAAGGGAACACATTTTCTTATTTCATTGTAAGTTTCACACCTTTGTTTAAAATAAGCTATCTAAATCTGCAAAAATATGTTACCAATTTACCTTTATAAATGTGTGAAATTTAAATAGCAAGATTATTTTCCTTTATAATAATAATAATAATAATAATAATAAAAATACTCCGCATTCATAATGCTTATTCTTTAGCTATTATTTTTTCCGTCATTACTCGGCGAATTTAGATAAAACATTAATAACTTTATCAAAGTCAATATTTTTAATAAATATTTCTTTATTAAACTGGGCTAACGACTAATTATTGCCAAATGATAATTTAAAATACTTTTATTGCTTAAAAAATATATAAGTTTCACATTTTTTCTTTAATCGTTTAAACAAACAAATCTTAAAACCCCTTTTTATGAAATTTTCATTATACTAATATTTAGTAACTTGCCATTTTTTAAAAATCTCTGCTACTAGGTGTGCGAAGTGTTAATGCAACAATAGCTTGGCTTTTTTTTTTCACCCATCAGTAACCCCCCCCCCCCCCCCCCAAAAAAAAAAAAAAAAAAAAAAAAAAAAAAAAAAAAAAAAAAAAAGAGACAGAGAGAGAGAGAATTTGGTTCAAAATTCAAGAGAGTGTTCTTAAAGAAATTGTTATTCTTGTTCTAGGGATTGTTTTCCTTTTTTTTATCTATAATATTTTACATGTTTTCTTATCATGTTTTGAATAATTTAAAGTTTTTTTTTTATTATTTTATGTCAGAATCCTCCCAGATTACGATTATCTTACGATTATTTATTACCAGCTGATTCGATTAAACAATAATGAACTTTGTTTTCACAAAAAAAAAAAAAAAGAATGATTTTATTATATAGTCAATCGTATAAACTGCGTGCTTATGTACTTTTTTTGTATCACGACAGACAATTTTTGTATAAGAAATCAGGATTGCAATTCACTTCTTTATTTAATCAAAAATATAGAATATGTCACTAAGCCGAAGTCTTATTTTTATTCCACGTTTTAAAGCTTATAAAAGAACAATTTTTAATCTTTTATCATCAATAACTTGAAATGGAAATAAATCTTCGCTTATCTTAAATGCATAAATTCTGCGGATTTCAATATTCAAAATTATTGAAAGAAAATTTAAAGATTGTACGCATTCTAAATGTCCCGTACTATACGCAACAACTGTCGTGACGTTGTTAATAATAATGTAGCTCTTGTAAAGATAATTTAAACAAACCTACTTTATTATACATGAACTATAATAACTCGAGAAGTACTAAAAATTTCTTTGGCTTACATCCAGGCAACACTGAGCTAGTTACTCCATACTTTGGACTCAAGAAAAAAAAAGTAGCTTGAATATTTTATTCATCTTTTAATTATACCTTTAATAGTTTCAATTCAAGAATAACATTTTCAATAATCAATTTTTCCTATGTTTTCCATATATTATTCAAGTTATTAAAAAATGACTCATAATTTTTTCATTCAAGAAATTCCTTATATTTGTATAATTTTTTTTTCCTTTCTATTATAAGGAATTTTTTGAATGAAAAAAATAATATGTCATGTTTTTAATAGCTTGAAAGTTGTTTTGTCCTTTGAACTATAAAGGACAAAATATAAGTATAAAATACAGGTATTACAAAAGGCAGTTACTTCTGTCGATAAAAATTATCTAAAAAAATATTCATCAGTTAAATGCAGCATTTAATGTTAACTCAAGAGAGAAAAACAAAGGCCGCGCACTTGAATTTTATGTTTTATTTTTAAATATGCAAATTTTTTATCAGAGTTCTTGGCAAAGTCTTTAGGTAAGCAGTTTGAAGATTGTGAAATCTTTAGTGGATAAAAATAGATTTTTAAATTTAAGAGAAATTTCAAAAGTTTCTAAGATTTTAGATAAAGAGTATAATTCGAGACAAAAAAGATGTAGTTTTGCATCAAAATGGATGCTTTACTAACTCCGCAGTCAAACCTATTCAGACTATCTTCCTTTAATCTCCTCCTAATCTACCCATCTTGACCTTTGGGGAGGAAAATGCAGGAAAAAGTAATTATACCGTGCGGAGCGCAACTATCCCCTTTTCCATTGTAGGTAACTGGAAACTGTCAGAAGGCGATATAAGTTTTTTTACTCATCAAAACTAAAAGGATGACAAACCCCATGTTAGAAAAACATAATATTTGAACAGTCTAAGTATATTAATTATTTCAAAAACACAACTGCTAGTTAATTTTTAATTCCAAAATAACAATAACACCCAGGGCCTGTTTACCGAATAGGCCCGTGAAGACCGTGCTTATCTACTGAAATACAAAGGGGTCCCCAAATTTACTTTTCAAAACTAAATTTTAGAAAAAAAAAATATTCTACTAGAATAAAAAATGCAATTGTTTTCTTGCGAAACATTTTTTCATACTATGCTGCAGTTTGTAAGCCTCAAAATATATTTTGAAGTTCAAATGTGGTTCCATATTTGTCAGTTAGAAAATTAATTGGTTATGTATAATTATGTATATAATAAAATAGTTTTAGTAAACTAATATTAAATGCGTTATTTTCTCGAAATTTTGTTGGTAAAATTTCAACTTATTTAAGCATACGAAAAATGGATTTAGTACATAAAAAAATCATTTGGTAGAGTAATAGGTGCCCCCTGTGTGATATCGGCTTCCCCTACTTCTAAGACTTAAGCGGGCCCTGATAACATAGACAAAATTTTCTCCTGACAGATGAATGGACGTCACGGACTTCACGGTTTAGACTACTCATGTTCTCGGGAGAATATGCAAGGAAATGGCAATGAGTAAAGCTGCTGGGTTTGTTTTTCTTTATTCAGAGTTGGATTGGGTTTTGTATTTTGCTCTAAAATAGGATTTTATTGTCCCTTCTCTGATAATGGGGTTATATTTTTCGCTCTTTTTTTCTTAGAAGTTGGAAAAAAAGATTTTCCAATTTTATTTTTATCGCAATACAAAGTTTGTGTTTCTAAAACACTTTTTCATTATTTTTTTTCTTCTTTCTTCAGTCTTTGAAAGGGATATGGATAAACTATTCCAAAATTAATAGGGAATTTTCGACAATCTGTTACTGAATAAGAAATAACTTTAAAGCAAAAAAGCAGTGTTTTTAATACTTTTCAACATAGTTCAAAAGTGTTTACGATTTTGGTTCCTCTGTCCGAGTTCTTAACTCTGTTAAATATGCTCGAGTTGCCCTGCTTTTGTTGTATGTTACTGATATTCAATATAGCACGATCATTATTAAAAATGAAGTGTGTAGCAATTTTAGCCCATTACAAGGACGATCAAATTTTCCCGTTACATTAAGGTCTATGGAAAAAATCGTTTTAAGTTCATTTTAATGATGGAAGACAATTTCAAACATATTGAAATTGACAAGCATTTATATAGTGCACTGAATCATGCTATCTGAATAATATGGGTGGTAAAGCATTTACTATTTATTTACAGGACCACACAAAAGAATTCGTTTACATGATGGTCTACGGGGAAGTGTTTGCAGCGTATTTTAGTTCTGTTACACTATTTCAAATAAAATGAAAATGATGTACATTACTGTGGCATACTACAAGATACCTGTTGTATAACATGATTTGCATAGCATTTATCGTTCATTTACGGAAAAAGTCCTCATTTCAAACCACCAGAACGTTAAAAAAAAAAAAAAAAACCGCTAAATTATCTCAGGCTGCAAGGGCCACCATTCAACGTGACCAACGAGTGATAAAAACTCTCGACCGCCTCCTCTATTTAAAGCAAGAAACAGTAAACTAAAACATCTGAACATTGAGATTGTGGCTTGAATGTCAAGATTTTTTTTTGCTTGCACTGTAGATACATGACCTCCTAAGGATGATAATGTTTAGAAGTGTGATTTGAGTAATTTTAATTATGTTTTAACCTGAATTAAATTTTAATATATAACGCTTACAAAAAATCTGTTAGTAATATACAAGACTTTACCAAAGAATTCAAGTATGTTTTCGTATATTGATAGAAACTGCTGAACGTGAATTTTCAACCTGTTATGCATTTTCTTACTAAACTAAGTTTTAGCTTATTTTGTAGAATATCATTAAATACAGAGCTGCACAAAATAATTGGACTACTTTTCCGCTACAGACGGTAATTGCTGAAATCAGGTTTCAAATGTGTTATTAGTTTTCTAAAATGTTTACTTTGATATATATATATTTTTTTTACCTTATTAAACAGCAAAGTTTTGGTAAATAATTCAGGAAGTGTTGGAAAGTGTTTAATAATCTATGATTAAGGCACAATTTTTCTTTCTTTCTTTTTTTTTTATGTTAATACTATCACTTCTAGTTCGGAAGCTGTCTTTACAGGTAACAATTACAGATGCAAATAATTTAACTCAGCTGCCTGTTTTTATTCTCAGATATGATGTGGATTTGAAAAATAAAGAGTAGCTTCTAGAAATTTTTCCTACACCAGGGAGCTCTGCCCCCTAGGAACTACGCTCGCCAACCCCCGTTAAGACACCACAGACTCTAAAAGCACGCTAATTTGATCGGTTTTAAAAAGATTTCGGAAAATTGAATTATAATTTAAAAAAAAAAATGACGATCTCTCTGTAAACGGGTTTCCATTCATTTTCCTTTGATCGGAGATTTTTAAGACCAAAATCAGCTACTGTTAAGAGATACAATGGCTGTTTTCGTCTTTGATTAAAAAAATCAGTTAAACAGTTGAAAATAAGGTAATGTAAATCAGAGATGTTGATTATGTCGATTAATTATGATTGTAAAGAAACCATTTGCGCAGTTCGTTTGAGGGAGTTTCAAAAGTTGCACTATTATTCCTCTAAGTTTGAAAGCACGTTGTGACTGTTCTGTTTTATTTGAATGCACGGGTTTGCTAATCTAATGTCACAGCTTTGTCAAGGTCAGATTTAACCCATCTTTGTTTGAAAATAAGCGATATTAAACCCGCGTTACCGCTTTTTTCAAAGGTTGAAATTCTGAATGATCCTTGCTGTTGTTTACAAATTACATCTTGACTTTTAACATATTATTCAGCATTATTCAGCAATAAGTATTTTTTTTAAATCAAAGTGTCATTCATGAAGTATTGAAAAATTATAAAACTCCTGCAGATGACTGCAGATGATTATGTTTTTATTAATAAACAAGCATCATATTAAATTGCTGTGCATGTATGTATGTCCACTTCAAATCTTGCAAGTCAAATTTAAACCACTTTTAATTATCCTATTGAGCCGAAACAATGAATACATGTGTAATTTGAATGACAATACAATATTATTATAATTTAAGGAACGTTGAAGTTTGTTTAGAATACTGTTTCTACAGGGCTTCACAAAACTTTAGATTAAAACTTGCAGGTTAATTTTAAACCACTTTCAATAATCTGATTGAGCTGGAACTTTGCTCAGGATATGTAGTTCTGATGACAGTGCGATATTATTATAATTTATAGCTGAATACTGGAACGTAGCAGTTATGATTTTTTTACAGGGCCACATAAAAGATTAGCTCAAATCTTCCAAGACAATTTTAAATCACTTTCAATTATCTGATTGAGATGAAACTTTGTCTACACGTGTTTCTCCGATGACAATTCTATTAAATTATAATTTGACGAACGTTAAAATTATGCATTTTTTAAAGGGCCACACTAAAGATCGCGGAAAGATTGTTACTCAAAAGCAGAAATTTTAATTAAATTTCTACAAAATTACTAAGGTTATTGAGATACACAATAGCATTTTTTAAATTGAAAATAAAGTGCGTAGCAGTTGTATTTCTTTTACAGAGACACATAAAAAATTCGGATACATTACCGTCTATATGCAGAAATTTTATTTCAAATTGAAAAAAAATTATATTGGTCATTTATTCACACAACAGTATTTTTTCAACCGAAAATTATTTTAGTAGCATTTATATGTTTTACAGGGTATCACAAAACATTAAAGTTTTTTTTTAAATATGATTTTATTTTTTTTTTAATTATTTTCAGGATGAGTACACAAATTTCTCGAGCAATTCTGAGTAGATAAAAATACAAAAAATTAACGAATGTTAACTTACATGTGTGCATTAAATTGTTTTATACTTAATTGTAAAATAAGTATTTTTAACGCATTTGTAATGCATTATACAAGGTACCCACTAAGGCCCTTCCGACGCTCTTAATTTCCGAACGGTTGCAGCTATAAATGAAAGCAGCTATTATGAAAGTGGTGTCTAGGTATAGTAAAGTGGATATGCGCACCCAGATGAGACCGCTTCCAGCGTCACCTGATGCAAAACAGATAAGTTAGTGTTCCTAGCTCGAAAACGAGATTCATGTTCAGAACGAGATTCATTTAGCATTCATTTTCACGAGGTGTCCTTTCTAACTAAATCAGTGATGCTGTACAAAATTTGTCATTCACTTTTATTACATATTTTGAACCGTTTTCGCGATAGGAACGCTAATGCCGTCATTTAGCACCAGGTGGCGCTGTAAGCGGTCTCATCTCATAGCGCATAGCCTCTTTACTATACCTAGACACCACATTTATGAATATAGATGCTGTCGTTTAGCAGTTAAGACGGTGGGAACGGACTTTATTGGGCACCTTGTATTTTATTTTAAGACATTGCTGTTAAATAACCAAATATTTATCACTGTTTGAGTATTTTATTAGTGATGCATTAAAAAAACAGCAAAAACTAATGAAACTTCAACGAAATAATTTTGACCACCTAGATCGTCGAAACGTCCCACTGTGGGGCGGGGCGAAATCAACAATGCTTCTTTTACAAAGACACAGATGACGATCACCGGCGCGCCGGTGATCGTTGTGCGTCCTGTTGTGCTTGCGCAGTCCAGGGCCGGTGAAAAGAAGTATAGTTCGCGCAGACATAGACCACGAATGAGGCTCCAAGCATTGATAAGTTGTCACTAAAACAGTCCGCAAGAGTTTTGAAAATTTTAGACGATTCATAGGTTGCACTTATTTGGGAGGTTCCATAACGCTGAATATCACTGGATCAAACTGAAATAGGAGACCTGGATAGCTTATAATCTACAGAAATAGCACTGGCGATACCCATGAGCTCTGTAAAAACACTGGAACACAGTGGGAGGAGGCCACCACATGTCCCTCTTCTTTTATTATTAAATATTTCCTGATAAACTTAGTTCACGGTACCAGATATGAAGAAAGTTTTAGACCGGATATTATGAAATAGTGTAAGTTGAATTTTTGAAAAATGATCTACCTTGACTAAGAAATGAGGAGTGATCGTAAAAATTTCCAAAAGCATTGCGAACAATAATCCAAAGAAATCGTTTCCTGTAAAAGTCTATCAGGCAATAATTCAGAATATCTTTCCATGGAACAACTATTTTATTTTACGAAAGAAGAGGACAACAGATGTAAAATTAGTGGTGTTGTCCCCCCCCCCCCCATACTCAGCAAAACTTTGGAGGCCCTCTTACTATAACAATCAGAGGCAAAGTGTATTCAATCTGCATAAATTAATAACGCCAAGAATACGTCTGTGTTAATCCAATACGCCAATCACAAATTAGCGGTTAGGCCGTGAGCAATACTAAAGTTTCGAATTAGATAATCGCCTAGAACGAGGGTCACATTTGGCTATCAATTAAAAAGTGAAATAAAAAGGCAAAAATGTCTTTGCTTACAGAAAGTCTTAACGGCTCGCAAATATCTATTTGCAGGCAGATGTAAAATGCAATTTATGCGTCTATAATGTTTATACGAGGCGCCAGATATACTTAAATTAGCTGTCTGATTTTTAGATTGCGTAAACCATAAGTATGACGACTCTCACCTAAATAAAAGGAAAGTAATTTATCAAACAAAAACATAAATAAGAGAATATTTTTGCGAGAATAATGATTGCGCTTAGATTAGAAATAAAGATATATCTTTTTTTGAATGATAGCTTTTATCAGAAGAAAGAAGTGGCGTTTATCTAATAAAATACCAATAAAAAATATTTATGCGGGTATAACGATTGCTCTTAAATTTATATAAATGAAAATGTAAATGTTCGTTCTCACAAAATCGCTAATCTCCGAAAATTCTTCACCGATTGCTTTTAAATTCACGGATTGAGTTGCATTCGAATACGAACGTGTTGTTATGTACCTATTATGAAAATCGTTCCCCCCTCCCCCAATTTTTCCACCACCCCACCAGGATGAGCTTTTTAAATTGTTTTCCGACACCCATCATGTAATATGTCATTAGAAACCCCTTTGACTACTCTTTCATATTATGCACCTCCCCTTCCCCTCACCCCACTTTCCTCCCAGAGGCACATTCCTATAGAAACAAATATGCAAATGTTCGTTTGTACAAAATCTTAAATCTCCGAAAGTTCTTCACCAATTGATTTGAAATTCACTGTTCGCGTTGCATTCGAATACGCGCATGTTTTTATATGCATATTATGAACGTCGCTTTCCTTTCCCCCCAACTTTTTAAATTTTTTTTCGGCCCCCATTATGTGGTACATTGTTAGAAAGCCTTTGAACCGGTCTTTCATTTTATGCACTTCCCGCCCTAACTCCCCTCACTTTGCCCCGGGCACATTACTCAAATATTTTGTTAGTAATTTTTATTTTTATTTTTTGTTTTTTCGTGCTTTTTACTTTTATTTATTTATTTATTTTTCAATTTTATATGGTTTTGTTATAACATTTAAAAAAAAAATTTATATGGTTTTGTTATAACATTTTTTAAAATTTTTTATATGGTTTTGTTATAACATTTTTTTTCAGTGCAATCGATCTGCTTTCGTTCATCCAAATAATGCATCTCAGAAGATCAAACTTAGGTTGTCGTACTCGCGGAGCGGAACCAGCGCGACGAGTAATTGCAAATCAAACTGAGGAAGAATGCGAATCAGTAAACGAGCAAAATAGACAAAGAATGGCTCAAATACATGCCGAGGAAGCATCGCAGCGCCGTGCAGCGAGACTTGAAGATTCACTGTTGCGAGCATGGCGAGCGCGTTCTGCAGCTTCATCTCTGCTTCGTTCTCAATAAAATGAACGCAACAGCCTAAAAGTAGCTGAAAGACGTCAACGAGAAACAACAGATTAGCTCTAAACACGACTCCGTGCTCAGTAAACACGCGATTACAATTGCCTTGCATTCCAGTGCAACCCAGCTGAAGATTATAGTTTGTGCCGGCATGTTCAGCAGCACTATGACTGAAGTGTGTCCTTATTGTAAGATCTGAAATTTAATGGCGAAACGATAGGATGTGTTGCGCCGCCGTAAAAATTAAACTGCCTCAACTTAGAGAACCGCCAGGGTCATTAAAAGCTTTGCTTGCGGGAGGTATCGCTGAATC
The DNA here is from genome assembly GCA_963932465.1 of Maratus speciosus. Taxonomy (NCBI): domain Eukaryota; kingdom Metazoa; phylum Arthropoda; class Arachnida; order Araneae; family Salticidae; genus Maratus; species Maratus speciosus. The sequence goes on from OZ010800.1 coordinate 143,839,435, forward strand.
AAAGATTTTCCTGTCTAACCTCAGGAAATACAATTCATGCTTCCAAATGACGTCGTTCGGCGCAGAAATCGTAACAGCTCAAATCATGCCAACTTTCAAAGTGAAAAGACAAATTTATCATAAAGCCGGCTCCCTGCTTCGTTCCCGGATGGTCAACATAAATTCCTACAAATGTATTTCATCGATGATGGCAATGATGGATTGAATGCACACTGGAAACGATGGATATCCTTTATACATATGAAATTCAGTAGAAAATGGCGGTAAATTAGCAACTATACAAATGCGAAAGGGTGACATCGAAGTAGATAACCGTTGGATTGTTCCATATTCGCCTTAGCTATCAAAATCATACAAAGTGCAAATAAACGTGGAATACTGTTCCGTTAAATCGATCAAGTACATTTGTAAGTACGTGAATAAAGCAGCGACATGGCAGTTTTTGGTATGCAATCAGAAAGAAGTGATAGGCATGCGGTCATACATATCAACGAAATCGCACAGTATCCGACTGGAAGATACATAAGTATCAATGAAGCTTTATGGCGAATTCCTTCGTTTCCCATACATGAACGAAGTCCAGCTATTGTTTACTTAGTGGTACATCTAGAAAATGGACAATTTTACAGCTGCAAATGTGCAACAAATAGTCCTTAATCCACCGGCTACAACTTTAACTGCTTTCTTCACATTATGTCAAAATGACGTGTTTGCGAAGAAACTGCTGTATTCGGAAGTGCCTAAGTATTACACATGGAAAGCGAGTAGAAAATCCTTTGAACGACGCAAACGAGGAGAGGATAACCTGGCATATTCAAACTAAGTACGATAGGCAAACTGTACACTGTACTGTGCATACCAATCAAGATGGATGCTTCTTTCTTTGTTTGCTGTTGGTAAATGTGCCCGGTCCAAAATCTGACCAGCAATTGAGAATTGTCAACGGCGTTACATATGTCCCTTTCCGCAGTGCATGTCAAGATCTGAATTTATTAGCAAACGACCGATACTTGGATGTATGCATTCATCACGTGTGCAGCACGTCACATCCAAATAAAGTTCGTGCATTGTTTGCAATCATATTGACCACCTGCTCTCATTCATCTCCAACAAAGTTATGGGAGAAATACAAATAACACATGGCTAAAGATATTTTCCGTTCAAATTCAAATATGAATCCGTATTTCACTGCCGAAATCTACAACGAAGCGTTGATCATGATTAGAAATTTTGTGCTTAGATATCAAGAACAAAGTTCACAATAAATTGGGAATGCCATCACCGAATCGACCTGCAGCTGCTTCGTTCCATGTAGAATTGCGTCGTGAACAGAATTGCAGCACAGGTGATCTTTATCGTATGTGCAATCAAATATTCCTAAGCTAACGCTTGAACAGAACGGCATTTACGATCAAATAATGCAAACAGTCAATGACTGTGTAACGATTTCATCTGGTTCCTGTGTAGCACTAAATAAACGACGTTTTAACATCGCAGTACTTTATTCAACAGTTCACATTTACAAAATAAAACCTCCTCAACCACTAAAAAAACACCGTCACTCTAAAAACAGAAGGTACCACTTTACATCACTCTATCACTTCAAAAACACAGTCAATCAAACCAACATGTCCACACTCTCTCTCTCTGGCTGCAAAAACAACCACGTCTTCCGCCTTCCACAAATCAGTTCTCATTGCTTCACTTCATTCCTTTCGCATATCGAATTTCTTTTCCTCTCCGATGCGGCAACACGGCTTATCAGTCTAGAACAGGCAAGACGCGGCAGCACGGCTTATCGGTCTAGAACAGGCAATCATCAATTGACAATTCTAGGCGTGGACAAACGCTGGGCCAAAGCTAGTTCGTGATTCTGACAGCAATTAGATCCTAAAATGACGTAGCCCTAGCGTCGTCCGGAAGAACTGCAAGATTGCTACCAGGGGGAAGAACTGATCATTCCGCTTTCAAATTGTCATTGAACATGCAATTTATTGAATCTCTCGGGTTCAGCGCTTCCAAAGCATCGGACATGGGAAAAGTATTGCAGAAGTGCAAACTTATTGTTTGGGATGAATGCTCAATGACGCATAAAAAATCGTTCGCGGCTCTTGATCGATCATTGCAAGATTTGCGTGGAAACATCAGACCATTTGGGAACGCATTTATATTGATTGCAAGAGATTTCATGCAAACATTACCTGTAATTCCTCGATCGACACTAGAGGGCGAACTAAATGATTGCCTGAAATACGCTATTTTGTGGCAATACGTAAAGACGTTAAAATTAACTACAAATATGCGTGTCCAGCTGCAAAACGATCGATCAGCTGAGATATTCTCACATCAATTGCTTGAATTTGGAACGGTAAGGTGCCGGTTGATCTGATCTCAGGACGAATTTATAACTTATACAAGTGACGTCAAAAGAAGAACTGGTTAATAAAATATTTGGGAGATTCTCAAAAGGTGGGATCATTAAACGTTAACTATATGTAATTTTTAAAATTTTCAAATTTAAGGCCAATTTTTTTAAAATTTTGTCTATAAATATAATATATAAATATTTTAATAGTATGTCTACAAAATTATACACAAACATTAAAAGACAGCAACTATTCTGGAAAATTAATTATTAAAGCATTTAATTAGCAGTTGTGTACGTTACAAATTTTGGAAAATTTTTCGCACGTGCGTTACAGATTTTGGACGTTGCGCTTAGTATTTAAAAAATTCTTAAGACTAAGAATGTAGTAAATGTGTCCTATAATTGTATGTGTATACATATATATATGTATAATTAACTTTTTGTTATCCAGTAATAATAATAATAAAATCAATTGCTTTGTTGCGTACGTTACTTTCGGACATAACAAAATACAAAAAAATTCTTTATAGAAAAGTCCTTCTATCTTCAAAAAAGCAATAAATCAGCCTGCCATCTCTTAACGAAATTATCAAAAAATCATCCGTTTCCTTTATGCATTCGTTGTTTAGCATTAGAACCACCTGGAAGCAAGTTAACACTCTTTTTCTTGATGGTACATTGGAGCAGTTAACGTTATGAATATCCGAAATTGGCCTCTTTAGCATAAAATAATAACATTTTAAGATATTTATACAAAGCTTTTACAATAAATTATGTCATTTTCTGTCTCTGAATAGAATTAAAAACTCAGTGTAAAAAAAAATAATAATAATAAAGTCAATGATAATTAAAGTTATGTTTGAAAGGCTTAAAGTTATGACGTGTGTCCAGTGCCCACCTTTTGAGAATCGCCCATTTCCCAATATTCAAACCAATTATAAGAATCACGATTGCCTGAGTGACTAAGCTATTCTTGCGGCCAAGAACAAAGACGTCTACGAACTTAACAGCTTTATTCAGTCTAACATTCAAAGCGAGGCAGCCAAATACAACTCCGTCCAAACTGTTGTGGAAGCAGAAGAAGCAGTTAATTATCCAATAGAATTTTTTAATTCACTCGATTTGCCATGGATACCACCTCACGTTTTGTAATTGAAAATAGGCGTGCCAATTATCATCTTGCGAAATACCCACCAACCAAAGCTTTGCAACGGTACGCGGCTTGCAGTAAAAAATTAATGAGCAACGTCGTAGAAGCAACAATCTTGACAGGGCCTTTCAGAGGTGAAGATGTCCTCATTCCCCCAATTCCTGTGATTCCAATGGATATACCATTTCAATTTAAGAGATTGCAATTCTCAAGTTGATTGGAGTTTGAAATCCCCATCAACAGAGCTCAGGGCCAATCTTTAGAATTCTGCGGTTTAAATCTAAACACGGATTGCTTCTCACACGGACAAGTATATGTTGAGTGTTCTAGATTCTGACAACCAGGCAATGTCTATATCTGCATAGACAATGGAACAAGAAAAATTATTGTATGCCCACAAGAACTGTGAAATTAAACATGTTAGAAAGGTGCGTTTTCTCCTTTCTTTTTTTCCCATTTAACCAGACTGAGCCACAGCAACGCGTGGCCGGGCTATATTAAAAATGAAAATAAATCATTTTTGACATTTTTTTGACATTTTTTTCCTTTATGGCTTCGCCATAAAGGAAAAATAAAAATTTTCCTTTATAGACAAGGTTTTTTTTTTTTTTTTTTTTTTTTTTTTTTTAAGATTTCAGTTTATTAAAGTCCGTACGCGGGACGGGTCTTGAAGCCCTTGAAGATCGGGACACTTGGCAATACTATTTAGGACCCATGGACGTATAAAAATAAAGTTTTTTGAAAATTAATTGTAGGACTATTTCACCAACATATCTTGATCCTTACTTTATTTTGAACACTTTTCCAATTTAGATTGCCTACATATCTCTAATAAGTAAAAATGTAAAGCGCGTTTCAATATTTTTGGTGCACCCAAATACACGGGAATCACATTTATATGGAAAAGATATTTGTTTGATTTTGGATTGCAAGTTTGACTAAAAAAAAACAACAACACATAATAGCATTACTAAAATCTAGGATTAGTTTGAAAGTTGCAGGCAGCTTTTAGAAATCGATTTCTGTTAAAAATTCATAGGTCACAATTCATATTGTTTTCGAAAATTAATTTAAAAAAAAAACATGTATTTTCGAAAAACGCGTGAATTGTAACTTATAAAGTTTTTTTTTTTTTTTTTTTGACAGGAATCGCTTTCTAGAAGCTTTAAATATCCGAATCCAAAATTACGGTTCATTTTGCCAAATAGTTTTTGAGTTCTTTTAAACCCATTAAAAACGGACGTTGCATTTTCGCAACATTATGTTTGGTATTTTTAGTTGCTTAAATATACAAATGCGTAGATATTGCGTAAAATAGATAATTGCGTGATAGAGTAGATAATTGCGTAAATATATAAATTATATAAATACGTAGCACTTATAGTCGTTGTCTGGTCCATCCGCCTGTCCGCATATAACAGCGCAAAAACTACTCAACAGAATGGTTTGAAATTTAATATAATATAATCGTTGCAGAATTTTGTCGAGTTATTTCAATTTTTATAAAAATCGAATCAAAACTAAAAAGATATTAAAAAAAGTTTTCTTCATTCTATTAAATCCTACTATACGTCATTAATTCAATGATATCACATGATAGGTCATGATTGTAGGTTGCTATTGTGATGGCGTCCTATTTAAGATGGAGTCCTATTATGTCATTATTTTTAGGTGCGTTCGTAATTATATAAATACGTAGCACCTATAGTCGTTATTCAGTTCGTCCCTTGCATATAACAGAGCAAAAACTACTCAACTGAATGGTCTGAAGTTTTAAATATATAATTGTTGCAAAGTTTTGTCGAGTCATTTCAAATTTTATGAAAATCGGATGTATAGTTTAATGACAGGGGCAGTCAAAAGTTTTCCGTTACATGACGGTCAATGGGAAAAAATTATTTCAAGTACATTTTACAGCCTTTCGAGCAGAATGAAATTGATAGGCACTTATGAAGTGCACTAAAATATACATCCAGTACAATATGCGGTGCAAAAAATAATTATAAAACTAGTTATAGTACGAACGCACTTCATTTGCCACGTTTGACGTGCAGTTTACAACTTCTTTCCTTAGTTCTCAAAATATTTCTAAAATCTATGCTGAATTTAGTATGTTATGTGTTAAAAGCGGGCGAACTGTGAGTAAGATTTTAACACTTCATATAAAATCAAGTATATATTTTAGAAATATTTTGAGAACTAAAGAAAAAAAAGAAGAAGAGAAAGAGTACATTGAAAAGAGAAGTTAACAATATTAATTTCTTGAGGAGATATTTTGAATATACGAATGCATCAAACGCCCATAGACTTAACATTACTGAGGGGAATTCGGAAGCTCAGTGACCAGCAGCCTTAAAAGTAAAATATTACTACTAATAAAATATTTTCACAGTAACTTATGTAAAATTGTATTTTATGAGCGTGCAGTTATTATAAATGAATAAATAATATGGAATTTAAACGCGAAATTTGAATCCCCATACTTTCTTTGCAGCGAAACAGTGAAAATCTGATAAAATAAGTATTATAAACTAATAAACTATACCGATTGAATAATTTTATAAGTGGGATCTTACAAAAAAATGAAGTGTAAAACAATTTGTTTCTACATTTCTAAATATTTCTCGTTATGTTTGATCAAACAATAGCAACCTGATCTGACTCCCAAACACATTTAGAGATTGTACTTGACACTGCAAATGCACAGTGTGAATAAAATGACATGACATGACATCGCGATGAAACGAGAAGTGTTGGTTTCGTATTATAAAAACAGTTTTAATGCTGCCATCTATTGGTAATTTAGGAAGGTGTTTCTAATTTATTTTCCTAAGGAGATATTTTTGACCGTTGACCGCTTTGAGAATTCTTTTTGTTTCTGTGTTCGAGAATCTCCATCCCCAGGATTTTAGACTAAAATTACTCATACTCTTTAGAATATCGAATTAATGTTATGTAAACTAACAGAGATATACAAGAACCTACTAAGACGGAATAGTAGGGGCCGATGATATTTCCCTTTTTAGACAGGTTCGCGTATTAACAAGTGTAATTATGTGGTATTTCTTCTGTATGGACCGTAATTTTTTCCGTTTAAGACAGCTTTCCGAGACAGATTCCATTTTTACAAATTTCATTGTATATTATATTTTTTAAAAGAGTAATCTTAGTTTTTCCTTTCATTTTGCTCGCAAATTCAGTTTCCTATTCTAGAAAAGTGAAGAATTTTTCATTGAAATTATCAATTCTCTTTAGAATATCGGAAATGCTCTGTAAACTAATAGAGGTATACAAATTCCTGCTAAAACGGAATAGCTAGGGACCGATGGAAAGTCCCGTTTTAGACAGGTTTGTGTGTTAGCAGGTATAATTATGTGGTATTTCTTCAGTCGGGACAGTGAAATAATTCCGTTTCAGACAAGACCCATTAAAAACTTTCATTGTATATTGTATTTTTTTGAAGAGTAATATTACTTCTACCTTTCATATTACTCGCAAGATTAGTTTCCTATTCTGGAAAAGGGAAGAATTTTACATTGAAAGTCTGACCTTCGTAGACCCCCTGAAGACGCACCGAGGACCCTGTATTGGGGGTCCCCGGACCACAGTTTAAGATCTATACAATTGTAAAAACGATACCTCCATGCTTCTGTTTGAGTTAAGAAACATGTATAACCTTTTTTAAAGATATCTACTGTGGCGCTATACCATATAGCATATACCATATATAGAAATAATACCAATATTTTAATGCCTTCACTGTATTTAACCTTACAAAACCTTGTGATTTGTTTGGTTTTAAAAATATAAACTTTCAATTTGTTCAACTTTCTTGTTTCATAGCGAGTTTAAATTATGAAAATCAGTGGTGTAGTCGTAAAAAAAACAGAGGATATACGCTATAAGCAGAGGGTATACGCTCAAGACAGAGGGTATACCCTAGAGTGCATATACTATAGATTTTTGAGAAACAAAGAGTATACGGTGTTCCTCAAAAAAAAAAAAAAAAAAAAAAAAATCCAAAAGGTATACGGCGTATACCCTCACTACATACCCGAATGAAAATGAAATTAAATTTACTGTTTAAATTAACTTCCGATACAAAATTATTATAGTGTCGCCATCTATTGTTGATCTTTTAACATACGTCCTGAATATGAGCAATATCTTAAATCCTCATAACGATTATAATCCATAATCCTCATAAATTCCTGCTTCCACAAATCATCGTGACATTTTAAATAAAGATAATCTAAATTTTTTTATATTCTTATCTCATTTATAATGGTTATTAAGTTATAATTAATATGAGAATTCATAAAATAAGCATAAAAAATTATAATAAATATAATTGTTTTAGTGTCGTTACTTATCATTGATTTAAAAAAAAAAAGCTTTTTGCGTTGCTCTTAAAGTTTTACGATTTGGCTTTAAAAATGTAAATAATTTCAACATGCTACATTTTTTTTTAAAAAATCTCGTTTGTGAGTTTTAATTACTAAGGTATTTCAAAACATAAATATGAAAATTATTTTTTGTTCCCGATTGCAATTTACATTAAAAAATATGCATACAATTGTTTCGCTAATACTTAAAAATAATAACTGAACATGACAATTATTGAAAATTTTGCGATTTGATTCTTAAAATTCGAATAATTTCAAATTGTTTGCACTATTTTCGTGTCGTTCATGCTCCTTAGCGAGTTTTAATTACTTCATAAATTCATAACAAAAATACTAAAGGTATTTTAAATTTATTATTTCACAATAAAATATACACAAAAATAATTGCATGGCTATGAAATTTTCGTAATTTTATTAATTATTTTTACAGGACTAGGGGACCCTGCCCGCTACGAGCTACGCTCGTCAACCAGCGTTCAGACAGCCCAGATTCTAAAAGCACGATAATTTGATCGGCTTTAAAAATATCGAATTATAATTTAAAAAACAGTGGCGATCTTACTGTAAACGAGTTTCCATTCATTTTCCTTTAATTGGGGATTTTTAAGGCCAAATCAGATGCTGTTAAAAGATACGATGGCTGAGGTTTTCGTCTTTGTATATGTTACCGGCCAAACCCGGTTTAAGGCCCAACTAGATTGGCCTAGGCCAAACCAGTTTATCCTAACGCGCATAGGATAAACTAGTTTTTCCTAGGCCAAACTAGTTTATCCGAACGCCCATAGGATAAACTAGTTTTTCCTAGGCCAAACTAGTTCATCCTAACGCCCATAGGATAAACTAGTTTTTCCTAGGCCAAACTAGTTATGCCTAACGCTCATAGGATAAACTAGTTTAGCCTGCTATTCATAGGTCCGAACTAGTTTATCCTTGGCAGATCTAGTTTACCCTAGACCAATGCAATTTGACGTGCTTTTATTGATCCCAACTACCTCTCCAGCGTCAACCTTGTGCAAAGTAGTATTGCCGTCACCCCTGTATAATATATTTTATTTTATGGGGAGTGGGATACTGTCCCTCTATCTTCCACATTTTACCGCCGCCGATAGTTACAAAATATGTTCCATATGACTAATTATGTGTTGGAGGTCCAAAGAATGGGATAAGAGGTTATTGTAAAACTTAGGAGAGGAAGAATTTAGAGATATTTACATTTTTTTCTCACATAAATATCACTTGGCTTTGAACTATTTATGAATAAATGAACCATTAAGAATATCAGAAGTACATTTGATATTCTTTCAGAAATCTGGAATTTTCAAAAGTCCGGTGACGTCCCGGTTCCAGTTTGGCCTAAAATACATATATTTTAAAGCTACCATTGTTCCACAATTAATATTCTCTAAGAATAGTACATATACATTTATGTGGATAAGGATGACGGTACTGTAAAACCTGTTAGAAGAATATGTGTATGACGAAATCCTGTTTTAAACGGAATTATTTTTTAATCGGTGCAAATTGGATATAATAATTCGTTTGAAAAAAACATAATACATTTTCTAGAGACAACGGGCCTGCTAAAAAAGGAACTTAACTATAATAAAGTATTTTTCTCTCCCATGTGATTCTGTCTTAGGAGGTTTTTCTATATAAAATGTTTCAGATTTTGAACTCTCCAAGCCGCGTAAAAAATTACTGGTATTAGTAATTATTCAGATACTTACATACAAATAGAGATTCATTAAAAAATAAATAAAGTTTACAATAGAATCATTAATATCGTTAATCCACATTCTATGGCTTGAAGATTTAAAAATTTTAAAAATTCTATGCAATAAAATTTTCTAAGATGGAATTGCATAGGAAGGAAGAAAAATCCGTTATAGGTAGGTTCCCTTATTAGAAGTTTCGTCGTCTGTTGCTAATGCATTATGTTCTTTTTACAAGTACTAATATCGTCATTTTCTTTTTACAAGTACTAATATCCTCATTTTACACAGATCAACAATTTTTTTTTTTTTGTTAAATACGGGATTCCTTCATAGGCAGGTTATTTTTCTCGGGTTTTACCTTACTTTAATTTTATTACCTAAAAATGCATCTACTTATCTTAAAACTAGTCGGTGTACCAATCCTAAGACTTTCTTCTATCTCAAACATGCTAATACTTCAAAATTCGTTATCACAGTGAAAAATTAAATGGCAATGTATGCTCATCATGAGGATTCTAAAGATATGGCATTCCGTCCATTAGTTCTTGAGATATGACTATCACTGACATCGTGTAAATCCACCAAAATGCAGCATAGCAACGCAGTCTGTTGAGTAATTTACTTAAATCTGAAATTTGGTGAAAATCCGTGAACTAGATTTTGAGATACAGCTATTGCGGAAATTGTGAAAAATCCAGCTTAACAGCGTCACATGTTGAACTAATTGAATCTGTAGTTTGTTGAAAATCTGTGCATTAGTTCTTGAGATAGAGCAATTGCGGAAATCGTGTAAATCCTGCAAAATGCAGCATAGCAGTGCCACCTGTTGGGCGATTTATAACAAAACGCAAACAGCACCAATTCATATCAAGGACTAACTAAATCTGAAGTTTCATGAAAATCCGTGCATTAGCTCTTGAGATAGAGCTATTTCGGAAATCGTGAAAAATGCAGCATAGCAGCGCCACCTGTACGGCGATTTACACCAAAAACTAATCATCACCAATTAATATTAGGGAATACCAGAATGTAATTTTTTATTAAATTCCGTGCATTAGTTCTTGAGATAGAGTGACCACAAAATTTCTCAAATAAAGACAAGAAAGAGTGACAGATTTACAGACAGACATTTTGTTAAAACGCGTTTTTCGGGACCTTTGACCCCTAAAACGTGTAAATCCGCCGAAAACCGGAAGTCGAAAATTTTCATGAATCCATTACTTTCTTCTTATAAAGATAGAGGAAAGTAAAAACTTCGCTCACTTCCATAGATGTGTTTGAGTTGAGTGGATTAGTTGAAAAAAATTTGAATTTGAGCTTGAACTTTAATCATTTTTGAGAAATTGAATTTGAGTTTGAATTAGTTCGTTGTGAGTGTGCTCAAGACAGGTTAGTATCAAATAAAGCACCTCAAATAGAACTGGCCTAGGATAAACTAGATTAACCTGGGATAAACTAGAAGCTTGGCCACGAAGCGTTCTTTGGAATCGATGAAAGCTCGTTAAATTGAATTGGCCTAGGATAAACTAGATCGGCTTAGGAGAAACTAGTTCAGACCAATGAATAGCAGGCTAAACTAATTTATCCTATGAGCGTTAGACCAAACAAGTTTGACCTAGGAAAAACAAGTTTATCCTATGGGCATTAGGATAAACTAGTTTGGCCTAGGAAAAACTAGTTTATCCTATGGGCGTTAGGATAAACTAGTTTGGTCTAGGAAAAACTAGTTTATCCGATGCGCGTTAGGATAAACTAAGTTTGGCCTAGGCCAATCTATTTTGGCCTAAAATCGGGTTTGGCCGGTAAGATACATATCACTATATTTAAATGTAAATCATCTTTAGAACTTTATCAATTTCTTCATGTATTTGTGATTTCAAATTTATTATATATATATATATACATATATATAGTTAAAAATTAGGAAAATAAGCTGATGTAAAATAAATTAAGTAAACATAGTCTATTTCCCGGTACTTTTTAACAACGCTATAAGAAAGTTCTTTTAAATAAGACGTTTTAGATGTATCCTTTTAAATCTGACGTATATTTCACCACAGTTTTCTTTCTCTTATTAATATTCACATGAAAATACTTTTGTTGTTAGAAAGGAAATATTATTTGCGCTGTCTTAGAAGTCCCAATAAAAGCTGAAAAGATTATCTCAAAATATAAAATATATATATGTCTTGCGCAAATGTATTTTTAAATTTATACTGTTTTGCATTATTATTATTAGGTCATTTCAAATATGATGTAATATTTTCTATTTACTGCTTTTAACGCATATTAATGAATATATTATTTTTAAAGTTTTCTTTCTCTTTTTAATATTCACGTGAAAATACTTTTGTTGCTAGAAAGGAAATATTTTTATTTGCGCTACTTTAGGACTGGCAACAATAGTTTAAAAGATCATCTAGAACTATGAAATGTCTCGTGTAAATATATTTTTAAATTTAAACTGTTGTATCGTTTTAAATCTGACGTAATTTTCACCAAAGTTTTCTTTTTCTTTTTAATATTCACGTGAAAATACTTTTGTTGTTAGAAAGGAAATATTATTTGCGCTGTCTTAGAATTCACAACAATAGTTGAAAAGATTATCTCAAAATATGAAATAAATGTCCTTACAAATATATTTTTTAATTTAAACTGTCTGGCATTATTGTTATTTGCCCGTTTTAAATATGACGTAATTTCCTCCATTCACGACTTTTAATGCATAATAATGAATCTATTATTTTAAAATTGTCTTTCTCTTTTAAAATTCCTGTGTAAATATGTTTTTATGACGTAATTTTCAATATTTTTGTGCTTTTAATACATAATCATTTAATTCTAATTTGAAAGTTTTTTTCTGTTTATAATAGCTACGTGCAAATAATTTTTTTATTTGAAGGAAATATTATTTTTGCGCTGTTTTTAAAATTGGCAGCAATTTAAAATTATACCCTTTTCTAAAATATGTAAAAAATATCTCTCGAAATGCTGCAAATTTGAATTTAAAATGGAAATAAATCCTCAAAAAAATAAATAAATAAATAAATAAAAATAAAAAGAATAAATAAATACAGTCTGCACACTTGGAACTTCTAATGTGTAAAATGATCCAAAAATGATTAAAGTCCCATATATAGTTTTTGCTCATATCAAACTTTTTTAATGGAACGATTTTGACCAACTTTAACATTAAATATCTCTTAAAATAATTCTTCTATTTAAAAACTGTCTGCATCAGCGTATTTATCAAACATGTCTCTATAATACCACTGATTTTCATATTTTTATATGCAGTAGTTTTCTTAATATTAACGAAAAAAGACACCCGGTCACAAAAAATTCATAAATGGCGGCGGTGAGAGTGTTAATTACTTTTTTATGGAATAGGGAGATATTTACGCGCTAGCATTAGTGATGGGCGATTCTCGAAAATTCGACAATCGAGAAGAATCGTCATCGTAAAAAATCACAATCGATACAGCCATCGATTAATTCCTAGAATCTACAATCGAGATGTTTTACAATCGATTATAACGAGAGAGGTAAAAACAATTGTTGGAAAACTTAGCTATTATTCTGGCCGAAATTTTCGTAGTGTGATAGGGTTTGCCCGATAATTCTGCTATCGTAATTATTTTCTCCTGATTTAGGCTTAAGGGGTTACTTCAGTCAATTGAAAAGACCTGCTCGCTAATGCTAATCTTATGGAAGAAATTTATAAAGATATCTCATTTGAATTTCAGTATTTTAAAGTGATTTTCTTTGCATTGGAATAAATTCCCTTTCTTCTTTATGAAACTGCAATGTCCAAATCACGTAACTATGGCTCATTTGATGAATCAAATAACCTTTCTACTAAAACACACATACTACAATATATATTAAGACACACATACACACAAAAATAACGCTTGCATTCAACAGTTTAAAAATATGTATATATACCTTTAACCTTTCTACTGTTTAGATAACTCCAAAAAGTTTGATACAGTTTAAAGTTCCCCTAAATGTAAAATACTGTGGAATTTCTCCATTGATCGAAAACAAAAGTTTCTTTCGAAAAACGTAAGGATAGTAAGATAAAGATACCTGCCAAGAGGGAACTGCCTAACACGGAAACTGTTTTCCAGTACCTAGCGATTCCAACATGACTGTTTAAGTCTGTATCGAAATCCAAAGTAGCTACTTTATGACACATTTAAAAACTCATTTTTTATTTTAGACGCATTAGCTAGAATCGATTAGCATTTCCCTCTTTTCGATAAAGGAAAAAAGTTTGATACAAATTAAAGTTCCCTAAATGTCTAAAGTGTATCAAATGCTGTGGAATTTCTCTGTTTATCGAAAACAAGACAGCTTTATCGAAAAACGTAAGGATAACCAAACATATATAACTACTGAGAGGGAACCTGCCTAACACGGAAATTGTTTTCCAGTGCCTAGCGATTCCAACATGATTCTTCAAGTCTGTATCGAAATCCAAAGTAGCTAGTTTCTGACACATTTACTAGCTCATTTTTTATTTTATGCGCATTAGCTAGAATCGATTAGCATTTTCTTCTTTTCGATAAAGGCAGAAGGTTTGATACAAGTTAATGTTCCCTGAATGTCTAAAGTGTGTCTAATGCTGTGGAATTTCACCGTTTATCGAGAAACATAAGGGCAACCAGATAAATATAACTGCTAAGAGGGAACCTGTCTAACACGGAAATTGTTTTCCAGTGCCTAGGGATTCCAACATGACTCTTCAAGTCTGTATCAAAATCCAAAGTAGCTAGTTTCTAACACATTTACTAGCTCATTTTTTATTTTAGGCGCATTAGCTAGAATCGATTAGCATTTTCTTCTTTTCGATAAAGGCAGAAGGTTTGATACAAGTGAAAGTTCCGGTTCCCTAAATGTCTGAAGTGAGTCTAATGCTGGTGAATTTCTCCGTTTATCGAAAACAAAGGAGTGTTATCGAAAAATAGAAAGGTAAACAGACAAATATATCCGCTAATAGGGAATTCTATAACTAAAATAAAACTTCAATGGACTTCATTTTTGGTATTTCGGATAATTTTAATCTTCCAATCCTTACCAACGTGGTATTAGATGATGGGCCTGGAAAAGGTAGAAGAACCTCCCCCCCCCCCCCGAAGGGGCATTAGGCCCCAAATTGACAATAGGGCAGACCAAGGATGGAAGTTAACTTGATGTAAGAGAGGACTAGGGGAAGTTGAGAATGGTAAAAAAAAAACGAACCATTGAATAAGAAAAAAATTGAAGAAAAAGAAGAAATGGTAAAAGAACAAGTGAAGCGTGTGATTAGAGCCAGACAAATGAAGAGGGGCCCAATGGGCCACAGCTGGTCCAGAATGAGTGCCCAAATGGTCAGAATGGATCAAGAACTTAGAGAATAGTATCTACAAGGAAGAAAAACAATGAGGCAAAATATTATGAAAAACAGATGAAAAATACCAATAAACTGAGGCTAAAAGTAAAATGTTTCACTGGGCGGCGTCCCCTGGTGGTAGTAAAAATAAAATTGATACGAGAAGATACGGAAGAGTGAAAAGACTTTATTTTGTGAATTTTATAATTTTTGGACAAACAGTATACTAAAGGTTTAAAGAAACAAAACTTTAAAGCGCCCTCTTGGGGCGAAGAAGGGAGTTAAAATTAAGAAACACATGTCCATATTTTTTATTCGATTTTAGACGCAATTTGATGTTAGTCTTATAATTTTCCTATGAGTGAAAGATACCGTACAAGAGTACGAAAAAAACCACCGCTAAGTATATTCCTTTAGAGCATTTTAAGCCCAGGGGTCTAAAATTAACAGTGGATTGACAAAAGAAAGGTAGATTTAGAAAGGTTATGAAATTACCCTTATTTTAATCTACACTGCTCAAAACAATTAAAGGATATTTGAAGTTTTATATTATTTGCCGAAATAGAAGAAGAGAATCACAAATGCAAATTTTTCTGGTTTTCAAACTGTGGAGTATGCAAATTTTGAGTTCGACGTCAAAAACGTCGCTTCAGCGGCAGCGAATGAAATTTGACTTTCAACTGGATAAAAGAGAATGAAGACAAGGATGATCGACATTCAGTGATTGCTTTGTTTCGATGAGTACGATGTCTCAGCGAAGTCATTTGACAGATTCAGAAGCTTTGAGAATTGTTGGTAGGTTAGAAGGGGGCCAAACTCAAGCCGAAGTAGCGCAAGCCATTGGAGTGTCACAAAGTGTCATTTCCAGGATGTGGAACCGTTTTTTGGAGAGTGGATGTGCAGGCCGAAGACCAGGGCAAGGTCGTAGACGGGCAACAACGCCCAATGAAGATCGGTATTTAGCGTTAACAGCTCGGAGACACCGAACCATGAACGCTACTCTTCTCCAACAACACCCTCGCTTGGCTACAGGCACCAGGATTTCAACTCAGACTGTCCGAAACCGGCTCCATGCTGTAGGTCTGTATGCTCGCCGACCGATGGTATGTGTTAGATTAACATCAAGGCATCGTCGCGACCGCAGGGAGTGGGCAACCGAGCATGTCAACTGGAGGAGAAATGAATGGAGCAATATTCTGTTTTCTGACGAGTCCCGTTTTTCTGTGCATCCGGATAATAGGCGTATTTTCATCTGGAGGGACCGTGGCAGTAGGAATAATCCTGCGTTCGTGCACGAAAGTGTCAGATTTGGCGGTGGAGGAGTGTTGGTGTATGGTGGCATCTCCATTGACGGGCGCACTGACCTCTACATCATTCGAGATGGAGCTCTGACTGGTCGCCGATATAGGGATGAGATCCTCAGACCTATAGTAGTCCCTTACGCTGCAGCAATCGGAGATAACTTCATTTTAATGGACGATAACTGCAGGCCACATCGTGCAAACCTGGTGGAGGATTTCCTTTTCGAGGAAGGAATCCTTCGATTGGAATGGCCAGCGTGTTCTCCAGACATGAATCCAATCGAGCACGTTTGGGACGCTCTAGGAAGACGAGTTTCTGGCCGCCAACAACCCCCACAAACTCTCCAAGAACTGGAAAGAGCTCTTCTGGAAGAGTGGGGCAGAATACCCCAACTCGTCATTAATAGCCTCATTGAGTCCATGCCTCAAAAGTGTTCAACGTTGCTGGCCACCCGTGGAAACCATACCCCCTACTGAAAATGATTTTCTTTGAAGAAAACACCTTTTCTTATTCTTTTTTTCTCATATGCACAAATTGTGTTTTTTTCCTTTAGTACACAAATGCGCAATAAAATGAATTTTTTTCTGCAAAACATGTTTAATTTATTCTCATATAACCTACTATGTCTGTCGACCATGTATTAATCAGCTAAACAGTTTACCAGATACAAAATCCACCAAAAACTGCAATATCCTTTAATTGTTTTGAGCAGTGTATTACATGAGTGGGGTAAAATAATTTTGAAAAATCCTCTTCCCTGAGGCGACACAAACACATATTTTGCAGTGCAGTTTTGTTTTAACAATAGCATTCTAATATTAAGAGATATGGGACAGCTTAGGAGGGCTAAAATAAGAGAAACATTGAAAATCAAAGCCAAATTCAATAGAAAACTTCTATATCAACAACTGAAACTCGAACTGATAACTTAAACCACTATGCCTCCTAACCCATATCGGTTAATAACAAAAGCGAATGGAAAAAACATGCACTCCTTTGGGAAATCATGACTTACACCAGAAGCGCGGTAAGTTTGACTCTTCTGAAAGCTTCCTTTCTCTCGAAGTGCGAGAGAGAGCTCTCGCACTTCCGAGATCTATTTTCTGGACGCAAACTGCTCGTTTATCTCGAGGAGACATTCTGCTCGAGGGCAAACCTCTCGCTTACTTCGAGATATCTCACTGTCTCGTTTCTCGCTCTCGGTCTCTGTTCAACATTTCATATGACATTGTCGAGAATGAGAAATCAGTTTTCGTCCTTTCTCCGAAATGTTACTCTCGATGATTGTCATTTCACGCTCAGCCAAGAAGGGCCGAGAAGAGATATCGAGGGGCAAACTGGAGAAAGAAATAGGCATGACAATGAACTGTGAAATGAAGCTTTAATTTTCAATGTTTTTCTTATTTTAGCCCTACCAAGCTGTCACATACTTGGAGCCCTCCGAAAAATATTATTTATTAAATATAAAAATTTCAAAGAGGAAGGTGGGTCGGTTGAGTTCCGAGGACGTGAGAGTGGGTGGGGCGCAATTTAAAAAAAATTACCGAACTCTTCCTGTGACATATAATCGAAAAGCCCTTTGACAACTCTTTCATATTATGAACCTTTCTTCCACCGAAGGTGAAATTCGGGGGAGGGTGGGGTGGGGGCGAACGAATTTTTAAAACCGTAGCCGGCTTCTATAATAAATTTAAATATCATTTTAGATGTAGGTTTTTTATGCAGTCTTCCAATAAATATTATTTATTGAACATAAAAATTTTAAAGTGGGGGCTGCGTAAATTCCGGGGCGAAAGAGTGGGCCCAAAGGGGGGAGGGAGGGGGAGCAATTTTCAAACTTTTTTGCACCCGTCATGTGATATGTTATCGGAAAGCTCTCGGATGACTCTTTCATATTATGAGACTTTCTTCCTCCCCTCCCCAATTTGGCCCCCACTGCGGGGTGTAGTTTTTTCCGTTTTTATCATTTTAGATCGGATTTTTTTATGGAGCCCTCCGATAAATATTATGTATAATATATGAAATTTCAGGACACTTTTCTAAATTTAGCCAAGACCCTTCATGTAACATATCGTTGGAAAGATTTGTGACTACTTATTGATGTTATGCACTTCCGGGGGCCGTCCAACCACTTTGCCCCCCGGGGGACACTTTTCCAAATTTAGCCAAGACCCGTCTTGTGAGATATCATTTTAAAGGTCTGTGACTACTTTTTGATGTTATGCACCTCCGGTGACAGACCCCCCCCCCCACATTGCCCCCCCGGGGGACATTTTTCCAAATTTAGCCAAGACCCTTCATGTGAGATATCGTTGGAAAGGTCTGTGACTATTCATTGATGTTATGCACCTATGGTGTCCGTCCCCCCCACTTTGCCCCCCCCCCCCGGGGGCACTTTTCTAAATTTAGCCAAGACCCCTCATGTGAGATATCGTTGGAAAGATTTGTGACTACTTATTGATGTTATGCACTTCCGGGGGCCGTCCAACCACTTTGCCCCCCGGGGGACACTTTTCCAAATTTAGCCAAGACCCTTCATGTGAGATATCGTTGGAAAGGTCTGTGACTACTTATTGATGTTATGCTCCTCCGGTGTCCGTCCCCCCAACTTTGACCCCCCGGGAGACACTTTTCCAAATTTAGCCAAGACCCCACATGTGAGATATCGTTGGAAAGGTCCGTGACTACTTATTGATGTTATGCTCCTCCGGTGTCCGTCCCCCAACTTCCGGGGAGACACTTTTACAAATTTAGCCAAGACCCCACATGTGAGATATCGTTGGAAAGGTCCGTGACTACTTATTGATGTTATACACCTCCGGTGTCCGTCCCCCAACTTCCGGGAGACACTTTTCCAAATTTAGCCAAGACCCCACATGTGAGATATCGTTGGAAAGGTTCGTGACTACTTATTGATGTTATGCTCCTCCGGTGTCCGTCCCCCAACTTCCGGGAGACACTTTTCCAAATTTAGCCAAGACCCCACATGTGAGATATCGTTGGAAAGGTCCGTGACTACTTATTGATGTTATGCTCCTCCGGTGTCCGTCCCCCAACTTCCGGGGAGACACTTTTACAAATTTAGCCAAGACCCCACATGTGAGATATCGTTGGAAAGGTCCGTGACTACTTATTGATGTTATGCTCCTCCGGTGTCCGTCCCCCAACTTCCGGGGAGACACTTTTACAAATTTAGCCAAGACCCCACATGTGAGATATCGTTGGAAAGGTCTGTGACTACTTATTGATGTTATACACCTCCGGTAATCGCCCCCCCCAAATTTTCCCCCACGGGGGACACTTTTCTAAGTTTAGCCGAGACCTCTCATGTGACATATTGTTGGAAAGGCCTATGACCACTTACTCATGTTATCCACCTCCCGCACCCCTCCCCCCACTTTGCATCCATGGGAAGGGCATTTTTATAAATTCAGATCCAGACCCCTCGTGTGACATATGGTTCGAAAGGCCTGAAGACCTGTGACGGCTTATTCATATTATGCAGCTACTTTGCCCCTCCGCTCACTTTGACCCCACCACCAAGAGATCTGGTCCGAGGTTCGTTCGTTTCGAGATTATATATATTTTTTTCAAGATTTTGTAGTGCGTGCACACCACGCCTGCTATACGGTGTCGTATATAGCGGGTAACCTGTTCGTGATTTCATATTACAAGATTACGTATAACTTAGGGACCCGATTAAAGGAGTGGCCCACTAGCGGGCGACGTCACCTTGTCTTTATTAACACCGACTCATTCCAGTTCACCCGCAGGCGATTCTTGATAAATGTATGACGTATATAATATATGATGTATAAAAGCAATTGGCAAACTGGAGTCATCGAGAAAAAATTTACACAATCGAAAAATATCGAGATGTCCATACAATCGTGACAATCGAGAAAAACATCTCGTTATCGCCCATCACTAGCTAGCATGGGCATTTATGATCAGCTGTTTTATTTCCGTGAATCTTTAGTTATTGTTTGTGAGCTTTTATGACTATTTCAACCTTGTTATAGAAAATAAAATTCTATAAAAAAAAACCTTAATAATGAACGAGCTTACTAATACAGATTCGAAAGATATATCTTTTTCGAATAAGTATCTAAAAGATCATAGTATTTTTACGAAAAGTGTGCATTTTTGCAAGAAATTGCGTTTGATCAAACGCAAGACGGACCTGAAATCCACAGAGTTTGGGAAAAAATATTTTTTTGATTATAGAAATTTATAGATAATAGGTCAACGTTTGTTTATATTTTTCTTTCGCATATACAAAATGAGTTACCTTTATTAATGTAGTATGTTAAAATCGAAAGATAATGAATGATTTCAAATAAGGTTTGCAATAAAAAATATCTTCAATATTCAAAAAGATTTTCAATTTCATAAAAGTGAATTATGTTGGCATAATAAAATAATATATAGCAATAGAATAAGCATATATATTTAAATATGCAATTCTAAATACACATTCATCACTGATTAGTTTTAATTTTCTGAAAAATTGATGTAATTGTTGTTGGTTTCAATAGTTTAGATTTATGTTTGGAAATTTTCTTTTGAAAACTACACAGAAATGTAATTTCCTATCTCTAAATGACAGACTGTTTTGATAAAAAGTTAATATAGTTTTTGAAATTATTAATTTAATTATTGTTTAATTTATAGTTAAGAGGTATAGCAAGGGTAAAATTGAATATTCATTTAAATTAATCACTTTCTGTAAATTGCTGCTACCGAATTTCTTCAAAACCTTAACTGTAAACGAACATGATCTTCGTCAGGTTTTTGGCCTAAACGAATTTAATGTACATTAGTGGGGGGAAAAAAGTAAACACCCCCTGCTAATTCTGCAACTAATTATAAAAGAAGAAAGTGACTGGTATCAAACAATTGGAAATAAAGTTTACTTTTCAATGATGTATATGAAATTTGCTTAGGGGGACATCTACAAATAAAAGACAGGCCTAACTTTGTCTTTTTCAATGGCAACATCCAATTTTGACACTATATTTTAAGTCTTCGGTTCAAACCGTGCTTAGAAACGTAATTTCAAGTCATCTGAATGATAAGTTTTTGAATTATAAGCCTTCAAAATTGAGAGCTTCTAATGTTAAATTACATTTTCATATTCTTATTAATATCTCCTGAAAGTATAATCTTAGTGTGATAATTTTCTTCTTTGGCTATAATACTAAAAATCTCAAACATAAATACATTGAATTTGCAATTTAAAAAATTTTATAATATGAATTATGAAATTATTATTCAAAAAACATATAAATTGCAACCTACAATTTTTTTTGATAGATTTATATTTATTATATCCTGCTTTATGTGAATACTCAATTTCAAATTTTTGTTCCAAATAGTTTTCGAATTATCAGTAAAAAACGTCAAAAATGACGGCTTAAAGGGCCGTTTAATATGGCCGTCCATGATGTCCAGAAAAGCATAATTTGAAAAAAAAATATATTATCCATTTTATTGAAGAATTTAGGCTGGCAATAGTCGAAACATATTAAACGAGTGAAATGTTCATATTGGCAAGAAATAATACTTTAATAGAAGTGACATAGTCATTCTGTAGCATTCCAACAATCGAGTACCGAATTTCAATTTGGATACAGCCCCTAAAATGTTCTCATTTTAAAATCATTAATTTCTCGGAAACTAATCATACGAATTTCATCAAAATTTGTATTTAGGCTAATTGAAGAGTGTAGAATTTATTTATAGTGTCAAACTTGGGTATTGCCAATGGAAAATACAAATATTGAGTTTGTTTTGATATATAGATGTTCCCCTAAGCAAATTTTACATACATCATTTAAAAGTAGTCTTTATTTCCAATCGATTGGTGCCAGTAACTTTCTTGTATTATAATTTGTTGCAAAGTTAGTAGGGGTTGTTTACTTTTTTTTCCACAACTGTACCTAACTGGCATATATGAGAGGTAACGTCATAAGAAATAAGTAAACAAATGAATTAGTTCAAAGTACTTTATTTAAAACCATAATTAAGAAATAAATTACCAAGAAATATGCACGAAGCAAAATGTGGTTTTTAGAATTACTTAATTTTATATATACGAGGTGAGGTTGTTAAATAACGAGACTAATGCTGTAAAATATTTTATTTTAAATTTATACATATTTAGTTATTATCCCCTTCAATGTATATCCCTTCTTTATCTCTTCAAAGCTCCATGCCAATTTTTCATTGTTTGAAACTGTGCTAGAATTCTTCTTCTGTGATCTCTTTCATGACACGTGCTGCCTTTTCTTTCACAGCTTCAAATGTCTGAAATCTGGTTTTTTTTAATGCAAATTTTACCTTGGGGAACAGGTGAAAGTCACGAGGTGCCAGATCAGGCGAATAAGGCGGATGCTCTAAAACTGGGATGTTATACTTGGTTAGAAATGTCTTGACAGACAATGTGCTGTGTGAGCCGGTGCGTTGTTCTGATGAAGCACCCATGACTTGTTCTTCGACAATTCAAGTCTTTTTATCGTGTTTTCTCCATAAGTTGAACCAAGGCCTGAAGGTAGTAATGTTCATTAATAATTTGTTCATTAATCTTCAAGAAACCAATGAAGGTACACATTCCTATGAATATCGAAAATTTTCTCCGTTGTTGGCATGGAAGGACGATCGGGCCAAACATCATCTTCAATGTCTTCTCGACGATCTTGAAAACGTTTAAAGCACTCAAAAACCCGCGCACGTGATAAACATTCATTGCCGAATACTTCTCTTAACAAATTATAAGTTTCAGTAGCAGATTTTCTAAGTTTTAAAAGAAATTTCACATTAATTCGTTGCTCTTTCAAAACATTCAACATTTTTCCGGCAAAACGTTAAAGCAGAGTACAGAACAAATGAAGGTTACGGCCAGACTATTTGGAATACAGCCAATTTAGAGGTGGTAATCAATGCAGGAGGCTTTTCGCCACACAACTGTTGGTCTTACGAATTTGGCACATGTGCAGTTCTTCTTTAGAACCATTAGTCTCGTTATTAAATAGCCACACCTCGTATATTTAGAAATAAAAGTGAAAACAGTATAAAATTTATCTTTATCAGACTCTTCTTTATGTTTTTCCATTGTTTTGTGACCAGTTGGAGGTGATAGCATATATGAGAAAACAGTCAAAAAATATATTATGACGTTTCATTTCCTCGATGTGTTTCTGGTGCCTAAATTATCATAAAAGTTAAAGCTAAGTGTGAACAATACCTTACTAGATGTGTTTCTACTTTGCATTGATAATATCAAGAAGTAATCAATCGGGAACAACTGTTGTTATATTTTATCAAGGCATTATATGCGAGGGTTACTCTGAAATTATTGAGATACGCGCAGACGAGAATTTACAAAACAAAAATAGTGGTTTAATTTTAAAATACAAAGTATTTTAACACAGCAGACAATTTTTTACTGACTTACTTCAACTTGTTTAGCGTAGAATAAATTTTAAACAGAAGAGAAAATGGAGTTGATGCGAGAACATTTTCGGGTTATGATTTTCTACGATTTTAAACAGGATTAAATCAAGAAGAATGCGTTCAACGGTTGAAATTACCATTTGGTGATGAATCTCCAGCTCTTGCTACTGTATTCAGATGGTTTATAGAATTTAGCAGAGGTCGCAATTTTCTTCAGGATGAAGAGCACACAGGAAGGACGCCGTCGTCAGTAATCCCGGATAATGAGTCTGCCATACGAAAAATGTTAATGGGTGATAATCGCTGTACCTAGCAAATGATACAGAAGAAACTTAACATTGGATCCGCAGCCATACACAAAATTATTCATGAAGAATTGCATATGAAAAAAATAGTTTGCCGTTGGGTTCCCCATAATCTAACTGAGCGCCAAAAAGAGGAGCGTGTCAGAATCAGTAAAGAAACTCTTAAATTGCTAAATGATGGTAGCCACCGTATCATTTCTAAAATTGAACGTAAATACCCTTTTTTGACGTTCCAACACGTCAAGAAAGCAAAGTATGGGTCTTTGAAGATGATCCCACGCTGACAATGGTGAAAAGACAACGCCCACTGAAAAAAGTGATGTATGCCTTTTTCTTCAGAAGTACGGGATTAGTCAAATCCATCAAGTTAAAAGGACAGAAGACAGTAACAGCAAACTGGTATACCACTAAATATCTTCCAGAAATTCTGCAAGAAGTGAATGTTAGGGGACTAATGCTTCAACATGACAATGCATCTTCACATACAGCCGGATTATCAGTTGAGTTTCTTAAACAAAAACGAATTAAAATGATAGAACATCCGGCATATTCACCTGATCTAGCTATGTGACTTTTGGTTATTCTTTAATCTAAAAAAGAACTTACGTGGACGTCGTTTTCATTCAGAAGAAGAGATTGATGTGGCTATAAATGCATTTTTTTTTCATCTATTCCAAGAAATGGGTGGCTTGAGGCATTTAATATGTGGAAAAATCGTCTACAAAAGTGCATTGATGCTGGAGGAGACTACTTTGAACATACCTAAAATTTTGTAAGTATAACTTTAAAAACCTAGTTGTATCTCAAAAATTTCAGAGTGACCCTCGTATTTTTGAAGTTGTATGTCAAGATTGTTATTGAAAAACCTTCGAAGACTTGTTAAAACTATATGTCGATTCACTTATTAACCCTTAAATGCATAATGTAACTCAGGAGTTACATCACCTTTTTTTTTTTTGCCATTTGGCGCTTTCTATCGATCTTTTGGTGAACTATTATGTGTTAGTTACGTGTGTTAACATGCATTTAAGGTCGTGAAGTCTGTTTTTATTCTGAATTGTTATCACGGGGATGTTATAACATCTTTTGTTGATACTGCTTGCCATGTGCTCGACTGGCGTTTTTTCGCTATCTTTATAAGGTAGTTATTATTCATTCTGAAAACTATTCTTAAAACTTAAAAGCATTCTACAAATTTTTATATTGTTGAATAGTTGTTATTGTGCAGTTGAAACACTTTAAAGTAAGTATATAATTTAAAATTATAATTTTTTGAGCCATTTTTGTGATGTAACTCAAGAGTGACATTATGTCCCACAGAAACGTAAATAAATTTTTTCACTCTTTTTCTAGTGTATAATTAACAAAAGTAGACTCAAGTATGATGTTTTCCGAACAAAATAAAAAATCATGCATTAGGGTTGGTGAAATACTGAAAGGATTTGTCACACGTCTAGCATTTACTTATTTGATTTTCTTCAAATAACAGCCATAAAAATCTTCTTATTTATTTTTTCAATAGTTCTCTTTTTGTATCAATTACGAATATCACTATCGTAAATATTATGCAATTAAACCTTCAATATATAAATATAATTTTTCTAAACACTTTAATACAATTATTTACTCAGAACTAGTCGCCCTTGGCGACCAGTTTGGACTCCCTTAAATGTATGCTAAGCAATGTATGCTGTTACTTTTATTCATAATTCAATTTACTTGCTCAATCTTTTGCCAAATCGGAAGATTCTGATGGAGAAATCAAGACATCGGTATATTTATGTTAGCGGGGCGCAGATGAAAAATCGCCAAACATTATTCTCGTCGCATTTTTTTTTTTTTTGTATATCATTAATTTCATTTAAAACATAATCCTTTCAATCATTTCATTTAAAATACAAAACTTTCATTTAAATCATTTTATGTAGTTTTATTCTAAAAAATAATTTTGATTTTTTAATCAAAATGGAAACCTTGCATATGAAAAGCGATGGGATCAGTCCGTAGTTGTTTATGACAGTCACATGACTTGGACTAATATAATACAGATGAAATGATGGCGATACAACAATATTTGGCAACTTACCACCTGTGCCTGGCCTGGCTAACATTAAAGTACCAAAATAGTCGCTTGACATGAAAAAAGTGAAGCGGTCAGCCTGGAACTGTTGATGACAGTCACATGACTTAGGCTTTTATTATATTTACTCAGAATTAATAAGGATAAACACATCTCAACCCATCTTGAACCGGCATAAAACAAACAGCGATACGCAGATAGATGTTTCGAATGAACAACTTACGACTTATTTATGTTGTGTTTTCTATAACAGAGTAGAGTTGTCTCAATTTTATTGTTCTATATTTTATACACAGTCTGTCTCAAAATTTTAGGGACCACAAGAAAATGTCTTTCATTATATAATAATTGAAAATTAAACAAAAACGTATCATTTATTTATTAGATTCTCTAAAATTATTCAAATAAATCATATCAAAATGAACAAATGGGCACATTATCATAACTTTAAAAAAAAAAAAAAATCATAAAAGTCTGTAACTATGCAGTGACTAAAAAATATAGGCATAATGAAAAAAAAAATCATTTGACACTTTTAAGCGATTTTTTTTATTAATTGTATTTCCCCAGTTTCCGATAGCTTCAAATAGTCGTGTTTCCTTGATGTCTAGAGCGCATTTCTTTAGATTTTTGTTTTAATGTTGAAATATTTATTAAATAAATTATGTACTATAGTTTCAAGTACA
Organism: Maratus speciosus; assembly: GCA_963932465.1. Classification (NCBI taxonomy): domain Eukaryota; kingdom Metazoa; phylum Arthropoda; class Arachnida; order Araneae; family Salticidae; genus Maratus; species Maratus speciosus. The sequence goes on from OZ010800.1 coordinate 143,866,279, forward strand.
TAAATCAATTAAGGTCACGCGAACAAATTGTTACATGTTTAGTGCAAAAACATATATAAACTGAACTAAGATCAAAAAGAAAAAAATTACATGTTTTTTTTTTTTTTTCATAGGCGGTCAGCTCATTACATGTTGCTAAATATTCAAAAACTAGTAATCCTTCGTCTCATTTAATATCATTACCCATGTACATACATGTCATACATCCAATTTCAAATTTTTCACTTTGAACTCCTGATGGGTTTTTTTTAGCCCCCCCCCCCCTTATAAACACTATTTTTTTTTTTTTATTATTCATTTGTTTCACAATGTGGTCACTGGATTTTTTGGGTTTAGGAGCCACTGGGCCCTTCGAGATTTTGGGAATCTGCACCTTTATTGTAAGACCGGAATCTGTCTAAAACGGAAAGCGTTTGTCCCCATGTGATTCCGTCTAAGCAGATTTCATTGTATTAGAATTGCGCTACCTGTTATGACAAAAACCTGCTTAAAACGAAAACTTCCCCTGTCTTTTTCAATTTTGTCTTAGTAAGTTTTTCTTTATATCACCCCCCCCCCCCCCCTTTCATTGAACTGATAAGCCTAGATTACTGATTTCTCCACTGCTTTCTGTAGCAGTTTTATGAGTTGATCACAAAACATTGGAAAACGAGTCAAACAAGCATTTGGAGTTCCTGCGTAGTTTGGCCATCTTATTCTGACCTCTGAGCTTGCCGATCTTACTCTGATGGGGTTCACAGCAGGCAAAGAGATCCCTGATTGGTTGGTGGCGCGTGACGAGCGAGCGTAAGGAGAGAAGGGATGGTGATTCTGTTTTCAGTGTGGAAGGTGAAGGTATTGTTTGATGCCGTGCAGTGGCCGGCGAGAGTTTTAACATGTAAAACGAAAGTTAGATATAAAATTAAACAGGTGCTACAGGCCCTGGTATGTAAGAAGTTTGTATAGTAAGTGAAACGGAATGGTGTAATATTACTACGTGTATAATTGTGGAGTAGTGTAATGTGTTACATTGGATATAATCTATATATTGTTTGTATGTTTTTCATCGTCTTGTCCTCGTCGAATATTTGTACTGTCCTTCTGCATTTTTATAAATAAACTTAGTTTTGTGTCAAAAAGAATTAGTGATCTATGACCTAGAAATATACTTCTGACGTCAAGCGAGAATCGAATATCACACGTTGCATTAGTCAGATGTGACATATTATTGGTAGGGGTGCTTTTTCAATGGACACGTTTAGTTCATTAGTCATATTGCTTTCCAGTATTGTATACTTCACGGGTTAAGATGACCCAGATGTTCTGAATTAAATTTTAACTGTTTACGCACAGCGTCCTAGAAAGAGGACAGCATCTTATGTCTCCGCACATTCAATTAACGAGTTTTACCGATTCTTTTGTGAACTCGCATGTATCCCGACATTCCTACTGACTCTTCCATTCCTCATGGAATCGGTATAGACTAGATTTTTCCTTTGCTGCTAGAACATAAACAACTTTTTTTTTTTACTGTTTCTGAAGTTGATTGTTAACATCTGTAAAAGGGTGCAATTGACTAGTACGCACTATCTGTAGTAAGTCCTAGTACTATGAGAGTAGGAAGAATATATTCTTCTGCTCTCGTAGTGGTAGAACCGAAGAAATTGAAGCGTGTTCCTCCACGTTCTTTGGTTGAACCTCGTTTTGCGCCTGATGAATAAAGATAAAGTCTTATGAAACGAGTTGCGTTAGCTTCTTTTTTATGATGTATTTAAAAATTGTCTTTCATTTTTATTTTAAGACAAAACTTCCGTTTTTTTTTTTTTTTTTTTTTCTTGGCCATCTAAACATACTCTAAAAACTGTCCGTTAAGTTCAACCTTTAAAATAACTTGGGCGTTAACGTGTTAAATCCGACCTTAAAACAGGACAATTTAAAACTTTCACATTTTGGAATAAGATGTCACCAAATAGATGTAAATGTTGTTTAATGTCTTTCGAAACATTGTTGAATTTTGTTTCCCATGGGGAAAAACCCGGCAGGTTTGGCCATATACTTGCATATACGAATGAAAATGCACATATCAAAGCCGCCAATAAAGTATTAATTTATAGGTGGGTTTGGCGCGTATCATATCGTTTTAAATATAACGCAGTTTTCGTCATCAAATTCTTTTGGTACAAATCATTTAATTATTTTAGTCTCACTTGCCTTAACTTGTAAATATATGTTTCAATTGAAAATACGTTGTTTGGAAATATTATTATTCGAGGGTTTTAAAAATCTGGCAAAAGTAAATAAACAAGAACGAAAAATCATGTGTTCAGCATATATTTTGAAACACTTTCTAACGCCTTCAGAAGACAATGTAGTATTTTTCGTACAAAATTTCGGTATAACATTCTCTGAAAGGGATGCTAAGGAAGGGACGGTAAGGACAATAAAAGGGATGGTAAGGACAATAAAAGGGACTGTAAGGAGAATAAAAGGGACGGTGAGGAAAAAAAGGGGACGGTAAGGACAATAAAAGGGACGATAAAGAATATTACCACCTCTTTTTAGGAAAATCATGTTAAGACTAAGTGATAGCCACAATGCTTATTAACAACAATTACTTACATTGGATTAAATAGTAATAAAAAAAAATTAATTTACCTCGAAAAGTGCAGGAATAAACCTTTGAGACAGTAAGACTACCAATAAAGCCACAATGCTTGAAATTGATATTTAAATGCTGATTTAAATTTTGCAGTAAATTTCCTGTCAAAGAATTTTAGCCATTTTTTCTCTAGCATACTTCTGCATGAGAAAAAAGTTGCACAAAATTCTGTGGCTGCATCTGAAGGAATTTTCTATATAAATTTAGCAAGAGGGGTGGTAAGGAATCTAAAATCCAAGGACAGAGTTAAAAAAATAATAACAACCGTAAAAATGTGTGCAGGTTAATTTTTTGGTACATATTTATATAAAACAATAGTCCCAGTTTCGGAAAAAAAAATGACATTGAAGGACTTTTATTGGAACAATTTTATACAGACAGCTCCGAACTTAAAAATCAGCATCAGGGGCACGGACGGTATAGAAGTTTCCTGGATATTTGGACCCCGCCCAACATCGTCCGTAACTTATTTATCTCGTTAATATTGTCATACAGTCATGCAATGGAATATTTTCCAATATAAGATGGGTTAATCCATTTCAAGTGGTCCAGAAAATCATTAATTCGTTGCTCGACCATTTTTTAAAAATTTGAAATTTTTTGTATAACAACCCTAACATGATGGAAGTTCAAAATGACTATTATTTTAATTTTATTAATTTTTGTTTGTGCATGGCGGCCATCTTTGTTTCATCGTCTCCAGCAATTTTCTCACATGAAGGGTTTACGGAATTGTAAATAATTCATCGTTTATTTCTCCAATTCAAATGCGGTTTACAGCAGTTTATACAGAATACATTAGGCTAAAAAACTGGTAATAGAGTAGTTTCCGAAACTAAATGCTTATTGGTGAAATTTAAGCATAAAGTTTCAGTTTTTTCCAAAATTTGTCCTTTTACAAGAGGAAATTTTTCTAGCAAGGAAAACTGTCAACATGACATAATTTCTTTTACAATTAGGCTGAAAGTACTTGTACTCACACGTGAAGTTCCAGATCTGGGACTTGCTTTCTCTTCGCTAAAAAAATTCCCAAATTTTTCAAAAATGTCAAAAATCGCACTTTTGAGGCTTTGATATCTCTGGTGGGGCACGAGATAAAAATCTGAAGTTCTGGTTTCTGACAGTATTGTATGGTAGTGTTATGCACAAGAAATTTCAGAATAGAGATTTGACTACAAGCTGAGATATGGCAAGGGCAACATGTCAAAATAATAGTGCCAAACTATTGTTTTGTTGTAGTTACAGCTAAGTATTTACCTCAGAGTGTCATTTAAATTAACTTTTTTGATTATCTTTATATAATAGTAACAGAAAAAACCTTTTTCAAAATTTAGAAATTAATTTAAAAAATAATTATGCCTAAGGCCATACATTTTGCATGGTTTCAGTAATTTTTGTTGTAAGAAATTTTAGCAACTAAAAGAAACCTCAGCACTTTAACATAAAGAAAAAACATATTTTTATACAAGAACTGAGACAAAAACAGAATAGGGAAAGAGAATAGCTGTTAATGTTGACTTACTTGTTGAGACATGATCAAACGTGTCAAAACACATTCCTGCTTGTTGATTTAAAAACCACAATTTTAATGCTGCTTACCAGTCCCTGAAACATGCTCCTACCATAAGTATGTTCCTGTAAATGAAACATTATACGATATTACCATGCATCAGCCTCAAATAATTTTCAGAAAGTAAAGATATCCAAAGCCCTTTCAAAATGCATACTGCAGAAAAATGACATTTTTGCATAAGAAGTAAACTAGGAATTATTTAAAGTGAGACTTGCACATAGTGATTTCAAAGTTTATTTTTATGAACCAGGAGGGCCAAAAACTTCAATCAAGTTATCAAGAGATGACAAGACTTGGTTCCTGCAAATAAAATTTTGAGAAAGATCAGAATTGTGGTTTTTAAACCATCAAGCAAGAATGTGTTTTGACACGTTTGATCATGTCTCAACAAGAACAGCTTTTCTCTTTCCTAATTCTGTTTTTGTCTCAGGTCTTGAATAAAATTTTTTTTTCTCTATGTAAACGTGTCGAGATTTCTTTTAGTTGCTAAAATTACTTACAAGAAAAATTACTGAAACCATACAAAATGTATGGCCTTAGGCATAATTATTTTTTAAATTAATTTCTAAGCTTTGCAAAAGGCTTTATTTTCTGTTACTATTATTTAAAGATAATTAAAAAAAAATATATAAATGACACTCTGAGGTAAATACTTAGCTGTGACAACAACAAAACAATAGTTTGGCAGTATTGTTTTGACATGTTGCCCTTGACATATCTCAGCTTGTAGTCAAATCTCCATCCTGAAATTTCTTGTGCATAACACTACCATACAATACTGTCAGAAACCAGAATTTCAGATTTTTATCTCGTGCCCCACCAGAGTTATCAAAGTCTCAAAAGTGCGATTTTTGACATTTTTTAAAAATTTGGGAATTATTTTAGCGAAGAGAAAGCAAGTCCCAGATCTGAAACTTCGCGTGTGAGTACAAGTACTTTCAGCCTATTTGTAAAACAAATTATGTCATGTTGACAGTTTTCCTTGCTAGAAAAATTTCCTCTTGTAAACGGACAAATTTTGGAAAAAAACTGAAACTTTATGCTGAAATTTCACCAATAAGCATTTAGTTTCGGAAACTGCTCTGTTACATAATTTTTAGCCCAATGTATTGTGTACAAATTGCTTTAATCCGCACTTGAATTGGATAAATAAACGATGAATTATTTACAATTCCGTAAACGCTTCCCGTGAGAAAATTGCTGCAGACGATGAAACAAAGATGGCCGCCATGCACAAACAAGAATTAATAAAATTAAAATAACTAGTTGCGTAGCAACCCGTTGTGTTGCTTTTGAATTGCATGAGAATTTCTGTCTTTTTGCGAAAAATGAAATCTTAACTTTATTGTAAATTTAGAAAGCCATTGCAATATTAATTTTATTAAATTCAATATTTCAAATAATAAGTTACGTTTACAATTTAAGTCAAAACTTTCCCAATAAAAATGCACATATTCTATAACTTTATTTGCCTAGAGCTTTTCGTTCTTTCAAGATTTTGCTTCGAATTTCGGAGTTCGTAGAAATGATGTCATTTGGGTCAACTTATACAAAAATGAATTTGTTTGGACGAATTTATTCAGAAGCATTTTATATTTATGAATTAAAATAAATATTTAAAGATTTTTTTTTTTTTTCTCGCTAAAACTTTTCTCTTTTTTTTTCTCGCTTTTTCGCATTTTTAATGTCCGCTTCTGAAATGTTTTATTAGCCATCTTAAGGCAATGGTTGAAAATCTACTTTACGACTTTAAATTAAATGAAAATAACGTACGATGTTTTTTTTTCTTTTGACGTCAACAGAATTTATCTCAATGTTCCAGTTGAGAGTCGCATTGTTGTTTCTAAAATAAACGGATCCCTGAAGCTTGAATATGTGTGAGGTCGTATTTCGTGAAATTTTCTTGAAAACTATAATCATTTTTTTCACTATTTATTCAAACATACGTTAATTTCAATTTAAAAATGATTTCAAACAATGATACCTAATAATTCTTGTCATTTTCCCTTTTCTTTCTTTTATCCACAAAAATGGAGCAATTTTAGTTTCCATAATTACAGAAATGTCATCAAAAATAACGTAAAAATTTATATCTCGAAAACTAAACAAATTTTTAAATTCTACGACCACGTTTAACATCCTCGAGCCCATGCGGATAACTGGAGTTAATTTGATCACCCAACGTTCCATATTCTAGGAGGAACAGCTGTGAAATAGAAATGGACAGTCACTTTTTAATATAATAGATTGATGAAGTTTTAATTTCTCTATAAAAAATTAGTCAGGGACAAATACTGAATTATTTATATTATTTTAAGTGCAAATGGCTTATTCCGTAATGGAGCCTGTATGCAATGGATATAGATTAAAAAACATTATTCATGAAAATTATTTTAAAAGACATAATAAATAAATCAATTAAGATAAAGTTTTCAAGAAAATTGCATTTGAAAGTAGATTTTTTTCCCTATATAACGGGTGTAAAAATTGAAGATGCGCAATGTTTAGAAATTCAAAAAATTGCAGTAGCAAAGATTGCAAATCCGACATTTAATCGTCAAGCGTTGCCATTCTCAAAATGACGTCAGCCGTACGCACGGACATATTTTTCCTTTATAATATAGATAGATTTTCCTTTATAATATAGATAGAGTTCCGTTTGTCAGCTAAAACTTTGCATGTGAATATGTATTCTTTTGGCTTGAGAGTCTAATTTCAGTACCGCGAAGTACAAATTCCAGAATCTGATGTTTTTTAGATGTATTCGTGTAAAAATATATAATTTTATTAAATAAAAGGATTGCTTTCTTTTAAATATGGCGCTTACTGAAGCATTACGCCAAGTGTCTCAAATTTGGTATCAGCTGAATGAAAATATCTTGTAACATTAGCTTTATGAGCGAAAATGTTTTTTAAATAGTGACGTCATTATCTGTTCAGACTTAAAATAAAGTTATTTTTAATTGTAATGAGTAAATGGTATCAATAACGATAAATAAACCCCAATATTTCTTTTTTTCGGCAACAGTGGAAATAATACGATTGCTACCATTTTGATGAAATTTCAAAAAATCTTTTCAAATTAAATTAAAAATATAAAAGTGAAAATATTTAGAAAAATAGCTAGTGCGAGGACATCTACAAATGAACAGCTTTCATTTAAAAAAAGAATTATTAGCAAAATTGGTACAGTAGAAAGTTCAAGGAAGCTAAAAAGGCTATCTTGTGTTTTCAATATATAGATTATTTTTTCTCTTTTACTTTAACAGTTGCCTAGCAACTCTATTTCATACAAATTACATTTAAAAGCACATATTTTTTTCCCAATTCGGCTCTAAAAATTTAAATTGTTCGACTACATATATGTTAAATTCGTCCTTTTTTTTATATATCATTCTTTTATTTATTTATTGATGAAGCTTTAATGTCGTTGTAGAAAATTAGCGGGAGAAAAATTCTGAACTTTTTTTTATGTGCAAATTGTTTTTTAATATTTCGCAATGGAGCCGGCACGGCAAAATCATTTAATTGATAAATAACAACGAAATAAAGCCAAAACTCACTGGGTTTTATAACAGACGATATTCTTGACATAGCACGTATTTTAATTTCAATTTTTTTTCGGTTTTTATGAGAAAATGGCAACAAAAAAGATACAGCAATCTGCTATTTTCATTTTCCTCTCTAGTTTCAACAGAAATGGAGTACTTCAGCTGCCACGATTACAAAAAAAGTAATAAAAACTACAAAAAAATTAATATCTTAAAATTAAAATGAGATACAGCTTTCAAACAAATTGCATTTAAAAGAGCATTTTTTTAGTTATACGGCGGTGTAAAAATTTAAAATGTGCGATGTTTAGAAGTATAAAAATTTGCAGTAGAGAAAATTACAAAACCAAAATTTCATTTCAAATTTCAAAGTGTTGCCATTCGCAAAATGACGTATGCGTTACGCACAGATATGTTTGTCCTTTGTAATATAGATAGTCATTTTGAACTTCCATCATGTTAGGGTTGTTGTACAAAAAATTTCAGATTTTTTTTAAATGGTCGAGCAACCAGTGCTGGACCACTTGAAATGGATTGACCCAGATATAAAAAACCCCAAGAATACGCACTAAAATAAAAATTATTATTCAAGGACTTAAAAGTCAAAATTATGTGAGAATGAATGCCTCATACACTTTTCAACTATGTTGGAAAGGCTGTTTTAAAATATAAATATGTAAATTAAACCTCTATTCAAATAATGAAACTTTTGATAATAATAATAATAATAATAATAATAGTAATAATATATATATATATATACATATATATAACGCAAATAAATAAAAAAAAAAATATTGGAACTGCACACCACACTTTAGTCAAGCACATGTCTGCACTGCAATATATAGTTAAATTGCTATACACAATTTTTGATCCTATAAAACTTAGGAAATTGAATTATCTTGACCGGTTTCAACATTGAATAATGCTTATTTTAGTTCTTTGATTTAAAAACTCGACCATTTCGTCCTGTTTATCATACATTTCTCTATAAAAAAAATGCCCAGTTTTTTCTATATATGTAATACTTTCTGCAGGTAAGCCGGGAAAATGAAAAGGATATAAGGGCAATACTCAATACGGGCTGCAGCAACCATTATTAACTTTTTTTTCCATTATACATTTAATAACTTTCAACTGAAAATTCCTGTATTGATATGTTTTCAAAAATATCTTGCTCGGGGAGATAATTTTTTTTTTAGTTTAGTTTATTTCATGTTTATATTCTCCATTATAAAAAATGGGTACTAAGGCTGCAGAACACAGACACATCTGTTCCAACATCTTGCCCCTCCTTGGATTTCATTCTGTTAGTGCCCATGATACTGCAAAAAAGAAAAGAATATTTTCTTATTCAAAACACCTAACATTTTTTCTGATTAGTAATATTTGCATCATTCGATCACGGAAATGTTTGTCATTAAGTAAAGGGAAGATTACTATTCTGAAATAGAAGTAGATATTTTGAATAAAATTTCTTAAACTTGACAATTAAAAGCCGTGAAAGAATTTATCAAAAAGTTACTGTATGTTTCTTTTTTTGATAATAGATGGCAGCACCAAACATTTTTTGTAAAATAGAAAACTGTTCTGTGTAGTGTACGTACACGTACAGTTCAATTACTGTTGAACTGTACGCAATATATACATTTAACCTCTATTCAAATAATGAAGTTTTTAATGATATCGAAAAAATAGCCCAAATGAAGAAAATATCCGAAGCTGCACACCACAATCTAGTCAAGTATACGTCAGCAATATATAGTTAAATTGCTTTCAACTTATTGTATGTTTCACTTTTCAATAATAGATGGCAACACCAAACAATTCTTGTAAATGAATATGAATAAAAAACTGTTTGGTGCACAGTTCAACTGATGTTCCGCAAGGTTTTATGACCGATGACTCCCGCAAGCGAAATTCTAAAATGGAGGGCCAAAATCACAGTCAGGTGAAATCCGAGCACCTCATTGGTCATTGAGTCGCGTCCTTTTCAGAGAGCAATCTCTAGCGCTAGGAGAAACCCCCCTTTCCGACAAAAAATCGTGCATTGAAGCGAATTTTTTCTATTTCATTTAAAATAAGCCATCGAAATTAACTCAAGATATTTTGATGACTTTTTATAAAATGTGAATGAAAGATTTCGATTTTAAGCTGTAAAAAATTTTAAAAGTATGGCAAGTACTTTTTTAGTTAATGAAAATTAAAAATGAAACTTGCACTTTTTTCCTTTATGTTACTTTTAAAATCCAAAGCAAAACGAATATTCGCACTTTTCTATAGAAAAATTTAATAACTAACTTAGAATACTAAAAACTTTAAAAAAATTTTGCCTAATGGAAAATAATTTTTTTAAAATGTCAGTTTTTAAACCAATTTTAATCATTAAATAAACAGGTTTTCGAGGACAATACAACATTTTAATATTTTGAGAATTTAATTATAAATTAATAATATGTTTCCCTAAGGAGGGTCCAAGTGATAAATTTCTAAATATTGTTTATGAATATAATTGTATAAGAGTTACAAGAAGAATTAGATTATTTATGTGCCAAATCATGTACGCTAAAATATGCCAATTAGCTGTGAAGCTGCAACAATGAAATATTTTAAATATTAAAATGTAAAAAATAAAATATAAATAAAATATAAAGAGTGTAATACATATTTTTAAATGCACTTTTATCATTAATTAATTTATGATTTTATATTTCAAAAAACAATTTAGAAATCTTGAAAGGTTGTTTAAACTATGCGTCTTTTTTTCCTTTTACATACATTAAATAATAATTAAAAAAAAAAAAAAAAAAAAAACAGAGAAAATTGTAATTTTTAAAATAAATGCACAAGTTCATGCTTTTCTAATCGTAAATTAAACGAAGGAAATTTCCATAATCGGAGTCACGCCAAATTAACACATTGTAGCGGACTTGAATAGCAAGTCATGAAACTAGGCTTGATTTTTAAGATAAAAATTGAATGTCTATAAAAGAATGTTTATCTTTTATGGCCCAAATTATGAATTTATGAAATTTTCATCTTCTAAAGTATATTTTGTGAATTTTTGAAACTACATTAGAAGGTTTACACAACCATTTTAATAAATTTTAGAAGGATTTTGCCAAAATTAATTAAATTGAATTTATAGGGATTTTGTGAAATATTTGTAACTCCCCTCAAACTTTTATTTAAAATCTTGTTTTTTAGTATTTTGTAGAATTACAAAATATACAAATATAATTTCTTACAATAGAAATATTTCCAAACAGAAACTTTCTCCTCTCTCCCCCCACCCTCCAATCTGTCAACGTCAAGAAAGCTGAAAAAGATGCAAAGGCATAAGAATTTTTTTTTTTTTTTTTTTTTTGTGCAACCAATAATGTTTTTTGGAACAAGATAAAGTAAAATATGTATAAATCATTCTAAACAGTATAACTATCGATGTATTAAATTAGTTTTATAACAAGTTATTTTAATGGCGCTTTAATGTACCGTCGGGCATAATGGGTTAAAAACAGAAAAACTTTTTTACTTTCATATTTGTTTTATGGGCAGAGAACCTGGAGCGACTTAAAAAAATTTTTTGGATTTATTTAAAAAAATTTTTTTCATTTAATGCTAAAACATTAAATTCTGTATGTTTTAAATTATTTGTGTAACATTTTTTATATAATTTTGTTAATTTAAAGTTTCCGATTTAGAGTCTAGAAAAAGGTCTTTTTTTAGTTGTTGACTTTTTCTAGAATAATATTATTTTTTTGTGATTTTATAGCTTAAAATTGTGTATGTGTGTGTGTGTGCGGGGGAAGAAGGGGGGTAGAGGAGAATTTTTTTTTTGAGATTTTTGCCATACAGAATTTATAGACAATTTTTAAATGATATTACAAGTATTTTTCAATGAAAACTAAATTTTTATTAAAGAATATTTATCATGTCATATGATTTTAAAATTGTTACAACTTGTAATCTAAACTATTCATTCTCGTTGTATAAAATGTTATCGAAATATCTTAATTGAGTTAATTTCGATTGTTTATTATAAAAAAAAAAAAGCGAACAAAATAATAAGGTAAATAATGCATAAATGTAAATAAGGTAACAATCGCTTCAAAATTACTTTTCTCCTCACTCCTTTCAAAATTCAAATCGAGAAACAAGTTGGTGATCCTCACCCTTATCTCTCTTAAAACCACGCGACCACACAACCAATGGGGTGGCTGTATTTCACCTGACTGTGATTTTGGCCCTCCATTTTAGAATTTCGCCTCCCGCAAGGTTTTATGTTTAGTAATGGTTTAAAACTGTAAGTAACCACCCCAATTCCCAATCTCCTACAAACACACACAGTCATACACATGGAACTCAGTATCAGATTTTTTTTTTGCAGTAAAATTCCAAAAGCAAATAGTTCAAGAGGCTACTTCAGTCAAGCGAAAAGACCGGCACGCTAATGCTAATATTATGGAATAAATTTATAAAGAGTCTCATTTGCATTTCAATATTTTTAAATGACTTTTTATGCAATAAATAGCTGAGATTGATCTGTACAAAGGTCGTTTTTACTTCTTCGATTTTGTTTACAGGTATTTTTAATGAGGACACTTTCACTTTAGGAACAGGTATCGAAAGTGAAAGCATCCTCATAAAAAAAAATTAAAAAACGACCTTTGTGCAGATCAATCTCAGCTATCCATTGAAAAAAAAAATCATTTAGAAATATTGAAATGTAAACGAGATATCTTTATAAATTTTTTCCATAGGATTAGCATTAGCGAGCGGGTCTTTTCGCATTACTGAAGTAGCCCCTTAAGGCTGTTCTTAACTGCTCTGCTCAACAAGCGAAAAACGTTTTGACATATTTACAAATTCATTTTTTAACGGAAAGATATAAAATTGGAAAGCCTGGCCATGGAAGCGATTTGGAATGGAACTGTTTTCTCCATTTTTTGATCAATCAATTACCTATTGAGTTATAAGCGAATTCGATCACGTGACAAACTCGTTTTTCGCCTGCCCTTGAGTGCTCTTTCTCCCTTCGCGCCGAAATTCGGTTCAAAACGTCCACTTTGACATTATTTTCTGAAAGATCTATTGCGTATGCAAAAAAATCCCTGCCGGCCCGGCCTACAGGCAGAGGTAGATTTCGAAGTCAAATATATACTAATTTCACAAACAAAAACTAAATCATGATTAGAGATAAATCCACTTTAACAGTTTTATCTGGCCGATTTTGACGAGTTTTTATTTCATTTTTATATAATAGCTGGTTTTATAAGAATCCTGTTAGGTCGGTATTCAAAAAAATACTTTTCCATGCTCAACAACTCGACATTTTCTGGCATAATTCCAGATTCATTTTTAATATAAAAAAAATATGAAACTTGCTGACGTGATTTTTGAAGAGATTTATAAGCGACCTGTGTTTTTATTTTTTGTTCAATTAATTAAAACTTGATATATAAACAATTATTTTCTCAGAAGAACAATATTTTTCGTTTCTAACACAATCGCTTCGGGAAATTCCGTTCAAAATGCCCACTTTGACATCATTTTTTGAAATATATTCTGCCTCTATCCAAAAATCGATCATTACAGTACATTATATAGTTTCTGAATAAGCGAATCTACCAATTAAATGCGTTTGAAAGCAAAAATGAATTTAAAAATGAGTCAGAAAATAAGCAGTTTGGATTTGAGTGACAATGATTTTTCCAACACAATCCACTTCGGTAGATTCGGTTCAAAGTGCCTTTTTTAACAGCATTAAAAAAAATATATATTCTGCCTCTATCAAACAATCGACCATTACGGTAGTTTATATAGTTTCTGAGTAAGAAAACGTACCAATTGGAAGCCTTTGAGAGCAAAAATGAATTGTAAAATGAGTCAGAAAATAAGCAGTTTGGATTTGAATACACCCTTACTACGATGATTTTTTTTCGTCAACCGCTATGTATTTTTAATTTGTTTTGCTGTAAGAATTGGTCCTATCCAAAACTTGTCTATATAGATGTTGTAGACAAAATTAAGAAGATATATGATAAATTCATGGGAATTTTATATCTTTTGAATTGACGGAGTTAGGGATTTTTTTCTTCTTCAAACCCCCTTTTTGTTTTCGTTTTTAATTTTTTTGCGGTACGAATTGGTCCTATCAAAAACTTGTGAATATAAAAGTTGCAGATAATGTTAAGGAGATTTATAATAAAATTAATTGGATTTGATATCTTGAGAATTGACGAAGTTATGATTTTTTTTTCTCCCAAAAACCCTATTTTTTGCGCCCCTTGAGCCCATTTTTAACTTTATCAAAAATCTGTGATACATAAATTTTTGACCCTATTTTTAGAAGTAATAAAAACTTTAAACTGATTTCATATGTACAAAAATTAAGAAGTTATGGGGGTTTTCTGTTTTCACAAAACCCCTCCCTATTTCCATCCCCTTGTTCCGATTTTGCCCATTAACGAACTTGACCGAGATTTTATGGCCATTGATTTTATGTATCAGTTTGGAAGAGATTGGTGCCGAATTACGAAAGTTATCGTGTCCAGAAGAAAGTGATATATATATATAGATAGATAGATAGATAGATAGATAGATAGATAGATAGATAGATAAAGTTTTTTACTGAGGGTGGTTTTGGGTTCTAGGGGTCATGATCGGTGTAGATCTGCAAAAATTTTTCAGAAATTCCAACATAGGAACGATCCCAATAGGTAGTATTTCATACGAAATCTACCTAAAAATGGAAAAAAAAAAACCCAGCTCAATTACATAGTTTCTGAACAACAACACCAGCTAGTTTCATGCATTTTCAAACAAAAATAAATTAAAACTTATGTCAGAAAGTTGCCCTTTTCGATTTGATTGCCCTTAACCCCTTAATTTTCGCTCTTGTCAATATCACGGGCTGAGGTGTCGTTCGTTATTTCTCGCTCCCGTCATATTTCCGGGCTGGAGATTTATTGCTGGGAAAAACTTCTGAAACCAGAAAAAATTAACTGGCATTTTAGTGTGAAGTCTTTGAATATAAGCGCTTGGGTTTGGTTTTTTGGGCTGATTGTGATGTTGGACTTTGTATTGCACGTTTCGAAATATATCGCACTCAAAAATAAATATTAATAATCAAAATTTAGTGTATATTATATTATTTCAGATATCATCTGTAAAAATTTGTTTGATGATGATAAATAAAGATCTAAACATGTGAAAAATAAGGGTCTTATTCGCATTAATTTGTATAGTGTAACACTAACATTAAAACACAAAATTCTCGCATAATGGCTTATCCATAAATGTGAATTTGTTCTATAACATTTTTTTTTCGCCTTAAAAAAAACTAATTTAATATTTTATGTAGATGCCTTATAATTATTCAATTTCTGTAATGAAAAAAATAGGTACTTTTTTGATGGTTTTTCCAAATATTAAGCGATCGTTAAGGGGTTAAGGCACATTTTGCGTTGAATTTGTAGCAAAAGATGTAGCAATTTGTGTTCTTAATTTTACGGAAAGTTATAATATACTTCAAGAAATTCATGCTTTAAAAATACGTTAATCTTTAATATAAAAACAAAATACATAAACCTTATTTATATCATACTACAGATGCATGTGTGCCTTTTTCAGGTTTTAAATTATTAGTCCTGCAGGTACCCAATAACTGACATTTAGGAACCAGTAACTGACAAAAGGTGCCAAGCCCTGGTAGAACAACCTAAATTTTAATGGTGTTGGAGACTACAAGAAAAATTTAATTTATTAAAGTGTTTTTTAAGTAGTTCAAATAATAGATTTAAGCTTAGTTTAATATTACCAATAATTAACACCTCTATCGGAGACTGGTGAGACGAAATTACTGGAACCAATAACTGGCACCTCCCATTAACCCTTTATGTACTGAATTATGAATTCATGAAAATTTTATCTTCTAAAGCATTTTTCGTGAATTTTTGAAACTACATTAGGAGATTTACATAATCATTTAATACATTTTAGAAGGATTGAAGGTTTTAGAAGGATTCATTCAATTGGAATTTATAGGGATTTTGTGCAATATTTATAACCCCACTCAAATCTTTTATTTTAAATATTTTTCTTAGCATTTTGTAGAATTAGGAAATGGACAAACATGATGTTCTTACAATAGAAGTATAGAAATATTTCCGAATTGAAAATCCCCCCCCCCCTTCCCCTCCCAACGCCAAGAAAGCTGAAAAGATGCAAAGGCAAAAGAAATCATCCTTTTAAAAATATTTTTGTTTTGTGTAACCCATAATGCTTTTGGAAGAAGATAAAGTAATGCATCTATAACTCAATCTAAACTGTATTAGTACTAATCGATGTATTAAATGGATTTTATAAAAGTTACTTTAATGGTACTTATAAGTAAAATCAGTAGATAAAGGGTTAAGCTAAATTTAAATAACTATAAACTAGCAATCACAGTCCTAATGTATCACAGGCATTTTTAAACCAATTTCTACAAGTATAACTTCAAGAAAAAGTTTAGGATAGTTGCATTACAAATAGATTTAAAAAATCACTACCTTAATTTTAGAAATAAGATGGATGCCTCAAAATGGCTAATTAATGTGTTTTCAAAAGTTACTTCCTCATTGAATATATCCTTGCCCTAGTAGTGGTGAATAAATTGATTCAAAAAAAAAAAAAAAAAAAAAAAAAACTAGTCGTTCAGTACTACCGTAATACTTACCCATCATGGATAGGCATAATATAAAATATGAAAATAAAACATGTATAAACTTTTTATAAAATGCATTGCAATTCCAAAATGAAATTTAAACATATACAGTCGGATCTTGTTATCCCGACACCCGGTTTTCACGTCACTCCGCTTATCACGTCCCGATTTGCCGTATATGATTTTAATGCAAACTCCGGATTTTACGTCGTTGTATAATGTTCAACTCCGGATATCCCGACGGTTTAGAAAAATTGTCCATTTTTCATAATCCATCTTATAAGCGGTAAGAAATATCTTAACCAAACTTTTCACAAAAGTGTCTTAAAATACCCATTGAGACAAATCAGAAATTTTACTTCAATCCTGTATCTGAATAAATGAACCCAAACTGCATGAATGGCCCACTTAAGCTCCAGATAGACGTATCAGTCTACACGCGGTCTTTTTGTTCTGGTCAGGCAGCGCGCTTTCTTTTGGTTACAAGGCATTTTTCATCCGGCTAAAGCCGAAGAATTGCATTGCATTGAAACGATCAGAAATTATCTAACATCCATTTCTAAAACAACAAATATTGATTACAATTCGTTGTATAATATTGAAAAAAGAATTGTAGGACGCACATCTAGGGATAAGCAAACCTTAATCCATTAATATTCCATGTAACAATAAAAAAACAAGTCACCATAAATATGATTTATATTCTTTTTAATTTTGTTTTTGTGTTTATTTTGTTTAATAATAATGTTTTATTGCTTAAAACTACAAGATTAGTTCTGAATTTCAAATAGTCTTAAATTACTTAAAAATACAGCTTTTTATAAACATTTTTCTCCAACTCCTGTTACCGCGACACCCCGCTTATAACGACACTTTGTTCTGGTCCTTAGAGTGTCGGCATAACGAGGTTCGACTGTATTTAAATATTTTTAATACATAGTAATGCTCTGTTACTGAATGGCGGGTACTACTTGATTATTCGGTCGACCCATTTCGACAAATTATATAAATCGCCAAAGTACTTGCAAAATTATACAGATTGGCATAATTTTTATTTTAAATAACGAAAGAACAACTAAATTAGTAAAAGATTAATAAAAATACAAATAAAACGTCGAATTAAAAATCACTTGATGACGCAACCAACACGTGTAACGTGTTTAATGTCAAATGAATGCAACATTTACGATAAGCCATTATTGGCATTTAATCTTATAGTTTGGCGATAGTTTTTGGGTCGACGAGATAATCGAGTAGTACCGAATTGCGTAAAAGAAACATCCTTATAACTCCAAAAATTATACTCCTATTAACTAACAGTTAACTGCATCGGATTAAGCGTCTTATTTCCAATTAAAATAGATCTTTGAATTGAAATTTGATTGAAATACAGGGTCATGAAAAATCGAAGAGTGTAAAAAATAAGATTACAAATATCTCGGCAATTCATTATCCGATTCACTACATTCTTTATGCAAAATTTATGTTTTTTTATTGTCTCTTATATTCACTCCTTAAAATAAACAATTTCGAAAATTTTTATATACCTTTTATCCTAACGAGTATTTCGAGAGTCCGAAATAAATAGTTCCGGATAGTCGAGGATACTCATATTCAATAGGCTTCTTCCCATTATTACATACTAAATACGCACCAAATTTCAAGTCTCTATCTCAATGTGTTCGGGATATAGGGCGTTTACAGGCACACAGACAGACGGACAGTATTTTTTTTTTTCTTCTAAAAGTATGTTTTTCGGAATCTCCTGTATCTGAAACGTGTAAATCCGTCATTTTTTTCTTTTTTCGATTTTTAAAACGATTACAAGACTTACGCTACATAATACTACGTATGATGGGAAAGTAATAAGTATGTAAGTTATCACTATATGATATTACTTTGAAGAAATTTACAAGAAAATGCTTGTTTGAGTTAGATTTTTCCTGAAGTGTCAGTTACTAGTTAGGTGTCAATAACTGTAGGTTTCACCCTATAAGGGCAATGTTTGATGTTTATTTAATTTTAGCACAAAAGCAAAAATTCGTATTTTTGTCCGATTTTTGCTCATTTAAAAATCCATCATTCACAACAGAGCGTAAATATGTAATATAAAAAAATAATAATAATTACCTATTAATCATTTTGGTCATTACAATGAGAGAAGGGAGAAATCAGCCATTGATCCGTATCTTAATAGTAGTTCAATGGCAACACAAATACCAAGAGAAATAAATTTATTAAACACCTTATAGAGTATGTATTATTCGGCATTATCTAGAATTAGGGTAATCCATTAGATACGATTAAACGAAGAGGAAATAAACAACTGGTGTATTTGGTTAATAGTTCAAGGAGAACATTCTTAGAATACGTTTTATTCTTTTAAATTGAAAATACGAATTTCATTTTCATTAATATTGCGAATATTTTAGCATCAAAGAATGAAGATTTTTAATTTTTGATTGCACTGTAAAAAGGGGGGACTCTTCAATCACTTGAAAACACCCGCTGCGTAATGTTGAACCAATTTGTAGGTTATTTTCGAATTTCTCGTTTAAATTTGAATATTTTTAAATGTTTTTTTTTTTTTTTTTTGCATAGGATGGCTGAGCTCGATCTTTAATATGATTATCTTTTACTTTTTCGATTTTGGTTGGAGATTTTTTTTTTTTAAAAAGGTACTTTCAGTTTCGAAACTGGTTCTGAAAGTGAAAGTACCTTTATTAGAAAAATCTGCAACCAAAATCGAAAAAACACGAAATGGCCCTTTTAAAGATCGACCTGAGTATCTTATGCAAAAACAAAAAATTGTTTAAAAATATCAAAATTTAAACGGGAAATTCAGAAACAACCTACCCATAGGATTAACATTACGGAGAGGGTGTTTCCAAGTGATTGACGAGTCCCTTTAAGGGGCTACTTCACTCACTCGAAAACACCCGCTCGCTCATGTTAATCCTATGGGACATATGTTCAAAAACTGTGGGTGTGCATTTTAATATTTTTAAGTGATTTTTTTTTTCATTGAATAGCTGAAGTCAATCTCTACAAAGACCCTTTTTAACACTTTCTAACATAGCTGAAAAGTTTTATGAATTCCGTTGTTTGTGCGTCTATTTGTTCACGTTGTAACTCGCCTAAATACACACGGATTTTCAAACAATTGGTATATGTTAACGATATTTACCAAGGCATGTTTTGTACTGAATAGGAAGAGTGTAGGGTTAATAGTTCATTAACAGGATCGCTCAAAAAATTCCGTTACATTAGGGTCCATGGAAAAAAATCGTTTGCAGTGTATTTGAATGACATGAAGCTATTTCAAATGCATTGAAACTGATATAAATCACTGAATTTCACTACAAGAGGATTACTGTAGAATAAGACATTCATAGTATTTATCGCTGATTGACAGGAACACACAAAAGAAATCGGTTACAGCACTGTATTTGAGCAATAATGGCACGAAGTGCGTTTTCAATTTCGGCATGCCCTTTTAAGTTTATCTCATTTTTTGCATATTACTCACTGTGTATCAATTCTATACCTCGTATACAGGTCTGCACAAACGAATTCACGTACCTTTCTCCTTATGTGCAGAAATGGCTGAAGAGGAGGGGGGATTTTAAACTGAGGTATGTATTTCCTATCTGAACTCGACTTGTGCATACATGTAATTTATAGATACAAATCTATGTATCCTATACAGGGCTGTTCACAGGTTTCGGCTCATTTTCCGGCTGTAGATGGGAATTTCTGAAATTGGATTTTCAAATGTGTTGTAAGTTTCCAAATATGAATGCATTGTAGCGATCTCATCTCACACGATTAGTATAAAGCGAGTTACTAACTTCGAGTAACTGGTTTGGCCTTTTGCTCGATGCTAACGTTCTCGCCTCCTGATCATGAGATTCGTGGTTCGTATCCCATCGGCGCCAATCACGCACTCTCCAAAGTGGTGACCCGAACGAGCACGCAAAATCGCAACCTTCAACAACAATCATCTCCTCTCATAACCAGCAGATGGCAGCACCAAATAAATCATCTCCAGCAAGCAAAGCCTGTGAAACGCTCACAACACATAAGCCTGTCATACTGCGCATCACACATGCGTACGACAGCATCACTCACGAGTGCATATCGCTCGTCAGACATCAGCAAGATGTCTTTCTCACTGGGGATGGAGTGTGTAGCGATCTTGTCATACACTCACATATATCATGCATCTCACATGATCAGTTTAAAGTGAGTTACTAGCTTAGAGTAACTGACTTGGCCTTTTGCTCGACGCTAACGTTCTCATCTCTTGATCATGAGATCCGTGGCTCGTATCCCATCGGCGCCAATCACACGCTCTCTAAAGCATATTAAAGTGTTTCATAATTTATTCTTGAGGCGTGATTTTTTATTTCTTGTTTACTTTTTCACTTTTGTCTCCAAGTTTTTTTTTCTGAGGATACTTTCACTATCAAAACCGGGAGCGAAAGTGGACGTGTCCTCATAAAATAAATCCTGCAACCAAAATCAAAAAAGTAAAAAACGGCAATTATAGAGATCGACTTCAGCTAACCAGTGCAAAAAAATCATTTAACAATATTGAAAATCAAACGAGATATTTAAAAAAATTCTCTCGTAGGATTAACATGAGAGAGGGGGGTGTTTTCGAGTGAGTGAAATAGCTTCTCAATCTACAAAAATATAACCACGAGAAAAATCATAAAATAAACTCTTCCGAGTTAAACACTGTTCCGAAAAGCGTTCTTTATCTAGAAGTCACATAAATCCATACATTTTCGATATTTAAAGCGGCATTTATAAATCAGAGTTTCTTTCGCTACCACGGATTTTCGAAAACGTTTTCCGAGTAGTTTTTATCGTGTTTTAATCAGTTTTCTCAAGCCGGAATATCAGTATAAAGCACAAATAAAGCGTGCTAAAATATTTCCGAGAAGCAAAGGTGCAGGTTATGATAGTGTTATTTATGATATATTTGAAGATACTGCGGGGTAAAGAGTTGTCTGCGACCGAAGTAAGAAAAATTTGGTTTTATAAGGCTGCTGGTAAATCTGAACGAGAAATACCTCGGTTAATGAAACGTTCTGAAACTGCCATTCGCAATGAAATAATTACAAAAAGGGATTTAAATAAAATTAAACGATCTGGAAGAAAAAGGATTTTGACAACACGAGATGATCGACAAATATTTCGATTATGAGGTCAAAAACATCTTTCAACTCGGGAAATTTCGAAACTTTTCAACAAAAGAACCTCACACGTAACAGTTTAGAAGGGTCTGAAATCAAATAGTAATGCAAAATGTATGACATTGTTGAAAAAAAAACAGAGGTTAATGAAACATCATAAAGAAGAAAGACTGAAAAGGGCTAATGTCATGTCATGGGACAAGAAATGGAAACAAGTGATATTTTCAGATGAAAAAAAATTACTCTTGACGGTCCGGATGGTTATAAACACTATTGGCATGATTTGAGGAAGGAACCGAAACATCTTCAGTCGATAAATGGGAGGAGGATCAGTAATGGTTTGGAGAGCTTTTAGTCATGATGGATTGTGCGATTTAACCCGAATTTCGGGACGTATGAATTCTGCGCAATATCAGGCTATGTTATATTATCATTTGATACCGCTTGGACCTTTTTTAGGTGGTGCCAACTGGATGTTTCAGCAGGACAATGCTTCTTGCCATGTGTCTAAATACACCCAGCAATAGTTTAAAAAAGAAAAAAAATCATGTTTTGCCATGGCTAAGTCGAGGTGTAGACTTGAATCCTATGGAAAATCTTTGGGGCGTATTATGTCGCAAATTTTATGCTAATAATAAACAGTGTGAGAATTTCACTTATCACAAGAAAAACTCTCACATAGGTATCCCCATGTGTTAGAAACTTAACCTCTTCTTATTTCAAAATACCCAAATATTTCGGCTGGAGTCAAAAGGAACGATACATTCGGATCGATCTTCCTAGCTTGAAATTCGAGTGTCAAATATTTATAAGGAGCGCTGAAGAAAATAGCTTTGCCGCAAATGGTTTTTACCAGTGATATTATCCGGTCGACTTCACAAGTTGAAAATGAAAGTAATACCGGATGAGCGTTCATATGCGTGAGAAAATTCAGCAGAGCCTATGCGAACGAAGTTTGTTGATGATGAAAACAGCTCAGGTCTGTTGAACGGAAAAAGGATACTCCCCTTGTGGAGAAGGGGGTAGAAAAGTTTGCTAGAAGAGGCTGGAAGATCTGATCAGTTGCGTCTAAAATTTCAGAGAGATAGTCGTTCAAGACTACTCTCTCGGTGAACGTAACAAGGTGATTATCACCGGAAAAATTACTTCAAATCTTCGAAGGCATCTTTACTGAAGTCAGGCTTAGACTTAAATCTGCTCATCGCAAGGAAACGATGAATTTACTATTTTCGTATCTTGAAATCTGTGAACTTTGGGATCCATCACGGATCGGAATTATAGACTTTCTCAGTGCTATGATAGACTTTGCCTCACCAAAAAGCTATCATTTCCTCAGAATCAACGAATTCTTTAAAAGTTGTGACGAACTTATTTTTTAAATGTTGTATTTAACCCAGAAATAATATAACTTGTTTATTTAATAAATATATTTCTGAATTAAATTGTGGCTCAGCCGTAGACGCCATAAATTCACGCTACCCGTCCTACACTAAATTCGGGGCATTACAACAGTTTTTGTCTGCCGATGAACTAGAAATAGTTATTGTAAATGAATGGCACAATGACAATATTTCTGAATCTGTACTTAATCACCTGGTCACTTCTATGAAAAACACAGTGTTTGAGGTTATAAGGAAAAATGGAGGACCAATATCCTATTAATTTACATATCATTTTTGTTTTTAGACAAGTAGCCGGATAATTTGTTCAGTGCATTTTTCAATCCTTGCTTATCTTTTGTCAAGATACTTATTTATTGCTTTATTCGAAAGTATTGCAAACTAATTTTAATAAATATGTTGTATTTTGATATCTCATGCGTTTAAACTATAATTAGAATCTTTATTTACTTCTTAATTTTCAAAATCAAAGTGGTCTTATGATTTCTTAACGCTCTGCAGCCAAGTGGTTAGACCACTGACTCGAAACACGAAGGTAGCTGTTTCGACTCCAATGTCAGCAACTTTTAGTTTATCTCCATTTTCTTCAATTGACACATACTTTACCTCCTGTAACACAGAAAAAAAAGAAACGGAAATTCATCTATTAACGGAAAATCCTGGTAGCATTGCTGCCAGGAAAATTTTGGTGGTTTGAAGAAAGTATTTCTGTAAGTGTAATTGCAAATTATTCATGCAACATTTTTTAATAAGAGGACATCTATACTTATGTAAATGGTTTAGAAAATTATCACTTTCTAAAATATTTATCTTTGATTGTTTGGGTTTGCTTTCTAAATATTGATCATGCAAAGTATTTTGTATGAGAGGGAAACTCTACATTTATTATAAGACGTATTAAATAAGGTTTATATAAATTTTCTTTAATGGTACTTAAAAGTACCTTCAGTGCATAAAGGGTTGAAGGGGTTAAACCTCGAAAATATATCTGTTTCTGATGTTTCTAAAGATAAAGAACCCTTTTCAGCGCCCCCTTCTGGCGGAATTTTTTCAAGTTCAGAGAGGATCTACTGACCCCATAGCCTTACACATACACAAAAAATTTGGTTCAATTGTATACATAATTTTATACAGTTTTTGATGGTACAATAAAGAAAATGGCACAGACATCGCTATTACAGCGTCCCCTTCCGGCAGATTTTTTTCACATTCAGGGAGGACTTGCTTGCCATAGCCAAAAACATACACAAAAAATTTGGTTAAATTATATGCATAACTTCATACACTTTTCGATTGTACAATAATGAAAATCGTACAGACATAGCATTTATAGCGCCGCCTAGCAGCGGAATTTATCGAAATTCACGGAGGACCTTCGTGCCATGACCAAAAACAAACACAAAAAATTTCGTTCAATCCTATGCATAACTTCATACACTTTTCGATGGTATAATATTCAAAATGGCCCAAAAATCGCACAAAAATCGCTATTACAGTGCTCTCTACCGGCGAATTTTTTTTTCAAATTAAGGAAGGACTTGCTTGCCATAGCCAAGAACTTAAAAATGTTTTTTGGTTCAATTCTATGCATAACTTCTTACACTTTTTGATGGTACAATATTTAAAATCGCACAAAAATCGCTATTACAGCACTCCCTATCAGCGATTTTTTTTCAAATTCAGGGAGAACCTGCGTGCCTTAGACAAAAATTTAAAATAAAAATTTGGTTGAATTCTATGCATAACTTCATACACTTTTCGATGGTACAATATTCAAAATCGCTATTACAGCGCGCCCTACTGGAGAATTTTTTCCAAATTCAAGGAGGACCTGTTTGCCATAGCCAAAAACTTAAAATAAAAATTTGGTTCAATTCTATGCATAACTTCATACACTTTTTGATGGTACAATGGCGACAGACACACGGACACAAGGACAGACAGACATTTTCTATAAATATGTTTTTTGGAATCTCTGACACCTAAAACGTGTAAATCCGTCGAAAACCGGAAGTCGAGAAAAATTTCAATTACAATACTTTCTTCTATTCAAGATAGAAAAAAGTAAAAATACATTCAAAATTCTAAAAACAGTTTACAAATCGAAAGCAGTTCTACCGCATCATCCACAGATTGCGACAAATTACCTACGTTGAGCTCAATTTTTCCCGGTTAGAATCGACCGATTGTAAAACGTTGTGGCTAGTGGATTGGAGCCCCTCGAGACATGGCCTTTTACTATCAATCGATTAAACATTAGATTGTTCCTTTTTGACGTTCGTCTTTTATTCTGTAATCGATTTTCATGGGCTACATAATCAGTTGAAGACCTCGATTTTCATGGCCTACATAATGAGTTGAAGACGTCGATTTTTGATTTGCAAGACGATTTTCATTTCGGCGTCGCTCTTTGGCTTTGGATTTTTCCATATCTGATAATTTGCGCCTACCCATTTTGTAACTTTTTCAATTTTTAACGATTTTATGCCTTTTCGATTACCTATTCAAACAATTTTAAACGATTTTATGCCTTTCTATTACCTATTCAAATAAAAATTCTTCTAAAAGTAAAGAACACCGTTGAATTTCGTTAGAAAATATAAAATGCGAGCATCATTTGGCCCCATCCTCGACCGAAAACAACAACCATTTCCAAAAAGTTAAAAAAAAAGTTATACATAGCACAATAAGCTATACATGTAAAACTGTAATAACATGAATAAAGAAAAGTTAAAATTCTAGTGCTAAATACACCTTGAGTAAATAATTAAAATTACTATAATACACTAAAATTGTTTGCAGATGCATACATCTAACATAAAATTATTTAAAATGCATTAAAATACCTTAAAAATTCATTAAAAATACATTAAAAACCCAAAACATTTTCAGCCAATTTACATGGCCATTTTCAATGATTATATAAATGTTAAAATAATAAAACTTTGTAAAAAATCACCATAAAATAAAAACAATACATAGGACGCGTTTCGAGCTAAAAATAAACTTGAAACGCGCCCTATGTATTGTTTTTATTTTATGGTGATTTTTTACAAACTTTTATTATTTTAATTGTTACACATCGCCAGTTTTCGGTGCCGTTTCGCCGTTACATAAATGTAGTTAATTTTCTTTGCGCTTAATTGTCTACGAGTGACCATTGTAATTTAAGATGATTTCATAATATAAGATTATACATCCAAGATTTTTAATGGATTTTAAATAATTTTATAGTATATGTATGCACTTGCAAGCAATTTTAGTGAATTTTATTTGTGATTTTTATATTAATTTTAATTGAAATAATATGTTTTAATAATTCCACGAACAGGAACGATATTTACCATAATTTTACGAACCGGAATATCGTTCCGATTTGCTCCGGTACATTTCGAGACCTGATAAAAACACCTTATTCCTCACATCTTCAGTGCAATCTGTTTCTTTCTACAGGCAACAATTTGCGCTCCAATGTGTGTTAATAGTGTAATCATAGTCGAACAGTGATTTTCTGCATGAACAGAAAAGATAAAGTGTTTTCTGTCTCGGCCACTAAATGGTCAAGGACCTTGGCCACGCGCCTTTTGGGGAAAACAGGTTGCGCATCATCATTGTGTTGGATTACGAGGTCTAGGTCATGATGGATCCCTGGGAGGTTATGAGTTTGAATATTATGCAACGGATACGGAGTCTGAAATAGGTGAAAGTCATTTTACATTATTAGCATATTTCTCTATCGTAAATAGACTTCTGCAGCAAACAATTGGCCGCTCCTAAGTACGTATAATAAAAACTCACGATAGGCTATGCATTATTTTTTTCCTGTTCGTAACGATCATAACCTACGGGCAGCGCCATGTTAAAACGGTTCTCAAGAAAAATATTTTTCCACGTTCAACAACGTGAAGCTTTCTGACACATCCACGAACTCATTTTTATATGTAAAAACATGAAACTGTTTGATGAAATTATTTGGAATTGAATAGCGTTTTCTTTTTTTGATAAATGTATTATACATCTTGAGTTATAAGCGGGCCCTTTCTGATAACGGGTTTTCTGGGGCTGTCGAGTCCGGAACTTCGATTCAAAAGGCTAACTTTGACAGCATTATCTGAAAGCGTTTTTGATGTTATGAAAAAAGGGAAAAAATGATTCACTTTCATAGATTTTGAATAAGAGCCCTGCTAATTTCATGCATCCAAAACTAAAAATGGCTTCGTGAATGTGTCAGAATCCAGCCACTTCAGATTTCTACAAAACCTTTATACATGTGGGACCCACTAATACAGGAGGTAACCAGAGGTTCGTAAACGTCTGGGGATTTAAGGGATTTGAATATCAGAATTTTCGTAAAGTAATGGCCGACATATCTAAATAGAGAATTTTTTTTCAGTAAATAAATGAAATATTACTGTATGAAAAATCTGGTATTCCTTCCATGAGGTGTACGAACTCTGTCGTAGGACAGAATATTCATTCCGAGTGTGGACGTCTATCGCTATTGTTATCAGCAGCTAAACCGTGATTGCAACTTTCATTTTTTTGTAAATTTTTAACCTTTAACGAGTGTTTAATTTGAGCCAGAGCTCATCAGAGCTCAGCTCCGATACGTCTTGGTTTTTAGTAAATGTTTAAATTGTGGTCGAAATTCATCGGAGCTGATAAAACTGCGCTCCAGAGCCCAGCGGATCACGCTTTCAAAAAACCAAAGACTAAATTATCTTTTTATTTTTCTCCCATCTCCAATCCTTTGCGTCCTTTCCTACCAAAGCGCTTATATAGGTGACGTAGCGTGTCGCAAACGAATCATATTCCTATCTAATGCAGACTCAATTTTTTTCTGTCTCATTTGTTTCCGAACGTCGACGAGGAATGCCAGAATTAACCGCAACCGTATCTGCCTATAGATGTCATTTTTACTCCTGGGTCTATTATATCTTTACTCGCTGTTTTTTGCTCCTGTTTGTAAAACATTATTACTGATCAACTTCTTACCTCCACGTGGGGCTTAATTTGCTATGAAACTCATACGAGCGGTCTCTGAGACTGCTTGCAGCAGTTAAATGCAGGGCTTAAATTCTAACAAAAAAGTACCGGAGCTGTAACTTTCTGCAGTGCTAACCATCAGAGTATCCCCGTCCCCTCCACCCGGATATTTATATTTTATATATTATTTGCAAAATTTAAAGAAATTTCGTCTTCTGCTTAAGAAAAAAAAAAATATTTGACGGAAGATTGGCAGAAACTCCAATACTTCTTTATCTTTAGTGAATATTTAAATATTAGTCGGAACATTGCGCGCCGAAGATGACTTATGTGTGTTGTGTACAGGTAGAAGAGGTTTTTTTTTTTTTTTTTTTTTTTTTTTTTTAATAACTGATGGCCATTCATCAAAATTTGGGAAGAACTTCATTTTGGCACTAGAAATGAAGATCTGATGAGTTCCCAAAAAATAAAGTTGTTTTACCATGTTTTGGAGAGCAAACATGGGAAACATTTTTAACCAAGGGAGGGACAGGCGACAAAATATTTCGAAGTCGGTCAAGGAGATATTGTTTCTTCTGTATTTTTTAATTCTGAATCGAATGACACCATTCGAAAGTCAATACGATCATTTTTTTTTACAAAGTTACGGCAGATTTTATGAACACAAAGTCAAAAATTATACTTTATGCAGATAAAATACGTTTTTACAGTAACAATTGATGGCCATTCACGAAAATTTGGGAAAAACATCGTTTTTGCACTATAAATGAAGAACCGATGAGTCTCTCAAAAATTAAGTTGTTTATCACGCTTTGGGGAGGGGGGAAAGGGGGGACATTTTAACTCGGAGAAGGGAGAAATTAATTTTTTTAATTAGGCCAAGTAGCGTATCGTTTGCTATGTATTTTTTAAATTCTGAATCGAATGGAACCATCCGCAAGTCGATACGATCATTCATTACAAAGTTATGGCAGGTTTTATGAATACAAAGTCCAGAATTATACTTTATTCTTGAGCACGGCTTATTGTTGTTAACACATACATCTGACTTGTGTGCTTGACATCTAGGTCCGCTTATAAGTCATCGTCAATATACAGGGACGAGATAGCACAATGAAATTTACAACACAGAGAAATTACATCCGGGAGCTCCACAAAGAGTGTGCAATGGAGCCAGCGAGAGTCAAACTGGCAGACCTCTGCCGCTCTCAATGCTTGGCGGCTGGCAGCGCGGTGTCCTAACCGCTCGGCCACAGAGGCCCCTTGAGCACGGCTTTGTCACATATATTTTACGCTCAAAACATATTCTTTATATCATATGAAATAACTTATTAAAGGTATATATATATATAATAAGACAGACTTGAACACAATTAATACAATAACTCAACAGGGGTGAAAAATTAGCACGGGCCAGGATTCGAACCTGGGTCCACAGCGTTCCGTGATGTTGCTTTTACCACTAAGCTACCCCTGACCGATATCCTAGCCCGGTAATTTCTCACTAATAAACCATGTCGGGGAACGTCATCTGCCGGCAACCGCACGGCATTACATAACGGAAAAAATGATGAATAATTTAATATTCCATCGACGTTCCCCAACATGGGTTTATTAGTGAGAAATTACCGGGCTAGAATATCGGCCAAGGATAGCTTGGTGGTAAAAGAAACAGCACGGAACGCTGTAGACCCAGGTTCCAATCCTGGTCCGGGCTAATTTTTTACTCCTGTTGGGTTATTGTATTAATTGTGTTCAAGTCTGTCTTATTATATATATATACATACCTTTAATAATTTAATAAATACATTCAGGCGTTAATTTATGTGCTCTTTAATATAAAATAACCTCACACTTATTAAATGTTCTCAAAAGGATGGGATAGCAATTCACGAAAATTTGGGAAGAACCGAATGGCAGCATCCGCAAGTGGATAAGATCATTGGTTACAAAGTTAGGCAGGTTGTGAATACAAAATCATGAATGGCTTTATAAATAACAAATTAGGAATGCATGGATTTTGACAAATTTAATTGTTATAAATATATTATCGTACATTAGGAGGAAATTCTTTTCATTGATAGCAAATCATTGCTAGTCAATAATAAGGTAAAGAGTTATTTCTCTCACCTGGCCTCCACGATCAGGTCCGCCCGGAAGCTGCCAAGATGAAGCTTGTACACATTCCTTCTTCAGCAAGATTCGACGATTCTATATTTTATTTTTAAGAAGAAATATGATTAGATGTATTGATTCTTATTTTTGTGTGTATTTCCAAGTTTCAGTTGGATGATACCATGAAGCAGTAGTTTCACACTTAACTTATTTATTTACATCTTGATTATAATATTAATGAAACCATTTTAATTTCATCCGGGCGTGAATCACAAAACGACCCGGCATGAATGAATATTTAACAGCAACTGACTAAGTGTCAGAGGGGAAAAAAAGTAGGCAAAAGCATGCCTCTACATTTAACCACATTTAGCGGGAGAATTTGATTAGCTAGCATTAATGCACATACATTGACAGTGAGATAAAAAGGAAAAGAGTGTCTTTGAGTCCGGAATGTATGAAACAGTTCTTTTTTCTGGAATAAAGTTTTTGTTACGAGAGGTTAACACATGTTAACATTAATGACCATGAAGAAGACGCGGATAATCCTGATTTTGATTATTGCTATTTTGAGGACATTTAATAAGTATGAGGTTATCTGATATATGAAGAACATGTTTTGAGCGTAAAATATATGTGACAAAACCATGCTCAATAATAAAGTATAATTCTCGACTGAAACTACCACAACTTTGTAATGAATGATCGTATCGACTTGCGGATGATTCAATTCGATTCAGAATTGAAAATTACAAAAAAAATGGTATGCCACTTGATCAAATTATAAAATTTTGATTCCTCCCTTCCCCGAGTTAAAATATTCCCCTTTTGCCCCCCAAAACACCGTGAAACAACTTCATTTTTGAGGGACTCATCGGTTCTTCATTTATAGTGCCAAAACGATGTTCTTCGCAAATTTTCGTGAATGGCGATATGTTATTACAGTAAAAACTTGTTTTACCTGCATAAAGTGCAATTGTCGTCTTTGCATTCGTAAAACCTGCCGTAACTTTGTTAAAAATGATCGTATCTATTTGCG
The DNA here is from genome assembly GCA_963932465.1 of Maratus speciosus. Classification (NCBI taxonomy): domain Eukaryota; kingdom Metazoa; phylum Arthropoda; class Arachnida; order Araneae; family Salticidae; genus Maratus; species Maratus speciosus. Next base: position 143,897,495 of record OZ010800.1, read on the forward strand.
GATGCTGTTATTCAATTTACAATTAAAAAAATTCATAATAAACGATACCCCACTTATCTATTTACAAATATTGATCCCCCCCCCCCTTCCCTGAGGTAAAATTCCCCTCTTTTGTCCCTCCCAAAATCAGGATAAAACAACTTCATATTTTGGGACTCATCGGATCTTCATTTCTAGTGACAAAACGAAGTTTTTCACAAATTTTCGTGAATGGCTATCAGTTGTTGTTTGTTACTCTATTTTTGGTCTTTTTTATCTGTTTTATTATGTTAGTTGATATACAGGAATCCTTGGCGAGTAGGATTTTCTGAAAATTCCTCAATCCCGATTTTAACGTTTTTGCTCTGTTCATATTAGATTTCATTATGTATAATTGCATACAGATACCGTCAAAATATATTAATTTTATTCTTTTGCAGAAGACGAAGCCTAAACTTTGCAAATAATTTGTGAAATATAAATATCCGTGACGGGTGCAGGGGACACACTCTGGTTGTTGTTACTGCAGAAAATTAGACCTCCGGTATTTTTTTTTTTATATATAAAATTTAAGCCCTGCCTTTAAATGTCTGTTAGCAGACTCACAAATCACTTCTTTTTTTTTATTTTTGTAGAGCCGCACAGTGGAGTATTTGATGCAAAAACCTGGCCAAAAATGCAAAAATTAAAATTTACTTAACAACTGTAAAGTTCATGTTTTGTAATAGCTGACTAACTGGAGAATCGTTCTACATATATACAGATTAAAAGCATGAGCCCTATTCGCCGACTAATAGACCAGTACCGACTACCATATATGCAGTTATTTTTTTTTTCTTTAATGACCAATAAAAGTCACCAAAGGTATTTTAACGTTATAAAATAATAAATATATCTTTATATAATAAAACACAGTGTAACGAATCCGGGTCGAACCCATCCTCGAGAAAAGCAATTATCGCGGCCATGTTAGGCATAAATATTCAAGAGACCGTAAGTTTGCCGATTTTTCAACGTATGGAAATATACACATAATCTGCTTTGTATTACATCTATTCTTCGTTATTTTCTCTAAAACGTTCAAAAACTATTAAATTATAATGTTTTAAATTCTAAATTAAAAATAACGTATAACCAGGTATTATTAACAACGGATAACAAGAGTGCAAGATATAAACAAACGAAGACTGTTGCCATTTAGAACTACAAATTCGAAATCTAGAAACAAATGAACGACTGTTACAGTGTTTCATTTAAAAAAAAACTATAGGTTACCATATGATTATCGGATTCCGTTATTAAAATATTTGTAAAAGCTTATTAAAGCCTTTAAATATTTTGAAATGCATTTTTCACTTTTTCATGTCAACTCACGATTTTGTAAAAAAAATGGAGTTAATTAAGCGAAGGTACAAGATGTATTCGGTACACTAATGCCCTCGGAATGAGCTTTACAGAAAATCCCGTTTATGTTTAAACTTTGCTTTGGCGCCATCTTTCTGCACTCAATATAAATGAAAGAACTTTCAATTGAAATTAGAGTTTCTTATAAAAAAAAATGCAGACGTAATGATGTAATTCGAGATCAATTTTTAAAAGCTTCATTTATATAATTTTAAAATTTCATTCAATATAAATAAAATTTATAGTATAATTATTATTATGATCACTTTGATAGAATTTTAATTTAGTTTTATTTAGCTTAACATTTACCTGCTTAATTTTTTAAAATTTTGTTTGTATTATAAATGTTTCTTTTTTTCCTCCAGATGTAACTGAAATATAAGATGTTATCATGATTGCATTAGTATGGCTGAAGATTATCTTTTCACTTATTAAATTATAATTTTGTTTGTTCAAATGTTATTATGTTAAAAATCGAAATTTTATCTGCAATGATATAATTAATATATGTAGTAAATAACATGGTATTGTATATTTCTTACATTTTAATTACATTTGATATGAAATATAAATTTTACTTACAATGCAAGTCAATTTCAAATGGATATAAGCTAAGTTCTTAAAAATTGATAAAATTAAATTAAAATTTTACGAAAGAAATAATAATAATAATAACAACTTTTGATTTTATTTATACCAAATGAAATTTTAAAGTTATATAGCTGAAGCTTTCAAAAATTTATCTTTAATTAAATCAATGCGTACCTAATGAAAAGCGGTGGGACATTCAGTATTCAGATTAATTCATTTTTATAAAAATAATTAAAAAAAAAAAAAAAACCTTAACGCATTGAATACTTAATATTAATGTTTTGTGAAATCTTCAAAAATGTTTAACTTTGTTAATTATTATTATTGTTGCAATATACTGCTGTTTGTTTTGTCTAATTGTTAAAGCAGATCAAAATTCCGTCATTTTTGACTGGGTTATACACTATAGTCCGGGTGCTACGGTTGAGAAAACTGCAAATCACGATAAGAATATACCGATTGGTGAGTATCTACTTTATATTAACACAGTGCATTTCAGAGGGGGAGGCATCGCTTAAAGTGTGGGAATTCAAGATGGCGGCTGTTATTCAAAATGGCGTAATTGTCTTACTATCCATCACATAAATGTGTGTCTTAGATCGATTTCGATGTTTTTAACGTCAAAAATTTCGTTTTTAATACTTTCCTTCATAGTTGAATGAGTTTATGAATTCAGTTTGTCTGTTTGTTTGACTGTCTGTCTGCTTGCTCAAACCCGCTTCAATATTGCTACTCGCTTAAACTCACTCAGATTGTCATGTAATTTATATATGTTATTGAAGTTTACAATAACATGTTCCCAGGGCCGGCCCAAGGCGTGTGCGAAGTGTGCCACCGCACGGGGCGCCAAGCCTGAGGGGCGCCTACCAGATGAAAGGGCGCCTACAAGAGCACAAATAAAAAATATTTTATATTTTGCGTTTTTTTTTCCTTTTACAGTTTTTTATAGCTAGGCTCTGGCCAGCTCAAGAAAGGATTCTTCGTTGTGTTTAAAAAAGAATTGAAAGGCGCTGAATTTTTGCATGCAGGCAGCGTCTGCTGTTCTTTAGCTGAATGGAATTGCATTTAAGATATTAATGCTTAAATTGCTTCATCATACTGAGAAAAGAAACAGAATCGTGAACCTTAGGAACTACCCAATTCAAATCATGCTAATTAATTTCGACTTTCACAGGTTTATGGTGAACTCGTATCACTTTCGACTTTTTATAGCTACATTATTCTAGAGACCTCTTATTCCATAGGGAATTGAGACAGGCTCCCAGATGACCGGAAAAAAGAAATCATTAGGAACTTGAAGGTGCAGAAATTTTAAAATGAAAAACAGACGTATTTGAAAAAGTTTTTTTCTAGCAGTGTCTTTTGGATATGAGCTCATCTTCTTCTGCTAATAATCAATTATTTATTAGTGTCAGAAATTTTGTCAAAAGTTAAAAATGAAAAAAAGGCATGTAACCAAAAGTATGTTTGTAAATAATTTTTATTAAAATGACCGCAGTATCGAGATAATACGATTCAGTCGTTCACTAACTATTTTATTAAACTGCTGTTGGGATATTTAATAGGTAGAAATGAGTCAAATCAAACATTTTTCAAGTAGCAGCTTGACTCATTTATTTATTTCGTTTAAATGGGTAATTTTCATGCGAATGAGAAAAAATAGAACATTTAAAGTTACAATACATGCTCGTAGTATCTAAAAGTTGTCAGTTATTGAAATTACGAAGGACGTCGTGCCCTAAGCCGAGAACGGCAGAACTAGTCCCGACTAACTCTACATGGCGCCCTGGTGCGTGGGACAAAGATTCAGATGGGACCACCTATATAACATGCTTTTATCCACAATTTCTACTAATTAAAAAATAATTTTGGTGGTATGAGAGGGGGGATATTAGAGAACCTGGCCAGTTGCATTCATTTGCCCTTGTGATAATAAAGCTCTTACCAGAACCAGTGTTTCTTTCTTGCACATGTCATGGAAGGCAGTGCCTCTCAGGCGCAAGCTTCGCCCCACCTAGGAAAATGTTCTAGCAACAGTACAATTAATGAACTGCATTCCAAATCTTTAGTTTTTTTTTTTCTTTTGGTGTTTAATTATTCCAATATTTGTCATCTTAAACTAGGGAAGGGAGTCGGAGTTCCGCTGACGCTGAAGCGATTGAACTATTTCTATTCTTACTACAGGCACACATTTGCTCCAAAATCTCCCCCCTTCAGGGATTTTGCTTAGCCGGCGCCCATGCTGTATTCTTTGAATTTATGTACAGCCTCAGTTTTCCGAAACATAGGGTCTGAAAGGAACACTAAGCAGAAAGCCAGTAAAAAAATAACGCTATAGAAATATATAATTGCGTTATAATAACACACTGTTTCAATCATCATTAAAGCTGTTCTTAACTGCTCTGCTCAACAAGCCCAAAACGTTCTGACACATTTACAAATTCATTTTTTAACGGAAAGATATAAAATTGATCATAAAATTGGTCAACTATATAAAATTGGATATAAAACGCCTGGTCATGGAAGCGATTTGGAATTGAATTGTTTTTTTCCATTTTTTGATCAATTAATTACCCATTGAGTTATAAGCGATTTCGATCACGTGACAAACCCGTTTTTCGCCCGCTCTTGAGTGATTTTTCTACTTTCGCGCGGAAATTTGGTTCAAAACGTCCACTTTGACGCTATTTTCTGAAAGATCTATTGTGTTTGCAAAAAAAAAAAAAAAAAAAAAAAAATGGAAAAAACAGCTCGATGACATAGTTTCTGAACAACAACACCAGCTAGTTTCATGCATTTTCGAACAAAAATAAATTAAAAATTATGTCAGGAAGTTGAATTTGAGAACAGCCTTAAGGATTATTTGTTAGTGAAATATAGTCTTCGGCTCTCATTAGACAATAAATATTTTGCACTACTAGAATTTAAATAACTGAAATTTTAAGCAAATTTTAAACATAAAAATTGCTGGAAATTTGACTAAAATTAAAAAAAGAGACTTTTTTTGGAATCAGATAATGTATTTGATACTGTTTCTAACTTTTTCTAAATCGAAAGGGAATTCCTTTCAATATTACAGAGATTCTTCCTCATTTTGTGAAATAATTTGCCCCTTAAATACTAGAAGAACGAAATCTACTTAGTGGTGAAGTTTCTTTGGGATAATATCGTGCTAAGGCTTTTTATAATATATACAGGATAAGCGAGATTTTTCTCTTATTATTTAAAATTAAGCAAAAAAAAGTAAATTTAGCTCCTTCCTTTTTTAAAAAAATCATCCAAGATAACCAATCTTTTGAGTGGGGCAAAGGTCCTTCCTTGCCTCCCGCCCCTTCTCCCACTCGCGCCAATGACATGCACTTTATTATTTGCAGATCTAATAAACAGAAGTTGAGCAGAATTACTTTACTTTCATTTCTCATTAACCGGAGCCAAGAGTTCTAACGTAATGAATAAAACAACATAAGATTGACAATGCAGAACTTTTTTTTTTTTTTTTTTTATGATGTCGTACACCAATATCCTATAATTTAACTGGATCTATACAATTGACACTTAGTTTATCCAATTTCAGTGCGGCGCGGCGCTAAGACATACATTCGGAATACTTAAACATTTAGCTTACTTTGTGATGGTTTGTTTAGTTCTAGCATGGGCGCCAGTAGAACGAAACCCAGAAAAGGGCAAACTTTTTGGGGAGACATTTTTTGTTAAGCATATTCCTTATTACAATAAATACAACTCTTAATATCAATCATAGTTTTTCTTAATGTTTATGCCCCACCATGACCGAGAAGTTCTGCTCTCAAAGCTGGTAGACGGGAGGTGCTGGGTTCAAACACAACCGCGCCCGTCGGCCTAATCGTTCGGAGCTTCCCGCGGTTTTCTTCGAACCTTGGATTACCTTGCGTACATACGGGTTAGGATCCTTTAGAAAGACCTCCACGGAGGGCAACCCCCCCCCCTCCCTTCGGGCCCATATCCCTAGTGTAGATAATTGGCCGACATAAACAACACACGCACTTAATGTTTACTTATTTTAAGTTGCTTAATTTTTTTTTTTTTTTTTTTTTTTTTTTTTTACTTATGTTTTGTTTTTTTTTGGTAAAAACCATCGCAAAGAGAGAAAATTTTGTTTTAAAAAAAGAGAAAAAGAACCATTCGAAAAATGAAAAGAAAGAATAAGAATATTTATATTTCCGGATAGCTGAAGAAAAAACTGGATTTTTCAATTTTTGGAAAGTTTTCAACATGAAAACTGAGCATTTACGAAAATTGATAGTTAAATATGAAAGTTTTTCGTACTTTTTATGTACCAAATAACAAAAACATTTTACTGTTTTCACCTTTCATAGTTGCTACTTACTAGTAGTTCTTCTTTAATTGTAAAAGTTCCTGTATTATTCTAGTTTTTTATTTTAATTAACTTATTGTTGTTATTCTTGCCCAGTGCCAATTGTGGTGTCTTGTGCTTTACTTTTAGATTGTAATGTTATACATTAGGTTGGATAATTACTGCAAAATTAAAATTTCCATTTTGAGACTTGGTTTTACAATTTACCAAATTCAAGCTCAAAGATGGGACTAAATTTAGAAACTTTTATCTGTTTTTGAAACACTTAAATAATTAGTAATAGGATGGAACACCTGACACCTTAAGGATTCCTTTTTGTTCAAATCACTGTTACAGAGTTATAAATATATTTTATTCTTGCTGTTATTTTTTGAAACTATAGTAGAAATACTTTAAAAAATTATTGATGGTAAAATTTTGAAAAATTATGCTTTTTATTACTAACATTTCATAATACAGTCAAAAACTTCAGTAACTGACACCTTCTGTGTTTTGAAAAACTAATAACTGACACATAAGTTATAAAAGTTAGAACAAATAAGTTCGTCTAGATAGCATCATTTTGTAGGATTTTACGAGAAAATGCTTATTTCAGTTAGATTTCTACTGATGTGTCAGTTACTGGGGGTCTCATTCTAGTATGTATTAAAATTACAAATATAAAAAATAAATAAATAAATAAATAAATAAATAAATAAAAATAAGAACAGTTTTTCTTGCAGTCAAGCAGTTTTTCTTGCGGGAGTGGGGGTTGGGGGCGCCCCGACGGATGCATGCACGGGCGCCAAAATGTCCTTGGGCCGGCCCTGCATGTTCCTAATAAAAAGTGAAGTGTATAGCTTTTATAGTCCGTTTACAGGGTCCTCAAAAGAATTCTATTATGTTATTGTTTATGGGGGATCTGGGTTATGGGGGAAATCGTTTGCAATGTGTTTTAATCATGTTATACTCTCTGAAACACATTCAAATTGACATACATCAGTGAGGTGTGCTACAAGATACTTACTATAGAATAAGATGTGCATAGTATTTATCGTGTATTTACTAAAACAATCGCATCAAAAAAAGAATGCGTGCGTTTGAAACTCGTGTATAAATTCTATAAAGATCATCAGTTAAATCAACTGTTATTAGTGGAGCTGCTAGATATGAAAAAAACTGCATTTTGTGGTAAAGATATCCCGAATGGTCAGTATTTATTCCATATTAATACAATGCATACAAGAATTTGAGGCATCGTGCAAATTCATTGGAATTCAAGATGGCGACTGTTATTCAAAACTTTGCCTTTTTATTCCTATACATCATATAAAAGTGTCTATGATGTCAATTTCGATATTTTTAAACTGAAAAATTCCCTTTTTAATATCAGAAATACGCTGAAAATGAAATAGGACAATTATTAAAGTATTTTTGTATTTTATAGTGAGGAAAATGAAAGGAATAAATAAATAACAAAAATGCATTTTTATTAATATTTTAATTATACAAGATATTTAAAAAATTGCCTGTTACATTTAAAGTTAGAGAATATAAAAACTTCACTTTGTATCATCATATTTCTCACATTCATTTTTGCAGTTGGAAAACAATGTGCAAGAAAGGCTAACCTTTCTACAGCCACACTTATTTTTGCAGGTTTTGCACATACATTCTACATCAAACACACGTTTATACGATGAATAGTTTGAAAATTGTAAGAATTCCAGAAAATGACGCCATTTTGAATAACAGCCGCCATCTTGAATTCCTACGACTTGACGCGATGCCACCCCCTCTTATATGGATTGTATTAATATAAAGTAGATAATCACTAATCGGTATATTCTTCTCACGATTTGCAGTTTTCTCAACCGTAGCACCCGGATTAATAGACAATAACGTAATGAAATTCTTTTGAGGGCCTGTAAAAGGACTATAAAAGCTATACACTTCAATTTTTATTCGGAACATATATAAATTACATGACATTCTGAATTTAAGCGAGTAGCAATATTTAAGCGAATTAGATCATGGAATGCAAGCAGACAGACAGACAGACAAATAAACAGAAAAACTGAATTCATAAACTCCTTCAACTATGACGGAAAGTATTAAAAACGAAATTTTTGACGTTAAGAACATCGAAATCGACCTGAAACACACATTTATATGATGAATAGTAAGAAAATTCAGAAAATGACGCCATTTTGAATAACAGCCGCCATCTTAAATTCCCATGACTTTACGCGATGCCTCTCCCTCTGAAATTCATTGTATTAATATAAAGTAGATACTGACCAATCGGTATATTCTTATCACGATTTGCAGTTTTCACCTTATTTTGGTCGGACTACTGGTAATTTTAATATCGTGCAATTAAAACTATTAGGGATAGTATACAAATGGGCATTTTCCTCAAATATCTTACACTTATCTTATTATTATTATTATTATTATTATTATTGTTATTATTATTTGTTATGTAAGTGCATGCTACAAAGTAAACAAATTTTAATAGATAATGAATAACATTGTTAATATTCACGAAAATGGCAAATATATATTGCGAATAAGTGCTTACCTCAATTGAAAGATGATAGAATGTGAATATGTTAGAATGTTAAATGTGTTAAAGCATCTTGTACATTACAAAAAATAAATAAATAAATAAATAAATAAATAAAAAGCTAGAAAACAGGAATTCTGCTTTTTCAGAATTAGTGTCGCCCCCGATGAAAAAAAAATATGTATATATAAATAGTACAAAACCTATTATCTTAAGGCTTAAAGCACACACTTTTATTTTATCTAAAACGACGTCATTCACATCCGCTTAAGAATTCCGCATTTACGATCCACTCTTAAACATCTACAGTAAAGCATGCATAAGGATGTCACTATCGCAAAATAATACACAAATGCAGCAAAAAGATGCCGTGATTAAAGAAACTCGACAAAAAAAGGCTATCTAATGATTCATAGGCATTCATTTGTTTGTAACATTAATATAGACGATTTCAGTCGTGACGTCAGTCATGACGTTTTGGTTGGAAACTCACTCCAAACAAACGGTTGCTATGTTGTATTTTCTATTTTGTTTGTGTGTTGCAGCTATATCTTATATCTATATCTCACATCTAAGTGTTTTAATACTTGATATGTACTGGTAATATTTTCCACAATTTATATTTAAAAAGAAATGACGCATAGCAAAAGGGGAGAGTAACCGAATTTGGACCACTTCACATATTTTCAAGTGTAACTCACTTAATTTTTGGAATATCTGCAAAACATCATTACACGGTGTCAATCTATTCATCTACTAACTAAACAAATGTTTAGATCAATTTCTTTTTGAAAATCTTAAATTTTATTTTGATTTGAAAAATTTGTCAAAAGTGGTCCAAATTCAGCAACTGGTCGCCTAAGTTGAACCCCCAGTCTCCTAAATTGGACCAAATAATATTAGGTTGTTTAAATGACTAGGGAATATAAATAATTTTATTAAAAGGAAAGTTTTCGATTAATGAAGAAATCAAACTTAATAACAGCAATGAAATATAATGAAATCAAATATCTGAAAATAAGAATAATTGTTTTAAATCAAAATGTATTCAAAATATAAATCAAAGTTATCAGTAATTAAGAATAGAAATTATGGAACTAATTGTGTCATGTAAGGAGTAATGCAAAGCTTACACATGAATTTCGTTTATAGATTTTTTTCCCGCGCACATAACATGGAACCGTATATGTCAATCTGAACACTGAATCATTTCTGCTATTTTATTTATCTTACAAATTAGGAAAAAACATTCATGACTGTCTAGATTTTTCTTTTTAGATTCTGAATTGTTAGACTTTTTTGGAACAGAAGTTTTCTTTACATTATGTTTGTAGTTCTTCCCTTCCGCCTATTTTTAAAACTTGATGTTCCAATTGCTTTTGTGCTGTGATAGCTTCCTTTTTGTCGTTTTTTTTTATTTTTTTCATTTCAAGATTTACTTTATATGGCGAAGATGCTAACACAACTGTTTTTTGGCTCCTTCTGTACTTTGATTTAACTGACTTTAGCAAGGAAGATAACATTTCTAATGATTTTTTGGCTTTTGGGGAGGATTTGTAGCTTCAGCCTTCTTGCAGGTCAATTTCTTCACAATTTACTCTCTTCTTATTGTTTCCAAAATCTTTAACAGCTTTTGCTGTCACGGGTGTTTTTCTTCCAGACAGCTTGTCTGTGTCTTTTTCTACATTTTCAACATTATATTAAAAAGTTTGTAAAAAATACCCTCTATTTAAAAATATGCTGCGATTAATCAAACGCAAACATTATATATTCAAACAGTGTTGAATTCAGCCCTCCCCCCCGGAGCCTTAAAATAACCACTCCCCCCGGAAGGTTTGAGATTTTATGCGTTTTATGGCAAAAAAGTGTAATTCCAGCCTCCAGAACTGTAAAAAGTCTGCCATCGCAAATATCCTCCAGGAGGAAAATGTTTGAATTCAACTCTGTAAACCAAATGCGCCGTAGGACTGAGGAATTCAAAGAAAATAAATACAAATATATACAAGATAAAAGAAATTGCAAACAAAATTTATTTCATAAACATGTAAGAATATTTTTATAGGCCTAAACTATATTAAAAAATAATTCAGATATACAAAAAACTTGTATGGAGATAGTAATCCATTATAAAATATTAAAAATTAAAAAAATAGTGTACAAAGCGTACCGTCCTCGAAATTTATTACTTACTTTTCAAATTTATGATCGCATATCTGGTCCAATTTAAGCAACTTAAATTGGCCCAATTACGGCAACTGCGCCATTTTTTAAAACAGATAATCTCAAGACTAAGAACAAAAACGAAATCAAACAAATCTTCAGATGAATTCATATATGTATATGAAAACATAACAACTTACATTAATTTTAAAGTATTCACTTGCGTTTAGTAGAAAAAAATAAGATCAAAACAGCTAACTTTAAGTTATTTTAAATTTCTGAAAACAGCACGTGGTAGGCGGTTGCTTCTTCTAATCATGAGTGACGTTAGTCTGATAAGTAGGATTTCAGCGGTAGATGGCGTCTCTTCCTGTAATTAGCGGCAGAATGGCAACGGTCCAATTAAAGCGGCGGTGCAAATATGGCTACTCTCCCCTACATATTTTTCTTATTATTCAATAGTTAATTAAAAAAAATAATATAATTCTTAAATATCTGACCATGATTTTCAATAATAATAAAGCACAGATACTTAATAATTATATATTTTTCATTTATAAAAACATGTAAATAAAGAGGGAAATCTTTTGAATGTTTATATATTTTATTTTACGTACGCTGTGCATTCAACTCACGGCTGAATTAAGTTTTGGAACCAACTCGAAATGAATGATGACGAAGGCAAAAAATACGGAGATCGCCAGGACTAGAGCCTCTAGAGTTTACGGGCCGGAGCATCACCGCCATATTTAGGTACACTTTGGGTACACGTTTGCTTCTTGGCTACTTTAGCGCCTTGTTGGCGATTTCAAGAAATTTGTTTATCACATATTATTTGAAATAAGTCTATGTATGCACAAAAATAAAAGTTCTTCTATTATTAAAGATCGTACGGTCCTTGAAAATCTTTACATTTTTCCAAAAATAATTTTTCGTCCTTAAAGTCCTTTTTACCAAATTCTGCAAAAGGTCCTTAATTTCAAACTCTTATTTCTTAATCAGATGTGAAACTCTTCTGCATTTCAGTGAATTTCCGATTTAAAAAAAATTAAGTAAATCCCTCTCTTTTCGAAATATTCTTCGCACCCCTTTTGCTTCCTCCCTCCCTTCAAAAGTACTCAAAGTATAAAAATCCTTATTTTTTTTTTTTAAACTTGTCTACTCTATTTATTATTTTATTGTAACAATATGATCATACAAATTTCTTTAAAATTTAATCTAAATTCATCTATCCAAAAATTTTGCTTCCCTCTCTACCCCCTCCCCCCTTCTCACAATACCCAGTATAGTTTAAAAATTTTAAAAATGTAATTTTTTAAAACTTTGTTTTTGCTATATCTGTCATTTTATTAAAACAATAAATAAATAACCAATCATATATAGTTTTTCCTCCCTCTCCACCGAAATTCACGTTTTCCCTTCTCTCCCCCCCCCCCCCCCACTGATGCCAAGCACACAAAATTTAAAGTCTTTAAATATCATTTTTTTGTTCTATGTGTAATTTTTTAGTAAAGTAAATAAATAAAAAGTCATCTAATAATCTCCCCCCCTCCCTTTGAAAAATATCTTCTTCCCCTTTGCCTCTCCTCCTGTTCATAAAGTTTAAAATCTTTAAAAGTATTCTTTTTTTCTGCTGTTTGTTCTTTTATTGTAATAATGAGTAATTAATCATCTAAAATCCTCCCTCTATCTGATATAGCCGCTTTCCCTTTAGCCCCACCCCACCCCCTTATTCCTAGCAAAAAAAAAATTAAATCTTTAAAATGTTTAATTTTGTGTTTTTTTCTGTATAATTTTAAATTTTAAGTAACAATAGTTAATAAGTCATCTAATGAACTTACTACACCCCCCCCCCCCATAAAATTCTGATTCTCCCTTAATTCCCCCCCCCCCCCCTACTCACAAAATTAAAAACCTTCAAACGTTTTAAATTTTTAAAACTTTCTTTGCTCTATTTATTATTTTGTTGTAACAATAACAATAAATAATCATTTAACATCATCCCACCACCTGAAATTACCTCTCCCCCGGTCTTTCCTACCATGCAAAACTTAGTCTTCAAAACTGTAATTTTTCTTTCTGCCCCATTTGTGAGTCGATAAATAACTAATCATCCTCCCCCTCCCGCCACAAAAATAAATAAATAAAATTACCCTTTCACCTTCTTCATAAACTTACAAAGTTTAAAATCTTTCAAACTTTAAATTTTTTCTCCAACACCAGTGTTTTCAATGGATAAAACGGTAACATTTCGGGCAAAGACATCAGGTTTTTCTAATTTTATTATTATTATTTTAGGTAATTGGTAGAGATGCGACACCACGAAAAAGAAAAACCGGTCGCCACGTGACCACAGTTGCTCATAACTCGATAAATAATTTATTTATTAAAAAATGGAAATCTCATTTTGATTCAAAATCCCTTCAGTAATCAGAGCTGCTAGTTTTATGTCTTTGCGTTTAAAAATGACTAAGAAAATCTGTCATAAAGTTATTTTAGGTAACTGGTAGAGCTCTTAAACTCAAATTCCTGAACATCAACAAGATTGCAAGATTGCAGATTATTTGATGAACAAGTATTTACATGTTGCGTACTTAAAGCTGTTCAGTGAAATTTGCCATTTATATCTCTTCTTTTTACATTAACTCACTGTTTATATTAATAATTGATTAATTTATGAAACCCTCCTAAAATATTAAAAAATATATATATAAGCAAATTATTCAGTATAATAATTTTCTGAATCTCTAAAGTAATAGTAATAATAATAATAAACTGTTTAACCTATTTATGAATTTTTTAGAGAATTAAAAAGGTGTAGAAAGACTTAAAATTATATAAGCATCCCTAAATAAAAATAATTCTCATAAAATTCAGCTTCCCGATTTTCTCCTTCGGCTCAATAAACAGTTTGATATTTAAAACTGTAATTTAAATAAAATATATCCTACATGTTTTATATTAAAAATAAATCAAGTAATCTAACCCCCTCCCTCGCAAACAAAAGTAAGAAAAATCTGTTCCTCTCCAACACATGAAGTTGAGAATTTTTTTTTTTAATTTTTTGCTCTATTTGTGACCTTGTAGTGAAGGAAAATTAATAATTAATGGGATTAATAAGAAAATAAATAATTCTAAATCTCGTAAATATTGATTAATAACTCTCAAAAGTTTGAAAAAATTAAGAGTATAAATATTCATTGTCTCTTATGTATATTAATACACTTGTGTAAATATTATAAACATAAATAAATGATTAAATTTAAAAAGAATCGCAATCGTCAGTCATTTTTACGCGTTGTAACATACTTTTAAATTTGGCGCTTACATAAATCCCGCCATTTATCTCGACGACAGTTCATTATCCACTTTCTTCTTTTTGTATTTTCTTCGGGAAATTTGAACATCCGGTGTCCTTTTCTAGATTGGTTTGAACAATTCATCGCAAAGAAACCTCCCATCATAAATTTCGTAACTAATTATAACGTGTAATTAATAAAAAATAACTTTCTAAATGTAGCACCGTTGCTCTGAGTTTACATAGAAGTGAATGGGCGCTGGGTACATATGGCAAACCCAAAGGCACATCAATGGCGGATGCTTCAGCTCGTAGCTCTAGTAGCCCTAGCCAGAACTTGACCGAGGTTAGTGACGTCACTCTCAGTGTGCCCGGGCTTTGTAATAGCGTCGGTGTTGCCTAGACTCAGTTGAAGAGGAGGTTTCTTTGCGAGAAAAAGTGCATGATTGTTACGTTTCAATTTTGTTATTGTGTTTAATTGAATTTAAATGTATATCTTTTGTGGCTTCATGAATTGTTGAACCCAACAGCTTTATTTCTAATATAATAAAAAAAAATGAAAATTTAAAATGACTTCTTTTTAAGCCTTTTTAGCTCGAATTCAGGTACATTGATTTAAATATATAGTTTTTTAAAGATTTACCGGACCATTTTTGAAGTAGAGTCATATTGCTTACAGTTCTGAAGGCCAATTTTTTAAAAATATATCTTCGCATATAGTTGCCATTTTGAAGTATAAATTGTGTTTGTAATCTCTTAATAACACAAAAAATAAAACATTCAATTATTACTTAACTTTGCGAAATACTAAATGCAAATAATATATATGTATATATGTTACAT
The DNA here is from genome assembly GCA_963932465.1 of Maratus speciosus. Lineage (NCBI taxonomy): Eukaryota > Metazoa > Arthropoda > Arachnida > Araneae > Salticidae > Maratus > Maratus speciosus. Next base: position 143,912,672 of record OZ010800.1, read on the forward strand.
TATTAGATCTAATTCCGCGATTTCCTTATCTTATTCTAAATTACTACTTTATATTCACTAAATCCTTATTCTTAAATAATCTCTATCGTTAATTCTGTTAAATTCCCTTTAATTTAATGTCTCACTTGTCTAAACTACTTAAATATTACGCTTTTAGTATTCTTAAATTAAATGTTCCATTTCCGCTCTTTTATCTTTTAGAATGTTCTTTTAGCAACCATTTTATTTTCCCTTCCATTTTACGCGTATTCCGGGGTTATCCTTTTTACATTCAAATTCATCCACTCGCTCTGTCCGCACTCTTTCCATGACGTAGTATTCTTAATTATTAATTGGTTAAGAGCGCGACCTACGTCATATTTGTATTTCTACACTTGACGCACAAAAAGCCGATGCTCGCTGTGTTTCAGCAGATTCTAGTCGTATCTCCATTTTTCATACCACCCCCTGGTCACCGTCCACGTATACGATTATATACAACTTCGTTCATCCCTAAATTACTACTAAGAAGCGATGGCTAATATTCTTGGTGGAAACTGCGCCGCCGAAAGATGTTTTAATAAAATGATGAGCTGTCTTTACGTTTTGTCTCAATTATTTCTGGGGAAACTTTCACGGAAAAATGTATTCCATGGCCTTCACTCGTCGACTGATAATCATCATATAACATCAATGTCGTAGTCTTTAACACGACAGGATTCCAATCTTCGTTATACTAGTACAGCAGGATTGAATTTACCTGTTCTGACAACTTATGCTACTCTATTACTGCTGGACGTGATCCACTACTTATATCGTGACAGCCAGTTATTTCATTCCAACTAGAAAAATAATCCAATGTTGCATAATGCAACATATACGTATATACACTATATAGCCATTAATGACTCAACTTTAAATTTTAGACATTTTGTCGAATATATAGAAATATACTTGACAGATTCTTCTGGAATTTCAGGATTGAAAAGAACAGGTATGACCTCATATTCAGCAATGTCGTTTTGATAAGGGGGGCAATTAGGGGGCCAACAAAAAATCAAAGAAAAAAATAATACTTGGGATCACCCTGTAAAATAAAATGCACGAAATGATCTACCGCTACCGAATATAAATAAACAGGCATTGTGCAATATGTGTATGCTTTTGTGTAAGAATAGCAAGTATATTAATAGAGATATAGCGATTTATTTAAAAAAATTAAAAAATTCTTGCATGTTTTTTGCTTATAACATGCAGGGTTTTCAACCAAATTTAACTCCGGTTTCAGAGAAATTGACAAAATATAGTGGAAACAATATAGTGTAATTGGAATATAAATATATTAAATATTTTAGGAAATATGAGCAGCTGTATGAAATAATTTTTATCTGCGCATGCGCGAACGATAACAAGGATCATTTTACATAATTTAATAGTCAACTCATTAAAAAAATCTAGTCAAATATCGTAAAAATTCAGACAGATATCGGCGTTAGAGTGAGCAAATTTTTAGTTGTTCTCTAAAAGCAACTGAATGATAAGGGATTTCACACAAATTGTCATTTTTTATTAACTGACTTTCAGAAAAAAGTTAGTATTTAGTGAATATCAACGAGTAAATTTGGAAAAAAATGCTTCGATATTGATACTTCTTTTGATCATGGTATAGGCTTGTTCTGGTGGTTATCCAAGAAGAACTAAAGCATCAATAAAAAATGAAAATTAAAAAAAATAAAAATTAAAAATGACAGTTTGTAGAAAATCCCTTAACATTCAGCTGCTTTTAGAGAACAACTAAAAATTTGCTCACTCTGACGCCGATATCTTTCTGAATTTTTACGATACTAGACTAGATACTAGACTGACTAGATTTTTTTTTTAAGTTGCTCCTTAGAGTTGACTATTAAATTATGTAAAATGATTCTTGTTATCGTTCGCGCATGCGCAGATAAAAATTATTTCATACAACTGCTCATATTTCCTAAAATATATAATATATTTATATTCGAATTGCACTATATTCTTTCTAGTTTATTTTGTCAATTTTTCTGAAACCGGTGTTAAATTTGGTTGAAAACCCTGCATGTTATAAGCAAAAAACATGCAAGAATTTTTTTTTAAATAAATCACTGTATCTCTATTAATATGTATTCTATTCTTACACAAAAGAATACCCATATTGCACAATACCTGTTTATTTATATTCGGTAGCGATAGATCATTTCGTGCATTTTATTTTACAGGGTGATCCCAAGTATTATTTTTTTTTGATTTTTTGTTGGTCTCCTAATTGCCCCCTTATCAAATCGACATTGCTAAATATGAGGTCATACCTGTTCTTTTCAATCCTGAAATTTCAGAAATATCTGTCAAGTATATTTCTAAATATTCGACAAAATGTCTAAAATTGAAAGTTGCCGGACATTAATGGCAATATAGTGTATATATTAATACATTCGTTTATATAAATAATTAAAAGTTTATATATAGTATACTAGCAAAACCCCCCGCTTTGCTCGCGTAATAGTAGAAATATGCCAAGTGATATTTGTATGTCTAACTTTTATTATAAAATTATACTTTTAGGAATAATTCAAAAATTTCTAATTAAGCCACAGTTTGATTAAACTTCTTTCTTACACTGCATTAGGCAGAAATGAGACTTAGATTAATAAGAAGAACTAAAACTAATTCTAAATAAAGGATAATTTAGAAAGTATTTTGAAGCTTTTATGCTAATTTAATACACTCATTTCAGTATTCATTTGAAGTTTTAGAGAACTGTTTTAAGAAAATGTTCTTAGTATACATTTACATCTTAAAATTAACCATCATGTCAAATTCCAAGCTTCTTGTCTAACAGTCTACCACCACTTTGTTGGTAGTGGCACAATATAAAATACCTATGTTGAAACAGAGACTGCCACCGTTAATTTGCCGGCATTACTTTTGAAATCGGTTTGGTATTTCCAAATATTCCATAGAAAACGCAATTTAGAAAGTTTTCAAAGGCTTGATAAACACATTGTTTTAGCTGGGTTTAGGTTCTTTCATGTAAGAATCTCTATCACAGTTACATTTGGTAATAGGCTAGATTTTAGAGCACAGTTTTGCTTCCACTTACTATATCTTATAGACACTGTATCATTAGTTATAAAAGACTATTAATTTGCAATTATTAACAACTGAATTCATCAATATTAATTATTCATGTTTTAATATGCATAAATATTAATGTGTGTAACTGCAGGTGCGCTAGTGCATGAATATTTCAGAACAATTTATGAGAAATTAAAATAAAGTTATGGAAAATAACTTAAAAATTGTGTTTATCAAGTGCAGCAAATACGGCAACAAATAAACATGTGACGAAATAAATAATTCAAATAAACAAATCATGCGTCAAATATTTTCAAAAATTTTCCGCTTTTAAAATAGTTTCTTTTATCTTTGTTATTTTTGATATAAAAGTAATATGCCATTGCTTATATTTTAAAAATATAGTAAACACGTACCAGAAAATCAATAAGCGGTTAATATAAAGGTTCTAAAAAATTTTGTTTAGCAAGTCCTCTTATCATTGTGCAGTATCTAATTCTTAATCCGTTAGCGTTAGAGCCAATAGTTCTAATCAGGATTAGTGAATGACACTCTCCAATTGGTGAATAAAATCTTTAGTATGCGTGGTAAAATTTTACCTATACAAGGCACGTCTGACGAGTGGCTTATTCCCTGACAAACCTTATCAAAATTTCCGAAAGTCACAAAATCTCCTATTCTTCGTTTAGAAATTTCCTGTAGGGAATATTTAAGTGGCAAGAACTGTCTTTTCTATCCCCTTCAAGTGGAAAATTCTGGCAACTTTTAAGGGAAAGCAGTAAAATTACATTATCATACTGATGGGATTGATATGTGTCATCTCGACCAATACAACTCCATGTGACGTGGATTTTCAGCCACGAATCACACAGAAACATTTCACATTCAGCTGCTGTATGTGAAGAGCTCAGATGATATAGATGGCATGTGACAAAAAGAAAGGAGTTAATCATATGATTGAACATAAGATAATGAGTGACCCTCTACCCTCTGTTAAATTACTATTTTAAAAAAACTAACACTCACAGATTATTGATTACTGATAAAAGAGGCATTTGACAATTTAAAAAAATGTAATTTTAGTTAAAAAAGTGGTTCAAAATGTGTTTTCTCGAATGATGACTTATCACAAAGCACCTTTATCATCTGAGCTCTTCCTGTATTACATGCTACTTTCATGAATAGATGCAATGGAAGCTCTATTGAACCAAGAAATACAATTAGAACCAAGCATGTTTGAACCACTGAGTCACATGTTCCCTTTTGAACCTCGTTTTCTCAAAATGATGATTTGTCACTAAGCACCTTTATCCTCTTCGTGTATTACATCGTCCCATCATGAACAGATGCAATGAAAGCTCTTTTCAACAAAGAAATACAAAGAGAACCAAGCTTGTTTGAACCATTGTGTTACATTTTCACTTCTGAACAAGGTTTTCTCAAAATGACGATTTGTCACTAAGCATGTTTATCGTCTTCGTGTATTACATGGTCCCATCAGGATGCAATGGAAACTCTATTCAACCAAGAAATACAATGAGGACCAAGCATGTTTGAACAACTGGGTCACATTTTCACTTTTGAATCACGTTTTCTCAAAATGATGATTTGTCACTAAGCATGTTTACCGTCTTCGTGTATTACATGGTCACATCATGAACAGATGCAATGGAAGCTCTATTCAACTAAGAAATACAATGAGAACCAAGATTGTTTGAACCACTGTGTTACATTTTCCCTTCTGAGCAACGTTTTCACAAAATGATGATTTGTCACTAAGCATGTTTATCGTCTTCGTGTATTACATGGTCCCATCACGAACAGATAGATGCAATAGAAGCTGTATTGATCCCAGAAATACAATGAGAACCAAGTATGTTTGAACCACTGAGCTTCATAATACCGGGTATTTATAAAGTACCGGACCCATTTTGATGTTTAATAATTCATAAAATAATAAAGATAGATTAAAATTAATAACATAAATGGTTAGATAGACTCAAAAAGTTTCATGACCCTTGCCAATGAACTTCCACGTGTGGAATTGGACCTCCTCGCCCAATCCATCTTCCTGGAAAATGGTCATTCAAAGAAGTACGAACGATGTTACCCAAATGAGGTGGTGCACCATCTTGTTGCAAAATGACATGTGGCTGAAGCTCTTCTAGTTGTGGAAATACGAAGTTTTCCAACATGTCTAAGTATACGACTGATGAGACTGCCTCTTCTGTAAAAAAGAAAGGGCCAATGACTCGGTCGTACATTAGTCCACACCACACATTAATCTTTGGGGAATCCCTTACTGCCTCACGGTATTCATGGGGGTGTTCAGATCTCCATATGCGCACATTATGGTGATTAACAATGCCAGAAACATAAAAGGATGCTTCGTCGGAGAACATTATGCGCTTCAGAAAATCAGCATCATCTTCTATTCTCCTTAGCATATCTGTTGCAAATGCCATCCTCCTAGGCCTATCGTCCGGTTCCAAAACTTGAACAATTTGAACTTTGTATGCATGCAGTCTTAATTTTTTCTTAATAACCTTGTACACCGTCGAAATTGGCATATCCAATTCTCTTGCCGCTGATCTCACAGATCTTCTAGGATTGTGTAAAAATGTCTCTCTGACACGCTCAACATCAAAATCACTTGTGCAGGGACGTTCGGAAAGTTTCTTATCTGCGATACTTCCAGTTTCTAGAAAATTCTTTTAGGTAGCTTTCTTTACAAAAAGCTACCTATTGCAGCCGTTCGGAGGAAAGCGATTTCAAAAAATTTTGGTATATTTTCATCGATCATGACCCCCAGACCCCGAAACCACCCTCCGTTCAAAATTGATATATATATATATATATATATATATATATCTGACCTATGTCACACTGTAACTCTCGTATTTATGAACCGATTTGGATGTAATTCGGTGTGTACGAAGTACATACCAATGTCTCGACCGAGTTCGTTGGCCAGCTTCATCCGCCATTTTGTTTCAAAATGGCGGCCATTTAAAAATTAAAAAAAAAATTTAAAATTTAAAATGTGGTACCAAAAAATTGAAAGTGGAAAATTATTTTTTTCTTATGTATTTGACCTTTATACAAAGACTCCATTGCAGTTTTTGTTTCGTCTATATCTTAAAAAATGGCTGAGTTATAGCATTTTGAATATCTAGCGAAGCTGACATTTTGAAACGTCCTGAAATTTGTCACGCGATAAAAGGCGTATTTATGAACCGATTTGGATGTAACTTCGTTTATACATAGTACAGACCAATGTCTCGACCGAGTTCGTTGGCCAGCTTCATCCGCCATTTTGTTTAAAAATGGCGGCCATTTAAAATTTTAAGAAAAATTTAAATTTGAAATGTGGTACCAAAAAATTGAAAATTGAAAAAATATTTTTTTCTTATGTGTTTGACCTCGATAAAAAGATTCAGGAGCAGTTTTTGTTTCGTCTATATCTTAAAAAATGGCTGAGTTATAGCATTTTGAATTTCTAACGTGGCTGACATTTTGAAACGCCCTGATTTTTGTCACGCGATAACAGGGGTATTTATGAACCGATTTGAATGTAACTTGGTCTGTACATAGTACATACCAATGTTTCGACCGAGTTTGATGGCCAGCTTCATTCGCCATCTTGTTTCAAAAGGGTTGCCATTTTAGGTAGCTTTCATTACAAAAAGCTACCCATTGCAGCCGTTCGGAGGAAAGCGATTTCGAAAAATTTTGGTATATTTTCATCGATCATGACCCCCAGACCCCGAAACCACCCTCCGTTCAAAATTGACATATATATATATATATACATATATATATGACATTTGTCACACTGTAACTCTCGTATTTATGAACCGATTTGGATGTAATTCGGTGTGTACATAGTACATACCAATGTCTCGACCGAGTTCGTTGACCAGCTTCATCCGCCATTTTGTTTCAAAATGGCGGCCATTTAAAAATTTAAAAAAAAATTTAACATTTGAAATGTGGTACCAAAAAATTGAAAATGGAAAAATATTTTTTTCTTATGTATTTAACCTTTATACAAAGATTCCGGAGCAGTTTTTGTTTCGTCTATATCTTAAAAAATGGCTGAGTTATAGCATTTTGAATTTCTAGCGTGGCTGACATTTTGAAACGTCCTGAATTTTGTCACACGATAAAAGGCGTATTTATGAACCGATTTGGATGTAACTTCGTTTATACATAGTACATACTAATGTCTCGACCGAGTTCGTTGGCCAGCTTCATCCGCCATCTTGTTTAAAAATGGCGGCCATTTAAATTTTTAGGAAAAATATAAATTTGAAATGTGATACCAAAAAATTGAAAATTGAAAAAATATTTTTTCTTATTTGTTTGACCTTGATAAAAAGATTCGGGAGCAGTTTTTGTTTCGTCTATATCTTAAAAAATGGCTGAGTAATAGCATTTTGAATTTCTAGCGTGGCTGACATTTTGAAACGTCCTGATATTTGTCACGTGATAACGGGCGTATTTATGAACCGATTTGAATGTACCTTGGTGTGTACATAGTACATACAAATATCTCGACCGAGTTCGTTGTCCAGCTTCATCCGCCATCTTGTTTCAAAATGGCGGCCATTCAAAAAATTAAAAATTTTTTTTATTTAAAATGAGATACCAAAAATTTGGAAAATGAAAAAGATTTTTTTCGTATGTGTTTTACCTTAATACAAACATTCCGGAACAGTTTTTGTTTTGTCTATATCTAAAAAAATGGCTGAGTTATAGCATTTTGAATTTCTATTGTGGCTGACATTTTAAAACGACCTGATTTTTGTCACGCGATAACAGGCGTATTTGTGAGCCGATTTAGATGTAACTTGGTCTGTAGATAGTACATACGAATGTCTCGACCGAGTTCGTTGGCCAGCTTCATTCGCCATCTTGTTTCAAAAGGGTTGCCATTTAAAAAAAAATTAAATTAAAATTTAAAATGAGGTATTAAAAAATTGGAAAATGAAAAAGACTTTTTTTATGTGTTTGTCCTTGATACAAAGATTCTGGAGGAGTTTTTGTTTCTGAAAATTTGTTCTTTTGCTTATATCTTAAAAAATGGTTGAATTATAGCACTTTGAATTTCAAGCATGGCTAACACTTTGAAACGATCTTGTATTTGTCACGCGATAACACAAGTATTCACCTATTTCGATGTAAGAAGGCATGTGGATAGTATACATCAATATCTCGACCAAGTTCGCTGGCCAGCTTCATCAGCCATCTTGTTTCAAAATGGCGGCCATTAAATTAAAAAAAATTATACTTAAAGTGAGGTCCAAAAAAATTTGAAATTGAAAAAGGTTTCTTTCTTAAGTATTTGACCTTGATATAAGGATTCAGAAGCATTTTTTGTTTGTGATTATCTTAAAAAATGGCTCAGATATCGCAATTTCAATATCTAATGTGGGTGACATTTTGAAAAATCTGATTTTTTGCCTGCGGCAGCACTCATATATATCAATCGATTCCGATGTGAGTGAGCATGTGCACAGCAATTACTAAGGTCTCGACCAATTTGACTCGTTAGCCTCATCCACCATGTTGTCTTAAAATGGCAGGCACTTTAATAAATCGCCGAATTTGGCAGCCAAATATAAGTTACTTTAAATAAAAGCAACTTGGATAAAGCTGACTAATTTCGCGAAATTCTCATTCATAATGATTTAGTATTGATAAAAATTAGTATTGAATCTCCTATATTCGGTTTCCACTAAATTGAGCTTCGTGTGTTTGAATAATATAAGTTAGCTTTTTTAAAATAAGGAATATGCAAGCTACCTCTTCCTCCCGGCACTGGTAGTAAGGACTTTTTCCACCGCAAGATGCTGCTTTTGGATGGAGGATCTTTTTGGTAAATTCTTCTGCAATTTCTCTGTGCTTGCACTATCGATTTTGTTTCTATGAACCACCATAAAATCTGTGCTTTCTCTTATGGTGTATTCTCCTTAATATCCGCTCGAATAAAACATGACATACAAATGTAACATAGAACAAACACATCAAAAGTAAACATAACATTGCAATAGTTGCCAAAAACAAAAAGAGAAGAAAAATGCAATTAATAAGCAGACGATATTTAGAAAAGTACAGATATTAAGACCAATGTCAGACGGGCGTCTTTTTTGCTGCTTTTTTGCTTAAGTATTATCCATTCACAATGCTACAGTATTGTGAATGGATAATACTTAAGCCTGTTTCCCTCTGGAATAATTGCCATGTATTAATATAGCTAAAATTTTGTTTAATTTCGTTACAAATATTTAATTTTATCATACCTCCCCTATATATATAAAATCCTAATGAAACGAATTTATGAAACGATTGATTAAACAACTGATTATGTTTCACGGCGATTTCTCCTAAAATATGGAATGTTATGCGATGAAATTAACGCCAAAACTCCGTGTTGATCCATAGATCTCAAAACTGGTATTAGAAATTTTAAATTCGAATTAGTTTTCGGTATATATTTTTTTTTTCTAATTTTAAACACATTTCTCTAATGATGGCGTCTGAAATTTTAATCATAACAGTTATTTTTTTTCATATTTTAGAAACGGTTATTATTTTAAGCTAATTTAGCGACCAGTTTGACTTCCCCTAAATGTATGCTAAGAAATGTATCATGTTACTTTTATTCATAATACAATTTACTTCAAAAATCTTTCGCCAAATCGGAAGATTCTGATAGGGAAATCAAGAAATCGATATTTTTATGTTAGCGCAATGCAGGTGATTAATCGCCAAACATTTCTCCCGTCTCTCTCTCTCTTTTTTTTTTTTTTTTTTTTTTTTTTTTTTTTTTTTTTTGTATTTCATTATCATTTTATTTAAAATACAAAACTTTCATTGAAAACTGAAACATTTAGAATTAATGGCTTTCACTTCTTTCTTCTTCTTCTTTTTTTTTTTTTTTTTTTTTTTTAACGAAACGAAAAGAAAAATATTAGGCACAAATGTCATATACGCACCGGGGTACGTAATTGGCCCAAAATGGCGTTATTTTGCCTAACATGGTAACCCGGCTATTGTTGCTTAGTTATTAATAAATGTTTATTTACATTTATTTTCCTTTTATTTAAAAAAAATTTATAAATTGATTTGTTCTATAGTTATTAATTAGACTTTTTTTTATTTATTGTTATTTCATTTTTTAAATAATAGAAAATAATTTAAAAATACATATGTAACTGGTGTTCGAAAGCTAGGTTTTCGCCAAAATGTCGTAAAAAAAAAAAAATAAAAAATAAAAATAAAAATAAAAATTACGCCAAATCTAGTGCGTATATAACCCGTATATGAAAACTTTGCCAAATATTAAATAATGCAACAAATCATGACATTTAATTTAAACTTCAAAGCAATGTTTTAATACTACTTAATTATCCCGCAATTATGTAAATCGACAAACCACTCACCAAATTGTACAAATTGACATAATTTTTATTTTAAATAACGAAAGAACAAATTAATTTGTATAACATTAATAAAAATACAAATAAAATGTCGAAATAAAAATCACTTGATTTTTATTTCGTGTAACTAACTTCGTATAAACACGTGTAACTTGCTTAAAGTAAAGTGAATGTGACATTTAAGATCAACCATTATTGGCATTTAATCTTATAGTTTAGTGATAGATTTTTGGTCGACGGGATAACTAAGTAGTACCTTAAAAGCTAGCGACTGGGAAAATGCTGTTGGCGAGACTTGCGTCCTCCTAACTTAAAAATTCAGCCATTTTTAATCATTTTTTAAAAATAAAACTGCTTAATATTTGATTTTTTAGAAAAATATTAAAAACAATGTTTGAGAGATGAGTTATATTAAAAAATATGTATATGTTTTGAGATAACTTCAGTTAAAATTGGATTGACAGTCTATATCTCTTTCCATCGAAGTAAACATAAAATATTCGGTCTTCAGTGAACGAAAAAAATATTAATTTATGTAGGTAATCATTCACGCAGCAGGAATAAATGATCTTGACGTCAGATTCGTTACACCTGTTTCTTATTTCATGAAAGGATTTTTAATTCAACGATTATTTGTATTCATAATGACAAATATATGAGGACGAAAGAATTCAAAACTCGCCTTATCCAAAAAATCACATTTTGGGAAATCGCGAAAAACCTGTAACTGCGACCCCGTGCATCGAATACGTCCAATTTTTTGTATACTTATTAGCTAGTTGCTCTGTGATATCATTGTGTTAAGTTGGAAAATCTGCTTTAATTCATTTAATTAATTAACTGGAATAAGTTTCGGATAAGAAGAGTTTGGTTGCAAACCTATGGATAAGAAGAGTTTTGTTGCCAATCGTCTATCATACTTTCTGAAAGAAATTAATAGTTTTTATTTTTTGTCATCGGATGATAATATTTTGGATTAAAAAATTAACCTTACGAGAGCAATAAGTATGATTAAAATTTAGTATTACGTTTTATTATAAAAAGTAAACTTATCAATAATCAAATAAAACTTATCATAAATAGCTTATAAAGTAGAACCTCGATTATCCGAAGTAATTGGGACCGACCCTCTTTCGGAAAATCGAAATTTTCGGATATTCGGGAATGCTTCAATTTTAAGATTAAGGAGTGATATATGCAATATTTCTTATTATCGTAACACGTGCTAAATAAAAGTAAAGCAATAGCAAAAAAGAAACAAGAATAAATTACCTGAATTTTAATTTTGAAATTAAATACCTTTTACATATATCACAAGGGTTTGAAAAAATGTTTTGTTTGACGCACTTTCGATTGCCTTTGCTCTGAAGCTCTATCACGGATTTTTTTTTTAAATATTATTAGTTCACCAGTATCACAGTCTATCTGCTGCTCCAGCCATGCCAAACCTTTTGCAAAACATTCAAAAGTTTCAGAATCGCTAATTAGTTCGTTTTCTTCGTGGAGCTCAAGTTAAATTCAAAGGAACTCTAAGAAAGGGGATCGAAAATATTAATATGTACCTGTAGTTCGGAAAGGACCCTTTGTCCACAAGGAATATGATAATAATAAAAAAAAAACTTTACAAATGGATTTTGCACACAAAGAATGTAATAGAAAAAAAAAAAAAAAGCTTTAAAAAGGGATTTCGGTTAACCGAGAGTTTCGGTTAAAAGGGTTTCGTATAAAAGAGGTTCTACTGTAATTAAAATAACTTTTTTTAAAAGAATGCAAAATAATATAATCTATATCTACCATATATATATAAAATCCAAATGAAACGAATTTATGAAACGGATATATGAAACGACTGAAATGTAAAGAATTTATGAAACGATTCTATGAAACGACTGATTAAACAACTGATTATGTTTCACGGCGATTTCTCCTAAAATGCGGAATACTTTGTGATTAAATTAACACCAAAAATCCGTATTGATCTGCAGATCTCAAAACTGGTATTAGAATTTTTAAATTCGAATTAGTTTTCGAAATATTATTTTTTTTCTAATTTTATATACTTTTTTCTAATGATGGCAACTCAAATTTTAATCATAACAGATATTTTTTTTCGTATTTTAGTAAAGGTTATTATTTAAACTAATTTGGTGACCAGTTTGGCTTCCCTTAAATGTATGCTAAAAACAATCCTTTTTTTTTTTTTTTTTTTTTTTTTGTATTATATTAGCATTTTATTTAATACAAAACTTTCATTTAAAACTGAAAAGTTTAAAATTAATGGTTTTCACTTCTTTCTTTTTTTTTTTAAACGAAACGAAAAGAAAAATATTAGGCGCATATGTCATAAACGCACCGGGATACCTAAATGGCACCAAAATGTCGTTATTTTGCCTAACATGGTAACCCGGCTATTGTTGCTTATTTATTAATAAATGTTTATTTACATTTATTTTCTTTTTATTTAAAAAAAATGTCATAAATTGTTTTGTTCTATAGTTATTAATTATTTTTTTTATTTATTGTTATTTCATTTTAAAAGTAATAGGAAATAATTTAAAAATACATATGTAACTGGTATTCGAAAACGAGGTTTTCGCCAAATTTTCTTTAAAAAAATCACGCCAAACTCGATTAAATATTGCAACAAATCCTGACATTTAATTTCAAATTCAAAGCAGTGTTTTAATGGTACTACTCAGTTATCCTGTCGACTAATTTCGCCAAATTATATAAATCGCCAAACCACTCACCAAATTATACAAATTGACGTAATTTTATTTTAAATAACGAAAGAACAAATAAATTAGTATAACATTAATAAAAATAAAAATAAAACGTCGAAATAAAAATCACTTGATGGCGCAAACACATGTAACTTCCGTACAGTCAAGTGAATGTGACATTTACGATCAACCATTATTGATATTTAATCTTATATTCTGGCGATAGATTTTTGGTCGATGGGATAACCAAGTAGTACCGTTTTAATTTACCACTCGACAAAGACGGGTTACCATCTCCCGGTCCCAGGCCCTTAGAAGGCCCATCTGTCAACGCAAGGAACCACACGTGAGACAAGCCCCGCGGCGCGTCCCGAAGGTCGCCGCCAGACAAGTCCCAACGGAGCAGAACCCCACGCAAACTCCGGTCAGGCCGACGCGCTGCCCAACACACGCCACGCCGGCTATTTCCAAGTTGGTGAACAATCGCTACGATAGTCCTCACCACCCAGCTAGAAAAACCAAGTGGTCCCTAAACTTGGTTACTCGAGCCGGTAGACCCCGCAAGCCATCGCAGGAACCAGACGCCTATAAAGACGCTGGACCCACGGACTGAACCGAGGCTTCCCGACTCGAATTTAATTTACGGAAGGCCCCCAAGATCAGATACCATTTTCCGGCAGAGACATTTTTGTGGGCCAGCCGATAGGAAAGTTATTGAAGAGCCCCTAACTTGAAGACCAGGGAGGACGGGGAAAGTCCCTCCGGCCGTAAAGCCACCCAGCTCTTGGCTTTTCGCCCAAGTCACCCGGCTCAACCGACGGAACCCCTCGCGGATCACGCCGGGAACCAGTTGGCCCAGACTAGGTGCCGTTAGCGACCCCAGGCGGGCACGGAAAGCTCCACCTAGACGGAATAGACTCCGCCTCGCTAGGGGGTCGGACGGAACGGAGTCCCGCCATCCCCCACCGACTCGACCCCATCCTAAGACAGATAAGCCAGTGGAGGCCAACAGAAGCCCGCCCGCCACTACCTTACCTCACGGCCGTCGAGGGTACCCAGGGCCGAAGGCCCCTGACACCGTGCAGTGACCGACCGCTACCTTTGTTAGTGCGTTCGAAAGTTAGGTGGAGACACCTCTAGGTCCTCATCACCAGGCGAGGAAAACTCCGGTACCGCATAGACACGGAGGACCTGGATCGGACCAAGAGTTCACCCGAGGCACGATGAGCCGCCGCGTTACCGACGAGCCTCCGGCCCGTTTCCCTGCGGGAATAGTGTCCGATGGTGGACCTGCCGGCAGACCTCCTCCCACGGGTCACGGCACGACATGGAGCAACCAGAGCCATACTGGCCTCCCCACGCGACCGCTCCTTGGTCAACGGGGGCACCGCCAAACCCTACCACCCTTAGGGTCGGCTCCCAACTGCTCCAGCTGAGGTCCTCGGACGGATGAGCCACCCAAGTCATAAAGTAACCTGGGCGCTGTCCGAAACCCTCGCCCTTCGGTTGCTCCGGGAGTCCCTGCATGGCGTTCCCGCGAGCCCCGTCGTCACTAGCGAGCACCGAGGACTTTCCACTACAAAGCCCTCACTCATACTTCAGGCTCCTTCTTAGTCAATTGGTGGATGGGGTCATATCGCCTTAGCTAGTCTTTGCCCGGCGACACCGTCCGGCCCTTAGACCGGCACCGGGATCGACCTATGGAGCGTCGCTATCCGGCTTGGCCAGAGAACCTGGCTGCCGGGGTGCGTTGAGTCAAGGACCCCGAAGGACCTACGCACCCATGCACAACGTCCGTTAACCGTGGCCACCGGACTCAACGCCTGTCGGAGATGAGCCTCTCGAGGAGGTGGCGATTCGTCCCCATCCGGTTCCTGTCATTCGCACACAACGAACTCTGCCGAGCTTCCGGTCACCTCCCCCACTCAAGGGGTCGGGTCGGAACCACCCGGAGGGGCGGCCACTTACCACTCGACAAAAAAAAAAAAAAAAAAAAAAAAAAAAAGCTATTGACGAGATTTGCACCCGGGTAACATAAAATTACTAAGAATTTTTTGCGATCATGACAACTTTTATGTAGTTTTATTCGAAAAAATAACTTTGATTATTCAATCAAAATGGAAACCTTTCTTATGAAAAGCGAAGGGTTGTAATTGTTTGTAGCAGTTACATTGCTTGGACTATTATAATATAAGTGAAATGATGGCGATAGAATAATATTTGGCGACTTATCGCCTGTGGCTGGCTAACATTAAAGTTCCAAAATTGTCGCCTGGAATATAAAAATCGAAGGGATCCGCCCGGAACTGTTGATAATAGTCACATGACTTAGGCTATTATTACAGAGATTGTTTTCAATTCTAAAAACAGCGCAAAGAATAATATTTTCTAACGATTAAAAATTTATTTACACGTGACTATTAAAAACAGAAAAATACTTTAAAATTACTATTAAATGTGTAAGTGTTAAAAGCAGGAAAATATTGAAAATTAAGTCTTGAAAATTGTATTTACACGTGAATATTAAAAGAGAAAGGAAACTTTAAAATAATAAATACAATAATATACGTTTAACCCTTTCAGGGGCAAGGTATTTCTGTTCGTAAAATGTTAAAATCAGTAGCACCAGAATTTTCAAGCAAATTTCGAAATACGAAAATGCTTTTCTTCACTTACTTAATAAAAGGAAAATTTTCATTCCAATATTCTGGTGCCAACGTGGCATTTAAGAATTAAATTTAAGTGGTCCAAAAATGAACCACTGCCCTTGAAGGTGTTAAAGCAGTAAATTTTAGTAAATTGTATTATGTCAATAGTTTTATAACGCTGTTAAAAAATATCGGGAGGCAAAGACTCTGTTTACTTAATTCATTTTATTTTAGCTTCCTTTCAAATGTTTAACTGGTCTTCTTTAATCAAACACGAAAAGAACCATTGGATATCTTAACAGCAACTGATTCGGCCTTAAATTTTCGCAATCAAAGGGAATTGAATGGAAACCCGTTTACAGGGAGATCGCTATAGGTTTTTTCATTATAATACAATCTTCTCTAACCTTTTTAATACCGATCAAATTAGCGCGCTTTTAGATTCTGCGGTGTCTGAACGGGGGTTGGCGAGCGTAGCTTGCAAGGGGCAGAGCCCCCTAGTAACATATAATATTACATATATACACCATCTCCTTCTGTTCTGGTTCCCTAGAAATAATATTTTTATAGAAAGTAAGCACCTGCATTTCTGACCAGTTTTCATCAAAATGTTTTTTAACAATCCGTGGATATCCTTAAGTTTCTCTTGCTTAACGGGGAGTGCCACCCCCTTCTTTTTAAAAAGAAAGTCCAGTTTTTAGAGGCCTCTAGCACAACTTTTACACTCTGAATTTTGATATTCCAAGAATCTTCTGAAATACACTTCCACAAAATTGAAGATGGCCATGGTTCTTAGTCTTTATATAGTACCTTATCGTAATGCCTTTGAAAGCACACTGAGATGCACTTTCAAGGTGAAAATTTTACTTTTCTAGATGTTTCATGGAAGGAAAGAATCCTGGACGGTTTCTTGAAGAAGATGTTTGAGATGTGAACTTCAAAATAAAGTTATCTTATGTAATTTTGTCTGCTTGAAAAAAAAAGCTTGGTGGAAGCGTCATACACCTTGCATTGAGAGAGCTGAATACTCGAGGTTCTCTTTCTGGTGAGTGCACTTTGAGAGGACCGGAAATGCCTTAGGTTTATGCCTGAGAATAAAAATTAAATCTTTTAACACCTTGTGACAGTAAGAAATATAGAAAGCGATTCTCCATTTTGAACTTACGTTTTAATTTTCTTTAGCATGTATCCTTTACTAGCCCATGTGTTCGTATTTCTTTTTCTCTTCTTCCCCCTTCCCCCATAAAATGCAAGAGTTTATTCACTGTCAATTATACATAAGACATGCTGTAAAACTTTAAAGTTGAAAAGTGTTTATGATTTCGGTTTGTCTGTCCGTCTATCCGCGCTCTAACTCTCGTAAATATATTCGGATTGCACTGGAATTTTTAGAAGTTATTAAGTTTCACCATAGTACGATCCCTATTTCAAATGAAGTTTGTAACATGTTTAATTCACGTACAGGGACAGTCAAAAGTATTCCGTTACATTACGGTCAATAGGAAAAAATCGTTTGAAATGATTTTTGATGATGTTACAAGCTTTTAGGCATAAAATAATTGATATGCATTTATGAAGTGCATTAAAATAAGCATTCTGAAGAATATGCGGTGCAAAGAATACTTGTTATTCCTTTACAGGGTCACACAAAATAATTCCGTTGCACAATGGTATGGGGGAGGGGTTTGTTTGTGGCGTATTTTAATTATGTTAAACTATTTCATATATAATGAAATTGATATACGTTGCTGAGGTTTACTATAAGTTATTTCATGCATAATAATAAGTGCAAATCCTTTACAGGGACACAAAATATTTCAGATACTATATTGTGTCCGAAGTACTGTACATAAGCGATGATTGCTGGAAATGCATATTTAATTATGATATGCTCTTTTATGTTTCACTATATTTATGCATACTATATGGTGTGTATAAAAGCGATAGTTCATATACAGGGTGACGCAAAGAATTGGATACATAACCGTCTATGGATGATAATATCTGGAAATGTGATTTCAGTAATTTTAAGAGTGTTTTAGTTTAAATTAAATTTTAGCTAAATAGTGGCTTGCAATAAAGGTACTATTGGCCATGGACGGTAACAGCTGAAATCAATTTTTTAAAATGTTTTATGCTTTTTCTAAAGTGCTTACTTATTTACCTTATTTCCCCAGATAACGAAGTTTTGTTAAGGCATTCAGGAAGTGTTGGAAAGTGTTTCATTATGCTTAAGGCTGTTCTCAAATCCAAAAGGGCAACTTTCTGACATAAATTTTAATTTATTTTTTGTCGGAAATGTATGAAACTAGTCGGCATTGTTGTTCAGAAACTATGTAATCGAGCTGTTTTTTCCGGGTTTTTTTTGCAAACGCAATTGATCTTTCAGAAAATAGTGTCAAAGTTGACGATTTGAACCGAAGTTCCCGAAGAAAGCAGAAAAACCGTTTTGCGGAGGGAGAAAACATCTTTGTCACGTGATCAAAATCGCTTATAACTCAATAGGTAATTGATTGATAAAAAAAAATGGAAAACACAGTTCGATTCCAAATCGCTTCCATAGTCAGACCTTCCATTTTATATCTTTGTGTTAAAAAATGAATCTGTAAATGTGCCAAAACATTTTGAGCTTGTTGAGCAGAGCAGTTGAGAACAGCCTTAACACATGATTTTTCTTTCTTGTTAAAAGGTCCTTTAGAAATTTTCTCCGTTCAGAGGGAGGGGGCATGACCCCCGTGGCCTCCCCCTTGGATCCGACATTGCCCGGGTTTATCCTTGTGTACCACTAAAAGTAACGGTTTAGAAATTAACTATTCTACAATGATACGAGGGGCACAAACTGTATGTCGTAGATTGTAATACTAAGCTAGGCTCTATCAACGAGGAAAATTTCTCCACTCTGCAATACAGACAGTGAGAACTATTGAACTGGAAGGAACAATGTTTCTTTGCATAATCTTCCTTATCGCGACCCATCTCCTCAACAACACCCTTGACCGTGTTTACCAGAGTGTTAACAAATTTCATCTGCATTGCTTTGGTTCCGATGTCATAATTGGAAGAACTAAATATGATTAATTTGAAGCTATTCTGGAATAATAATAACTGTTATTATTATTGTGAAATTAACAAAATACTTTAACAAGACATTAAATAAGGGGCTATGCATATATAACGTTATCATTTTAGGGGGGATGAGGGGGGGTCTGGCGCATGATATCATAAAATATCTGTAGGGGGAGAGGGGGTTGTTTTTGATACCGTTATCATTTTTGATCCAACAAAAATTTTTCTTTTTTTTTTTTGTAACCTGTGCTTTACATCAAAATAGTATGTACTTTTGAATAGCTACAATTAAATGCTTTTAAATAGTAACTATTTCTTTTAAGTGTTATTTGATACATATAAAGTGTTATTTCATATATATAAAGTGATATTTTATTGACTTCTCTTCATTTGATTCAATAAAGTATACGAAAAATAAATGTAACCATATTTGTATATCACTCCAAGAAATTTTTTTTCTAAATCTAGATAATTTTTATCCATTGATAACGATATCATTACAGGGGGGGGGGGGGTTCACCGTATGATATCGTAAGGGGGGGAGGGGGTCCAAATTACCATAAAGTTGATAACGTTATCTATGCACAGTCCCTAAACTAAGGTGAAAATGGAAAGACGCGTTTATAATGCCTGAAAACGCTGAAGGTTCAAGAAATTAAAAATGTCGTTCTCGTTAAGATTTGGTCATACATAACGGTTTTGAGATAAATGATTTGCGTTTTAATGATTTAATTTTTGTTTTGAAAAAGTGGTGCGAAGCAGAATTAAAAAATAGTCACCTGTGGCAGCCCTGCAAGTATACGACAACAAAAGCCGCTAGCAGAACCTTTTGAAAAACTCCGGATTCATTTCTGTGCCTTTGGTATGTACAGGAAAAACAGGATATTGACATCATAAATAATATATATGATGGTTTTCCCCTATAGTCTGTAACCTGGGAAGCCGGGGTTTATCCCCTTGTATGTCTTAAGGTTCCTGCCCCGTCAGACGAAGACGCTCGCGAGCTAATGTTAAACCAATGGGAAGACGTAAAGGAAGGTTATTTTCCATATCTCGTTTGCATTTCAATATTTATATATATGTACATATGAGGCATTCTCACAAAATTTTAACTTTCAGGAATAAAAATCTGGTGAAATTAAACTTAGTAAAATAACATTTTAAACTTATAGACGAATGCCTTAATGATTCAAAATAAAGAAAAAATGTATTAATACATGGAAATTTTTTAAGAGCGAAACATTCGCCTTGCATATAATATTTAAATGAAAATCAAATTTCAAATTAATTGCTTAAAAGGCGCAAAAGCAAACCTAGGGAATAAGAAGTCTTTTCACTAGGTTGGCCTTTGCGCCTTTTAAGCAATTAATTTGAAATTTGATTTTCATTTGAAATAAAAAAAAAATGGTCAGCAGCGACGATTTTTTTATTTAACTGAGGTTTAAGTTAAACTTGCGAGTTTAATTTTCTTTACAGTTTTATCTCTCTAACTTTTTATTTTCTTCTAAATTTTTACTAACAATGAATTTTCATAGTACCCACTTAACATTCAAATAAGAAATAATAACAATGTAGTATTTTTAGTACAAAATTTTGGTATAACATTGTCTTAAAGAGGTGTTAAAGAAGGGACGGTAAGGGAATAAAAAGGAACGGTAAGGGAAAAAAAAGGGACGGTAAGGAAAATTACCACCTATTTTTAGGAAAATCATGTTAAGACTAAGTGATAGCCACAAAGTTCATTGATTTTTAGAAACAGTTATTTACATTGGATTAAAAAAAAAAAAAAATTAATTTACCTCGAAAAGTGCAGGAATAAACCTTAGGGACGGTAAGAATACCAATAAAGCCACGATGCTTGAAATTGATATTTAAATGCTGATTTAAATTCTGGAGTAAATTTCCTGTCAAAGAATTTTAGCCATTCTTTCTCAAGCATACTTCAGCATGAGAAAAAAGTTGAAAAAAAATCTGTGGCTGCATCTGAAGGGTTTTTTTTGTATAAGTTTTGCAAGAGGGACGGTAAGGAATCTAAAATCCAGGGACAAAGTTAAAAAGTCCTTCCGGCCAGTGCCGGGAGGAAGAGGTAGCTTTCATATTCCTTATTTTAAAAAAGCTAACTTATATTATTCAAACACACGAAGCTCAATTTAGTGGAAACCGAATATAGGAGATTCAATACTAATTTTTATCAATACTAAATCATTATGAATGAGAATTTCGCGAAATTAGTCAGCTTTATCCAAGTTGCTTTTATTTAAAGTAACTTATATTTGGCTGCCAAATTCGGCGATTTATTAAAGTGCCTGCCATTTTAAGACAACATGATGGATGAGGCTAACGAGTCAAATTGGTCGAGACCTTAGTAATTGCTGTGCACATGCTCACTCACATCGGAATCGATTGATATATATGAGTGCTGCCGCAGGCAAAAAATCAGATTTTTCAAAATGTCACCCACATTAGATATTGAAATTGCGATATCTGAGCCATTTTTTAAGATAATCACAAACAAAAAATGCTTCTGAATCCTTATATCAAGGTCAAATACTTAAGAAAGAAACCTTTTTCAATTTCAAATTTTTTTGGACCTCACTTTAAGTATAATTTTTTTTAATTTAATGGCCGCCATTTTGAAACAAGATGGCTGATGAAGCTGGCCAGCGAACTTGGTCGAGATATTGATGTATACTATCCACATGCCTTCTTACATCGAAATAGGTGAATACTTGTGTTATCGCGTGACAAATACAAGATCGTTTCAAAGTGTTAGCCATGCTTGAAATTCAAAGAGCTATAATTCAACCATTTTTTAAGATATAAGCAAAAGAACAAATTTTCAGAAACAAAAACTCCTCCAGAATCTTTGTACCAAGGACAAACACATAAAAAAAGTCTTTTTCATTTTCCAATTTTTTAATACCTCATTTTAAATTTTAATTTAATTTCTTTTAATGGCAACCCTTTTGAAACAAGATGGCGAATGAAGCTGACCAACGAACTCGGTCGAGACATTCGTATGTACTATGTACAGACCAAGTTACATTCAAATCGGTTCATAAATACGCCTGTTATCGCCTGACAAAAATCAGGTCGTTTTAAAATGTCCGTCACAATAGAAATTCAAAATGTTATAACTCAGCCATTTTTTTAGATATAGACAAAACAAAAACTGTTCCGGAATGTTTGTATTAAGGTAAAACACATACGAAAAAAATCTTTTTCATTTTCCAAATTTTTGGTACCTCATTTTAAATTAAAATTTTTTTTTAATTTTTTAAATGGCCGCCATTTTAAAACAAGATGGCGGATGAAGCTGGACAACGAAATCGGTCGAGATATTTGTATGTACTATGTACACACCAAGGTACATCCAAATCGGTTCATAAATACGCCCGTTATCACGTGACAAAAATCAGGACGTTTCAAAATGTCAGCCACGCTGGAAATTCAAAATGCTATAACTCAGCCATTTTTTAAGATATAGACGAAACAAAAACTGCTCCCGAATCTTTTTATCAAGGTCAAACACATAAGAAAAAAATATTTTTTCAATTTTCAATTTTTTGGTATCACATTTCAAATTTATATTTTTCCTAAAAATTTAAATGGCCGCCATTTTTAAACAAGATGGCGGATGAAGCTGGCCAACGAACTCGGTCGAGATATTAGTATGTGCCATGTATAAACGAAGTTACATCCAAATCGGTTCATAAATACGCCTTTTATCGCGTGACAAAATTCAGGACGTTTCAAAATGTCAGCCACGCTAGAAATTCAAAATGCTATAACTCAGCCATTTTTTAAGACATAGACGAAACAAAAACTGCTACGGAATCTTTGTATAAAGGTTAAATACATAAGAAAAAAATATTTTTCCATTTTCAATTTTTTGGTACCACATTTCAAATGTTAAATTTTTTTTTAAATTTTTAAATGGCCGCCATTTTGAAACAAAATGGCGGATGAAGCTGGCCAAAGAACTCGGTCGAGACTTTGGTATGTACTATGTACACACCGAATCACATCCAAATCGGTTCATAAATACGAGAGTTACAGTGTGACAAATGTCAGATATATATATATATATATATCTATATATATCTATATATATATATATATCTATATATATATCTATATATATATCTATATATATCTATATCTATCTATATATATATTTATATATATATATATATATATATATATGTCAATTTTGAACGGAGAGGGGTTTCGGGGTCTGGGGGTCATGATCGATGAAAATATACCAAAATTTTTTGAAATCGCTTTCCTCCGAACGGCTGCAATGGGTAGCTTTTTGTAATGAAAGCTACCTAAAATGGCAACCCTTTTGAAACAAGATGGCGAATGAAGCTGGCCAACAAACTCGGTCGAAACATTGGTATGTACTATGTACAGACCAAGTTACATTCAAATCGGTTCATAAATACCCCTGTTATCGCGTGACAAAAATCAGGGCGTTTCAAAATGTCAGCCACGTTAGAAATTCAAAATGCTATAACTCAGCCATTTTAGGTAGCTTTCTTTACAAAAAAGCTACCTATTGCAGCCGTTCGGAGGAAAGCGATTTCAAAAAATTTTGGTATATTTTCATCGATCATGACTCCCAGACCCCGAAACCAACCTCCGTTCAAAATTGATATATATATATATATATATCTGACCTATGTCACACTGTAACTACCGTAATTATGAACCGATTTCGATGTAATTCGGTGTGTACATAGTACATACCAATGTCTCGACCGAGTTCGTTGGCCAGCTTCATCCGCCGTTTTGTTTCAAAATGGCGGCCATTTAAAATTTTTAAAAAAATTTAAAACTTGAAATGTGATACCAAAAAATTAAAAATGGAAAAATATTTTTTTCTTATGAATTTGACCTTTATACAAAGATTCCGGAGCAGTTTTTGTTTCGTCTATATCTTAAACAATGGCTGAGTTATAGCATTTTGAATTTCTAGCGTGGCTGACATTTTGAAACGTCCAGAAATTTGTCACGCGATAAAAGGCGTATTTATGAACCGATTTGGATGTAATTCAGTGTGTACATAGTACATACCAATCTCTCGACCGAGTTCGTTGGCCAGCTTCATCCGCCATTTTCTTTCAAAATGGCGGCCATTTAAAATGTTTTTAAAAATTTAAAATTTGAAATGTGGTACCAAAAAATTGAAAATGGAAAAATATTTTTTCTTATGTATTTGACCTTTATAGAAAGATTTCGGAGCAGTTTTTGTTTCGTCTATATCTTAAAAAATGGCTGAGTTATAGCATTTTGAATTTCTAGCGTGACTGACATTTTGAAACGTCCTGAATTTTGTCACGCGATAAAAGGCGTATTTATGAACCGATTTGGATGTAACTTCGTTTATACATAGTACATACCAATGTCTCGACCAGGATCGTTGACCAGCTTCACCCGCCATCTTGTTTAAAAATGGCGGCCATTTAAATTTTTAAGAAAAATTTAAATTTGAAATGTGGTACCAAAAATTGAAAATTGAAAAAATATTTTCTTCTTATGTGTTTGACCTTGATAAAAAGATTCGGGAGCAGTTTTTGTTTCGTTTATATCTTAAGAAATGGCTGAGTTATAGCATTTTGAATTTCTAGCGTGGCTGACATTTTGAAACGTCCTGATTTTTCTCACGTAATAACAGGCGTATTTATGAACCGACTTGGATGTACCTTGGTGTGTACATAGTACATACAAATATCTCGACCGAGTTCGTTGGCCAGCTTCATCCGCCATCTTGTTTCAAAATGGCGGCCATTTAAAAAAATAAAAAAATTTAAATGAGATACCAAAAAATTGGAAAATTAAAAAGATTTTTTTTGTATGTGTTTGACCTTAATACAAAGATTCCGGAACAGTTTTTCTTCCGTCTATATCTAAAAAAAAATGGCTGAGTAATAGCATTTTGAATTTCTCTTGTGGCTGACATTTTGAAACGACCTGATTTTTGTCACGCGATAACAGGCGTATTTATGAACCTATTTGGATGTAACTTGGTCTGTACATAGTACATACCAATGTCTCGACCGAGTTCGTTGGCCAGTTTCATTCACCATCTTGTTTCAAAAGGGTTGCCATTTTAAAAAAAATTAAATTTAAAATTCAAAATGAGGTATTAAAAAATTGGAAAATGAAAAAGATTTTTTTTATGTGTTTGGCCTTGATACAAAGATTCCGGAGCAGTTTTCGTTTCTGAAAATTTGTTCTTTTGTTGATATCTTAAAAAAATGGTTGATTTATAGCACTTTGAATTTCTAGCAAGGCTAACATTTTGAAACGATCTTGTATTTGTCACGCGATAACACACGTATTCGCCTATTTCGATGTAAGAAGGCATGTGGATAGTATACATCAACACCTCGACCAAGTTCGCTGGCCAGATTCATCAGCCATCTTGTTTCAAAATGGCGGCCATTAAATTAAAAAATATATATATATTTAAAGTGAGGTGCAAAAAAATTAGAAATTGAAAAAGGTTTCTTTCTTAAGTATTTGATCTTGATATAAGGATTCAGGATCATTTTTTGTTTGTCTTTACCTTAAAAAATGGCTCAGATATAGCAGTTTCAATTTCTATTGTGGGTGACATTTTGAAAAATCTGATTTTTTCCATGCGACAGCACTCCTATATATTAACCGATTCCGATGTGAGTGAGCATGTGCACAGCAATTACTAAGGTCTCGACCAAGTTCACTGGTTAGCCTCATCCACCATGTGTTCTTAAAATGACAGGCACTTTAAGAAATTGCCGAATTTGGCAGCCAAATATAAGTTACTTTAAAGAAAAGCAGCTTGGATAAAGCTGACTAATTTCGCGAAATTCTCATTCATTATATTGATAAAAATTAGTATTGAATCTCCTATATTCGGTTTCCACTAAATTGAGCTTCGTGTGTTTGCATGATATAAGTTGGCTTTTTTTAAATAAGGATTATGAAAGCTACCTCTTCCTCCCGGCACTGGCCGGAAGGACTTTTTTAAGATATAGACGAAACAAAAACTGCTCCTGAATCTTTTTATCGAGGTCAAACACATAAGAAAAAAATATTTTTTCAATTTTAAATTTTTTGGTACCACATTTCAAATTTAAATTTTTCTTAAAATTTTAAATGGCCGCCATTTTTAAACAAAATGGCGGATGAAGCTGGCCAACGAACTCGGTCGAGACATTGGTCTGTACTATGTATAAACGAAGTTACATCCAAATCGGTTCATAAATACGCCTTTTATTGCGTGACAAATTTCAGGACGTTTCAAAATGTCAGCTTCGCTAGATATTCAAAATGCTATAACTCAGCCATTTTTTAAGATATAGACGAAACAAAAACTGCTACGGAGTCTTTGTATAACGGTCAAATACATAAAAAAAAATAATTTTCCATTTTCAATTTTTTGATACCACATTTTAAATTTTAAATTTTTTTTTAATTTTTAAATGGCCGCCATTTTGAAACAAAATGGCGGATGAAGCTGGCCAACGAACTCGGTCGAGACATTGGTATGTACTATGTACAGACCGAATTACATCCAAATCGGTTCATAAATACGCCCGTTATCACGTGACAAAAATCAGGACGTTTCAAAATGTCAGCCACGCTGGAAATTCAAAATGCTATAACTCAGCCATTTTTTAAGATATAGACGAAACAAAAACTGCTCCCGAATCTTTTTATCAAGGTCAAACACATAAGAAAAAATTATTTTTTCAATTTTCAATTTTTTGGTATCACATTTCAAATTTATATTTTTCCTAAAAATTTAAATGGCCGCCATTTTTAAACAAGATGGCGGATGAAGCTGGCCAACGAACTCGGTCGAGATATTAGTATGTGCCATGTATAAACGAAGTTACATCCAAATCGGTTCATAAATACGCCTTTTATCGCGTGACAAAATTCAGGACGTTTCAAAATGTCAGCCACGCTAGAAATTCAAAATGCTATAACTCAGCCATTTTTTAAGACATAGACGAAACAAAAACTGCTACGGAATCTTTGTATAAAGGTTAAATACATAAGAAAAAAATATTTTTCCATTTTCAATTTTTTGGTACCACATTTCAAATGTTAAATTTTTTTTTAAATTTTTAAATGGCCGCCATTTTGAAACAAAATGGCGGATGAAGCTGGCCAAAGAACTCGGTCGAGACTTTGGTATGTACTATGTACACACCGAATCACATCCAAATCGGTTCATAAATACGAGAGTTACAGTGTGACAAATGTCAGATATATATATATATATATATCTATATATATCTATATATATATATATATCTATATATATATCTATATATATATCTATATATATCTATATCTATCTATATATATATTTATATATATATATATATATATATATGTCAATTTTGAACGGAGAGGGGTTTCGGGGTCTGGGGGTCATGATCGATGAAAATATACCAAAATTTTTTGAAATCGCTTTCCTCCGAACGGCTGCAATGGGTAGCTTTTTGTAATGAAAGCTACCTAAAATGGCAACCCTTTTGAAACAAGATGGCGAATGAAGCTGGCCAACAAACTCGGTCGAAACATTGGTATGTACTATGTACAGACCAAGTTACATTCAAATCGGTTCATAAATACCCCTGTTATCGCGTGACAAAAATCAGGGCGTTTCAAAATGTCAGCCACGTTAGAAATTCAAAATGCTATAACTCAGCCATTTTTTAAGATATAGACGAAACAAAAACTGCTCCTGAATCTTTTTATCGAGGTCAAACACATAAGAAAAAAATATTTTTTCAATTTTAAATTTTTTGGTACCACATTTCAAATTTAAATTTTTCTTAAAATTTTAAATGGCCGCCATTTTTAAACAAAATGGCGGATGAAGCTGGCCAACGAACTCGGTCGAGACATTGGTCTGTACTATGTATAAACGAAGTTACATCCAAATCGGTTCATAAATACGCCTTTTATTGCGTGACAAATTTCAGGACGTTTCAAAATGTCAGCTTCGCTAGATATTCAAAATGCTATAACTCAGCCATTTTTTAAGATATAGACGAAACAAAAACTGCTACGGAGTCTTTGTATAACGGTCAAATACATAAAAAAAAAATAATTTTCCATTTTCAATTTTTTGGTACCACATTTTAAATTTTAAATTTTTTTTTAATTTTTAAATGGCCGCCATTTTGAAACAAAATGGCGGATGAAGCTGGTCAACGAACTCGGTCGAGACATTGGTATGTACTATGTACACACCGAATTACATCCAAATCGGTTCATAAATACGAGAGTTACAGTGTGACAAATGTCAGATATATATATATATATATATATGTCAATTTTGAACGGAGGGTGGTTTCGGGGTCTGGGGGTCATGATCGATGAAAATATACCAAAATTTTTTGAAATCGCTTTCCTCCGAACGGCTGCAATAGGTAGCTTTTTGTAAAGAAAGCTACCTAAAAAATAATAACAACCATAAAAATGTGTGCAGGTTAATTTTTTTTTGCTACATATTTATATAAAAAATAGTCCCATTTTCAGAAAACAATTACATCGAATTACTGTTATTGAAAGAGTTTTATACAGATAGCTCCAAACTTAAAAATCAGCATCAGGGACACGGGACGGTATAGGAATTTCGGGGTATATTTAGACACACAACATTGTCCAAAACTTATTTATCTCGTTAACATTGTTATATCATGGAATGGGATGTTTTCCAGTATAAGAAATAAAAAAAAAAAAAAAAAACAAACAAAAAAAAACAACATAAGAGTATGTACTAAAATAAAAATTATTACTTAGGGACTTAAAAGTCAAAATTATGTGAAAATGCCCCATATATATATATATATGTATACATATATAATAAATTTGAAATCTCAAATATATGATGAAATTGATAAAGTTCTAATATATATATATATATATTGCACTGGTCAGCTGAGGTCGATCTTTACATCTTCCCTTTTTTTTACTTTTCTGTTTTTGGTTATAGTTTTTTGTAAATGACGCTTTCACTTTCGGAACCGGTTCCAAAAGTGAAAGTAACTTTATAAAAAAAAATCTACAACCAAAATCGAAAAAGTAGAAAAGGGCAGATGTAGAGATCGACCTCAGCCGTCCAATGCAAATAAATAAGTAAATAAATAAATAAAATAAAAATATCGAAATGCAAATAAGATATTGGAAGATGACATTCCCATAGATTTATCTTTAGCTCGCGAGTGTTTTCGCTGACAGAACAGGAGCCTTAAGATATTCACGAATAACAATCGAGCGTTAAACGCTAGAAATGAATTAATTTTCGTAATCATTTAACAATAATGAAACTTCTGCAAATAAAAACCTTACATTTCCAATAGAAGGTGGAACGTTGATAAATATCTTTGATTACATATATCTCCTTTGCCAATAAATGAACATCGTGGATCAATCGAGGTACAATGTAGGTTGATGGTTTCACACCCTTGCTCCAGAATAATCTTTCGAAGTGTCTTTTGCAATACAATATACACGCATAATTGTTTCATTTAAGCACAGATTCTTATAAAGCCAAGTTATCAACATCAAGTAATTGTGATAATTTCTCTGTGGTCTTGCCAAGTGTTACCTGGGACCTTTCAAGCGTAACGAAAGATAATGCATATTATGTTGTTAATCCGCATCGTAATCAATATCAGTCCGATGTCGTTAATGACTCATTGCGTGGCGTTTTGCAATCGGAATAAGAAAATGTGTTGAAAAGTTAATTTGGAATTAGAATCGGACTTAGAGAAGGTATTTTCATGCTTCAATAATCATTAATACGGAGTACAAGTTGTGAGCATTAAATCTATCATTTATTTCTAAAATAAAAAATAAGTATAAAAGTAATAATCTGTCTACTATATGTATATAAAACATAAATGGTAATTTTATTCCGGCTGCTTGTAACTCTAGTTCTGCTCAATGGATTTAAACAAAACTTGCACTGTTAGATAGATAATTTTTCAAGGAATGTTTTAGTGTATAATATAACGTACTACGTTGATTAGCTATGGAAATATGATGGAAAGTTCTATAATCAGATGAACCCGATTATAAAAGATTAGCCTTTTTAAAAGATTCTGCTGAATGGATTTCGATGGAACTTACACGCTGTTAGTTAGATATTTTTCCAGGAAGAATTTAGTATATAATATATCTTTCTGCGTTGCCCAGTTATAAAAGTATGAGGAAAACTTTTATAATCAGATGAACTCAATTATGAAAGATTAGCCTTTTTAAAATATTCTGCTGCATGGATTTCGATGGAATTTAGCACTGTTTGTTAGATAGTTTTCGAGGGAAGATTTTAATAGATAACATATTGTTCTACGCATTGTTTTTCGCATTTAACAGTTTTTGATGGGCATTTAAAAGTTTTTTATGGTGTTTTAAGAAGATATTTTAGTTCTTATATTGTTCTACGTTGCTTATTTATGAAATTAGGGAGGAAAATTTTATAATCAAATGAAATCAAATGAAAGATAAGCCTTTTAAAAAGATGTTGATGCATGGATTTAGATAGAACTTGCACTGTTAGATAGTTTTCGAGGGAAGATTTTAATACATAACATATTGTTCTACATTGCTTATTTATGAAATTAAGAAGGAAAGTTTTATAATCAAATGAAATCGAAGCGAAATATTAGCCTTTTTAAAATATTCTGCTGCATGGGTTTCGATGGAACTTGCACTGTTAGTTAGACACTTTTCGAGGGAAGATTTTAATGCATAACATATTGTTCTACGTTGCTTATTTATGAAATTAGGGAGGAAAATTTTATAATCAAATGAAATCGAATGAAAGATAAGCCTTTTAAAAAGATGCTGATGCATGGATTTAGATAGAACTTGCACTGTTAGATAGTTTTCGAGGAAAGATTTTAATACATAACATATTGTTCTACATTGCTTATTTATGAAATTAAGAAGGAAAGTTTTATAATCAAATGAAATCGAAACGAAATATTAGCCTTTTTAAAATATTCTGCTGCATGGATTTCGGTGGAATTTGCACTGTTCGTTAGATAGTTTTCGAGGGAAGATTTTAATAGATGACATATTGTTCTACACATTGTTTTGCGCATTTAAAAGTTTTTGATGGGCATTTAAAAGTTTTTGATGGTGTTTTAAGAAGATATTTTAGTTCTTATATTGTTCTACATTGCTTATTTATGAAATTAGGGAGGAAAATTTTATAATAAAATGAAATCGAACGAAAGATAAGCCTTTTAAAAAGATGCTGATGCATGGATTTAGATAGAACTTGCACTGTTAGACAGTTTTCGAGGGAAGATTTTAATACATAACATATTGTTCTACGTTGATTATTTATGAAATCAGGAAGAAAAGTTTCATAATCAAATGAAATCGAAACGAAAGCATTTTTAAAAGATTCCGCTGCATGGATTTCGATGGAACTTGCACTGTTAGATACTTTTCGAGGGAAGATTTTAATACATAACATTTTGTTCTACATTGCTTATTTATGAAATTAAGAAGGAAAGTTTTATAATCAAATGAAATCGAAGCGAAATATTAGCCTTTTTAAAATATTCTGCTGCATGGGTTTCGATGGAACTTGCACTGTTAGTTAGACACTTTTCGAGGGAAGATTTTAATGCATAACATATTGTTCTACGTTGCTTATTTATGAAATTAGGGAGGAAAATTTTATAATCAAATGAAATCGAATGAAAGATAAGCCTTTTAAAAAGATGCTGATGCATGGATTTAGATAGAACTTGCACTGTTAGATAGTTTTCGAGGAAAGATTTTAATACATAACATATTGTTCTACATTGCTTATTTATGAAATTAAGAAGGAAAGTTTTATAATCAAATGAAATCGAAGCGAAATATTAGCCTTTTTAAAATATTCTGCTGCATGGGTTTCGATGGAACTTGCACTGTTAGTTAGACACTTTTCGAGGGAAGATTTTAATGCATAACATATTGTTCTACGTTGCTTATTTATGAAATTAGGGAGGAAAATTTTATAATCAAATGAAATCGAATGAAAGATAAGCCTTTTAAAAAGATGCTGATGCATGGATTTAGATAGAACTTGCACTGTTAGATAGTTTTCGAGGAAAGATTTTAATACATAACATATTGTTCTACATTGCTTATTTATGAAATTAAGAAGGAAAGTTTTATAATCAAATGAAATCGAAACGAAATATTAGCCTTTTTAAAATATTCTGCTGCATGGGATTCGATGGAACTTGCACTGTTAGTTAGACACTTTTCGAGGGAAGATTTTAATGCATAACATATTGTTCTACGTTGCTTATTTATGAAATTAGGAAGGAAAGTTTTATAATTAAACGAAATCGAAACGAAAGATTAGCCTTTTTAAAAGATTTAGCTGCATGGATTTCGGTGGAATTTGCACTGTTTGTTAGATAGTTTTCGAGGGAAGATTTTAATAGATGACATATTGTTCTACACATTGTTTTGCGCATTTAAAAGTTTTTGATGGGCATTTAAAAGTTTTTGATGGTGTTTTAAGAAGATATTTTAGTTCTTATATTGTTCTACATTGCTTATTTATGAAATTAGGGAGGAAAATTTTATAATAAAATGAAATCGAACGAAAGATAAGCCTTTTAAAAAGATGCTGATGCATGGATTTAGATAGAACTTGCACTGTTAGACAGTTTTCGAGGGAAGATTTTAATACATAACATATTGTTCTACGTTGATTATTTATGAAATTAGGAAGAAAAGTTTCATAATCAAATGAAATCGAAACGAAAGCATTTTTAAAAGATTCCGCTGCATGGATTTCGATGGAACTTGCACTGTTAGATACTTTTCGAGGGAAGATTTTAATACATAACATTTTGTTCTACATTGCTTATTTATGAAATTAAGAAGGAAAGTTTTATAATCAAATGAAATCGAAACGAAATATTAGCCTTTTTAAAATATTCTGCTACATGGGTTTCGATGGAACTTGCACTGTTAGTTAGACACTTTTCGAGGGAAGATTTTAATGCATAACATATAGTTCTACGTTGCTTATTTATGAAATTAGGAAGGAAAGTTTTATAATCAAACGAAATCGAAACGAAAGATTAGCCTTTTTAAAATATTTAGCTGCATGGATTTCGGTGGAACTTGCATTGTTATTTAGACAGTTTTCGAGGAAACATTTTAATACATAAAAATCCCTGCCGGCCCGGCCTACAGGCAGAGGTAGATTTCGAAGTCAAATATACTAATTTCACAAACAAAAACTAAATCATGATTATAGATAAATCCACTTTAACAATTTTATCTGGCCGCTCTTGACGAGTTTTTATTTCATTTTCATATAATAGCTGGTTTTATCAGAATCATGTTAAGGCGGTATTCAAAAAAATACTTTTCCATGCTCAACAACTCGAAATTTTCTGGCATAATTCCAGATTCATTTTTAATTAAAAAAAAATATGAAACTTGCTGACGTGATTTTTGAAGAGATTTATAAGCGACCTGTGTTTTTATTTTTTGTTCAACTAATTAAAACTTGATATATAAACAATTATTTTCTCAGAAGGACAATATTTTTCGTTTCTAACACAATCGCTTCGGGAAATTCCGTTCAAAATGCCCACTTTGACATCATTTTTTGAAATATATTCTGCCTCTATCTAAAAATCGATTATTACGGTACATTATATAGTTTCTGAATAAGCGAATCTACCAATTAAATGCGTTTGAGAGCAAAAATGAATTTAAAAACCAGTCAGAAAATAAGCAGTTTGGATTTAAGCGCATCCTTAATACAATGATTTTTCCAACACAATCCGCTTCGGTAAATTCGGTTCAAAATGCCCTTTTTAACAGAATTTAAAAAAATATATTCTGCCCCTATCAGAAAATCGACCATTACGATACATTATATAGTTTCTGAGTAAGAAAACGTACCAATTGGAAGCCTTTGAGAGCAAAAATGAATTGTAAAATGAGTCAGAAAATAAGCAGTTTGGATTTGAATACACCCTTACTAAGATCATTTTTTACTTCAACCGGTATGTATTTTTAATTTGTTTTTGC
Organism: Maratus speciosus; assembly: GCA_963932465.1. Classification (NCBI taxonomy): domain Eukaryota; kingdom Metazoa; phylum Arthropoda; class Arachnida; order Araneae; family Salticidae; genus Maratus; species Maratus speciosus. The sequence goes on from OZ010800.1 coordinate 143,946,713, forward strand.
TCTAAGAATTGGTCCTATCCAAAACTTGTCTATATAGATGTTGTAGACAATATTAAGGAGATATATGATAAATTCATGGGGATTTTATATCTTTTGAATTGACGGAGTTATGGATTTTTTTCTTCTTCAAACCCCTTTTTTGTTTTCGTTTTTAATTTTTTTTGTGGTACGAATTCGTCCTATCAAAAACTTGTGAATATAAAAGTTGTAGATAATGTTAAGGAAATTCATGATAAAATTAATTGGATTTGATATCTTTAGAATTGACGAAGTTATGGATTTTTTTCTTCTTCAAACGCCCTTTTTGTTTTCGTTTTTAATTTTTTTTGCGGTACGAATTGGTCCTATCAAAAACTTGTGAATATAAAAGTTTTAGATAATGTTAAGGAGATTTATAATAAAATTAATTGAATTTTATATCTTGAGAATTGACGAAGTTATGAATTTTTTTCTCCCAAAAACCCTATTTTTTGCGCCCCTTGAGCCCATTTTTAACTTTATCAAAAATCTGTGATACATAAATTTTTGGCCCTATTTTTAGAAGTAATAAAAACTTTAAACTGATTTGATATGTACAAAAATTAAAAAGTTATGGGGGGTTTTCTGTTTTCACAAACCCCCTCCCTATTTCCCTCCCCTTGGTCCGATTTTGCCCATTAACGAACTTGACCGAGATTTTATGCCCATTGATTTTATGTATCAGTTTGGAAGAGATTGGTGCAGAATTACGAAAGTTATCGTGTCCAGAAGAAAGTGATATATATATATATATAGATAGATAGATAGATAGATAGATAGATAGATAGATAGATAGATAGATAGATATATAAAGTTTTTTACTGAGGGTGGTTTTGGGTTCTAGGGGTCATGATCGGTGTAGATCTGCAAAAATTTTTCAGAAATTCCAACATAGGAACGATCCCAATAGGTAGTATTTCATACGAAATCTACCTAACATATTGTTCTAAGTAGCTTATTTATGAAATTAGGAAGGAAAGTTTTATAATCAAATGAAATCGGAACGAAATATTAGCCTTTTTAAAAGATTCTGCTGCATGGATTTCGATGGAACTTGCACTGTTAGTTAGACACTTTTCGAGGAAAGATTTTAATATATAACATATTGTTCTACGTTGCTTATTTATGAAATTAGGGAGGAAAGTTTTATAATCAAATGAAATCGAAACGAAAGATTGGCCTTTTAAAAGATTATGCTGCATGGATTTCGATGGAACTTGCGCTGTTAGTTAGATAGTTTTGAGGAAAAATGTCTAGGCCGGGATTCAAACCAAGGATCTTTTGTCTGAAACTGCCAATGCTCTGCCAAATGAGCGATCACGGACGAATGTGGAGAACCTAATTCACCCAGCTAATCTTATTGATCATAGCATCTAGTCTGATATATGAACCAGCTCAGCAGAATAAATCGCAGGTTATAGAACTCTAGTAAACGCTGGATACGTCCCAGAAAGAAGAAATTGCTGGCCAGCAACAAGATAGATGCTGGCAATGATGGAGAAGTGCTGGCTAATGATCTACCACTGCATGACCACTGCTGGACAGCTTCAATCAACTTTGCTGTTGTAAAACATCAAATAAAATTCTGACGGGCCTCCGTTTTATCTCTTGCGCTGGCCCACCACGCTATGGAAGTGCACGAACTTTTGCAGTATTATTGCAGGAAACCCTTACGCTAGGTGGTGTAATTCATCTAAGTTAAAAGAAAATCACTAATTGTAATTTTTATTCAAATATTTTAATCTGAAGTGTAAAAATAGTTAAACAATTATGTTTCAAGTTTAACAAATAATAATTTATTAGACCTTTAAATATTTTGTCAAATCTATATTAGATTTGATAATATATCTAAATAAGAGTTATTTTTCTCACCCCGCGGCAGAGTAATGAATTTGAACACAAATCTGAAATGAATATCTTAACACAATTAAGCTGTCAAGCTTTTATTTTATTTTATTTATTTATTTATTTATTTATTTTTGAAACTGTAAATAATATAGCACCACTGCCACCAACAAAATAAATAAGTAAATGAATAAATAAACAGACTCTTTATTGAAACGCACCATTTTTTTCTTCTTAAATCTGGTTTTACTAAGTTACAAAGGATTTCGGTTTTCGTAACTTACACAGTTGAGAATCAATCAACATATAAAATGTATAAGATTTCTATACAATACAATATAATAATTTCTATACAAGTTTAATGACTGGGAACGCAAATCACAAAAGAAACAAACCTGAAATAGTGTAATGAGAGCTTGAAAACAACGTGCGGTCTTAGAATGCACTGAAAGTACTTTTTCATGTCCGATCACGAAAACCAAACAGCACCGAGCGCGGTTAGTACTTGGGAGGGTGACCACATGGAAACAGCTGCAAGTTCAAATATTTCTATTATAGACACTTCTATAGCTGTTGGTGAAACTAGCTCATAGAAAAACGGGCCATTTTTCTGTAAGTTTTTTAATAGAATTCTATAAGAAATGTTTGTAAGGGAAAGTGCTGGGCCAGCAAAGGACTAGCAGTAGGATAGGTGCTAGCACTGCTGGAAAAGTGCCGGATTGAAGTAATGTGATGGCATACCAATACTGCCTGCTGTTGGCCATCAATGATGGGCCAGCTGCATTCCGCGCGGACACTTTTGTACTGCTTTAAGTAATGGCACCATTCCACTTTACCGCTGATGGCAGTGCTGGCTAGAGGTCTGCAAGGGACGACATTTCCAGAACCGGGCCCGGCCCGTCCCGGCCCGTACAAAAAAAATATTGACCCGGCCCGGCCCAGTAAAAAAGTTAAAATTTCGGCCCGAGCCCGGCAAGGCCCGTAAAAAAAAAATTATTGACCCGGCCCGGCCCGGTATAACGGCTAAAAGTTCGGCCCGAGCTCGGCCCGAAAAAAAGTTAAAATCTCGGCCCGGTCCGAGTGAATTTCTACAAAACATTGATTTTTACGTCGATTTGGTTAAAAATTTGTCTCGTACGAGAAGTTTAGGCCAAAAATATTTATCTTAACTTTTCTTTTCATGTTTATAATCTTCATTTTTATAGAAGTGCCGCAGTGTGCGATATTTATTTTTTTAATGAATCTCTATTTCTTGTATGTAAATGTTTCAGTTATCATTAATATTGTTAATCCATATTCCATGTATTGAAGTGTCAAAAATCAGAAAATGCTATACAGTAAAATCTTGTAAGACGGAATTTCATAAGGAAGAAAAAAAAATGCACTATAGACAAGTTCCCTTCTTAGCAAGTGTAAATGTATTATATATTCTTTTCTTATGTAGTAGTATATTAATTTGGATCATTAGCATGGATCAACACGTTTTTCATTTTAAAACAAGATTCCGTCATAGGCAGGTTCTTTTTCACGCGTTTTACTATATTTTAATTTAACTATATTTTAATAAGCTTAGAAATCTACTATTCTTTAAAAAGAATGAATTTGAATGTTTAATTGTAGAATAATGGCGATTTAAAAATGTAAGCATTTTTTGAAAAAAATTTGTGCCAAGCCTAATTTTACTGACCTTTGACATAATTTTACTGGCCATGTCAAGACAATGATTTTCATACGGCTTGTGTCAAAACTAGGAATGAAAATTTTGGACCGTGAAGATTAGGAATGAAACCAGTACCAGCTCTGTGCAGAAAAAATAAGTTAGACCCGGCTCGGCCCGGCCCGAGCCTTCAGAAAAAGTATGGCCCGAGCCGGGGCCGTGCAGATCTCTAGTGCTGGTTGCCATCTTTTTTCCAGCTGATGGTCCACTATTTTTATGTTTGCTGGGGTAATTACACTAGATTAATTTTAACACAATCTTTCTAATTGGTAAATAAATCATGTAATTTTCCAATTGGTCGAAAAATGTACAGGCCAGGATTCGAACCAAGGGAACTCTTGGCTGACTTTAGCCAAAGACTTCAGCCAAGTGTTCTCAGGTTCGAATCCTGGCCTGGACATTGTTCGATCAGTTGGAAAATTACAACTCATATGATTTATTTGCCAGTTAGAATAATTGTGTTAAAATGAATCAATATAACATATTTTTCTACGTTACATAGTTATAGAATTATGTAAGAAAGTTCTATAATCAGATGAACCCGATTACAAAAGATCAACTAACTATTTTGAAAATTTCTATTAGACGGATTTTGATAGGAGTTATAATATTAGTTAGATAAATTATGAAAATAAGTAAAAACCATATATAAAATTTGCATTCCGGACTGCAGAACTTATATTTACGTGAGCGGAGCCGCGGGCAAAAACTAGTAGTTTTACAAATTACTCTTTTATAAGTATTCAATGTTTATCTTGAAAATCACGCCTAACTTCATGACTGCAATTCGTGATGTTTTTAAAAAAATTCCTTTACAAAGCGTTAGTTTAGCGTGGGCATAGAATTCGAAAACAGAAAATACAAAGCTTTTTTTTAACGCTTGATAGAACTGGTGAATTTATTAAAACGTATTATAGGGAGTTACTGTATTAAACAATTTCATTTACATTTTGATTTGTAAAGTAGTCGGATGTAGCAATCCCAAAACTTTCTTCTATCTCATACATGTTTAATGCTTCAAAATTTCCTATTACAATGCCAAAATTAAATGATAATCTATGCCAATCATGAGGAGTTTAAAGATATGACATTCCATGCAGTAGCTCTTGAGATATGACTATCGTTAAAATCGCGTAAATCCTGAAAAATGTAGCAAAGCAGTGTCACATGTTGGGTGATTTACACCAAAACCTAATCAGCAACAAGTTATATCAACGTCTAAATGAATCTGAATTTTGATGAAAATCAGTGCATTAGTTTTTGAGATAGAGCTATTGCGTAAATCGCGAAAAATTCTGCATAGCAGCGCCACTTGTTCGCCGATTTACATAAAAAACTAATCAATACCAATTTATATCAGAGCTAATGGAGAAATCGGGAAAAATGCAATATAACAGCACCACCTGTTGAGCGATTTACATCAAAAAGTAATCAGCTCCAAAATATATCAGGAACTAACTGAATATGGAGTTTGGTAAAAAATATGTGCATTAGTTCTTGAGTTAGAGCTATTGCGGAAATCATGAATATTGCGGCATAGGAGCGCCACCTGTTGGGCGATTTACACCAAAAAGTAATCAGCTACAATTTAAATCAAAGACTAACTGAATATAAAGTTTTATTAAATACCGTGCATTAGTTCTTGAGATAGAGTGCCCACAAAATTTGTGTCACATACAGACAGACAGACTCACACACAGACATTTTCTAAAAATAGCCAAATCGTGTTCAGGACCTTCTAAAACGTATAAATCCGTCGAAAAACGGAAGTTGACAATTTTTACGAATCCAATACTTTCTTCTTGTAAAGATAGAAGAAAGTAAAAGTTGAGATATATTTAAAGTTAGTAAAGTACAAACCTTGGCCTCCTTTTTCTTAACACATTTTTAATGAGTTTAAAGTAGAAGAAAACTAGTATGTTGTGACCACCACAAAACTTTCTTTTATATAAATCACATAAACAGCACTAATTGATATCAAGGTATACCTAAATTTGAAGTTTGATGAAAAGTCGTGCATTAGTTCTTGAAATAGAGCTATAGTGGAAATTCTGAAAAATGTAACATAGCAGCGCCACCTGTTGAGCGATTTTCACCAAACTTTAAACAGCACTAATTCATATCAAGGTATACCTGAATCTGAAATTTGTTGAAAATCCAAGCATTAGTTCTTGAGATAGAACTATTGCGAAAATCGCAAAAAATGCTGCATAGCAGCGCCACCTCTTGAGCGATTTACACCAAAATGTACAAAACGTCAATTCATGTCAAGAACTAACTGAATCTGAAGTCTGATGGAAATCCGTGCATTAGTTCTGAAGATTGAGCTCTTGTGGAAATCGCGAAAATGCAGCATAGCAGCGCAACCTGTTGAGCGATTTACACAAAAATGTATAAAACGTCAATTCATGTCAAGGGCTAATTGAATCTGAAGTTTGATGAAAATCCCAGCATTATTTCTGGAGATTGAGCTATTGCGAAAACCGTGAAAAATGCTGCATAGCAGCGCCACCTGTTGAGCGATTTACACCAAAAAGTATTCAGCACCAAATTTATATCAGGAAATAACTGAATATAAATTTTTATTAAATTTTGTGCATTAGTTCTTGAGATAGAGCGCCCACAAAATTTGTGCCACATACATATAGACAGACATTTTGTAAAAACATGTTTTTCGGAATCTCTGACCCCTCAAACGTGTAAATCCGTCGAAAACCGAAAGTCGAAAATTTTCACGAATCCATACTTTCTTCTTGTAAAGATAGAAGAAAGTAAAAATAGGATAATTCTAAGATATATGGCCATAGAGGAGAGATGGCCAGTCTAAATATTTCAAAAACTATATCACAGATTACTGCACAAACTTTATTCGTAAGAAATGGTTCAACGTGTTCATTGATTGCGACGTCCAGCTGTGTTTTTAAATTATAAAAAGAAAGTGTAATTTTAATGTTTATTTAATTTCGTGGTTAGATATTTTTGTTGAGTTAGGTTTCTGAATGTTTTGCAGTACCCATGTTACATTTTTTTTTTTTTTTTTTTTTTTTTTTTTTTTTTTTTTTTTACTGTAAGGCCTTTTAAGGAACGTATATAATCCAGTCTTTGCTTTAAAGTCTAAAACAATGACGTATAATGGCGGGGTGACGCATTAAATTGAGTGGCAATCTGTCCATTAATTTTAGGATAGATGGCCACCTATAATCAATGTTTCAAAATTATACTCAGTGAGAATTTTAACTAAATATAATTATTTTTAAAATAATTATATAATTTTATGTTTATAATTATATTAATTGATATAATTATTTAAATTTTAACTAATAGAAATAATATAATAATCCCTAAAGATTTTTTTTCAGAAAATATTGAAAAACTTCGGAAACTTTAATCCCAGAAACAGATAAAGTTGATAAATAAACTTAAAACCGCGAAAAATTTAAAATAAACGCGAGATTAAAAGAAAAACGACACTTCCAGTAGCAAAGAAGATGAAATACATTTGAAATTATTAGATTCTACAGATTCCGATGGAATAGAATTGGATGAGGATCACTGTGTTGGTTGTGGAGAAGAATATAATACCACAACCACAAAGGATTACTGGATACAATGCATAAGGTGCCAGAAATGGTTCCATGAAACGTGTACAAACTATCAAGATCTTTGCCGAAAATGTGGTAAAATTTTACGAAAAGAGAAGGATGGAAATTATACTTTAAAAATTTTTATTCAAATTTTTTCACTGATATTTCGTTATATAATTGCATCTTTACAAATTTCTATATGTTTTTGATGATTAAATATGTTATTTTTTGCTATTTTAACTTCATTTCTTTCTTTCTTGTATTTAACTTGTATTTGACTTTATTTTTTCTTTCTTGTTTTTGGCTTGAAGGAGAGATGGCCATCTGCCATTTTAATTTCAATTTTGTTTCCAACTTTCTGTTTTAAATATTTAATTATTTTTTGTTCAAAATATGATGAGTATGCGTATAAGAATTTCAAATATGCATAAATATTTCTTGTATTTGCATTCTAAGAATTTTTATTTCAATCTTTAAAAACTATGGACTATCCTAGAGTTTACCCTACATATCAAAATTCAGATTTAAAAAAAGAATTACACTTTTCGGGTAATATGAGCCAGTCGGGTAATAGAAAACAGGGTTATAAGGAATATTAAAATTGCAAGTAAAACAATGATTTGCAAGAATAACTAATATTATTTCATGAGTAAACAGTAGTACAGTTGTGAAAAAAGAAAGGAAATAACCCTACTAACCCTGCAACTAATTACAAAAGAAGAAAGTTGCCGGTATCAAACGATTTAAAATAAAGCCTACTTTTAAATGATGTATATAAAATTCTCAAAGGGGACCATCTGCAAATAAAAACTAGACCAAAGTTTTTTTTTTTTTAATGACATCACCCAGTTTTGACACTATATTTTAAATCTTCTGTTCAAACTATGACTAGGAACGAAGTTTCAAGTCATTTGGATAAAATGTTTTTGAATTAAAAACATTCAAAATTCAGAGCTACTAATGTTAAATTACATTTCATATTTTTATTAATATCTCCTGAAATTATAATCCTAATGTGATAATTTTGTGTGTAGTTATAATACTAAAAAACCCAAACATAAATACATTGAATTGGAAATTTAAAAATTTTATAATATAAATTATGAATTATGAAATTAATATTCGAAGAAAATATAAATTGTAAAATACAATTTTTTTATCTATACTAATATTATAAAGAAGTAAAGTTTGTTTGTTTGTTAGAGGTAATCGCTGGAACAATAGAACCGATTTCAAAAGCAATGGTATCAAAATGATTGTGTTAGTCCAATTTAGAACATAGGCTATATTTTATGTCAGTGCCACTACCCCAAAGGGGATGCAGGAGCAAAAAACGTTCTAAAAATGCGATTTTTGCGTTACTGAAGGGCCTAGAAATATGAAATTTGGAATATTAGTTACTTATAAGATATAAAGGATTTTTAAGAACAGTTCTTAAACAATTCGAAATTTGAAAGGGGTGAAAATACGCGAAAAGCGTTCTAAAAAACGTTCTAAATGGTGGTTTCTACACAATCTAAGGAAATACAAAACCGATCTAAAAAATAATGGCGCCAAAATGATGGTGACAACCCTTGCTCCAACATAGGCTATGATTTATGTCGGTGCCACTACCCCAAAGGGGGTGCAGGAGAAAAACGTTCTAAATTGCGGTTTTTGTGTTACGGAAGGGCCTAGAATCGTGAAATTTGGAATGGTAGTTAGTTACAAGATATCAATGATCTCTAAGGACATTTCCTAAAAAAATCAAAATTTAAAAGGGGGTCAAAATGCGCAAAAAGCGTTGTAAAAAACGTTCTAAATTCCGATTTCTATGCAGTCTCAGGAAGTACTGAACCGATTTCAAATATAATGGTGTACAAATGAAGGTGACAGATCTTGCTCCATGATAGGCTATATTTTATATCTGTTTCCACTACTCCAGAGGAGATGCAGGAGCTAAAAAATTTCTAAATTGCGATTTCTGTGATACTGAAAAGGCAAGAAACTTTAAATATTTCATGGTAGTTACTTATAAAATATAAATGCCCTCGAAGGACTGTCGAAAATAAATTTGAATTAAAAAAAGGTGAAGGGAAGGGGAGGTGCGAAAAACGTTCCAAAAAAGTCCTAAATTACGATTTCTATGCAATTTCAAAGAATATAAACCGATTATAAAAGTAATAATAGTTCGAATCAATGGTAACAGTCTCTGATCCTACACAGGCTGTATTTTATTACGCTGATTCTGCCACTTGAGGTTCACAGGAACAACAAACTTTCTAAAAAAGGCCTTTAAAAGCTTTCTAAATTACGTTTCTGTGGAATATTAGGAAATAACAAACCGATTTCAAAATTAATGTTGGCAAATTAATGGTGACAGTTCCTATTTCAACATAGCCCTTCATGTTGAGAGAGGTGGTAGGACTTGGAATTTGACATGATAGTTAATTTTAAGATGTAAGAAGATGGTTTCTGAAAAATTCGAAACTTCAAATGAATACTGAAATGAACGTATTAATTGAGCATAAATGTTTCAAAATATTTTCTAAATTATCATTTTTTTTAGTTTTATTTCGTTTTATTAATTTAAGTCTCATTTCTGCCTAATGCAGTGTAATAATGATGTTTAGTCAAACTGTGTTTTAAATAGTAATTTTTGAATTATTCCTAAAAGTAATAAGTACCTTTTAATAAAATAAAATATTACCTTTTAATAAAATAAAAATTTAGTTAGTACTTTTTAATAAAAATTTGACATATAAATATCACTTGGCATATTTCAAATATTACGCGAGCAAAGCTGCGAGGTTTGCTAGTAGATTATATTTATTATTTCCTGCTTTATGTGAATTCTCGATTTAAAATTTTTCTTCCAAGTAGTTTTTGAATTAGGATTAAAAATTTTCAAAATGATGGTTTAAGATGTGCAGAAAATCATAATTTGAAATATATATATTTTACTCATTTTATTAAAACATTTGGGCTGACAATAGTTGAAAAATATTAAATGAGTGAAATGGTCCTGTTGGCAAAAAATACAACATTAAAAGAAGTGACATATGTTGGAATTTATGGCGTGTTAAGCCAAAAGCACTCCTTAGTTAATTTGCGCTCCCTCATGAATACTCTAAATAGAAATTGAACTATCTTCTTGTGGCCTTTATGCTGCACATGTAAAATAGAGGTAAGAAAAATTCTCTTACCTTTATACATCAATTTCGTGTCGTCTCGGGAATCGCCACTGTCTACGTGGAGTATTTCAGAGATCTGTCACAGTCGCTCGTACACTGATTTAACCATTTGTTTTGTGCAAAGATATAATTTATTTGAAAGCCTTATTCTCTGAAAAATCATTTATGCAAACGTTGTATGTATTTCCATGTGTGACTCTGGAAAAATAATTTAGATTTATATGTGCATTTACACGTAAAAAAGGACTCCATTATGGTTAAATAGAAATATATTGTTATGGTTTACTAAGAAACTCCGTCTTTTGGGAGCAACTGCATTTTAGAGACTAATAAACAGAAGCGGCAAAACACACGCCGCGAGATAAAAACATACAATCATTAAAAATGTCTGTTAAAAGTCAAATGCATCTGTTTCAAAAGATACATCTATGCTGCGCAATATCAGTCATTAAAACAAGGAAGAAACATAAGGTTCATCATTGTTCGTTGAAGTGTTTATAGTCACTAATTGAGTTCTTTTCTCGTATAATTGGGCTTTGAAGTTGCCGAAACATCTGGATGATTAATTTCAAGAACACAGACATTCTGTAGCATTTCAACAATCAAGTACCGAACTTCAATTTGGATACAGCCCCTAAAATAGGCACATTTTAAAATAATCAACTTCTCTGAAACTAATTGTACAAATTTCATGAAATTTTGTTTTTAGGCTCATTGAAGGCTGTAGAATTTATTTATGGTGTCAAACTTTGATATTGCTGTGGGGGGAAAAAACGAAGTATGGGTTTGTTTTGATATGTAGATGCCCCCTAAGCAAATTTTACATAGATCATTTAAAAGTAGACTTTATTTTCAATCGTTTGGTACCAATAACTTTCTTCTACAATAATTTGTTGTAGAGTTAGCAGGGGGTGTTTGCTTTATTTTCCATGACTGTGCATCATCTATAGCTCATCAGATTGTTGGAAAATTTATATTAATTTTAAAAACCGCACAAATGTAGTCTATTGCTTCGGCCCACCACAGTTCATACGACCCCACATCTCACACAGTGTTGAATTCAGAGAATTTTCTGTGAGAGGGATTTCAGTGACTCATCTGACATTATGGAGTTCCGGGAGGTAAATTGCACTTTTTGACCTTTGGAAACACAAAATCTCATATCTTTCGGGGGGACACCTCATTTCTCCGGGGGTAATGTCCCACCCGGGCCACCCTCTGAATTCAACCCTGATCTTACATATTTTATCAACTCTTCCCCCCTTCCATCCTCTTCATTTCTAAACAGTCACACTGCATCTTCCTCATCCAGTATGCAACCTAGTAAAAAGCCGATCTCAGATAATACGTCGGAGTGGAATGATTGTTCATCTTCACTAGATTCGTTTTATAACAGTTGTCTAGCTGATATGCGATATTAACCGACACGCGATCCTGAAAAGAAAACTTCTTAATTAATCCTTGGAAATTTTTCCAGACAGAAACATACAATATTTCAAATAAAAATAAAATTTCAAATTAATTGCTTATAAAAGGCGCAAAGGCCAACTTAGTGAAAAAGATTCCATGCCGGGACTCGAACCCGGACCATCAGTATAGCGCACTGACATTCTACCGACTAAACCACATGGATTGATACCCAGCCTGGAACTTATCACTATTACAGGTTGGCAAGGCTATGGAAGCCTATGGGAATTCGGCGAAATATTAGAGATATCGCTAAGTTGGCGTCACTTTTGGTAACTCATTTTGATCGCTAAATTTGGCGATATATCATCAAGTTGGCGTCAAACTTGGTGGTATTTGGCGACAGAGCAGGATCTCCGTTTATGGTAACACCCCTTATTGGTATTTAGATGCATTAAATGCTGTTCAATAAACAATGAGATGCGTTTCACTCGGGCGTTGCCCTTAAACAATTAACAAATAATCGCAATTTCTGTGCCACGTACGACAGTGTAATATATATATAGATTCTTACAAGTTCTTCCTATTAAAATATAATATTATTTATTATAAATAACATAAAAATTGCCAATTATTGTAAAATGCAAGAAACTAAATATCATTTTAGTCACCTTCATTGATTCATGAAGACGTTAAAACTTATGTCAAAATATGCAGTAAATTTGTTTTTACATCTGCTGGAGGGGCTTTCAGTGCTTCTGTAAGTCTAATGGATGTCCTTACTATTTTCAAAGCAAAATTATTTTGAGAACTTCAGTAGAACCAAATTTTATTTCAGCAATTAAGTAAATAAATAAATAATGAAATAAATCCTCGTAAATTGAGTGGGTGAAGGTATCAAATTATTAGGTGGGCTCGCACCCCATGTCCCATATTAGTTGCCGCCACTGAGTTTCTTTCTTCATTTTTAAGTGCGTTCGTAATTATATAAATAAGTAGCATCTATAATCGTCGTTCTATCCGTCTGTCCGTCCGTCCGCTTATAACAGAGCAAAAATTACCCAACCTAATGGTTTTAAATTTTAAATATATAATTGTTGCAAAATTTTGTCGAGTCATTTCAAATTTTATGAATATCGGATGCATAGTTTAATAACAGGGACAGTCAAAAGTTTTTCGTTACATGACGGCCAATGGGAAAAAATTATTACAAGTGAATTTTAATGATGTTACAGCCTTTCGAACAGAATGAAATGGATAAGTGCCTCAATTACGCTTCATAAGTGCCTATAGGCACTTATAAAGCGCACTAAAATATACATTCAGTACACTATGCGGTGCAATAAATATTTATAAAACTAGTTATAGTACGAACGCACCTCATTTGCCATGTTTGACGTGCAATTTTCAACTTGTTTGTGTTCATAACAAATCGATGATTTACAAGAAAACGGAAACCTGTTGCACTCCATTAAAACAATTATTTTTATGTAGCAAAACTGAAAGTGAGATGATGCAATTTCAAAACATAAAAAGATCTTTTCCAGCAGTCAAATAATCAGTTTATAGTCCAATTTGTGAACTTTTTGGGAGTAAATCTTACTTGCCACGTTGTAATCTACCTCATCTTGTAATTAGGTTTATACCTTAGTCCTTCATAAAATTTCTCGAATCATTATTTTGGCTCATTACTGAGCAAATGGCGGGCGAGAATTTACCCGGGGCAATACTTACAAGAAAGGTTCACCAGACCATGTCATGATTTTTCAGAATCCAAAATCGCGTATCGCAGGGCAGTTCAACACTTCATTGTCATTTCCGGGAAAAATGGTGTGATATATTACGATATTTATGAGCAAACATAATGACCGTATTGCATTTGTTTGTTTATCTGAAGTGCACTGAACTTGTGGTCATTGTATTGGTCAAGCTCAATTGCTACCAATTATGCAACGTTTGAGTAGGCGAGGTTTATATTTGCTTTGAAGATAATGATTTCTTTAGAGATGTGATACGAGATCTACCGCTGAATAAGGACTTTCCTTGGTTTCTTTTCAGAAATATTTCATCTTTATTGGTCAGAATTCTATCTAAGGGGAAAATATCAGAAGTGTGCTTTTATTTAGACGAGAACTTCACGGGTTATTGAACATACTGTCCGGTGTAACAAACATGAGTAAAAACCATTTTTAATTGAAAAATCTATTTTTGAGCCCCCGGTATGCTATTCTTTTCTCCCAGTTTATTTTGTGTCGTCTCCAAAAAATAACGTTACACTACAGAAGCCAGCCGTTTTTTTTTTACATTTAATATATATTTTTTAGTTGTTCACTAAGACCACCAAAAAAGGCATTTTTATATAAACAACAATGTAAAATCATGCGTTAAGCATAGTTTATGAAACACCTTCCAACACATTTAGAATAGTATAATAAAACTTCTCAGTTTAATAAAGTGAAAAAGGTTGTCTAAATAAAAAATTTGTAAAACACATAACACATTTGAAAACCTAATTTCATCAATTTTCCGTCAAAAAGAGAAAAACAAAGTCTGCATTTTTTTTCACCCCTGTATATATATTATAGATTTATCTCATAATACATAGTATGCTAAAATTTAGTTCAATTAGAAAACGCATATTGCAGTTGAAAATTCCCCGTTAGCCATTTCCATCAATAAACGGAAATGTACTTTAGATGTTTTGTGCAACCCTGTATATGATTTGTAGAATTTATACACACTAAGAAACATGTAAAATCAAACGTTAATTTAAAAACATGTACCAGGACAGAAAATGTACTACTTCTAGCAGTTATTGTTCCCTGCAACCGAATTATTTTGTGTTTCTCAGTATATCAATGATGAATGCTATGCAGATTATATTCTATAGTAAATATCTTGCAGTGCACCTCAGAGATATATATGAATTCCTATATGTAACATGAATAAAATACAACGCAAACTATTTTTCTCCGTATACCGTATTGTAATGAAATTCATTTAAGTCTCCATGTAAAGGAACGACGAATTCTATCCATACCATATTCTATAGTAAGCATCTTGCAGTGTACTTACAGAGTCATATATAAATTTAAATGAGTTTAAAAACCACCGCAAAACGATTTTTCCCCCATAGGCCGTAATATAACGGAATTCTTTTGAATGTCTATGTAAAAGAACTATAACTGCTACATGCTTCATTTTCAATACCGAACTTGACATAGTGAATAACACTAACATATATCAATTTCACGGCGATCCGTTTATATTTACGCGAGTTAGAACACGGACAGACAGATGACAGGCAGACAGGAGAGTGTTAAAAATGCGACTTATGTAATCAAGTAAAAATTTTAAATTGATTAAAAGCAATACTTTCGTATTAGTCTCATGCCAGATGTTAATAGCCGAATAAATCTCTAAAGATTTCGCTACCTTCAGCATTATTTTCTATTTTGATTGTTCCTGTGTTTAAGCGTGCAGTACTACATACCTGGGTAATTCTCGTGAAAAGCTACAAAATAGTGAAGAAAAAATCTGTTTTATAAAGTTATGTAAAAAATCTGAAAAAATCACATCATTGTTTTCATTTGTGCTTGTTAAATAACTTTTAGTTTAGTGGCCAAGTTTTCAATTTTGTTTAAAATTTTGACATGCCCACGAGGCCATGAGAAGGGACGTTTACATTTCAAAAATGTAAGCGAAGACATAACTGAGTTGTTATTCGGCATAGTTGGTACATATTTACTTTTATGTAGATTTGGTAAGAAATACTACCTCTTAAATTCTGCCCTATGTTGGAATTTCTGAAAACTTTTTGCAAATCTACGCCGATCACGACTCCTAGAATCCAAAACCACACCCAGCTGAAAACTTTTATACATATATCAATCACTTTTTTGTGGACACAATAGCTTCCATAATTCTGCACAAATCTCTTCCAACATAAAATCATACATAAAATCAAGGGGCAGAAAATCTCGGTCAAGTTCGTTAAGGGGCAAAATCGGACGAAGGGAGTGGAAATGGGGAGAGGTTTTTGAAAACAGATAAAAACCCATAACTTCTTAATTATGATACATATCCAGTCGGTTTTGTCGTTATTTCTACTTCTAGGAAAAGGGTAACAAATTTATATGCGACAGATTTTTGATGCTATTAAAAATGGGCTCAAGGGGCGAAAAAAAATATGGTTTTTGGGAGGAAAAAATTCATAACTTCGTCAATGCTCAAGATATGAAATCCACTTAAATTTATTATAAATCTTCTTAATGTTATTTATATTTTTTATATTGACAAGTTTTTGATAGGACCAAGTCTTACAGTAAAATAAATAAATAAATAAATAAATAAATAAATAAAAACCCCCCAAAAGAGGAGGGAAGAAAGGTTCCCAAAATGAAAGAGTGGTCCGAAGCCTGTCGATCATATATCACATGAAGGTTTCTGAAACAGTCTGAAAATTCCACCTCCCCCCCCCCCTGCCGTTAGTCCCATCTCGCGCCCCTGGAATTTACCTGGCTCCCCCTCTTTGACATTTTTATATTTAATAAATAATATTATAGGAGGTTTCCATTAGAAAATAACATATAAAGCATACTTATTTTAGAAAACGCTACGGTTTTAAGAATAATTATCGCTTCCCTTCCCTCCCCTTAAATTCAACTCTCCCATCTTCTTTAAAATTTGAAAGTGTTATCAAATATCTCAAATGTTGAAATCGATCCAAAAAATCAGACATAAAATAATAATTAGTGAATAAAACGCTTTTGTACAAAACTGTACGGTTTTAAAATCCCCCCCCCCCTTACTACGAAATTCAACTCTGCTTTTTTCATAAAAATTTTTAAGTGTTATCAAATATCTGAAATTTTAAATCGATCCAAAAAATTGCAAGTAAAATAAAGATAATTAGTGGAGGAAGCTTAGATTTAAATAATGTCCCGTTGCCAAGTCTTTTTCTTTTTAAAAATCGATTTTTCGGTAAAGTAAAAAGTTACTTATCAATTTTAAGAAAATTACATATTCGTAATCATCGGGAAAAATTAGGCACATATGCATGAGTTTAAAATATCAAAATGCTGTGTTTTATAAAATTTGATACACTTTAAATAAAAAAAAATGCTAGTCTAAAAATTATCTGTGGTTTTTATTCCATATCACGTGTCTGACTTTTAAAATGAGAATGTCTGCATTTGAAACACCTAATCTGGCTATGAAAGATATCTCAAAGATCTCCATTTCTTTCGAAGGAAGTAAAAGTAGTAGTTTTTATAAATAGATTTTTCGTGTATTTTTTTACTTTTTGTAACAATACCGGAATATATTTTAGAATTTCTGAAACGAGTTTTCTTTTTCTTTTTTGCGTCTGGCTGTGAAATTTTCGAGTTTTTAGGACTAGTAGATTTTAAAATACGACCCTCTTTAAAAAGGTCCAGCACATTTATCGCCCTCAGCAACCCTTCATTTCAGCAAACCGTCCGTCTCTCTTCCAGTTTTTCGAAAAAATTGTTTGCGGTTTGATAAAAATCTATGCTTTAGTTGAATTATGAAAACTCTTCCATTCTTTTAATTGGGATTTTTAAATAATAACTTAACTAATTATTTGAATTTTAAATTTATGAGTCTCAGGTGCATCATGAGACGCTTTGGGCTAGCCTCACAATTTAAATAATAATAGCCTGCAATTTAAAATAAACATAAAAATGTCTGTATAATTAATCTTTATGAGTTTGATAATGTTTTCAATTGGTATCTAAATATGTGACAGTCAAAAATTCTGTTGCATGTATCTGACGCACGATAATGACATATTGTATGCTCTAAAATATTTAGGTATAATCAAAAGTTTTGCAAATTTCTATCTGGGCCGTTTAATTGTTTTGATGTCTATAGGGTTGACATCACACTAAAATACGCATTATGGAAAACTTGCAAAATTCAAATTACCTCATTTACTTGAACGCAACGTATTTTGTGTTTGGCGATTTTCGAACTCACCATGGCTTTGTTTGATAAAATTTTGGGATTAAAAAGAAAGTGTTTCTCGAACACTTGCACTGTAACCGTCCTACCGAGAGAATGCAAAAAGGAAAATGTCAGAGGGCCATCCTTTGCCTTGTCTTGCTTACTTTTGGATTTTACTGATGTGTACGTGAATAATAAACCATCTGAATCATAGAAGTCGTCTTTGTACTTTTATTTAGTATCTACTGGCAATAATCTCCATGCTCGCGAAACGTCTCCTAGGTATTGCAGTAAATTCATCAAACGTACATCCATACTTTTAAAGTTTTTATAAAATTATGTAAACACGGCTTCTTCATCTCCAGCAAATAATAATTTATTTATTTACACTATAAGAACTAAACTAAGGACTTTTAATTATTTATTACTAGCTAAAGTACCCGGCGTTGCTCGGAATTTAAAGGATGTTTGTTTTGAGAAACCAATTTCAAAATTTAACATACAACATAAAAGAAAAACAGTCGAAGTGTTGTACACATGAATTAAATGAAAACCCAATATAAAAATGTATAAATTTATATAACAGATGCAAAATAATACAGCTATAAATGAACTTACTTCCGTTCATCATTGGAGCAATAATGTTAAAATACGTCAATATTTCCATCATAGAGTTTTTATCATGCTTCAATAGATTTTTTCACACTTATAGGACGTTATATATTCACCAGGTCCTTTATATTTCCAATAGGATGTAATATTCCATTTTTTTAGTTCGTCAAATTAATTAAATAATTTTAATTTTTCACATGGAAATCATGAAACAGAAACATTATGACGTAACATCTACTTTTGTTTTTGATTCGTCAAACTATTTATTTTATTTACATTTTCCACGTGGAAATCTTGCAGTAGAAAAGTTATGATGTAACATTCCCTTATTTTAAATTCGCCAAACCATTTATTTCATTTTTTCACGTGGAAATCTTGCAATAGAAAATTAATGGTTGTGGTAAGAATTTTATTGTGGATTTTTAATGATTGGTAACATTTATAACGAAAAATGTTTAAATTTGATTTGAAGTTACTGTTGAATTTGTGGTTTTTTTATTAATTAAAAATAAACTATAAGTTATTTCGATTCCGGATTACTTTAGTTGCCTCGGCTGTGTTTTAATACACATGTACGTAACATTTCACAATTCTGACTTCCAAACTGTGGATTTGTATAGCATTACAGACAGACAGACAAATTTTCATTTTTATACATTAGATTGAAAAAAAAATTGTAATTTTTTTTTTATTGTTTAAATGTCAGCGAAATGAACGTTGCATTTTAGATGTAAAGACGACCACGGAGGGGATCTTCGACACACACTCATTAAAAGATTATACGAGGGTGTATCAATAAGTTTTTGCCCTCACAAAGGAATAATTGAGTGAAATTTATGAAATTGCTACATTGTATTAGTCCTTTTCTATATAGTCAGTGTGCACAGTAACACATTTGGGCAACCAGTATTTCAAAGAAAGGGGGGGGATGTATTCAAGGTGGTGCGAGAGTAGACCCAAAGGGGGTCAGTTTTCTAACTTTAACCGACCCCCACGTGTGACACACTGTTGGAAAGGCCTGTGACCACTTATTCATGCTATGCACCTCCCGAGCCTCTCCTCCCAAATTTACCGTCTGCGGGGCCCTTTTCTAAATTTTGCGAACATCATTCATGCCTCCGGGGGCCAAATTTGGGAGAAGGGTAAGAGGGAGGTGCATTGCATGTATAAGTGGTCACAGGCTTTTCCAACAGTATGTCATATATGGGGGTCGGTTAAAGTTAGAAAAATGACCCCCTTTGGGTTACTCCCGCGCCTCCTGGAATACATCTCCCCCCCCCTCTTTGAAATACGTTTGCAGAAATGTGTTACTGTGCACGGTGACTATATAGAAAAGGACTCATGCAATGTAGCAATTTTATAAATTTCACTCAATTATTTCTATGTGAGGGCAAAAACTTATTAATACACACTAGTAGTTAAATATTAAAATTATTTTGTCAAAAACATATTGAATAGCTTTCTTAAAACTTTTAATACGCACATAAATGAAAATATTAGGAAATTTGATACAGTACTGGAAAAAAAGTTTAGGACATATGCTAATTTTGTTGCTTAGAATAAAATTCCGAAAGGAATTATATATCTTGAATTTGGACACAAATATCTTATATCAAATGGGAAGTTAATTGAATTGTAAATGTAGAAAAGTATTTTTATCTGCAAGTGTTAACATCGCGTAATATTAATAAATGGAAATAAGTATAGGACCAGTAGCTTCTTTTAAATTTAGCATAATGATCTGACGTCCTAACTGTAGCATTTTATTCGGGACTCTTTTGTTCTGATGCTTATAGGTTAGTAGACACAGCTATATAAAAATAAATGTTTTGTTAAAGTTTGTTCCCCCTTTCATATCTAACAATCAATGGTAGCCATATCTCATGAACAGTTAGTCATATGGACATGGGGTTGGTTTTATTCGATTCATTGTCCAAAAATGCATTTTGATACCCTAGACGACTTGACATTTTTTTATTTTTTTAATTTTTGAACTGCATTTTTTTAAATTTTAGACCCCTTAATGATCAAGCTGATAAACAAAGCCATTCAACTGTTCGGTTAGATGTGTATGTGGTGTGTGGCCCAAATTTGAAGTCTACAGCTACATCTGTTCAAAAGTTATTGATTTTTAAGGATTTTTTGTGATTTCGCCCCAATGTACGGCGTAAAAAAATTAAAAGAACAAACATAAAAAGTCATTTGAATGATTTTGCAACTAAAAACATCCGAACTCGCACAATACCTTTTTTTTGACATGCATGACATATATTCTAAATGTAGGATATAATTTTTCTGCAAAAAATTAATTCAAGTAAGAATAGAGGAAATGTGACATAAAGTAGGGTAGAAAAGCATTTATGTTACTTTTTAGAGATGTGTACAAAAATTATAAGGTGCGAGGAATCTTCTGACTGAAGTGGAAGCTTTACAGATTCACAAGCTTGCTGTCCGTCTTCCATTCTCCCAATTAAACCCCATTTCTCACAATCCATCAAATACCTTCTCAACGATATGTTCCACCTTCCACGCGCGAGAATTTAATTGAATTTGCATATTTCTGCATAGCGAAGTAAATACCACTGGATTACTCGATTACCTTGATTTTGAGTTTCAACATATTACTTTTCATTGGACTTCACTTAAAAGAATTAACATAAAAACCTTTTTTGTAGTTGTTGCTTCAATTTTTCCTGCCAATCTATTTATTTATGTTTTTCATACTGTTAGACGAAGATGTTGACAGTAATCATAACATTCCTAATATAATCCAGAAAAAAAAGAGCATGTCATTAATAAATAATATTAAAGACTGATTTGAAAGTATATTGTCATGTTTTAATGCTTTATCTGTAATGTTTTGTGATTTCTGCATAATTTCTTTATTAATTACATCTTATTGGAACCTTATAAGAAATGTATAAAAGCTCCTAAATAGCCCCCTCCTTCAAGTTAAAAGGAGAGCAGATCTCCAGATGTAACTTATACAACTTTTTAAAGAGACTATCAATTTTCGGTTAACGGTCTTGCGTTATAAGAACTATAACTTTTAAAGGAATCTCAAATAGTGACGTTATACTGACAGCAATGTAGTAATAACTTTTAAATACTTAAAGCCATTCCCAGGCCTCTACGTCTACAAGTCCACTTAACTGCAGCAGTGCACATATACAAGGCACGAGGGGCCAAAAATACGTAATGCTTATGAGTCGCCCAGTAGAGAGTAAGCTCTCTCTCTCTCTCGGCCTAGAAAGAGTTCTTACTGCAAAAATTATATCGGGAAATTGACGTTACCAGAAGCGTACCTCTGGTCTTGATGAAATGAACATTATGGCAAGACTCTAAAAAACTGCTTACGTGTTGTTTAATGTAAAATTGCCGTGTGGTGTGTTGTCGTAACGCTTAATATAGTAATGTGTGCGTAAACAAGTCTTTTATTTAAAGAGCTGTACAATATTGACTCAATACGATTAAAGGCTGCTTTGATTACGGGCGCTACAGCTGTCTTTAGCATACGAGAGCCAAACACATCGGGACCTCCGGTCAAAGGAAAAATTTAAAGGGGAATCCGACTCGCTATAAACATCTTTGCCTAAGTTAGGAATCGAACCAAGCACCCCTTGTCCAGTGGCCTGCGCCTTCACTACTAGACTACTAGGTGGTCCAAAATAATTAATATATTACAGCTAATGCAAATGTAAGAATTTTTTATAATGATAACTTTAATTTGTTCCCTATAATAAAATATTTTTAAAGTAAAAATAATTATAATAATCTTATTGTTGTTTTAATCAAAATTAGTTGTAAATTAACAGTTGCAAAAAAATGTGACTTCGCATCAGGGGAGAGGGTAACATTCGAGTGTGGCACTCTGTGACATAAGGGGGGGGGGATAAAAATACAAGAAATTTGCGTAATTTAATTAATGGCTGACTCACAAGATCTTATTAATGAAACAAAATGGTTTCACAAATAAGTGATCGACACAATAGCTAGCTCTTCTGAATAATATTTTCAAGGAAGTTTTAAATTTCCCAAACCATAAGATTATCCTTGATTCTAGTAAATGTAGAAAACTTGTGCCACTGTTATCCATCGGAAGATGTATTAACCTATTTTATCTTTGCTTTATATTACTTGTATTTTTGAGGTATTGCTTGATTATATTGGTGTTTCAGTTTAAATACGTCAACCCTTGCTCAAACACTGTAAGCTCGAAAAACACGCTAATTTGCCATGTTTTAACCCTTTCAAGGGCAGAAGAATTCTATTCGTAAACTGATGAAATAATTGAGAGACACCAGAATATTCAAACGAATTTCTTAGAAAATAAAAACCCGCTAATTTGCACTTTCATTACAAAAGCAAAATTTTATTAAAATATTTTTGGTGCCATTTGTCAGTTTCGGAATTAAAATTAGGTGGCTAGACCGCCTAGCCACTGCCCTTGAAAGGGTTAAAAATATTACGGAAGACTGATAATTAAACGACCAGTGGCGATCTTCTATGATCGGGTTTCCTTTCATTTCCCTTTGGTTGGGAATTTTAAGACCAAACGCGACAACTAATGTCTGTTTTCAAGATTGATTAAATAAGATCAATTAAACATTTGAAAATGAGCTTGTACAAAGTGAATATAAATGCAATGTCGCTGCCACCCGGAATTTTACAACGACGCTATAGGAAAATTGTTTTAAGTGCATCGTTTTAAATATGACGTATAGTTTTCAATATGACGTATCGTTTTCAATTTTCTTTCTCTCTTTAATGTTCCTGTTGAAAATACATTTTTTAATTAAAAGGTAAATATATTTCTTAATTAACCCTCTGTCTACCAGAAGGGTCCAATGGACCCGACATGTACATTCAAAATATTTATTCAAACCAGAAATTTCTTCAAAACAAACTAAATTTATAAATCAGACAATAATAAGTTAAATAAACAAATTAAATAGTTTTAAGTAAAAATTCTGGTGTAGAATGTTTTTATAAAACTTGAGTAAAATTTTCGGTAGTTCTAGGGTTAAGGGGATTCCCCCGTGTGATGGGTTCGGGCGCACGAGTGGCGTTGCGGAAAATGCCAAAATGGAAGCAAGACAGAGCAGTCCGCATTGAAAGACCTCCAAGGGGAAGAGGAAGGAATGCTCTATGGACCAGGCATCGCAGATTGATGGTAAGTTGAGGTTTTAACTGTACTTAAAACTTTAAACGCATTTCTATCAAAACGTTATTTTTCAAACTTTCCTCCATCATATCTCGAGAACGGTTTGACCGATTCACTTGAAATTTATAGAGTAGACTCAGCACATGTAGACGCACAGAGTGAACTAGGATCATCCGAAAATTTCGAACATTTCTATTTTTTTTCGTAACGAAACAATAAAAAAAAATCATGAAATTTAAATTTTTTTTCAGAAGTCTGCCCAAAACCCAATTTTTAATATTTTCAAATGATTCTCGTTCATTCGATGCATTTAGATTTACAGATTAAAACGCCTTTTTTTTTTATTATTTATTTCAGATAAGCCAATCAGCTGAAATCATGGAGGAAGTGAGCGTCTTTTTTTTGGAGGCAGGTGTCTTCAGAGTTGTGTAACTTACGTTCTAATAAAGAATTTTGCTTGAAATTTGTTTTTACCTGTTCTTGAAATAGCAACAAATGTATAATAAAAACTCAAAATTCTATTTTTTTCAATTGTCGCCAAAAAAAAAAAAAAAAAAAAAAAAAAAAAAAAAAAAAATCCCAAAAAATGCTTAAAATACAGGCCGTCACACGGGGGAGCCCCCTTAAAACTGTTTAGCAATATTATTATTTGGGCATTTTAAACATGGTGTAATTTCCCCCCATTTACTGCTTTTAACGCGTAATAATTTAATTATTATTTTAAAGTATCTTCCTCTTTTTAATATTCACGTGTAAATATACTTTATGGCGTAATTTTCTCCATTTAGTGCTTTTAGCACGGGATCATTTAATTATTATTTTAAAGTTTTATTTCTGTTTTTTAATAGTCACGCATCTTT
This sequence comes from Maratus speciosus, assembly GCA_963932465.1. Taxonomy (NCBI): domain Eukaryota; kingdom Metazoa; phylum Arthropoda; class Arachnida; order Araneae; family Salticidae; genus Maratus; species Maratus speciosus. Next base: position 143,971,060 of record OZ010800.1, read on the forward strand.
TAATTCAAAGGGAACATTATTATTTGCACTTTTTTACAATTTGTCTTCAATATTAAAAAATGACCTTTTCTAAATATGAAATAAATCTCTATTGAAATAAAGAAATTTTGAATAAAAAATTAATAATGAAAACCTCAAAAAATGAGTCAAATAAAAAAAATAATAATTGCTCACTGCACACCGCAAACTTGTGAAGTATATCCTTACAAAAGTTGATTAAACTGCTATGCATAGTTTTTGTTCCTATAAAACTATTTGAGCGGAACTATTTTGACTGACTTTAATATTAGACTCTTAAAATGAACTTTCGGTTTAAAAATTATTTGCTTCAGCGTCTTTGCGGAACATTTCTGTATAAAACTACTAATTTTCATATTTTTTGCATGCTATAGTTTTCTTAAAATTACCCGAGAAAGAGCCCCCAGTCACAAAAAATTCATTTACGGTGGCAGCGTTAGTTGATTTTTTTACAATAGAGAGATAGAGAAACAAAATTCGTCTTTAATTACAGCATCACATATCTATGATTACATGCATTACATAAATATTTTATGTTAAGTTTTCTGAAATCATTAGTTTTTTCCATCATTACATGATTTACTTTTTGCTTTGCATATATATTTGAATTGATAAATTTTCAAAGTGATAAACAGATAACCAACCCGGAGAGTTAAGCTCTATAGCTTTATAGCTATAGTGCAAGCCGGAAGGGGGAGGGTCGAGACAAGATTTTTAAATTTAAAAATGCATTTACATCTATCAGAATACGTCTAAATCCTGGTAATTTTGATAAATGTGTGAGTTGGTAACTTATTTTCATCTTTCCTAGAATGAAAATATTTAGATAAAGAAAAAAAAAAAACTCTTTATGCCAACTCCTGAATAGTGTGCAATATCTATTTTTATAGTTTTGTACAGTCATAAAAATCTTATTCAAACGCTTTTTCCCGGAACAATACACACTTTTATAAGATCGGAAACACCCAGTTTATAGATTTATAACAATTTTGAAAGGAAGTCAATAATGCCGCGGTATTTTGAAACAGACCAAACAGGATTTTGATTAATTTTAATGTTTTCTAAATATCTGTTTTTTGTTTGTTAGACGATTTTCAAGGCTTACTACTTTATGCTAATGTGATAACTAGTTTTTGAGATACGTTTATTTCCACTTTAGGTACGTTAAAATGCCATGAATATATTTCTAAATGGCAAAATAATTTGATATATAAAAATAGCTTTTACGATAGAAACAATACGCAAACAATAAGAGAAACGCCCAGTTGAAATGCATTTGTAATAATCTAAAATAGATATTTAATGTGTTTTTCTATATATGTGTGTGTGTGTGTATGGTATGGAAGACGAGTGAAAGTTCTCTCTCTTTTCGATTTATGATTGACACATATAAATTTCATACAGTAGAACGCCGATTATCCGAACAGGTCGGGACCGACTCTAGTTCGGATAAGCAAAAGTTCGGATAAATGGACAGACAATTTAAGGGATGTTGCTGATTATACAAAACACCTTCCCTCTTTATCCAGGCTTAGGACTCACAGCACCAGTTAGTGCTGGCATGTTTTAAAATTGTTTTTATTATTTTTATTTTTTTTTTAATCTCGAATTCTCAAATACGTTAGTTGAATAGGCGTTGGTTGAATTCAGCGTTCTTCTGCCGTTTGTGCGATTTCATAGTTGTTTCCAAACATTCAAAACTTCGTTATGTGATGGACCTCGGTCATTTTCAAAGCATTCGTTTTCATTTTCTCCAAATTCTTTTTCATCTTGAATCTCATCCACAATCTCATCATCATTTAAGGGGTCTCAGGACTCTTAAAATTGGAAAAAAGAAAAAAAAAAGACCATTTTCAACATTTAATATCTTAAAATGTATTTGATTTTAAGACACAATTTTAATTGGAATAAAATATATAAGTATGTTATTTCATTTCATGTATTTAAGAAATTATAAGATGCAGAATGAGCATTTACAGGGGGCTCCAAACTGTTAGACATTTTTCGAGCAAAAAATCGGCATAACAGCTTACGCGCACGATTACAAAATAAATATTGCGACTAGAATTAAAATTTTGGTACCTACTTATACTTCAGATTGTAATAATTACCCTGAACCTAAATAAATTTGTATTTAAAGCTTTTTTATATTTTTAATACAAAGTTGTATTTAGCTAATGCAAAATTAAGAAAATTTCAACAGTATAATCACCTCAAAAAATATTGTTTTGAACAATAAAAAGGAAATTTTAGGTTCAGTTTATACAAACTAACATGAAACATATGTTTTGAAAATTTCATGAAAAAATATTCATAAGTTTTTGAGATATCGTGCGCGTTATGCCCAAAAACTTCATTTGGAGAAAAATGGCTTCAAAGTTTCCGAAACGACGCTTCAGCTATTGAACGCGTATAAATGTAAAAGCCGTAACTTCAGTTCTAATAGGAATTTTAAGTAAACAATTATATCAAAATGTTCAGAAAAGATAGGAGTTTAAAAAAATTAAAATTTCGAAAATTTTAAAGCTTTAAGAGTCCTGAGACCCCTTAAAATCTAATATCCAGGGTATACTATTTAACCACCCCTTAATTTCATTTTCTTCATAGCTTAGGATTCTTCCCATCTCCTTTATTGTTTTACATTCCTCATTTTCTGATCCTCTATTAGTTTTTCCTTCATTTAAAATTTTATTTCAAGCCTTTTTTGACATTGGGGATTTTACTAGATTCCAGGAATTAGCTGCCATCACAGAAAAATCTTTCAAATCGATTTTATGGTATCTTGGGAATCAGGCTCTTCTGTTTCTTCTGATAAATAGAGCTTTCTTAACATTTGCTTTCTATAAAGTCGTTTGAATGTCTCTATCACACTGTGCTTTGATTTTTATATTTTACCCACTTTCCCCAAGCTGTCCATTCTCTTGTTACTGCCCCCAACGATACACTAATCGGGGATTCGATTTTGCGTGATAAATTTGAAGGAAAAAACAAGTTGGAAATTACACGTCAAACGTGGCAAATGAGGTGCGTTCGTACTATAACTAGTTTTATAAATATTTTTTGCACGCATATTGTACAAAAATTAGTGCACTTCATAAATGCATATCATTTTCATCCCTGTTCGAAAGCCTGTGACATCATTAAAATGCACATGGAATAATTTTTTCCCATTGGCCGTCATGTAACGGAAAACTTTTGACTGCCCCTGTAATTAAATTATACACACAAAATTTTGCAACATTTATATATTTAAAATTTCAGACCATTTGGTTGGGTAGTTTTTGCTCTGTTATAAGCGGACGGACGGACCGAACGACGACTATAGGCGCTACGTATTTATATAATTATGAACGCACCTAAAAATGAGAAAAATAGAGTGTTTGAATAATTGGAAGTTCGGTTAAAGAAAAATTTTGAGAGAAATAGGTGTTGTGGTTACTTACAACCACTGCCATATTTTTATTTAATTTCATTTAGAAAATATTTTTATTAATCTTGTATCCATTTAATTTCATTATTAGCATTCTAAAATTATTTTAATTCCCTCTTTTTTTCAAACTTCCCCTGTAAGTTTTTCTTTCTGGCGTAGCATTTCGTTTATTTAAAAATGATAAATGTAGTTTTGAAATCTGTACTTCCGGTAAAAGAATTATCTGGAAAATTTCATAACTTTCTATTTCTGAAGTCATTTCCTTTTGTAGCTCCGCCCCTTAGCAAATAATATTTAAATCAGTTTAATACGTAATTTCAAAATTCGTAGCACTTTACTACTGTTTGGCATCTTATCTTAGTGAAATCTATAAAATTTCCTCTAATTTAAAGCAGTTTTTATTTGCTTTAGCATTGCAATTTTATGCCAATACAAGGCTCTCATATGTTTGTTCCGCCAGATTGGCGTCTTTCATTATTATGGTAACCTTTCCTCCCTTTTACAACTAGAAAGTAGATGTCGGGAAGCTCGGGCTCTCGAACAACCAATCAGAGTAAAAGAACGGCAAATCGAAGCCAAAGCTTCGCCAACGTGAGATAAATGAATCCTAGTAGCCATGTTTGATGTTTTGCAGTACAGGGTTGCATTATATGAATAAGTAAATAAAAAATATTCCTTCGTTCATTTATTAAGAGGAGCATTGTGTTTATATGTTTTAAGGATTTTTTAAAGTTAATTTATCATCATTTTCTTCCATGGATGCTTTGAGACGTATTACAGCCAATGCAAAGTGTATTCAACCTGCATTCTATGCAATTTTTTCAGATAATTATTTTCAATTCAATTTTATTCATGTGATGTAACAACAGTGGATCAGTTTGTTACAATATATCTCTAAAGAGGATTTAATATTTCTTATATCTATTATTAGGAAAAGACTGTAAAATAATAATGAAGTCACATTTTGCTTTAAAAGAGCATACTGGTAATTAATAAAGCTCGTGAAACTTTCATAAGTTGCAAGATGGGATATAATATTTGATTGAAAATTCTAACTAAAAATAAAATGTTCTGTTTTAAAAGATTATAATTTAAAGTAACAATAAATAAAAACAAAGCCGAAATAAGATAATCATCTCCTATAATTCATGTAAATAATATAGCAGTACACAATATTTATTTCCTTTTTTATATCATGTCCATTGTGATCTAAAGAAGCAAGTGTTGTAGATGTTTGCTTTCTCATTTTTTTAATTAAAAGTTTCGTGTTGATAAACTTTGTTTATATATATATATATACACACAGTGCATTGAAAAATCCATACAATTTAAGGCTGAAAGCTTTGTTTATTTCGTGCATTTCAAGTCTGATTTGTTTACATTTTAAAACTTTATCAGAGTACTAATCAGATCTTTATGAAACAGAAAATTGCTATCTATATGTTGTTAATGCTAATAAAAATCAGGATCTACTGAAAATACAAATAATTCACTTAAAAACTGTTTATTTAATGAATGATTTAAAAAATATATCATCACTGTTAGAAATTTATATGATCAACAGTACCAGGGCAATTCCGAACCAATGTTACCATTTTCAGTATTTCATTTTTTACATCAAATAGGTAATATATATGTTTTTTTTCTGATAGCATTAAACCTATATATTTTTTTTTTATGTACAATGCATTTTATAAAATTTTGAATAGTCAAAATCAATAAAATCCTTCATAATCAGCCTAGCTTCTTTTTATGTATTTATTTGTTTGTCTGTTAGATGTTCAATGTTGGTCTGTTACAGGTAAGATGACATATTTTTCATAAATATATTGTGGCAACACTCAAATTTATTGAAAGATGCTCATTTATGAACTCCCTCTGAATGAAAATACATTTTTGTTATAATAAATTGTATGTTGTTTTATAATACAGAAACAGATAAACATTGAGCTATCCAAAAAGCACGGTAATTCCTGTTTGTCTGTTACAATATACCATTTTTTTTATAATTATTATTTACATTAAGTAATTTATTCATAATAACTATATTAATTTATCTTAATTAATTGTCAAATGCTACTTGTAGCTATCTTTGAATTACAGAATTATTATTATTTAAATAAGGTACAGGCATTTTTCCCTCTATGACTGTTAGTCTGTTACAATGGAATTGCCCACCACCAGTTTAAGAATATTCATTTTATTACTTCAAAATCTTTTCACCGAATCTACAATCAGCAGTTTTGTTCAATCATATAAGTATATGACTGTAGGAAATTCAAATATATACCTTCATGAGTATCTAAAATGATTATATCTTATCATTATATAATTGCATAAATTTAAACCGATGTATGTGTATTCTAATAAGGTGAAAAAAAAATTAGTTATATCCATTTAATTCTAACTCCTACACTTAGCACAAGCTACTAATTATTATGGAAAAGATAGTAGGGGAGGAGAGTGGAGTGGAATGGGACAGTAGGTTTTTTCTTTATGTATCATTCTAAACATATCATCAATCACACACTAGATGAAGCAATGGTAGCCCAATCTTCATTTGAAAAAAGTTGCTGATCTGCATAAGCTTGCATTTGTATACAGAAAAAGATTATTTAAAGAATCAAAATCAAAAGTAAATTTGCTTCATATACTTTTTATGCTTTCTATATATTAATGACTTGTTTATGTAAAGTTGTAATAGTTTCCCTATTTATGGAACATTAAACTGTATATTATCCATAATTTAAACTAAGCCTAAAAGCTAAAAGCAGCATTTTTGTTTATACAAGAAGGTAGTGGGGAGGAGTGGGACATTCCAGCAAAGGGAGGTATGGGACAAGTCCAATTCCTTCTTTTTAATAAGATGAATGTTAATTGCTAAAATGCATATATTTTTAGAGGGTAATATATTAACACGTTGAGTGCCATGTCAGTCGCTGATGACTGACACTGAACTTTCCGTTTAGGCTGTGTCAGTCATCGGTTACTTATACTTATTGATTGTGTAGTGGGCAGGGGTGGGGAATTTCTAGAAAATCTTATCAGCCAAGGATTTATTTCACCAGCCAGTAAAATGCAACGTACAGTTTAAAATTTTTATGACAAAATTACGCAACTCAAAAATAGTTGGTTACTATTATTTTCATAAATTTTTTCCTATAAAATTAAGAAATATAAACAAGAGATGAAAGTTTAATGTAAAGTAGAACTTCATACCATGTTTACATTGCAGTAATTAGGAAAGTTGAAAAATATAGCTAACTACTAAATAAAAAAACTTTTTGACATACCTCTATAGTTTGCAATTTTCAAAGACTACCTAAAAAGTCACTCACCCTGTCAAAAAATTCACTCGCCAGTGGCAAGTAAAATGATGCATTTTCCCACTCCTGGTAGTGGGAATCTTATTTCATGGCCCAAACGGAAAGACAGGCAAAATTGACTTGGCATTCAACATGTTAATTATAACATTGATATTATATTCATTTACTTCAAAATGTAAATAAATGTAACTGATGATTTTTTTAACGTCATCTGTGACTGACAATCCTGAATTCTGGAATCTTCTATGAAGTTACTAGAATTTGATATTGTGGCACAGACATTATCAACTTACAATCTTTGTTAGACTGTATATATAGCCAACACTAGACTACTTGTGCTTGTCATACCTTGTTTTATAGCTGTCCCATATCTCCCTGTTAGTGAGGAGGTATGGGTCATTCCATGTCAAATCAACCAATGGTCTGAACCTTGACGTCTCAGAAATTTATAATTTTTGGTGCAGTGGTAGAGTCAGTCAAGTTAACAAGAAAAACCAAAATTTCCAATTTTTTGCGCTTTTAATTTTTGAGTTATTGATTTTTGAAAAATGAAAAATTGTCGAAATTTGACTTCACTTTGACACCTTTAAACAGCTGTAGATAAAAAACTATTTGACTTAGAGAGCTCTAATTGGTGTCATTCTCTTCTGTTTTTAATGATCTTTAAATTGATATACAACATGATTAAAGTATTTAAAATTTAAAATTTTTATTAAAAAATTAAAAATTTAAATTTTAAAATTTCAAAAACATCCCTTTTGATTTTTTTGAAAAAAATATATGTTTTAAAGACATCAATTGACTATGTGTATGCCAACTTTCATAATGGGATGGCAATGGGTTCCTATGGAAATTAATATTTTTGTATTATTATGTATGAAATTTGCTTGTTTTCCATGTTTAAAGCGTAACTGTAAAGTGTAAACTCATTGGTTAATGTTTGAATGAATATGACAACTGATCTATTAAGTAGTTTTTGTAATACAAATAAATATGAAAATTTAATCTATTAAATATAATATCAAGTTATAATTTGTAAAATGCTTGTTTATTTAATGACAGTAGAGCAGGCATTCTAATACATGGTTAACTTTTAAACAATAAAAATATGCAAAAAGAAAAACCAAATTTACAGGCTCTGTGTCTAATTAACTCTCTAGTCTTTATAATCAATTTAAAATTATCTTAATGGAGATCAGGTACTTGTAACACACAGTCCACTAAAATTGCTTGACATATTATATATAAACGTATTAGCTAGCTTCAATGGAATTTGATATTTGAAGCTTTAGGTGTAGTTATCAAGAGGTAGGACTCTTTTAACACCTGCTATCCAATTGTGCTTAATTCATGAAGCAGCTGTTTGAAACATTCAGTGCACATATGACTTTATTAATTCATAATATTTGCTACACAATTAATATTTTATAAAATGTTATTAAAAATTGAAATTTCTTTGTAAGTAAAAACATAAATATGCAAAATAATTTCATTTCAAGGACTTTTACGATAGGAATTTTACAAACGAAGTCAACTTCATTACTCAGAATATAAACTTTAATAGTTGCAGTAACGGCTCAACTTTTTGCAAAAAGATGTCCCCTGATACATTTAATATATCATTCGATTGTGTATAAAAAAAATGAAATTGTTGGTCCCTTTGAATCTAGGAAGCTTATTTTATATTCACTTGCAATTGATTATACAGGGTTAATTTTACACTGAGCCTGTAAGTTAATTTCCTTTTAAATATCTTTATTGTTTAATTTAAAAGTAAACCATATATTAGTATGTCTACTCTATTGTCATTAAATAAATAAACATTTCGCAAATTGTTATTACCTGATATATTTAATAGATTAAATTTTCATATTTACTTGTAATACAAAAACTACTTCATAGATTAGTAGTAGTATTCAAACTAGAAGTATAGGCTATTTTTATTCACGACACTCGGGCCGGGCTAGTCTTGGGCCTTACTTTTTTCTGAAGGATCGGGCCTAACTTATTTTTTCAGAACCCAGCCAGGGGGCTGGCTTCATTCTTCCTAGGTCTGCACAGGTCAAATTTTTTAGTTCTTGTCTCGATCCAACCTGTATGAAAATCATTGTCTCAGCGTGGTCTGGGCCGTGCTATCAGTAAAATTTGGCCCAACTTAAAAATTTTAGCAAAAAATGCATATATTTTTAAATCGTCATTCTACGATTAAACTTTAAAATTTATTCCTTTTAAAGAATAGTAAATTTCTAGGCAATAAAATTAAAATACAGCAAAACCTGTTAAAAAGAACCTGCCTATGACAGAATCTTGTCTTAAAAGGAAAAATGTGAAAGTCCATGCAAAATTAATACAGTAGACTCCTTCAAATCCGCACAGCTTGGGACCAGAAGGTGTGTGGATTTTAGAATTTTGAAGATTTCTGGTCAGTGCCTTGTTTACATTTTTTAAACAATAATTTGAATGTAATAATGCAATCAAAATTATAATGAATGCTTGCAATATAGTAAAATATTAAAATAAGTAATAAACTAAAATGATAAAAAGTAAGATATTTTTAAAAATGATTAAATTATTAAAAGGCCAAAAAGATAATTAATAATGTATAATTAAATATGCATAATAAAGATGAGATACATCCCTTGAATTTTTCAACAAAACTTCCCTTTTAAAGGTACTTTATAATTTCACATCAAAATCATAAAGTAAGGAAGTTTTATTTCCGGTTTAGCCAGTCTTAATAACCAAAAAAGCTTGATTACTGCATAAATATATTTGGTAAAAAGATTGTGATTACCAGTGATATCAGCAATATCTTGGATTTTTTTCAGAAAAAAAATTTATACTTGCTTCATGAAAAACCACGAGTTTAGTCATATTATCGAGAATTACATATTAAAATGCATACAGAATGTTATAAAACTAAAAAATTCTGTAATTTTGTCCTTACATCTGAACTGAAAGTTTCATCGTTTACATCTGTGATGATGTACGGATTTTAGGCATTTGCGGATTTGAGGGAGTCTACTGTATAATAATACTCGTATGTGAGAAAAGAATATAATACATTCACACCTGCTTTTTTTTTTTGCTATGCGATTCCATCTTAGAAGATTTTACTGTATAGCATTTTTCAGATTTTTAAGTCTCCAATACTTGGAGTATGGATTAACAATATTAATGACAACTGAAACATTTAGAAGCAAATAGAGATTCATAAAAAAAGAAAAAGTCACACCCTAGGGCCCTTCTTTAAAAATAAAGATTATAAACCCGAATAATAATAAAAGGCTAAAATAAATATTTTTGATCAGAACTTCTCGTACGAGACAATTTTTAATCACATCGACATAAAAATCCATGTTTTGTAGAAATTCAGTTGGGTTGGGCAAAAATTTTAACTTTTTTTCTCAGCTGGGCTGGCCAAACTTTTAGCTTTTATGCTGGGCCGGGCCATTATTTTTGTTGTACGGGCCGGGGCTGTGCCCAAACTGTTAACTTTTATACCGTGCCGGGCTCAGGCCAAACTTTTATACTAGGCCGTGCCATTAATTTTTTTTCTATGGGCCAGGCTGAGGCCAAACTTAATTTTTATACCAGGTCCAGACCTGTAAATTTCAGCCTGTGCAGACCTCTAATTCAAACATTAACCAATGAGTTTACAGTTACGCTTTTGACATGAAAATACAAGTATAGCAAATTTCATATATGATAATACAAAAATATTAATTTCCATAGGAACCCATTGTCATCCCATTATGAAAGTTGGCATACACATAGTCAATTGATGTCTTTAAAACATATATTTTTTTCAAAAAAATTAAAAGGGGTGTTTTTGAAATTTTAAAATTTAAATTTTTAATTTTTTAATAAAAAAATTAAATTTTAAATACTTTAATCATGTTGTATATCAAATTAAAGATCGTGAAAAGCAGAAGAGAATGATACCAATTTGAGCTTTCTAAGTAAAATAGTTTTTTGCCTACAGCTGTTTAAAGGTGTCAAAGTGGAGTCAAATTTCGGCAATTTTTCATTTTTTGAAAGTCGATAACTCAAAAATTAAAAACTCAAAAAATCAGAAATTTTGGTTTTTCTTGTCCACTTGACAGGTACAACAAATAAACAAAAACTTATAAAAATCTGAATCCTGAAGGTTCAAAAATAATTTTTTTTTGGTTGATTTGATATGGAATGACCCGTATGACACACATTTGAATCTTACAATTTCTTTAGTTATGAAATTGTTTCTGCAAATTATGTTTCCATATTGTTCAAAAACATTAGAAATATATTAATTTTCTATTCTATAAATTGAAATTTTTGTTTTTGTGTCAAACTAAGTTAATGTTCTTATTTTTGTCAAAAGTGTCCCATTCCTCCCCACTCTTCCTTACTTTGAAAAATGTGTATGCATCACAAAACGCATGTGGTAGTGCTGTATACTAATGAATATATCAAGTATCATAAACGGAAGGCAGAAAACTTTCTTTTATTTAATTCATATTTCCTTCAAGAGCATTGGTAGCGAAATATGAAAAAACAAAGCCACCATTATATGTTCCTCATTAGTGTTTTTCTTTTCTTCTTTTTTTTGTGTATGTGCATAAAAGGAAGTTTAAAGATCAAAATACTTTTCATCTAAATGAAGGTTTACTCATTTTTTCTCCCCAGATGAGCTAAAAAGTTACTTTTATGAAACTTCACTAAGCATGAGGGGGGGGGGGGGAGTCTGAAAACAGTTGAAAAATATTTATAACTTCAATTTTCTCTGCCATCTTTCTGTGCGTTAATTTTCATATATGCGGAGTGCCTTGTAATTCGTATATGTTAATGATAATTACTATGGCGTATTTCAAATGAAGTGTGTACATTTATAGTTCATTTACATGGGCTTTCAAAAGAATTCCATTACATTATGATCTATAAAGAAAAATATTGAATATTAATGATGTCAATTATCACATTGCTACAAAGCGTAAACCAACTTAGTGAAAAATGTCCAAGCCGGGAATCGAACCCGGGTCCCTGGAATAGATCTCCAGTGCTCTACCACTAAACCACAAGGACGATGTCCAGCTTGGCATTTCTCACTTATATAAGTCGGTAAGGCTGCTACTGCAGCACAAGATAGAGAAGTCTTCATGAGCACACATTCTAGTGGCGTAACAGGAGACGCAAATAAACCCAGCATCGGTGAATATACAATTTTAATTAATTTTTCAACTACATTTCAGCAGTGAAATTACGCTTGAAATTATTGAATATTAATGATGTGAATTATCACATTGCTACAAAGCGTAAACCAACTTAGTGAAAAATGTCCAAGCTGGGAATCGAACCCGGGTCCCTGGAATAGATCTCCAGTGCTCTACCACTAAACCACAAGGACGATGTCCAGCTTGGCATTTCTCACTTATATAAGTCGGTAAGGCTGCTACTGCAGCACAAGATAGAGAAGTCTTCATGAGCACACATTCTAGTGGCGTAACATGAGACGCAAATAAACCCAGCATCGGTGAATATACAATTTTAATTAATTTTTCAACTACATTTCAGCAGTGAAATTATGCTTGAATGTATATTCACCGATGCTGGGTTTATTTGCGTCTCATGTTACGCCACTAGAATGTGTGCTCATGAAGACTTCTCTATCTTGTGCTGCAGTAGCAGCCTTACCGACTTATATAAGTGAGAAATGCCAAGCTGGACATTGTCCTTGTGGTTTAGTGGTAGAGCACTGGAGATCTATTCCAGGGACCCGGGTTCGATTCCCGGCTTGGACATTTTCCACTAAGTTGGTTTACGCTTTGTAGCAATGTGATAATTCACATCATTAATATTCAATAATTTCAAGCGTAATTTCACTGCTGAAATGTAGTTGAAAAATTAATTAAAATTGAAAAATATTTTGCAATATATTTTAATCATGTTACTTTATTACAAACATAATTAAACTAATATTCATTTCTAAGGTGTGTTAAAACATGTTTTCTGTAAAATATGAAGTGCAAAGCATTTATCATTAATTTAAAGTGTTGCACTAAAGAATTCGATTACATAATGGCCTACAAAGAAAACTTTTTGCAGTGTATTTTAATTATTTTATGTATTTCAAACATGATGAATTTGATGCATATTACTGAGGTTCACTACAAGATGTTTGCTGTAGAATATGATGTGCATAGTATTTAATATTAATTTACAGGAAAGCACAGCAGATATTGTGGGCAGAGTACTGTATATTATCGATTATTGATGTAAAAGCATTTTTAGTTATAGTATGCATTGATAATTTTAACTAAGTTTTTGTATATTATGTTGTGTGCATAAATTTTATAAATCATATACAAGGCTACATAAAAGAATTTGTAAGCAATAAATAGTATGGGTGTAAATTGTTTAAAAGTGTTTTTTACTGAGTTTTTCATTTTCAAGCTGAACTGTATTTAAAGAGTATAAATAAATTTATATACAAGGCTACCTAAAGAACAGGATACATTGCTGTCTGTAGTTAGTAATTTCTGGAAGTGTGATGCTAGTAGTTTTAAGCATTTTTTGCCTAAAATTAATTTTAGTTTGTCTTGTGGTATAAACATCTGTAAGATAATATATAGGACTTTAGAAATGAATTTAAGTACATTTCCGCCCATTGGCAAAAGTGAATTTTTAACAGGGTTATGTATTTCTTAACTAAACTAAATTTTCCCTTCCTATGTATTATATATAGAAATCTATAGATCATATACAGGGCTGTACAAAAGAATTTGAATACCTTTTTCGCTATGGATGGTGCTTGCTGAAATCTAGTTTTCAAATAATCTGCTGTGTGTTTCTTAATTTGTTTATTTGGGTATTTTCTTTACCTTACTAAACAATGAAAGTGTTTCATAATCTATGCTTCATGCGTAAATTTTCTCTGTTCTCATTTCAAGGGGAACATTTACATATGTTTCTATAGCAAAATTGCACAAAAAATTACAGTCATGTTTTGCCATCCAAAGTTAAATTTTACATTGCTGAATGGGGCAATCATTTGGAAAATATTTTTAAAAAATTCAAATATGTTAATATCCTGATTTTTCACAAATTTAAAAAGAAATCAAAGACAATGCATTCCCTTATAAAATGTATACACATCTGGGCGACATCTGCTCTATTCTCAAATGAAATGTACCCTTACTTATTGCGATATTTTATTTTGATGCAATCGTTCACGTTCCTATAGGAATCAATTTACATTCTTCCATCTCCAATTTAACCGCAGCAATAGCAAAATTTAACAGGGAATTCTCATTCAGGAAACAAATGCCAAAAAATTGCTGAGAGCAAACTTCACTATATTAGGCTAAAAGATTGAAACAAGATTTTTTTGTGAATATAAAAAAAAATATCTATTACATGCCAAAAATTTTATAAACATTTTTTGAAAAGTTAAAAAAATACAGAGAAAAAATTTGCTATATTCAGCACCCTGTGAAGGAAAAATTGCTTCTGAGCCAAGGTTTCAATTTGCACTGCCGCTACCACCTTCTCTTTATGACAGGTGTTACAAAATTGAAAAAAGGCAGAAATAGAAATAAGTTGTACTGAATACATATTTCACATTTATTTTAGAACTTTGAAAGTTTAATTTTAGTTAAGAAATTCAGAACAACTAAATAATGTAAGAGCACTTATATTTTGGCAAAGAGGATTTGGGAACTGAGTGTAGAAAAAAATGTGTCTAACAGTGCAGTACAACAGTGTAAATGCAACCCTTTTGGATTCCAAGATAGAAACCTCATACTATTTTAAAAGTTATGTTTTTATCTTTAGTACAAAAATAAAATTACAGACTCAGGAAAGAGAAGGTAACAAAGGAGATAAAGACCTAAAACAAGTTTTAAAAAAGAAGTTCTTAGTCAGAAATTTGTTTTAGTGTGTGGATTAAGGTACAGTTCAATAACTTTGAAACGATAAATGTATGTACTTTCATGGGTAAAAAATTCCTGATAAATATATATGTATATATATATATATATATTGGTGGTCAGTAATGTTTAATTAATGGTTATATATATATATATATATATATATATATATATAGGGTGTATCTGAAATGCTTCAAGAAACTTAGAGGGATGATAGTACTTATGAAGACGAACAAAAAATGCAATGGAACATGGTGTCGCAAATGATGTTTAAAAGGCGAAAATCGAGAAAAAGTGTCTGGAAATGGACAAACTGGACAAGAAAGAAATACTCGAGAAAATTATTTATTGCACAGAAAAGGCACAACACAGCTCGTGATGCCCAGAGAAAACAAATATTTTACAATAATTGTTGAAAGTGTTGAAAGCTGACTTTATTACACAGAATAGGTACATCTACGGAGGAACGACTGGTAGACACACTCAAATTTGCATATGTGGATTCCTGCTCAAAGATTTGTTTGGATTTCTTCCAAGTTTTTGATATCTCTTTCTGACTGGATATGCACAAAGTGAAAGCAAAACCAGCTTCGTGCTACTAGCCAGTTCTGCAGAAAAGCAGCATGCGAGATTTCAATATTTTTATTAGTTTTGTGATTATCACCCTTTAAACATCAGTT